>CP142460.1:24372500-24992500 GCA_038049695.1 Cinnamomum chago
AGAACCCAAAATATATGTATCTAACGTAGTGGGGTCCCAGAGGTCCTTTTTTGTTGTTATTGTTGTTGTTTTGACAAGTGGCGATATCCCCACTCACCTGCATACATGATCAGAAATACCCACGCCCGTTTCTTTTGCTTCTTCACAATTAAGCAGCGATATTGCCGCCCAAGGGATATATGGAAAAAAAAAAAATCTTCATCTAGATAGTGGTCGCCTGGTGATGGAGGTTGGATGGCAATGATGGATGAAGTTGAAGATGATGGTGAAAGGGAGATGTGACAGATGGGTTTGCAGGTATGGGCTGGTTAACGTGTTGTGAGTTGGATGGGTGGGGAAGAGGGATGCAAATGGAATGAGATGAGATGGTGATGGGCCCAGAGGCGGTTTGAAGATGGCCATTGTTTGTACAGGCTGCTGAGAAAAATGTGTTGAGAAAGGTGGTTGCAGAGAACAAGAATGGAAAGAGAATTAAAAAAGAATGAAATTTTTTTTTGAAAGAATAGAGAAAAGGATGGGATCAAGAAAGAGAGAGAGGAGATTTATGAGAGATGAGGATGAAGTTTCATTCGTTTGGTTAGAAGAAGATGAATGTGATTGGATTGGTTTGTTTAGGCTGTGGGAGAAAGAAAGATGAGTAAAATGATGGGTTGAGAAGGCTATATGTGAGAACAGAGTGCTTTCAGTGACAATCTCTCACTTGCGACCAATTCCAAGACCGTTAATCACCATATCATGATGGAAAATGGTGTGCAAATAGGGGGTTAGTTGTTAGAGGTGGAAGGAGTTTGGAGGAAGAGGAAGAGGAAGAGGAAGAGGAAGAGGAGACGAAGTAAGAGAGAGGAAGAAGAAGAAACGAGTGGGGATATCCCCGGATATCCCCGCTCGTGTATGCACGTCAGTAGGGATATCACCACTTAGCCAAATAACAAAAATAAAATGAGCCAAAAAGAGCCCCTGGGACCACTCCAGTGGATGCATATGTTTTGGGTCCTTTTTGGTTTAGAGTGACTATAAGGGGATATTTTGGTAAAACCCTCAATATGAAATCATAGAATTCAGAAAAAATAAATAAAATCTTTATTTTCCACAATTTGTTTGAATAAGATTCTGTTTCGAAGAAGAGTAATTAAGTAGATGGTCTCAACCTCTCCTAACATCACCACTCCAAGCAGAGAATACAAGTGGAGAAGACGCAATATTGTGATAATAATACATGAAAGAAGATAGGAGATCCATAATATCATAATTTGTAACTCACAATATCGTGAATCAAAAGGTAAGTTGATTGTAGACATAAATACTGCAATATTGGAATCCTTACATATTGTAGGCATAAATACTTGTATGGAAAACCACTCATATATAATAATATGGTCTAATAAAGAAAATATGGTGCATATTTCACTCTAGCAACTGTGCCATGAATTGAATCTTTTATCTCCCATGTGTATCTCCCTTTTGTGTTGCAGTGGGTACGGTATAATTTTAAAAACTTTTAAGGAGTAGAAAGTGCATGTAATGTTTGCGGGATAGCAGCTTCTACAATTTTGAGTTGCGGGATAGCAGCTTCTACAATTTTGAGTTAGAGAGATTCATATTGTTGAAAAGAATAGGGTAATATGGTAAATATTATAAATAAAATTGGAATTAGGAGGTTAAAATTAATTGGAATGGTCAAAATCAGATCGGATTTGGGTTTATTTTGATGATATCGAATTGAGTGCTGCTATCTGCACACTAAAAATGGCTCTCCACATACTGCAACTCCATACACAGTGAACTTTAGTGTAAAATATTTCATTTTTTTCTCTCTACACTCTGTATTTTCCCTAAAACGCCCATTTCCTGGACTCCTTGTGATTTCTCCCTACACTCTGCGTTTCAACTCCCTCTTCCCTCCCATTTCAGTGACTCGACGATTCCGCTGCACCTCCTCCTAGACTCCTTGCGACCTCCACGGCGAGTTCGATCTCGGCGAGCTCCCCCACCAGGACGATTTCGATCTCGACGAGGTCCCCAACAAAGAACATGGTGTGAGTCAGTGCTCTCTGTGCACTCTTCATCTTCAATCTGCATTACTATTCTATACCATTTCAATCTCTGTGAGTGATTTCGATCTCTTTGCTTTCTTAGAAATGCTTGTAGTGTTCTTTTAAGTTCCATTTCAATCTACATTACTCTTCTATACATTTCAATCTCTGTGAGTGATTTCAATCTCTTTGCTTGTTTAGAAATGTTTGTAGCGTTCTTTTAAGTTCCATTATTTGTTTCTGGAGAGGTTTTTTCTTGCCTCCACTCTCCCATTTCCAACCATTTTCGTCCTTTTTTTCTTTTTTTTTTAGTTTCTTGACACTGTTCAGCACTGTGGGCCCGAATATGAAGAACCTCTTCAGCTTTAATATACCGTAAACTTCGTACCTTTGCAGCATCATAAGTTCGAACAGATTGTGTCACGCCCCAAGATCCGATAACATGGATCCGACGTGATGCCAGATGACCCAGTCATCTAAGGCCACTCAATTGTTCAAATAGTGGGCCAATTTTTCTCTCTTTTTTTTTTAACTAATAATTATGTGTAAACCACATTGCCCCAGCCCTATATCAGGTAAGCCAAGATCATAACCATAAATAACAATCCAACAATTATTACACCAAATAAACCAAGTACGAAAATTAAATAAATACATCAATCCCAAAATAAACTAATAAAGTCTTAGACAATAATTAAACTTAATGTCACAAATTCTCATAATTTAAAAATCTTCATTTTAACCATCCAGAATGGCATCGTCATAGCCATACTGTGGCACAGGCTCGTATTCCTCTTCACCCTCAATCCCTGGGTCCTGTACATCCTCACTCTCCTGCACATCATCTGTGGTGGTGGAATGTAATGAGCACAACGGTACTCTGCAAGATAACAATTACAAACCAAAACATATATTATAAGAGGTATAAGATAATGAGAATGTACATATGATAAGCAATAAATGACATGACAGTACCATAATGGCAATATTTCACAAAATAAATATTGGGGTACCAACATTTCTTGAAATGTCATACAATATAAGTCACTTTCCGATATGGAATTTAGGGTCCCAACACTACATTTGAACTATTCATTAGAACCATATGACAATACACTACACTTTGCACTATTCACTTGTCACTTGGCCATTATAATACTTTGAGACCTTCCCTTCCATATTGCTAAATCACTCACTTAAAAATCATTACAGAATATCAATCCCTACACTAGGTTGGGTCTTTGTGTCACTGACTAGTCCAACAGTGCACCCATCTACAAAGTGTCTCAGAATTTAACCCCTCCAAGACAAAGGTCATTTTCGGAATACCCGTTATAAGTAACCGATCACTAATCACTACACTGCACTGAACCACCACACAGTAAGACGTCTTCCCGTGGGGGTTATACAACGTAGTGGGGTTGTGGAACTAGGGTCCTACTTTCATTTGTTTTCTAACATTTCATTTATTTTAATTAGTTTAGACCTAATTAGAATAAAGCATATTATATGCATACTTATCCTCAAGCGTCCCATGCCACTTGACTTCTATATGCACTCTTATGGTTCATCCCTTTCGATCAATATTATTAATTAATATTTTATGGAGTGGGTGTTACAATCATTTATCATCAACACATGAGGGTATTAACATACACTTTTCAATATTAAAAAAAATACCATACAAACTTTCCATAATTAGCACATTATGCAAAACTTGCCATAAACGACAACATATAGAAATTTTCATAATTTGAATGCTACGCAACATACCATAATGTCCATAACACTATTACCATATAACCAATTACGTATATACATGTTTAGAAAGTAATTGAAACTTCCCTTATATGGAGCTTTACTAACCACTTGAGAAAAAGGGTGTTACAATGTGAATTATGGTGCAAAAATAAATTATAATTATTAAATACTAATTATTTAAATCTTAGTCATTATCCATATTTTAGAATCAACAAAATCCAATTTCTTAATCAATTAATCATCTAAGTGAAAACTAACCCACCAAGGTCCACTAGGGAAGCAAGTCTAGCCATTTAACATTCTAAGTTTATTCACTACTAGAAAATTGACTTTTAGCGGCCGCCATTTGCCGTCGCTAAAAGTATTTTGGCGGTCGCTAATACTCTTTAGCGACCGCCTCTCGACGGCCGCGAAAAGCTCGTCGCTAATAGTATTAGCGACCGCCACTGGCGGTCGCTAATACTTTTAGCGACCGCCACATGACGATCGCCAAAAAATTTAAAAAAACAACATTTTGACTTTTAGCGACCGCCAAGGCGGTCGCTAATACTTATACAGCGGTCGCTAATGCCCTTTTTTTTTCGAATTTTTATTTTTTTTTAATTTTTTTAGTAGACGGCGGTCGCTAATGGTATTTTTTTTTCGAATTTTTATTTTTTTTTTAAATTTTTTTAGTATTAGCGGCCGTCAAGGCGGTCGCTAATACCTATCTGGCGGCCGCTAATATAGTATTTATTTTGAATTTTTTTATTTTTTTTTATTTTTTATGCTATTAGCGACCGCCAATTTCGCTTTTAGCGACCACCACTGGCGGCCGCTAAAGGTCAATTTTTTTTTTAACAAATACTTTTTATTTTTTCAAATTATTTACTTGTATTTGTACCTGTACCTGTACCTGTACCTAAGTATATACAATCATGCCATCAATTAAAATTACAAATAACATACAACCACTACCATCAATTAAAATCACAAATAAAAAAAGAAAATCTTATATTAATTTCATTCAAAACATTAATTACAAAAGTTTCAATAACATATATCCATTACATTTAGAGGAAAAAGAAAAAAAAATTGCCGGGTGCCGTGGTATGTCCGATGCTCTCAAACCTGAACAGAAAAGGAAAAATAAATATTAAAAGATTAGTATAAAAATTGGCAATTTATACTAAATATAAAAAATTAAGAATTAAAATTAAAATTTCAACTTATGTTTCAACATTAACATCAATCTTGGAGTCGGAATCTCGTTCCGTCAGTTCCTGTAAGTCAGGAATGACTAGGGGCCCGTGCCCGTCGAGTTTCACGAGCAACGGACACCGTTTACTCATTTTGGTCGCTCGAAGGCTCGTTTTCTAAATTTTAAGTTAACGTTCTAACTCAAACCTACATTTCAACTGTACGAGCAAACCGGGAGTCGGAATCTCGTTCTGTTAGTTCCCGCAAGTCAGGAATAACTAGGGGCCCGTGCCCCTCAAGTTTCACGACCAACAGACCCCGTTTGCTCATTTTGGGCGTCCGGATGCACGTTTTCTAAGTTTTAAGTTAACGTTCTAACTCAAACCTACTTTTCAACCGTACGATCATTCCGGGAGTCGGAATCTCGTTCCGTCAGTTCCTGCAAGTCAGGAATGACTAGGGGCCCGTGCCCGTCGAGTTTTACGAGCAACATACACCGTTTGCTCATTTTGGGCGTCCGGATGCTCGTTTTCTAAGTTTTAAATTAACGTTCTAACTCAAACCTACTTTTCAACTGTACGATCAAACCGGAAGTCGGAATCTCGTTCCGTCAGTTCCCGCAAGTCAGGAATGACTAAGGGCCCGTGCCCGTCGAGTTTCACGAGCAACGGACTCCGTTTGCTCAGTTTGGTCGCCCAGAGGCTCGTTTTCTAAGTTTTAAGTTTACGTTCTAACTCAAACCTACATTTCAACTGTACGATCAAACCGGGAGTCGGAATCTCATTCCGTCAGTTCCTGCAAGTCATGAATAACTAGAGGCCCGTGCCCGTCAAGTTTCACGAGCAACGGACTCCGTTTGCTCAGTTTGGTCGCCCGGAGGCTCATTTTCTAAGTTTTAAGTTTACGTTCTAACTCAAACCTACGTTTCAACTGTACGATCAAACCGGGAGTCGGAATCTCGTTCCGTCAGTTCCTGCAAGTCATGAATGACTAGGGGCCCGTGTCCGTCAAGTTTCGCTGGCAATAGAGCCCGTTTGCTCATTTTGGGCGTCCGGATGCTCGTTTTCTAAGTTTTAAATTAACGTTCTAACTCAAACCTACTTTTCAACTGTACGATCAAACCGGAAGTCGGAATCTCGTTCCGTCAGTTCCTGCAAGTCAGGAATGACTAGGGGCTCGTGCCCGTCAAAGTACCTTTAGTTCCCTTATATCATTCAAAGAAAAACCCAAATATAAAAAATATAATAAAACTCAAGCCACCCTCATTCAATTATTGGAAGTCTTGAATCAAATGCATCAGCGAAGTTGAGAATGGTCAGTTATGGATAGAAATGTGTCAACCCATCAAAATGTGAGGGCATCAAAAAACACATCATCTTGATAGATAATATATTCTCAAGTGACTGCTGTCAACTAAATCAATATAGTTGAGTCAAAGTTATGACTTTATCAAGCATACATTCCAACTGTTAACCACCACAGAAATTACTCTTACAGGAATGGCTATAATACCTTCCATCCGATAGTTTTCATAAAACTAGTTACCTGCTTATATTTCTTGTAGATTTGCTTGGTTACTATGTTCTTGGATTCATCAAAAAATGTGGGAACTTCTCTTATATTATTAATGGATGAATGTAACTCACCGGAGCCCGTTTGCTCGGTGATTGTATACAGAGGCTAATTAAAATATTGAATTAAAAAACAAATAATTATACCTGGTCAGGATCAGTCGAGCCTGCTGGATCATGACTGCCCTCTCCACCGAAGTCATGTCTAGCCCTGTGGCCGCTGCCAGCGTCAGGTGCCTGAAATTATTTATTATACAGTTAAAAACAATAAAAAAGACATAAGTATTGATGCATCAAAGACATAATTGACAATTTATACGTACAATTTTTTTTTCTTACTAACCTGAGTAGTGGGTGGTGTGTCTGAAGCAAGCGGGGCGCGACTCTGTGATAGACGACTCTCAAGCTCTGCCATCTCCGCTCTCCACTCGGCCCTCATCTCCGCCCTGAGGTCCTCTCTAATCGATGCCCTCATGGAAGTCAGCAACTCCTGAACCTCCTCATCCGTACGAAAGCGTATGCCCTGGGAGGAGCTAGCACCGGATGACTCTGATCGCGTGATGTGAGAGCGTGGAATGCCCGTCCCAAACGTCAGCGTGTATCCATGCCCATCCCGGCCAACGACGGACTGGAATATCTCATCCCTCCGCGATGGCAAAGCGCGCTCCTCCTCGGGTAACTCCTCGAGGCGTGACTGATACTGGGCCTGCGTAGTTCATTCATTTAGTATATTATCATGCATAACAAGACATACTAATAGAAACATAATTTAAACAGTTCAATATAAAAACTTACGAAGATAGCTGCAACATCTGGGTGGCGAGGATCTCGAGAACGCATCCAGATGGACATCCTATCCACCGGAACACCCTCGGAACGCAACTGTTTGGTGGAGAAATGTATTACTAGTATACTATCATACAGAATGACAAAAACATAAATTAAATGTACGATCTAACTTTTTACCTCGTGGCGGACCTGGGTGATGTGTCGAGTCCCCAACCTATGTGCAGGACCCTGCAATGCGCGGTTCCGCGCATTCGTAGCAGACACTCTCTGTTTTCAATATTTATCAGTCGGAATTTTTGTTAGTTACGTTAGTTATTAGTAAAATGTTAAAATTAAAATAAAGAAAGTACAAGTTTCTCACCTGAGCCTCCTCGCTCGTCCAGTACCGGACGAGCTGAGCCCACTGATCAGGAAGAACGCCAGTCGGAACTCGCTCAAGTATGTCAGGCGCATCCTGATGAGGCCTCCAGTGCTGCGTCTTTATTTTGTTTTTATGATCCTTCCACATCTTCCGGCACTTCGACATGCAAACTGGCCGGAAGAGCTCAGGACATGCCCTCAAATTATCCTGAAAAGGACAAATAATTTTTCATTGACAAATTATTTTTCATTAAGTTATGGTTTAAATTGACACATCCTGAGGAGAAATGTTAAATTATTACCTTGACCTGCTGCCATGTACGATCTAGCGTCGCCACCGGGAATGCCTCCCAATCGAGTGTGGTCAAAGGAAATGCATATGGATCCCGGACCATATGTCCTAACTGGCTAATGAGCTGGCGAGCATGAGGGCCCACCGGATGATATGTCTCATCGAACTGTACATCTATGGGATGGCCGGAATTCCATGTCCGGATCCCTCTAGCAGGGCCTCTCCCCCTGCTGGAAGATGGGCCCGTGCTCGTAGCACCTGTTTAAATTCGAGATAATCTAATTAAATTGAAATAAAATAATTTGCTAGAATTAAAATATTTTCATTAAATAAACTTATACCAGTCAGTGTATCTGCTGATGGTGGTGCTGAAGATGGTGGAGCTGCAACACTGGACGACGCCGAAGCATCCACTGAAGCATCCACTGGAGTGGATGAACTAGACTGGGCGGCATCTGGTGCCGGTCTAGGCTCCCCAGACGGTCCGCTGGCCTGGCGCAGCAGCTCGTCCATCGTCAGCGGACGATCTCTCCTCTTTCGTCCTGCCATATCTGTTCAAATGTTTGTAAGATAAATTTCATTAAACAAGATAATTGAAATTAACATTTAAAAATTATTTACACTAAAATTTAACATTACTGAAATAGTTCCCAACCATTTATTGGTCATGTAAGTCAACTGTATCTCCTTCAATCGTTTCCCGAACCCAATTAATATCTTCATCATGTTGAACAACTGTATTCTGGTCAAGTTCTTGTTGGGCGAATGCATCAATATCTGGCTCATCACATTCAATCTGATACACTCCCCTCCTTGACATTTTAACTGCAACCTGCCAGTTAGGATCTTTCGGATCTCTGACATAGTAAACTTGCTCAGCCATTGAGGACAGTATGTACGGTTCGGCACTTATTCGATCATCACGGTGTAACAAATTGTTAAAATTTACCAATGTAAACTGGTAATTATCTGTTTTCACCCCTCGGATGGGATCCACCCAATCACACTTAAACAATAGAAACTTTAGCCCGTGATTATACACAACTTCAACAATATCTTTCAACCGGCCATAATAGTAACCAGCATCGACGGATGGACAACCGAGCCCACTATTTTGCGTCGCTCGTTTCTCATCTACATCCTTGATGCGAAATCGAAAGCCGTTGACATCACAAGTTGTGTAACGTCGGGCCGTTATAAATGGGCCATCAGCTAACTGGTTCATTTCATCAGTCAAATACGGATCGTTGGTTCTTCGTAAGCTACATACCTACGCAATGCATGTAATCAGTGAATATCACTACATGAAAGTAATATGACAAGAACAAGTGAAACTACTCCTAATGATTGAGTACATACGTGATTCTTGAACCATTCATGAAATGACTGGTAATGAGACTGATGAATTTCATTCTCTGTAGCATGAGGCATGTCCCGTTTCAGCTCATCAATGTGTGTCCTGCGATACATAATACGTGTTAACGACAAGTGTGATGTTTTAGGCAAAAAACTGACAAGTTACACGTAAGCATGAGTGATCACTTACTGAGTGAAAGCCACAACAGATGGGGTGTTGAACAACACCCACCGGTGAGCTTGAATCCACTCAATATTGTTGAGATCAAATGGCGTGCCCTCCCCAACTGGACCATCATTAATCCGCGAGGGCCTAGTTAATCTTGTTTCAATATTCTCTTTAAGATATGCTGCGCAGAAATTTGTGCACTCATCCATCAGATACCCCTTTGCTATCGATGCCTCCGGACGAGCTCTATTGCGAACATATCTCTTCAATGTGTTCATATACCTCTCGATCGGATACATCCATCTGAATTGGACAGGGCCACCAAGCAGGGCTTCACTGGTTAAGTGTATGGTCAAGTGAACCATGACATTGAAAAATGCAGGTGGGAAAATTTTTTCTAAATGACACAACGTCACAGCAATCCTCTCTTGCAAACCATTCAACTCATCAATTCGATGAACTCTAGAACAAAGTTGTCTGAAGAAGTTACTGACTTCAATCAACGGCGCTACAACATTCTTAGGCAAACAATTCCGTATGGAGATAGGCAGTAATTGTTGAATAAGAATATGATTGTCATGACTCTTCAAACCCTGTAATGTTCTCTCTCTCATGTTCACACGCTTTGCGATGTTCGAACAGTACCCGTCAGGAACCTTGACACCCTTCAGAACTGAGAGGAAGACATCTTTCTCATCTTTACTCATCGTGTACTGCGCAGGAGGCATGTATGCCTTGTTAGACTCTCTCAACTGCAAGTGCAACGGCTTTCTCAAGCCCATTTCTTCCAAGTCACGGCGTGCATTGACACCATCCTTCGACTTCCCCTGAGCACCGAGAATGGTCCACAGTATATTATCACAAACGTTCTTCTCGATGTGCATAACATCTAAGTTATGCCTGAGTAAGTTATCTTTCCAGTATGGTAAATCGTAGAAAATATTTTTTTTCTTCCAATTATGACCTCGCCTTCTACTTGCACCGGGAATAGAAGGCAGCACCGGGGCCAGTAAATCTTGAAAATCATACACAGTACGTATTTGCTCCTGCTCGAGCTGTGACAACAAGTCAACTCCCGTCATTGTTCGAGGTGCTGGACCATATTCTCGACTCCCATCAAATGACACTTTGTCCCTCCTGAACCTATGCAATGGAGGTAGAAAGCGCCTATGACCCGTGTATGCCCATTTTCTGCCGTGCTTCAACCAAGTTGACTTCTTCTCCTTATTGCAGCAAGGACATGCAAACTCTCCCTTTGTGCTCCAACCCGACAAGTTGGCGTACGCAGGGAAGTCGTTGATTGTCCATAATAATGCGGCGCGGAGTTTAAACATTTCATTGCCTTCGACATCAAATGTCATCAGACCATCAGCCCATAATTCATTCAATTCATCTATCAGAGGTTGCATATATACATCAATCTTGTCCCCTGGTCCTCTTGGTCCATCAATAAGTGTGGATAGGATCAGAAAAGGTTGCTTCATACACATCCATGGCGGAAGATTATAAGGTACCAAAACAACTGGCCACGTACTGTGATTTGCCCCAGTCATGGATCTGAACGGACTAAAACCATCTGCAGCCAAACCAAGCCGCACATTGCGACAATCCAAGGCAAAGTCTGGATTCCTCCGATCGAAGTCTTTCCATGCTGGGGAATCTGCTGGATGGGTCAACTTACCATCGTCCCTGCTATTCTCGGCATGCCATCTCATCAGTTTAGAAATATTTGATGACATAAAAAGCCTCTTCAGCCTTGGCTTAAGTGGGAAATATCTCAATTGCTTTACTGCCACAAGTTTGCCATGGTTGATAACACTTGTAGAACTATTCTGACGATTGTAACCAACCCCGTCCTCCTTCCATCTCGAAGTCTGACACACAATGCACTTATCAAGATGGGCATTCTCATTCCTAAACAACATGCAATTGTTCGGACATGCATCCAGAGTCTCATATGTGAAGCCTAAATTTTCAGTTAACTTGCGAGCCTGATAGTAGGACTCAGCAAGTTTTGCACCGGATGGGAGCGCTCGATGCAACAACTGGAGGAGCATATCAAAAGACTTGTCAGACCATAGGTTCAATGCCTTCAAATGTAACAACTCAACAATAAAGGACAATTTACTGAAGTCATTGCATCCAGGATACAATTCTGTCTGTGCATCGTCTAGAATTTCAAAATATCTCAAGGCTTCTTCATCGGCACCAGAGCGAGGATTACTCCCACCCGCCCCCTCAGTCGCACAACTTCTGTATTCGGGTGCCAACCCGCACGCGATATCATTTAACATCACGTTCATCGGATCAGCCTCTGACATATCATCCACCTCAATTTCATCTATTTCCTCTCTGCGACAGGAAACATACTCTTCTCCATGTTTTATCCAGTTCTTGTAGTCCTTCAAGAATCCATTCAGAATCAGATGCTCTCGAACAATCTCTCTTCTGTAAAAATATCGATTCGCACATTTTCTACATGGACAACTGATGAACTCATTGTCAAACCCATTGGTAAATTCCATAAACTGGTTAATCCCCTCCATGTATTCCCGAGACATCCTATTCGGTAAATCAATCCAACTCTCGTCCATCTCCGTAAGTGCTTCTGTGGAAATCTAAAATGAGCAAGTACAATTAGCCCAATGTTTGGAGACATCATGAAAGTCACCTATCCATAAACTGCAAACTCCTTACTACAAGGTGGTTGGTCCTATCCCATTTGAGAATGCACGATCCAACTTGCACTCAACAACTCGAATGCTTCGTCCCCTAGTCAAACAAAATTTCGGCAGCATGTCCGCGTGGTTCTCCAAGTACACGACACAGGTACAACATCAGTCGTACCTATGTATGTACACAGAGAACAATGGGACATCAACCGAAACTTTGTCTAACATCAGACTTGCATGAGCTATTGAGTATTAAGATGTATAATTGCATTCTCAAACTGTCCGAACTGGACAATTCAAGAATTGTATACGACAAAGTTCGAATGTACATCACAAGAACAACGAATCTAGTCGAAGACCCAATCCGTCGCGTCAAGGATTACCGAACTTATGTCGTACACAATTCTCGAACGGGTCTAAGTTTCACTAATGCATGCAAATGAATAGAATAAGTTGATAATGAAAGGTTCACAACCAATGAAATCATCAAATATAAATTTACTGATTCAGGGACCGAGTAGAACAACACAGAAAAGCAAGAATGGAATAAGAAGATGAGCAAATGAATGTTACAAACTTACAATTGACCAAGGTAAATAGATGAATCTACATGTAAATAGTAACATCACTAATCAAGACACGAGCCTGGCATTTCAATTCCTACTTGGGTCATTAACTCATTATTAGTTGTGATTTTAGGCAAAAAGAATAAAAATGTGTATATATCAAATTCCAACAAGAAAACAGGGTGTTACTCCAAATACCAACCAGAACAAATACTAATTCAAAGTATTACCATTATTTGCTCAACTTGGGATTCGTGAACATGCCAGCAGACCTATTGACTAATTCAGAATGCACTACCAATACAAAAATCACTTCTTTTTTTTCCAAACCAATTCCAGTACTGCCTGTTTGCTTAATTGCCATTGCGTTTTTAGTTCTACTTTTCCTTTTTTTTTTTTTTTTTTTTTTATCATTGACTTTCCAATAAGAATTCATAATAAATGAGGTTACATACGTGACATAAATATTGAAGAGTTTATGACTGAAGAAACCCAAGGTAAGGAAATCGATGTGACCTCAATCAAAGCAAAAATGATTCGTGCAAATTTATTGTCAATGAGTGAATATTCGGTAATTTCTTACCTAAACTTACTAAAAAATAAAAGTAATTGGTGTGGAGTCCATCTTCCACAGGTATTTTTTCGTTATCTTTCTCATTTCTTACCATATAAGTTATGATTGAGGCCAACTATATTGACAAGACAAATGTCCTAGCCTTATGCATTTGTCCATTTATTTCTATAAGAGCATATGGTATTGAAGAGCTTGTTTCTTGTGGAACTTGTTCATGTATTTCTTATACTTCACCTTTTGTGTTTTTAGGTTTCACAGAGACCATTCCCCCACCACTCCAATCCAAGAAACCAATCAGTACTAGGATTCATCGTTGAGAATGAGTCCCCACCAAAGGGAAAGAAATTTAACATCAAGATAGATAAACACAAGGACTAGGTTTTACTCAATGATGACAAGCACATATTAGATGTTTAAGCTTGATTTGGTCATAGATTAGATGGGGGAACTATTTTTGTCTTTAATTAGCTCATCCAAACAATGACCGTTTGATTCGTTGGGACGTTTTTAGGATGGACTGCAGTCATCATCTTCGCCTTATTTCATTAATTTAATGTCCAGTTTTTGTATGGATTGGGTAATGGATTTCTATGAGTCAAATTTAAGGTGATGATTTATTTTTTTAAAATACCCCACCCTTTGTTTCAACTTCCTTGAAGTTTCATATAAATGCAAACTACCTGTATAAATCAGTTGGCAGGCACCTGAGTCACTTTAGAGAGGAAAATGTTGCATCTTTTACACTATAAATAATATATAAAAATAATACAAAAAGTCTAAATAAGAGGAAATAAAACTAGAAGGGATGGATAGCAACTGCATAACACTTATTGCCTATGCATCAAGTATAATACATAAAAAATTAAATAGAGATGAAAAGAACCAAGTATGTGTGTATATGGTGCAAACAGAGGACAAAAACACTGTTTTGCAATAGCCAGTAGTTGGAACTCAGAACCAGCAGTGAAGACAACACCTACTGGTGGTTGGAACTCAGGTCCAACTGTGATAATAGGGACCAAAGAGCTCCTGCTATTTGAAACTTTGAAACTCTATATCGAAATCCATCAACAAACATCAAACTAAATAAGGGTAGAACCATCTTTTCTGCATTCCTACTACAGTAATTCAAACAGTTGGTAAGCATTTCAGTAGTAATATCTTATATTCTTATTAAAAAGTTCCATCAAACAATTTAACTTTCATGGTAAAAAGACCTCATTGCATCTTTGGATCAAGCACTCGGAAGTCATCCATAAGTGATAAAAAAAAAGACCTGGAATGATCTCACTGTGGCTTTCCTTCACTTACTTGTCAAATGTCCACAAATAAAGAGCTATCAGGAACCTCATATCCATGCAAATATCTCATTTAGGCATTGCATTAAACATTTGCAATATGTACTACATAGCAAATGACATTTGTTAGTTCACATCACGAAGCAGTAGTAATAGTAGTAGTCTTACCCGCTGATGACTTCAAAGGTCAAAATCTAATGTCCCCTTTCAAATTGGAAGAAAACAACAGATACAGTAACTGTGAGAAAAAAGAAGAAGAAAAGATAATTAGGAGAGATGAAAGGTTATTCTAAAAAATAACAGATATGGTAACTGTGACAAAAAGGAAGAAGAAAATGTAGTTGGGAGAGATGAGAGGTAATTCTCAAACCACACACACACAGCAGAAAACTCATTTACAAATGGAAGAGGAATTGCTCCAATTTTAATAAAAGTTATAAATAATCCCTTTAATCAAATGGGCAGTACCTTCATTACTAAGCATGCATAATATTTTACAAGGCTTCCTAAACAAATAAACATTACAGAACCTACCTACCAGACTGTAATGAGCCACCATGGTCATAAACTAAAAGAAGGAAATTGAAAATTACAATGCAAACCACATTCAGTAGAAGTTGCCTTCTTGCCAAATGGATTCAGTGGAAGAGTACCTCTGTTAGTGACAGAATAAACATCGGTGTTCAAAAGATTAAGATATTATATAGCCACACAAATATCAGATAGAGACCCCAGTGATTCTTGTAAGGCTACAGTGTCATAAACACATCTCATCAAAACAGGCAAAAGTAGCCAAGATCTACATGCATTCAACCACTGATTTCGACTCCGAGGCCTTGCATCACCGATTTCCCCCATCATTCATTCAACAACATTAACAAACAACAACAAATAAATCAAACGAAAATAAAATAAAATAAAATAAAACATACCAGCAGCTTTAGCAAGAGTAGAAATCGCTGAGATTGAATGGTGCGAGCTAGGGTATCCTACACTCAATACACAAAAACAGCAACAGGGAAAAAAATAAAAAAATCTGTAACTGTATACAGTTACAGAGAGAGACGGAGGGAGAAGGGGAAAAGGAGAGAGAGAGAGAGAGAGAGAGAGAGCTGGTGGTGGTTCCGGTGACAGCTCCAAACGCGCGGGACGGCACAGTGCAGAGCGAGAGGGAGAGAGAGGGAGGGAGGGAGGGAGGGAGAGGGAGAGGGAGCGGGAGGGAGAGAGAGAACTCGGTATGGGCGGCGGGATGGCAGGTTTAGGCACGGGAGAGCAGAGGGCGGCGGCTGGGCAGAGAGGGTGAACGCAGGGAGAGGGGGAGAGAAGGGAAGGAGAGGGAGAGAAGAGAGAGAAGCGAAGGGGGAGCGAGTGAGAGAGAGAGAGAGGAGATGAGTGATTGAGGGCAGAGGAGATGAGCGCGCGGGAGAGCAGAGGGCGGGAGGGGAAAAAAACAGAGGAAGGAAAAGCAGAGGGCGGCGGCTGGGCAGAGAGGGTGAACGCAGGGAGAGGGGGAGAGAAGGGAAGGAGAGGGAGAGAAGAGAGAGAACCGAAGGGGGAGCGAGTGAGAGAGACAGAGAGGAGATCGATGAGCGATTGAGGGCAGAGGAGATGAGCGCGCGGGAGCAGAGGAAAAATGAAGAGGGAAAGAAAAAGAGGGTTTGGCGGGGTATTGACATTAGCGACCGCCATTTACCTTTTTGCGGCCGCCTATGGCGGTCGCTAATGGTCCATTAGCGACCGCCTCAAGCGGCCGCCCGCTTTCTTGTGAGCAAATGCTCATTTCTCTAGTAGTGATTAATTATTAAATCTTATGTTTTAAGGTGGGGTCCACATGATTTATAAAGTGTCCTAAGGTCCATAACAACACCTAACAGTAGCATAAGGAGGAATTAAGCATGACACATCAGTCACTAAACCACACCCACACTAACTAACCAATTAGCCAATTGCCCCTAGTCTAGGTTTGATGTCTATGGCCCCTTTAAATATTTATTCGGGCCAATTAATCTCCACTAATAAAGGGATTTAACCTACTGACCAGCGACTTAATTAAAGTATATAGCTACTGGTTATGGCCCCATTTAATTCATAAATCCTATTTTAGCCACCATAACACATAGACCTAGCATAACCAACTAGACTAGTCAACTAGTCTAGCCAAAATGGCTTCCAACTTAGTCAAGGGTGTGACCACACTTCCTAATTCATTTAAACAAGTATTAAAAATTTAATTTGGTCCTTTAATTAAATTTAGCATATAAATAACAGAAAATTATAACGTTACAATTTGTCCATATGTGATTAATTGATGCACTAGGGTTAGGTTTTGGGCTTAGTCCATTAAACCAAGACTCATTTAGATTTAAATCCACCATTCCAGCACCTTAAAATCATTAAAACAGAACCTTATGGTTGCTGGAATTTATTTATATTTATACCAAAAATAATATCTAACCCAAGATCTACAATTGGTGCACCAAGGGGTCATATAGAGTCAAACCGGTTAACCCAAAAAGGGTCCCAATGATCCAACACCTAAAATCATGACTGAAACAGAAACTAAAAGTTTTATTAAAACCCTCGATTTTTAGTTATTTCAAAGATCCAAACTATTAAAAACTTTGCATATATAGATAAGAATATCCCTAGAACTTTTGGGTCCGATCCAACCGTTGATTTGTCAAATGCAAGGGTTCAAAAATATCTTTCCTTTATCATGAATATTTAGGATATCCAAAATCCCCTCTTTTTTGTCCCTTTTTTTTTCCATGATATGGATGTTTAAAAAAAAACTAGATTACAATATAATGGCTAAAAACATAACAATTTCTTTCATAAAAAAAATAGATTTTAGAAAAAGATGAAATACGATAATTATTAAACTATATGATCATTAAAACCAGTAAAACTAACTCTAATGACTTATTAAAAAAACACAAAATGAATCTAATATTTAAAAATCTAGTCCCCAAAATACATCTAAACCATAAATTAAGATTTCACCATTTTCCTATCCAAACATTGGTGATGACCCAAGCCTAATCAATAATCGAAACCATGAATTTGGATCCCCTCTTCCTTTGGCCAATCTCAGTAAAGAAAATGACATGGGTTGCTTCATCATGGTGCTAAAATACCATTAATGGCCATCAATAAATATGGAAGAGGGAGGACATTAGAGAAGAAAATGGTGAAAGAAAATAAATAATAAAATATGTAAGAAAATGAAAAGGAACCTACCTCAAAGAAGTCCACCTCCAAGCAAGCTTCTTTCTTCTCTCTTCTCTCTCTTTCTTCCTTTTCCTTTCTTTCCTTAAGCCACACGTCCACTTCCTCTCTCTCTCTCTCTCTCTCTCTCTCTCTCTCATCCTAAAACACGACACGATGGAGATGGGGGATAGTCCTAACTAAAAAGAATCTAACCACTCCCTCCCTTTAAGGAACTAAATCTAATTACATTCCCTTTATTAGATATGTGTCTATCATACCCCTCCATTTAAATTTTCTAAAGATCCTAGCCCTACATTATTCTCCATAGATCCCCAATCATCTCCATTTGCAACTAATCAAGGGGTGTCCAATTTGGAGAGAAATCTCTATTCTCTCAATTATAGTTAGGTCCAACCAATTAGGGATAATTTAGTGCCCCAATTCCTCAATTAGATTAATGATTAACAATCAATTATAGGGTTTCCAATTAAGTTTGAAATTGGAAATAAAATGGAAAGTAAAGAGGAGGGAAACAAAGTGCCACATCATCCTCCACTTGGCACAAGTCAAAATGGGCCCTAAACACACCATTTATAAGAACTTTCCAAAATTAGCATTAATTGTTATTATTATTTTATTATTTCAATAATGTGTGAGGGTCCGCTAAATTGTATTTAAGCATTAATTATAAAAATCAAATCTAATTAAAATGACACTTTAATTAGCAACATAAGAATGAATAATAATTGATGAAAATGAAGAAAGTGAAGTGCATGGACAATTAAATAAAATGCATGAAGTCATAATTAAATGCATGAAAATAATGGATTAAATACATGTAATAATCATAATAATAATTAAATTTCTATTAAAATAATTACCATGAAATGAATTGAAAAACACCCTAGTCATGGGTCTCTTGTGGGTCTAGGGTTGGGCCCAAAGGTGAATCCGAGTTAGGGTCATTACATCCTTCCCCCCTTAGGAAATTTGGTCCTCCAAATTTAAGAACATACCTCATTCAAAAAGGTGGAGATATTGTTGCTTCATGTCCTCCTTGGACTCCCATGTCGCTTCCTCCATAGAATGGTTCCTCCAAAGGACCTTCACCAAATGAATCCTCTTGTTTCTCAGCACCATCTCTGGGTGGTCTAAGATCTGCACTGGTATTTCCTCATAGGTCAATTTTTTCTCAAGAGTTAGCTCCTCAAAGCTAAGCATGTGGGACAGGTCGGGTTCATATTTCCTCAGCATTGATATATGAAAAAAGTCATGGACACCAACAAGCTGAGGTGGTAGTGCTAATCGGTAGGCCAGGTCTCCGATTCTCTCTAAAATCTCAAACGGACCAATGAAACGCAGGCTAAGCTTCCCCTTCTTACCAAACCGCATCACCCCTTTTGTGGGCGAGACCTTTAAGAAAACTTTATCACCAATGACAAACTCCAGATCTCTCCTCCTGACATCTACATAGCTCTTCTGTCTACTCTGAGCTACCCTAAGCCTTTGTCTAATGAGTTGCATCTTGTCAGCTGTCCTCTGCACAATCTCTGGTCCAATGAGTTGTTTCTCTCCAACCTTATCCCAGCATATAGGGGACCTACAATTCCTGCCATATAACGCTTCAAAAGGTGCCATCTGAATACTGGAATGAAAGCTATTGTTATAAGCAAATTCAATTAATGCCAGGTGCTCATCCCAATCATCACCGAAGTCCAAAATGCAAGCCCTTAGCATGTCCTCTAATGTCTGAATAGTCCTCTCCGATTGTCCATCTGGCTGAGGATGGTATGCAGTGCTAAAGTTCAACTTCGTTCCAAGGGCTGCTTGTAAACGCCTCCAAAAGCTAGAGGTGAACCTCGGATCTCTATTTGAAACAATAGACACCGGAATCCCATGTATTCTAACAATCTCCTTTACATAAATCCGAGCTAATTTCTCCAAAGATGTTGTCGTATTAGCTGTCAAATTCCCTAACATCTTCAGAGGTATAAAATGAGCTGTCTTGGTGAGTCTGTCCACCACTACCTAGATAGAATCATTACCCCTGCGGGTCCGTGGCAAACCACATGTGAAATCCATGGTGACATGCTCCCACTGCCAAACTGGTATATCTAAGGGTTTCATTAATCCCCCTGGTCTCTGGTGCTCGGCCTTAACTTGTTGGCACACTAAACATTAATTGAGAAACAAACTTTGCTATCTCCCGCTTCATATTCATCCACCAAAAGCGCATCTTCAAATTTTGATACATCTTAGTGCTCCTTGGGTGCACCACGTAGTGTGCATGGTGTGCTTCTGAAAGAATTTCCTTTTTAAGTTCGGGATCATTCGGCACACACAAACGCCCTTGACAATAGAGAATGCCTCCCTCCAAGGAAAATTCTGATCTATAACTAATTGTTGCAATGATTTTAACCAACTCTGGGTCACTACTCTGTCCCTCCTTGATCTTGTCAATGAGTGTAGGTTGCACAAACATTCTAGCCACAAATGCCCGCTCACCCTACTGCTCAATGCTTAAGTTCAACTCCCCAAATTTCTCAATCAACCCGTGCTCCTTAATCATCATCCAAGATATTAAAGCTGCCTTTCGACTAAGAGCATCCGCCACCACATTGGCCTTACCTGGATGATAAAAGATAGTAAGATCATAATCGTTTAAAAGCTCCATCCACCTCCTCTGCCGATTGTTAAGATCCCGTTGAGTGAAGATGTATTTAAGGCTTTGGTGATCAGTCATCACTTCAAACTTCTCACCATACAGATAGTGCCTCCAGATCTTTAAGACAAATACCACTGCTGCTAATTTTGCTCATGATTCTTTAAGATAATTTTGCTCATGATTCTTTAACTGCCTTGATGCATAAGCTATGACCTTCCCGTTCTGCATCAGTACGCACCCCAATCCTTTGTTTGAAGCATCACTATAGATAGTAAATCCTCCTCCAGTAGTCGGAAGTGTGAGAATAGGCGCTGATGTCAGCCTCTTCTTCAGCTCTTGAAAGCTCGATCCACATTCATCAGTCCAGACAAATGGCTCATTCTTCCTTGTTAACTTCGTCATTGGAGCTGCTAAAGTGGAAAACCCTTCGACGAACCGCCGATAATAACCAGCAAGCCCTAAGAAACTCCGAATCTCAGTCACAGTGGATGGCTGCTTCCAATTCAATATAGCTTCGATCTTCTTAGGATCTACAACAATACCTTCACTAGAGATCACATGCCCCAAAAACTGAATTTGGCGTGACCAGAACTCACATTTGCTGAATTTGGCGTACAACTTGTGTCCTCTCAGAGTCTGAAGCGCAATACGAATATGTTCCTCATGGGCTTGCTCAGACTTGGAATATATAAGAATGTCATCAATAAAGACCACGATAAATTGGACCAGGAAAGGTTTATACACTCTGTTCATTAAATCCATGAAGGTTGCAGGGGCATTGGTCAACCCAAAAGGCATGACCAGGAACTCATAGTGTCCATATCTAGTCGTGAATGCTGTCTTCAGAATATCTTCTTCCTTAACCCGAAGTTGGTGATATCCAGAACGCAGGCCTATCTTTGAAAAGAATTGAGCGCCTTGTAGTTGGTCGAATAATTCATCAATCCGAGGCAATGGGTATTTATTCTTGACCTCACTTGATTGAGTTGTCTATAGTCGACGCACATTCTCATAGACCCGTCATTCTTCTTCACAAAAGTATCGGAGCTCCCCATGGTGAGACACTAGGTCTGATAAACTTTTTATCCAGCAACTCTTGTAATTGCTCCTTCAACTCACGAAATTCTGCTGGTGCCATGCGGTAAGGTGCTTTAGATATTGGCTCGGCTCCAGGTAACAAATCAATGGAGAATTCTAACTCCCGAACTGGTGGTAATCCAGGAACATCATCCGGGAAAACATCCGGAAATTCCCTTGCGATAGGAACATCCTCTAACCTCTGACTTTCTTGGTCTTCACTAATAAAGGCTATAAATGCCTCACAGCCACCTCGGATCATACGCTTTGCCTTCAAAGCAGATACAATCTGAGTCTTCTTTTTCTTCTTGTCTCCTTGGAAAATTAAATCTGCTTCCCCCATAGGGATAGAAATAGTCTTTTTATGGCAGTCCAGACGAACATGATAAGCCGCCAACCAATCCATTCCCAAGATTACATCATAATCATGCATGCCTAGCACAACCAAGTCTGCAAGAAAAGTATGATCTCCTATCTGTATTTTACTTCTAAGGTACACCTTATCCGTCTCCTTAACATTACCCATCATAGCAGTTACAGTAATTACACAAAAAGTAGATGATGGGGGTGTACTAAAATGTGAAGCAAAATGTGGTGAAAGAAAAGATAGAGTAGAGCCAGAATCATACAATACTCTAGCAAAATGACCTTCAATCAGAAGTGTACATTCTACAACTTCATTCGTCGCCTCTGGGTCTTGATCGGTAATAGCATAGGCTCGAGCTGGGATGCGGGACCTTCACTACAAGAAACTGCACTTTTAGCGACGAAAATTTTCATCGCCAAAAGTACGTAAAACGTCGGTAAAAAGCTTCACCGACGAAAATACTTTCGTCGCCCAGACGTCAGCAACAAGTGGTGGACAAAAACTTTTACCGACAAAATAATTTTCCGTTGGCAAAAAATTTATTTTTACCGATGATTATTTTGACTTTTACCGACGTTTTATTTCGCCGGGGAAATAAAAAAAGAAAAAATAAATTAAACATGTATTACTTTTAGCGACGTTATTTTTTCGTCGGTAAACAAAAATAAATAAAAAATAGAAAATAAAATGACTTTTACCGACGTTTTAATTTCGTCAGTAAAATTAAAAGGGAAATAAATAAAAATTAAATTACTTTTACCGACGTTTTATTTTCTTCGGTAAAATATAAAAGAAAAATTATATATAAAATAAAATGCCTTTTACCGACGTTTTTTTCGTCGGTAAAATATAAAAGAAATATATATATATATATATATGGCTTTTACTGACGATTTTTTCCTTCGGCAAAAGTCTTTTTTTTTTTGTAAATTACCTTTTATTGACGAAAAAAATCGTCGGTAAAAGTATTTTTTTTAAACAATACTTATTTTTTAAATTCATTTTTCTTGTAAACCTGTTTATACACCTGTATTAAAAATAAACATGTTCCTCTACCTATATTCAATATAAAAAATGAATCCAAACAAAATTTGCTAAATGAAATCATTCATCTCATTAACCAAATATTACAATCAATAATAATACAATCCCATATAAATATCCAATATACATATACAAATAAACAAAAAAAGAATAAAACACCCAGAAAGCGTCAATCAATCTGGAACCGACCCCAAAGCGTCAATCAATCTGCAATGACAAAAATAGCATTAGAGTCTTTTCAATGAATTAAATTATAAATGAAAAATAAACATGTATATATATAAATCTTTTCCAAAGTTTTCGGCGACCTATTTTCCAACCTAAGTATTGAGAATCGGGCGATTTTTGTGTCTAATTCGATAACCGGAAGTCCGATTCAGTAATCGTAAATTCGAATAATTTACTTTGGCCTTAAACAAGATACCCGTGCTGGTTTCTGGGCTGTCCGATGACTGTTTCCTATTATCGACCTCCAACGACCTATTTTCAAGATTAAGTGTTAAGAATACAACAATTTTAGGTCTAATTCGTTAACTGGGAGTCTGATTTACTAGTCGTCAGTTCCTGCAAGTTAATTTCGACTCGAGCGAGGTGGTCATGCCGGTTCCCGATTTTTACGGGGGCCGGTTCCCGTTCTGGACCCCCGGCGGGCCGTTTTCGAGCCTAAGTGTTGAAAACTCCGATGTTTTGGCCTCTAGTTCTCTAACCAGGAGTCCTATCTGCGAACCGTCAGTTCCAACAAGTCACTCTACCCTCGAGAGAGGTGCTCGTGTCAGTTCCCAATTTTTTCGGAGCCCGGTTCCCATTCTGAACCCCCAGCGGGCCGTTTTCGAGCCTAAGTGTTGGAAAATCCGATGTTTTGTCCTCTAGTTCTGTAACCGGGAGTCCTATCTGCGAACTGTCAGTTCCTACAAGTCACTCTACCCCCGAGCGAGGTGTTCGTACCGGTTCTCGATTTTTCCGGGGCCCAGTTCCCGTTCCGGACCCCCGACAGGCCGTTTTCGAGCCTAAGTGTTGGAAAATCCGATGTTTTGGCCTCTAGTTTTGTAATCGGGAGTCCTATCTGTGAACCGTCAGTTCCTACAAGTCACTCTACCCTCGAGCGAGGTGCTCATGTCGGTTCCCGATTTTTCTGAGGCCCGGTTCCCGTTCCGGACCCCCGACGGACCGTTTTCGAGCCTAAGTGTTGGAAAATCCGATATTTTGGCCTCTAGTTCTCTAACCGAGAGTCCTATTTGCGAACCGTCAGTTCCAACAAGTCATTCTACCCTCGAGCGAGGTGCTCGTGCCGATTCCCAGTTTTTTCGAGGCCCGGTTCCAGTTCCGAACCCCCGGCGGGCTGTTTTCGAGCCTAAGTGTTGGAAAATCCAATGTTTTCGCCTCTAGTTCTGTAACCAGGAGTCCTATCTGCGAACCGTCAATTCTTACAAGTCACTCTACCCTCTAGCGAGGTGCTCTGCCAGTTCCTGATTTTTCAGGGGCCCGGTTCCAGTTCCGGACCCTCGGCGGGCTGTTTTCGAGCCTAAGTGTTGGAAAAACCGATGTTTTCGCCTCTAGTTCTGTAACCGAGAAGCCTAACTGTGAACCGTCTGTTTCTACAAGTCACTCTACCCTTGAGTGAGGTGCTCGTGCTGGTTCCTGATTTTTCCGGCACCCGGTTCCCGATTTTTCCGGGGCCCGGTTCCCGTTCCGAACCTCCGGCGGGCAGTTTTCGAGCCTAAGTGTTGGAAAATCTGATGTTAGGTACATACTTAAGTGCCCCAAAATGAAATAAAACAAAAAATCCAAGAACTAAATTTGGAATGAACAAAGGAATAGAACATGTTTTCATTTTACATAAAATAAAATAGTACACAATGGATTACCTTATTTGAAGCATATTTTTTACCGATCGCAGTATCCTGCAGTATGTGGGCAGCAACCTGGAGATTTAAACAAGACAGTCGCCAAGCATATCAATTTAGAAAGTCTTAGCAAAATGGAAAAATCTACACACAGGTGTAAGGCACAGATATACATATCAGGTGTAAGACATACAGGCATGACAAGTTTCAATATTGATAGGTCATATTGAGCCTTGACATGCTAAAACTTCACACAAGTGTTTCTTACCATTTGTTCATGTTTGGAATGTGGCTTAAATACCCACGCAAACTTTTCTTAGCAGCTTGCACCCAATAAGATAAAACAGCAGATGAGGTAAAATGACACTACTGTGTACTTTTAAATGGTTCAAAGGCAGAGAGTGTACCCACCTTAACTGAGATTTTTGCACTGACCAAACAAAGCAATGATTATGCACACCGCCTTGTTCCAATATAAAACACACCCTTGCAGACATTTTAGAAGAACAAACTAAAATGCCACTTGCTCCAAGTACCAAACCCATTCCTTGACAATATGTCTGTGTTTCATGTACTGGATGGAACTCAATAAGCAACAAAATTGAAGAAACATGCTAGAGCAAATGGAATGGCATCATATACTTCATATAAAAAAAAACTTCCTAGAGTATACAGGTAGTTTGATATAACTACTAACAGTTTACAACTAGAATGTACTCACATTATAAGCTTCACTGAATTGAACAGCTACACTTGAAAATTTTGAGATTACTAACCTGGCATGAACCTAGAGTACGCATTGGAAGGAATAAAAATCATATCTGACACTTTACAATGGCAAGCAGAAAAATGAAGATGACGCCGGCAAGAGATAAGATGTTTGTGGTATTTGCACCTTCAGAAAGACATAATATCCCATATATTGTTATTCATATGCACTGTTATTTTTGTACTTGCATTGAAGAACAGCCATAATGTCCTATAACAGTGCTTGTTTGTGGTGTGTTTCGGCAAGCCAAAATTTGGCAATGAAATATTTGACACGTCAATATAGCTGTATCTTATGTTAAATGATACAGATATGGTCTATTGGTCTTCAGTGTTGTTTAAGCTTTATAATACTATTTGATTTCTTTATCCTATCGATTTGTTCTCTTCATCACGTCTTTTTTGAACAAAATACCAGAACGTCCAATTTCAGGGCCAGACCCGAAAAGTGTACAAAGAAATTTTTTTTCAAAAAAGAACAATGAAGAGACTATAAGAAAACTATAGAAAATTTATGTTTAGCATAATTTGGTAAGCTCCTTTTTTTGATGAGGGTGTTCAATATGGGTGGTTAGGATATTAAAGTGAGGGCTCCATGGGGTCAACTGATGGCACCCGCATAAAATCCCATGCAGTCAACAACATGAGATCATTTCTGGCTAGAAGGGGAGAAAGAAACGAAAGAACTAAACAATGAATCTGATCACAAACGAAAGAAACGTAAGCACTAATAGTAACTGCATTTTCCAAAGTGCCAAATTCTTGAGATTTGGCTTACCTTATTACAGGCTACAACAAATTAATGCCTAACTTAGGACTGCTATCATGTGCGGAAAGAGGTTGACTTAATTCGATGAAGACAGCTATCACCACCTTCTTACTAGTGAAGTGAGCAACTGTAATAAGAAGCAGCAGCGAAACATTAGTAATGATTCTCAACACATGCAGCCATGGCAGAGTTGGGGTCATGTTATAGTCATTAAGCATCTTACTTCACCAGTTCTAGTTTAATATTTAGTTGCAACTTGCAACAATGACAGCAAATCTGCCATTCAAAACCCTATTCTCACAAAGAATCATCCAAAGATTATCTGGAAATTAAGCCATTACAAGTTATGACGTGGGTTTAATCAATTTGAATCAGTCAAGGAATGATTAGCTCTTTTGACCTTGATGATCACAAGAAGTTCAAACTATCCTGATTACATGCTGTGGTGTTTAAGTTGTTGTAACGAGAAGATAATATGAATAGATTGGATCAAGCAAAATATATGTTAGTGTCACATTATCTAATTGTGTCGTGAGTATAGTTTGATCGTCAAGATACGATCATTTCTCTTTTCAAGTCTTGAATTATCAGTGATGAAGTAATTAAATGGGCATGGCATAACTAATCAACAATTATGTCACAAACAAAGCTGAATTAACAAGTTGGACCTAAACTTTAAGCGCATATTTGTGTCTTTCAAACCTGGTTTCAGCTGAAAGAGGAGAAAATTATACATAGGCCTAATTTCAGTGTCATAGAGAGAGGGTGAGATCCCTTTTCTAATAGAAAATTGACCATCCATTCGAATCCTTCTAATGACTCCATGTCTCTTTTTCACTGACCTTTAAGATCTCAGCCCTCTAAAATATCAGGTGGGAAACAAATGAAATGTCAAAAGAGACGGTCTCACTTCAGACCTGGAAATTAAGGCTTATATCCCTAGTTGTGAAAGCCACCCCCACACATCAAGCTAACCCAAACTGCAGACAATTTGGGAAAGGAAAATAATGGCTACCTTTTCAATCGGAACTTCATGGCGCTTGCACCATGCAACTGATATCCTAGGATCAAGGTAGTTGATCTTTGATGTGCCCAACGCTACAATCTTTAAATCCTCTTTGATCTTCATATCGAACTCCATTTTCTCAATCTTTGCATTTGTCTGAGCAATTTTCTTTTCTAACCTGCAGATCAGTGGATAATTAAACTAATAAAGGAGGCAATGAAGACTATAGATAAGCACATCAAGTGGGCAGGGAATAGAGAAAGGATGAGTATCAAATTTACCGGTCTAAGAGGAAGTCCTTGTGAGCTGAGAGTGCCAGCAGCCAGTGGCACGTGCCTCTCTTTTGGATGGTGGTATTTGCAGGTTGATTCATATTGCATCTTTTTGCAACAAGTATCAAACGTCAGAAGATGAATTGAAGAAAACAATGGAAAAAACTAATAATTTAATTGTTGACATTTTGAAGAAAAAACCACAATTGGCCTTTGATTGTAAATCAGAGAACCTAGATAATATCAATACATGTATATTTTAATGAATGATGGATGTAAAAAAAAAAAAAAGATAATAAGTAATTTAAATAAAAAGATAACTTTAATCTATGTACAGAGGATTCTCAAAATGAAAGAGACACATATATTAATGGTTAAAATTAGATCAATATAGATGGTAGCAATGATTGTGAATGTGAGAAAATAAAATATAATCTGTACATCTCATAAATTTCAACTAGTTATTATGTTAAAATTTCAAGAGAATAATCTACTAACCAAAGGGTCGCATCATGATCTCCAGTAGTTGTGCCATCACCAACAGAAGTGGTCCCTCTCATGATGTCCAAATAGCTGGTCGGATCTATCCCTGCTGTAGTTGCCAACTGTTGAATGAGGGCCTCAAGTGCACGTGTTCTCCTGTCCTGCTCAGCCTGCCTCCTGTCCTGCTCAGTCTGCCTCCTGTCCTGCTCAACTTGCCTCCTAGCCTGCTCAGCTAGCTGCTCCCGCAGGGCAATCACCTCAGGATCTGGTGCCCGAGACTGTGTGGAAGATGAAGAGGTCCTCGTGTATGTCCCATACTCTTTTAAGTATCCCGACCTCGATCCAAGCACATCAACAACAATCTATTCCTCCGTCATCGGAGCTGTGACAGAAGGTTGTGACTGCTCCTCAGTCCGCTGCACCAAGGCCTCCTGCCATTTAAATAAAAAAGGGAGTTAGAAGGCTTTTATGGCAATATTGATCACAATTGATTTATTAGCAAACGTACATGTCTCTGCTGAGCCACCTCATTTACCCACTCATTACATTTTTCTCTGTAGTGAGTGTCGCGAAAGAACTGAGTAATAGGCGGCGCTTGACCAGTATTTTGTGCCGTCTGTCATTTGAAATAGCTTTGTATTAGATATGAACCTAGCTACATATTGATAAATTAATAAACTTAATCAAGTTTCTTCATATGAATATAATTAGTACCATCAGAGACATCCTCAAGGCAAATGACCTGGAGCCACTAGTATGATTATATGGCAGCTTAACTCGACTCTCTTGAGCTTTTTTCGACTTCGCCTACATTGAAAAAAAATAATACAGTAGCAATCATTTATAAAATAATTACTAATAGACTTACGTTGGAATATAATTAATTGTTGTACATAACATCCCAAAGTTACCTTCCAGGCTGGTGATTCCCAGCATTGCGAGACCATCAACTGCCAGTCAGCTGGATCACAACCCTCTGCCGGGTGGTCTTTGGGTCGGGGAACCCCCTGCTCCAACAGCTCGAGATAGTGACTATGCATCTCATACTTCCAACTCCTATACAAAACCTCGCATTGGCGGTCAATGTCCGCCCTGAGCTGCATATCGCCCTCGTAGTCCCCAATATCAAAAAGTTGCTGCAATTAGGGGAGAGCCATATAAAAATTAGTAATAACAAAATATAATCAGATCTTGTAATGCGGAGCACAACTATAATCAATTTGGTTGATATTTTCAATATAAAATTTACCTAAACTGCAGCAATGACGGCAAGCTTGATCCCACTGTCACGCTTCTTCCAGCCATGGGGCCTGATTGGGGCAAGCTCTCTAATGGCTAACCCAAGATGGTTAACCAGTGATGGGGCATGTTCCCCTTTTGGCCTATGACTGGAGATGGGGATCAGGACTGGGATGTTATGACCCAGCTGTCTCCTCAGCTTTGTCACATTCTTCCCCCGCGTAACACCCCTTACACGGCTCGGAACCTCCGAGACTGGGGCTGATGCTATTAAGATGACAGTGCTAAATGAGTTAGTGAACACAAATCATTATATTAAGGTGAACCATTCTGAATTTTAAAAGGTCATAATTTTCTCACCTACGCTACTCCCGACTGTATGAAGACTCGTCGGAGGCTGGGACGGCTGAGTTTGAGTTGGCGAGGGCTGTGTGGTCGGAGGTTGAATCGGCAGAGGCTGTGGGGCTGCCAAATCAGGGGTGCTCCCTAATCCTCCAGACCGTGTAGCTAGAAGAGCAACCGACGGAGGCTGTGTCAAGGCCTCAGGTGGGCTCTCTGCACGAGCTAACCCGAGTGCGGTTGCGATCCTCCGAGCACGTTTCACCCTATTATCCCGAGGCATCTCTGCAACCTGGCTTAAAGCAAAGTGACAAGGAAAATAAATAATTATTAGCAAAAATCAATAATATTGGTAAAGTAAACGTTAGCAATTTATATTAAATAGAAATGGAAATCATTTTAGCATGAGTAGTCTTTTTAAATTCCAGCAGCTCGTATCTGTTTAGATGAGTGCCAGAGTGGAATGGATTGAGTGTCATTTCACTTTTTCTTCTTCCGTCTTTTTTTCTTTTCTTTTCTTTTTTTTGGGGCGGGTAGGCAATTATAGTTTGAGGGGGTTGGATTGACCATGGGTTACATGGTGTCAACATCCTTAGGAGGAAATTCCTTTACATGTTTGTATCCATATGGTAATTTATCTATTCTCTATTATATGTTTTTTCATTCAGAAGCCATGTATTGTAGTGATTTTTGTTGGTATCAAACTCTGTAATTTGTTTGGCTTTTGTAGCAAATCATATATCTATTCATGTATGAGCATTTGAACTCTCTAAGCTGTATAGTAAGAATGATTGTTCCAATGAGACCATGAATACACAAATATATGTTCCAGAAAGACAAAGAAAACAATTTTAAGTTAAGCATAGTTTGGGTGTTCTGTGAGACCTGATTCCGTGCTTCTCCAACTATGCAAAAATTTGAAACTCATGTATTGTCTTGGCATACATGCACAACAATCTAGATTTAGTCTCTATGTTTGTTCGGCTGCACCCCAGGGCCCTCGCCAACACACTAGCCGACTCTTCAGTGGTAAGGACAATGGCTGGAGGGGAGTAAACTATGGACCTGTTGTGGATGGAGCATATTCATGCGGATTGGACTATTCAAACAATTTAATTTACGGAAAGCAAAATGTAGCTTCTTCTATTTTGGTGGCATGTAGTTATTAGTTTGAAACATAATCTGACTGTGGATACTATTTGTTTTGACCAAATACTTCATTTTCTGAGTATAAAAGTAGGGCATGTATTTGGCCAATTATTATTGCAGTGTGAATGGGCCCCCTTTTTTTTTTTTTTTGTTTTTGTTTTTGTTTTAATATAATTGGAGTGTGGTGTCAGAATGTAGAGTGGAGATGACTCGAGTCAATTATCTCTCCCTTTGCTCGCTCCATTGCTCGCTTGCAGTCCAACCGCCACATCTCCCCTTCCGAACCCCACCACCGCAGGAAAACCTTACAATCCCATGGTAAAATCTCATTCATTCCTTCTCCTCTTACTCTCTAATTTCTAGGGTTTTAATTAGTAGTTCTCTATGGTTCATTTCATCTTTGTCACTGCTGCTGATGATTGTTTGGAACTTGAAACGAAATGATGTGGGGGTGTTTGGAAATCAACAATTTGTAACTGTATCTCAAATCCACTGAGACTCCAATGTCAAAAATTTCATCTACTGCTACGGTTTTCATTCCAAAAGGTATCTTTTTTCAGGTAATCGTGCTTCCAACATCACGATTGGACGGGTTGATGAGGAAGAGCATGATGTAAGTTTGTTTGATTTTGTAAGTGCCTAAAAATTACGGACTTAGTTAAAAGAGGATTAAACCTTTAATTTGATGATCTTGAGATGATTGGGGGAATGGATCAGGCCTCCGGCAATCTGATAGAGAGAACAAAAGTCAGAGCCCTTGGTTATAGGCAGCCGAAGGCACTCCGATGCTTAAGTTAGTGTGGTAAATGGAGAAGGAGCAGTATGGGGAGAGGACTTGTTCCGTACCTCATGTGGTTCTCCTTCATGCAATATATAGACGTGAGAGTCATCATCGGACTGGACCCCGGGGAGAGACAAAAGTCCCATCAGTATGTACTTTTCTCTCCTGAGTGGGGGTAGGTAAAAAGAGGACGTCCTATCGGACCATCCTCCTATGCCTATGGACGTGACCTTGAGATAAGGCGTGCCTCTTGTCTAGGTCTGGCGCCCACTCTATTTGTCAGTTCGCCGTCCCCGTCACGGCAGCGCATTTATGGCTGAGTGACAGGAGGCTGAGATCAGGCTTAAGGCCGAGATCGAGGTGGATGCTCGTGACATAGCCACCGAGATGGGCTCCACGCTCCCCCGAGATGGTGCAATTGTCGAGCTTGGACAATACCGAGACTAAGGATAGTCCGAAATCGGGGAGTGGCCCCACATAAATCCATGCTTACAAAACGACCCCACACAGATTTCATTTGTAATTTCTTGGGGATCATGTTTGGGTGTCTCAATTACATGATTCTTAATGTTGTTTGATGTGTAATGGTTTTCCAAGAAACTAATGTGAAGTGTTCGGTGCAAACTTATATAGCCCTGTTTCATGCATTTATAAGATTCTTATTGTTCAAAATAAAGTCTTAGTTCTCCAAGATGGAGTATTTGTATCATTCTTATTGTTCAAAATAAAGTCTTAGTTCTCCAAGATGGAGTATTTGTATCATTCTTATTGTTCAAAATAAAGTCTTAGCCCTCTAACTCTTTAGATTTTCTTGGAATTTATAGATCGCACTTGGTTTACTAAAATGTTAATATACATTTACCAGCTAATGTGTCACAAACAGTAGTCATACCATAATATTGTGCATTTAAATGTTCACTGTATACAGTCCATGCATATGCACATCTATTTTTGGCATTGCTTTCTCCACCTCCATTTCTTACTGACATAAGATAATAAAGCTTTTAGAAGCTGTATCATTTAATTTCCACATGTTTTAAAGGGCATACGGAGTTAGTTATGGCTATTGACAATTCAGATCATTCACAATAATTCATACATGATTCTAATATTCGGTCTAACTATTCATAATCTATGCAGCCTTAACATATGCTCGATGCTATTTATGATCCCATTTGGTCTTGGCGGTGCAGTAAGGTCAGTTCAGCTGTGATAGTTGGGTTGACCATGATTTTAGTGCGTGGAATCTGGGGCTACGCGTATAGCAATGAGGGGGGAAGTGGTGAGATATGTGGCAGTCATGATGCCAGTTCTTGCAACCTCTAACTTCTTGGATGGAATCCAATGTGTGCTCTCAGGTCTGAACTACTTTTTTTTTTTATCAATAACGATAAATTATAGTAAATTATATTATAAGAGAAAGCAAGATACAAGAAGCCCACCAAACAAAAAAAAAAAAAAAAGCACAATGGTATAAAAGAATTATTATACCACGAAAAGGAAAAGGAAAAAACAAAGAAACATCACACAGTGAAAGCCACCAAATTAGAAGACCTATCCACCCCTTGCTTAGCTAACGAATAAGCAAAACCATTTGCCGACCAGCATTTACAGCATGGGAACAATAGCATTATTTTTCATGAACTAATCATCAAATTGGCTCCTTATTATGCCATTAGCTCAGTTGGCTTAGGCCTTCCCTTAGGCTCCAGCTTTTGCAAGTAGCTTTCAATCATCTTTGCTCATTTATATGAAGATTGTTTTGAGTTAAATTGATTAATGGATTACATCATCTTAATGGGTTTCTTCAAAATTTAGGTACTGCAAGAGGGTGTGGTTGGCAGAAGATTGGCGCATATGTTAATCTGGCAGCTTATTACATTGTGGGCATTCCTTCTGCTGTTCTTTTAGCTTTTGTCCTCCATTTTGGAGGAAAGGTGGGTGTTCTCATCCTTTTTGTCGAATGCATATGATACTTAGATTGTTGGAATGAAAGATGATGTTTGTGCTTGTTCCCAAAATTGTTGCAAACAGGGGCTTTGGATGGGGAATGTATGTGGGCTTATGGCACAAGTGCTAATGCTTTCAACGATAACATTATGCACTAACTGGGAGCAAGAAGTAAGTGATGGCCTCCCATTTCAGTGATCGATTTATTTTCTTTTTTTTCTCTAGAAGAACTTTTAACGGAGCTAGCTATAAGGAAATGAGTAGGATTGAATGTGGATCAAGCTGGGGCCTGTCCTAGCCCAACTAACAAATTGAGTACATCTAAGGTAAATAAGGTAAACAGTAACTAGTTTAATGCATGCATCTCACTCCAATCTGGCATAAAAAAAAAAGCAATCAAGACCTTGACAATTAAAGCCATCCACTGATGCCCATTTTACAAGAAACATGTAATCTGAGAAGGGGGAAATACCTGAGTTTTCAAGGCAGCAAGTTTTTTCTTCCTCTTTTCCTTTTCTTCTTCGTTCCCTTCCTTCGTTTTATGTTGCCTGGAAAGTGAGAGAGAGTCAAGAGAGTTCACTTGCTTGCCAGAGAGGTTGTAGGAGAAGGTCTGAAACACTTTTGATTTGGGGGTTTTCGAATGGAGAGGGTTTTCGATGATGGGATGGACGATGGTTCGAGAGAGACGAGGGTAAGGGTTGGAGATTTGGGGGTTTTCGAATGGAGAGGAATTTCAGTCGGATCGGCTGAGAGAGTGGGAGTGATGTGCCAGCGCAAGGGTTGCAGGGGATGGAAAGGACGGCGAGATGATGGAGAGGGCCAGAGAGATGAAGGGTTGCAGGGGAGAGACGGTGAGAGAGTGAGAGAGAAGAGATGGGGAGGGCTGCGCAGGGGAGAGAGAAGAGATGGGGAGGGCTGTGCAGGGGAAATGAAGGGTTACAAGGGGGAGATGGTGAGAGAGAAGAGATGGGGAGGGCTGTACAGGGGAAATGAAGGGTTACAAGGGGGAGACGGTGAGAGAGAAGAGATGGGGGAGGGCTGCGCAGGGGAGAGATGAGCGAGAGAATGAGAGAGCGAGAGAGAGAGAAGATCAAGAGAGAGAGCAGAGAGAGAGAGAGAGAGAGAGAGAAATAGCAGAGAGAGAGGAGAAATTAAAGAGGGATTTTGGTGGCGGGAGAGGGAAAAAAATAGTGGGAAAAAAGGTCTTTACCGACGCAAATTTTCGTCGGTAAAAAAAAATTCGTCGGTAAAGGTCTGTGATTTTAAATTTTCCTAAAAATAAAATTAAATTTTACTGATATTTTACAAAAAAAACGTTGCTAAAATAAAATTGAACTTTGCCGGCGGTTTTCAAGGAAAGGCCGCTAAGAGTCGATTTTACCGACGTTTTGTAATTCGTCTTGATTTTTGTAGGGAAAATCAATTTCTTGGGACCCGCGGAAGTGATAAATCAATTGAAGAATTAAAGAAGGAAAACCAAGGTATTGAAGCTCTGCATGGGGTCCACACTACTCTAGTTGGAAGATTCAATTCAAGCAAAACAAAGAAGAAAAAAAATGCAAAAGAAAATCCAGCCATATGAAGGACATCTAAGGTAAGGGAATTTCAAGCATTGCACACAGAAGTGGGGCCGGCCCATCATGTGTTCCAATTGATAAAACAAATCTGAATTTCAGATTGGGAATTAGATGTAATTTAAGGAATTTCTTAATAGAGGAAGTGGGTCCAGATTTGGATAGATTCAAGCAAATTTCAGAGTCCTAAATATGGAGGGTAGTAACCCAGAAGTTGCAAGATAAATTCAAATCCAAAGAGTCTAGGTTTTCTTAAGAACTCTACAAGTTGGATTTCAGTCAAGATATGTTTTCAAATATTTGGAAACTTTTGCAAGCCAAGAAGCTATCCAAAGGAGATATCACACGTCCAACACTTTGCCTTCCCAAGCTTCTCCATTCCAAGTTGGACATCCAAGCCATGATTGAAGATAAAATTTAAGATTCAAATTTTGAATATTGAATCAAGAAAGAAAATAAAACAAAGAAAACAAAAATCCCAAAGAGGCTTTACACGTCCAAAGCCATGAAGGTTCAAGATGATACACTCCAAGTGGGGTCCAAATGCATTCAAATTAGAACTGCAGTAGAAACCGGTACGAGCACTTCGCTCGAGCGTAGAGTAACTTGTAGGAACTGACGGTTCGCAAATAGGACTCCCGGTTAGAGAATTAGAAGCGAAAACATCGGATTTTCCAATACTTAGGCTAAAAAATGGCCAGCCGGGGGTCTGGAATGGGAAACAACCCCTGAAAAAAATCAGAAACTGGCATGAGCACTTCACTCAAGGGTAGAGTAACTTGTAGGAACTGACAGTTTGCAAATAGGACTCCCGGTTAGAGAACTAGAAGCGAAAACATCGGATTTTCCAACACTTGCTCAAAAAAGGCCAGCCGGGGGTCCGGAATGGAAAACGGCCCCTGCAAAAATTGGAAACCGACACAGGTACCTTGTTCAAGGCCAAAGTAACATGTAGAAATTGAAAGTTAGTGAATCGGACTTCAGGTTAACGAATTAAACACAAAAACCGTCTTCTCAATACTTAGGCTGGAAAACAGGCCGCCGAAAAACTTATGAAAAGATTTATATATATACATGTTTATCTTTCATTTATAATTTAATTCATTGAAAGATTCTAATGTTGTTTTTGTCATTGCAGATTGATGGACGCTTTGGGGTCGGTTGCAGATTTCTGGGGCTGTTTTATTGTTTTTAGTTTATTTGTATATGTATATTGGACATTTATATGTAACTGTATCATTATTGATTGTAATATTTGTTTAATGAGATGAACGGTTTGATGAAAAATGGTGATGGTTGTTTGTTTATTTAGCAACTTTTGTTTGCATGCATTTTTTATATTGAATATAGGTACATGATTAGGTTTATTTTTTGATATAGGTGTATAAAAAGGTTTACAGAAAAAATATTGAAAAAACAAATATAGCATTTAAAAAAAATAAAAATAATTTAGTGACATTTATTTTCATCGGAAAAATTATAAATTAAAAATAAAAACATAAAAGACTTTTACTGATGAAAAAAAACGTCGGTAAAAGTATAAAATCAAACATAAAATACATAAAATAATTTTACCAAAGTTTTTTTTGCGTCGGCAAAAGTATAAAACAAAAATAAAAAACATAAAATACTTTTAACAACGTTTTATTTTGTCGGCAAAAGTATAAAACAAAAATAAAAAACATAAAATACTTTTAACGATGTTTTATTTCGTCGGCAAAAGTATAAACTAAAAATAAAATACATAAAATAATTTTACCAACGTTTTTTTGCTTCGGCAAAATTATAAAAGAAAAATAAAAAACATTAAAAACTTTTACCGACGGTTTTTTTCTTCGGCAAAAGGAGAAAGGAAAATAAATAAGAAATATAAAACTACTTTTACCAACGTTTTCTTTTTGTCGGCAAAAGAATAAAAAATAAATATAAAAAAATCAAAAATACTTTTACCGACATTTTTGTTCGTCGGTAAAATGAAAAAGAAAAAAGAAATAAAAAATATAATACTTTTACCGTCGTTTCATAATTTGTCGGTAATAATCTCCGATTTTTACTTTTCCTGGAAAATAAAGTAATTCTATAATTAGACTTTTACCGACGTGTTTTTAGAAAACGTCGACAAAAGTATGCCTTTTACCGACGTTTTTGTATAAAACGTCGGTAAGAGTGACTTTTGCTGACGTTTTCTAAAAACATGTTGGTAAAAGTCTGATTTTTACCGACGTAATAATATACGTCGGTAAAAGGCAATCTTTACCGACAAAATTATTAAAGCGTCGGCAAAAAACTGCTAAAAGTGCAGTTTGTTGTAGTGCTTTGAGCTCCTCCATTATTGTTCCTTGAATTGTTTCCAGCCTACTGTGGATGTGCGCCATCTGAATGCAACAACAGTTAGTTTATGACATATCCAAAGTGGGGTCCTAAATTAAAATTATAATTCTAATTGTTCTAAGGATCAGGAAAAAAAAAGTTCATTAGGTTGATTAATCATCCTACCCCAAGGCTACCCTGCCTCACCACGAGAAATGTTTAAGTTAAGAACTTTTAATTTATTCCACATTAATTGTAAACAAAGATTGTAAGTTGGTTATAAACTTGGCTAAACCTGAACCAAATCGGGCTCTGATACCAAACTGTCACGCCCCAAGATCCGATAACATGGATCCGACGTGATGCCAGATGACCTAGTCATCTAAGGCCACTCAATTGTTCAAATAGTGGGCCGGTTTTTCTCCTTTTTTTTTTAACTAATAATTATGTGTAAACCACATTGCCCAGCCCTATATCAGGTAAGCCAAGATCATAACCAAAGATAACAATCCAACAATTATTACACCAAATAAACCCAGTACGAAAATTAAATAAATACATCAATCCCAAAATAAACTAATAAAGTCTTAGACAATAATTAAACTTAATGTCACAAATTCTCATAATTTAAAAATCTTCATTTTGACCATCCAGAATGGCATTGTCATAGCCATACTATGGCACAGGCTCATATTCCTCTTCACCCTCAATCCCTGGGTCCTGTACATCCTCACTCTCCTGTACATCATCTGTGGTGGTGGAATGTAATGAGCACAACGGTACTCCGCAAGATAACAATTACAAACCAAAAGATATATTATAAGAGGTATAAGATAATGAGGATGTACATATGTAAGCAATAAATGACATGACAGTACCATAATGGCAACATTTCATAAAATAAATATTGGGGCACCAACATTTATTGAAATGTCATACAATATAAGTCACTTTCCGATATGGAATTTAGGGTCCCAACACTACATTTGAACTATTCATTAGAACCCATGTGACAATACACTGCACTTAGTACTATTCACTTGTCACTTGGCCATTATAATACTTTGAGACATTCCCTTCCATATTGGTAAATCACTCACTTAAAAATCATTATAGAATATCAATCCCTACACTAGGTTGGGTCTTTGTGTCACTGACCAGTCCAACAGTGCACCCATCTACGAAGTGTCTCAGAATTTAACCCCTCCAAGACAAAGGTCATTTTCGGAATACCCGTTATAGGTAACCGATCACTAATCACTACACTGCACTGAACCACCACACAGTAAGACGTCTTCCCGTGGGGGTTATACAACATAGTGGGGCTGTGGAACTGGGGTCCCTACTTTTGTTTGTTTTATAACATTTCATTTATTTTAATTAGTTTATACCTAATTAGAATAAAGCATATTGTATGCATACTTATCCTCAAGCGTCCCATGCCACTTGGCTTCCATATGCACTCTTATGGTTCATCCCTTTCGATCAATATTATTAATTAATATTTTATGGAGTGGGTGTTACAATCATTTATCATCAACACATGAGGGTATTATCATACACTTTTCAATATTAAAAAAAAAAGATAATTAGCGAAAGGTCCCTCATATAGGATTTGTAAGGCCTCCAGTCCATCAACTTTTCTTTTAAGGCCTGTAGTCCATGCAGCTGGACATATTTTGGCGAGGAGTCCCTGGATATAATTCTCATGACTAATTTACCCTTTCATCTGTTTTAGGCACATAAAATTTTGAAATTTCAAATTTCAAATTTTGTATTATCCCTCTTCTTCTTCAACCCAAAGTCTTATGTTGTCGGATTGGATCTTAAAGGGGCTGAAATCAGATCAACTGCTTCATCGGAGAAGCAGAGAGCAAGAGATCGTTTGATCTCCAGAGGGCCATACAAATCAGATATTTTCTGGATCGTGCAGTGCAGTCGGCCACACAAACCGCAGGGAAGAAGGGCAGTGCCCGTTCCTTTTACAGAGAGAACAGAGACGATCTCTGTTGTTTTCTCTGGTTTCGGGTTTGATCGCTTGGGTTGTTTGTTGCCGGAGAAGAGAACGCAAGGAACGAAGAAGAACGGAAGTCCGATTGTTCTGGTTAAACCAGAACGGAGAATAATCAGCGCCGGAGTCCCTCATCGCCCCTGCTGATCAGAGAGGAATAGAAGAAGCAAACAACGGTTTGCTTCTCTATGCGCGTGGCCGGAATCGCGGGAATCGCCGGAGTTCCTCTGCTGCGTGTCGCCGAAGAAGAAGGGCCTTGTTGGTTCCGCAACGCCCGTGGCCGGAGATGTCTCTATCTTTATTGAGTTGCAGGTTCTGGTTCTGAACTAGAACAGAAGAACGAAGAAGAAAAAGAGGTGGGCCTGAGAATCGCAGGAATTGCCGGAGTCCCGCCGCTGCATGTCGCCAGAGAAGAAGGGCCCCACTGGTTCCGCACCACCCGTGGCCGGAGACGTCTCTGTCTCTGTTGAGTTGCAGGTTTTGGTTCTAAACCAGAATAGAAGAATGAAGAAGTAGAAGAGGTGGGCCTGGCCTTGTAGGAGTCCTGGGTTGGTCCTAGGTCAAGTTGTGTATGGAGAAGGAGACTTGGGAACCCAGGCCTGGCTGGTTACAGGTCCAGGTTCGGGTCAGGTTGACCTTATACACAGCATTACACAGTTCCAGCCATAGCAGCAGTCCAGGTGATCTCATCAGGCGGCCACAGAGATGGGGGTTTGATAGATTGAGATGGGGGTTATATCGTTTTTGACAAATCTATATGAGTTTTTATGAACTTTATCTAAGTTTTTGTGAAATTTATCTAAGTTTTTATCAAGTTTATCTAAGTTTTTAACAAATTTATATGAGCTTGTGTCAAATTTATCTTAGTTTTTGTCAAGTTTATTTAAATTTTTGTCAAGTTTATCTAAGCTTTTAACAAATTTATATGAGTTTCTGTCAAATTTATCTGAGTTTTTTATTTTTTGAAAAAAATTATTTAAGATTTGCGCAAATTTATCTAAGTTCTAAAACAAATTTATCTGCATTCTGGACAAATCTATCTGAGTTTTTGGCTATTTATCTGAGTTCTGGGACAAATTTATCTAAGTCCTGATCAAATTTATCTGAGTTTTTGGAAAATTTATTTGAGTTTTTGAGAAATATGGCCGAGTTTCTGACAAATATATCTCCATTTTGAAAATTTTAACTGAGTTTTTGAACGAATCTTTCTGTGTTTTTGGAAAATTTATTTGTATTTTTTTAGATCTATTTGTGTCTTTTGAAAATTATTTGTATTTTTTGAAAAAAATTAACTGAGTTTTGACAAAAATACCTGAGTTGTTGGCAATTTTTTTTGAAATTTGGAAAATGGGTATTTCTTAAATTTGGCAAATGTGTTTGCATTTTTTTAAATTTATTTTATTTTTTTAATTTAATTTACGTCTTTTGAAATTTATTTTTGTCTTTTTCATTTTATTTACATTTTTTGAAATTTATTTAGATCTTTTAAATTTTATTTGGATCTTTTGAAATTGATCTTCATCTTTTGAAATTTATTTATTATTTTTTTGAAATTTATTTGGATCTTTTGAGATTTGTTTGCGTCTTTTTAATTTTCTCTTCGTTCTTTTGTAATTTATTGCGTTTTTTGAAATTAATTCATTTTATAATTTTATTTACATCTTTTGAATTTTTGAGTTTTTTGAAATTGTTGCATTTTTAATTTTATTTACGTCTTTTGAATTTTTTGCGTCTTTTGAAATTATTGCGTTTTTTGAAAATTTGAAAATATTGAAATTATTGCATTTTTTGAAATTATTACTTTTTTTTAAATTTATTTGCATTTTTTAAATTTTACTTATGTTATTTTGAAATTTATTTGTGTGTTTGTAGAAATTATTTAAAAATTTTATTAATGGGATTCCATTAATCGTGGCCAATTAAATGGTAGTTGGCCATTATTAATGGCATATCCCACTAATCATGGGATATGATTTTGAAGAAAGGGTAAATTAGACATCTTATTTCTTCAAATTTGGGAAAATGACCTATCACACTATGAAAAAAGATTGTGGACCTAAGACAATAAAGTGCAATGTTCAGGGACCCGTCGCCGAATGCCCCTAAAAAAAGAGATAATTAGCGAAAGGTCCCTCACATAGGACTTGTAAGGCCTCCAGTCCATCAACTTTTCTTTTAAGGCCTGTAGTCCATGCAACTGGACATATTTTGGCGAGAAGTCCCTGGATATAATTCTCTTGACTAATTTACCCTTTCATCTGTTTTAGGCATAAAATTTTGAAATTTCAAATTTCAAATTTTATATTATCCCTCTTCTTCTTCAATCTAGTATCTTACGTCGTCGGATTGAATCTTAAAGGGGCACCGCAACCACCTCGATCCCGAGTCCGTCTCCGCCAGATCCTCCACGGCCACAAACCGATCCAGCACATCAGACTACGACTACGACACTGAGGACGAGATCCTGACCTCCGCCGGCGTCTCCATCAGCGAAGTCAAGCGTGTCTCGGTTGATGGAAAGGTTAGGACATACAAGACATATCCTACAGGATTCATGGATGTTGTCTCAATTCCAAAAACAAATGGGAACTTCCGTCTCCTTTATGACACTAAAGGTCGCTTCCGGCTCCACTCAATCAGAGATGAAGAGGCGAAGTTCAAGCTCTGCAAGGTCCGATCTGTGCAGTTTGGACAAAAGGGCATTCCCTATCTTAACACCTATGATGGCCGCACCATCCGCTACCCAGACCCCCTTATCAAGGCCAACGACACCATCAAGCTTGACCTGGAAACTTACAAGATTGTTGATTTCATCAAGTTTGATGTTGGAAACGTTGTCATGGTGATTGGTGGCAGGAACAGGGGACGTGTCGGTGTGATCAAGAATAGGGAAAAGCATAAGGGTACCTTTGAGACAATTCATGTTCAGGATGCCACTGGCCATGAGTTTGCTACTCGTCTGGGGAATGTCTTTACCATTGGCAAGGGAACGAAGCCCTGGGCCCCACCTCAAGGGTCTTCGCTGCCGCCGCTGCATGTCGCCCCCGTCGCCGGAGAACAAGCGATGTTGCGTCGTTACCGTCGAAGGAGAAAAAGACCGGAAGAGGAACGATTCCAGTTCCTATTGTAGAGAAACAGAGGAGGAAGAAGACCCTGATGGGTCGGTTCCAGCTTGGGTGAGGTCGGGTCAAGTTTGACCTGGTTTCAAAGCCCAAAAGCAAATCTATCTGAGTTTTTGAGAAATTTATCTATGTTTTTGGCAAATATATATGAGTTCCCGAAAAATTTATCTAAGTTTTTAACAAATTTATCTGAGTTTCTAACAAATTTATCTGAGTTTTTTCTAAATTTATCTGAGTTCTGAAATAAATTTCTTTACGTTCTAGACAAATCTATCTGAGTTTTGCCTAATTTATCTGAGTTATGGGACAAATTTATCTGAGTTTGGACAAATTTATCCGAGTTTGTGGCAAATGTATTTGCGTTTTTCAAAATTTATTTACACTTTTTTGAAATTTATTTGGATCTTTTAAAATTGATTTTCATCTTTTGAAAATTATTTGCGTCTTTTTAAATTGATTTTCATCTTTTGAAAATTAATAGATTTTTTGAAATTTATTTGCGTCTTTTTAAATTTCTCTATGTTCTTTTGATATTATAGCATTTTTTTGAAATTTATTTGCGTTATTTCAAATTTATTTGTATTTTTTTAAATTAGTTTTTATTTTTTTAGAGTTTAATTTTGTTTTTTTTTAAATTTTATTTACATCTTTTGAAATTTATTTTCGTCTTTTGAAGTTTATTTACATTTTTTTAATTTATTTTTGTCTTTTGAAATTTAATTGGATCTTTTGAAATTTATTTGCGTGTTTGAAATTTATTTCATTTTTAGAAATTTATTTGAAATTTGTTTCCTGTTTTTTGAACTTTACTTGAAAATCTCATTAATGGAACTTTACTAATCGTGACTAATTTAATGGTAGTTGACCATTATTAATGGCTTATCCCACTAATCATGGGATATGATTTGAAGAAAGGGTAAATTAGACACTTTAGGTTTTCAAATTTGGAAAAAGGACCTTTCACACTATAAAAAAAATTGTGGACCTAAGGCAATAAAGTGAAATGTTCAGGGACCTCTCGCCGAATCCCCCTAAAAAAAATGCATACAAACTTTCCATAATTAGCACATTATGCAAAACTTGCCATAAACGACAACATATAGAAATTTTCATAATTTGAATGCTAGGCAACATACCATAATGTCCATAACACTATTACCATATCACCAATTACGTATATACATTTTTAGAAAGTAATTGAAACTTGCCTTAAATGGAGCTATACTAACCACTTGAGAAAAAGGGTGTTACAATGTGAATTATGTTGCAAAAATAAATTATAATTATTAAATACTAATTTTTTAAATCTTAGTCATTAACCATATTTTAGAATAAACAAAATCCAACTTCTTAACCAATTAATCATCTAAGTGAAAACTAACCCACCAAGGTCCACTAGGGAACCTAGTCTAGCCATTTAACATTCTAAGTTTATTAATTATTAAATCTAATGTTTTAAGGTGGGGTCCACATGATTTATAAAGTGTCTTAAGGTCCATAACAACACCTAACAGTAGCATAAGGAGGAATTAAGCATGACACATCAGTCACTAAACCACACCCACACTAACTAACCAACTAGCCAATTACCCCTAGTCTAGGTTTGAAGGCTATGGCCCCTTTAAATATTTATTCGGGCCTATTAATCTCCACTAATAAAGGGATTTAACCTACTGACCAACGACTTAATTAAAGTATATAGCTACTGGTTATGACCCCATTTAATTCATAAATCCTATTTTAGCCACCATAACACATAGACCTAGCATAACCAACTAGACTAGTCAACTAGTCTAGCCAAAATGGCTTCCAACTTAGCCAAGGGTGTGACCACACTTCCTAATTCATTTAAACAAGTATTAAAATTTTAATTTAGTCCTTTAATTAAATTTAGCATATAAATAACAGAAAATTATAACGTTACAATTTGTCCATATGTGATCAATTGATGCACTAGGGTTAGGTTTTGGGCTTAGTCCATTAAACCAAGACTCATTTAGATTTAAATCCACCATCCTAGCACCTTAAAATCATTAAAACAGAACCTTATGGTTGCTGGAATTTATTTATATTTATACCAAAATTAATATCTAACCCAAGATCTACAATTGGTGCACCAAGGGGTCATATAGAGTCAAACCGATTAACCCAAAAAGGGTCCCAATGATCCAACACCTAAAATCATGATTGAAATAGAAACTAAAAGGTTAATTAAAACCCTCGATTTTTAGTTATTTCAAAGATCCAAACTATTAAAAACTTTGCGTATATAGATAAGAATATCCCTAGAACTTTTGGGTCCGATCCGACCGTTGATTTGTCAAATCCAAGGGTTCAAAAATATCTTTCCTTTATCATGAATATAATGGCTAAAAGCATAACTATTTCTTTCATAAAAAAAAATAGATTTTAGAAAAAGATGAAATACGATAATTATTAAACTATATGATCATTAAAACCAGTAAAACTAATTCTAATGACATATTAAAAAAACACAAAATGAGTCTAATCTTTAAAAATCTAGTCCCCAAAATACATCTAAACCATAAATTAAGATTTCACCATTTTCCTATCCAAACATTGGTGATGACCCAAGCCTAATCAATAATCGAAACCATGAATTTGGATCCCCTCTTCCTTTGGCCAATCTCAGTAAAGAAAATGACATGGGTTGCTTCATCATGGTGCTAAAATACCATTAATGGCCATCAATAAATATGGAAGAGGGAAGACATTAGAGAAGAAAATGGTGAAAGAAAATAAATAATAAAATATGTAAGAAAAAGAAACGAAACCTACCTCAAAGAAGTCCACCTCCAAGCAAGCTTCTTCCTTCTCTCTTCTCTCTCTTTCTTCCTTTTTCTTTCTTTCCTTAAGCCACACGTCCACTTCCTCTCTCTTTCTCTCTCATTCTAAAACACGACAAGATGGAGATGGGGGATAGTCCTAACTAAAAAGAATCTAACCACTCCCTCCCTTTAAGGAACTAAATCTAATTACATTCCCTTGATTAGATATGTAGTCTATCATACCCCTCCATTTAAATTTTCTAAAGATCCTAGCCCTACATTATTCTCCATAGATCCCCAATCATCTCCATTTGCTACTAATCAAGGGGTGTCTAATTTGGAGAGAAATCTCCATTCTCTCAATTATAGTTAGGTCAAACCAATTAGGGATAATTTAGTGCCCCAATTCCTCAATTAGATTAATGATTAACAATCAATTATAGGGTTTCCAATTAAGTTTGAAATTTGAAATAAAATGGAAAGTAAAGAGGAGGGAAACAAAGTGCCACATCATCCTCCACTTGGCACAAGTCAAGGTGGGCCCTAAACACACCATTTATAAGAACTTTCCGAAATTAGCATTAATTGTTATTATTATTTTATTATTTCAATAATGTGTGAGGGTCCGCTAAATTGTATTTAAGCATTAATTATAAAAATCAAATCTAATTAAAATGACACTTTAATTAGAAACATAAGAATGAATAATAATTGATGAAAATGAAGAAAGTGAAGTGCATGGACAATTAAATAAAATGCATGAAGTCATAATTAAATACATGAAAATAATGGATTAAATACATGTAATAATCATAATAATAATTAAATTTCTATTAAAATAATTACCATGAAATGAATTGAAATACACCCTAGTCATGGGTCTCTAGTGGGTCTAGGGTTGGGCCCAAAGGTAAATCCGAGTTAGGGTCATTACATCCTTCCCCCCTTAGGAAATTTGGTCCTCCAAATTTAATAACATACCTCATTCAAAAAGGTGGGGATACTGTTGCTTCATGTCCTCCTCGGACTCCCATGTCGCTTCCTCCAAAGAATGGTTCCTCCAAAGGACCTTCACCAAATGAATCCTCTTGTTTCTCAACACCTTCTCTTGGCGGTCTAAGATCTGCACTGATATTTCCTCATAGGTGAAATTTTCTCAAGAGTTAGCTCCTCAAAGCTAAGCAAGTGGGACGGGTCGGGTTCATATTTCCTCAGCATTGATATATGAAAAACGTCATGGACACCAACAAGCTGAGGTGGTAGTGCTAATCGGTAGGCCAGGTCTCCGATTCTCTCTAAAATCTCAAACAAACCAATGAAACGCGGGCTAAGCTTCCCCTTCTTACCAAACCGCAGCACCCCTTTTGTGGGCGAGACCTTTAAGAAAACTTTATCACCAACGGCAAACTCCAGATCTCTCCTCCTGGCATCTGCATAGCTCTTCTGTCTACTCTGAGCTACCTTAAGCCTCTGTCTAATGAGTTGCATCTTGTCAGCTGTCCTCTGCACAATCTCTGGTCCAATGAGTTGTTTCTCTCCAACCTCATCCCAGCATATAGGGGACGTACAATTCCTGCCATATAACGCTTCAAAAGGTGCCATCTGAATACTGGAATGAAAGATATTGTTATAAGCAAATTCAATCAATGCCAGGTGCTCATCCCAATCACCACCGAAGTCCAAAATGCAAGCCCTTAGCATGTCCTCTAATGTCTGAATAGTCCTCTCCGATTGTCCATCTGGCTGAGGATGGTATGCAGTGCTAAAGTTTAACTTCGTTCCAAGGGCTGCTTGTAAACGCCTCCAAAATCTAGAGGTGAACCTCGGGTCTCTATCTGAAACAATAGACACCGGAATCCCATGTATTCTAACAATCTCCTTTACATAAATCCAAGCTAATTTCTCCAAAGATGTTGTCGTATTAACTGTCAACTTCCCTAACATCTTCAGAGGTATAAAATGAGCTGTCTTGGTGAGTCTGTCCACCACTACCCAGATAGAATCATTACCCCTGCAGGTCCGTGGCAAACCACAAGTGAAATCCATGGTGACATGCTCCCACTGCCAAATTGGTATATCCAAGGGTTTCATTAATCCCCCTGGTCTCTGGTGCTCGGCCTTAACTTGTTGGCACACTAAACATTAATTGAGGAACAAACTTTGCTATCTCGCGCTTCATATTCATCCACCAAAAGCGCATCTTCAAATTTTGATACATCTTAGTGCTTCCTGGGTGCACCACGTAGTGTGCTTCTGAAAGAATTTCCATTTTAAGTTCAGGATCATTCGGCATACACAAACGCCCTTAACAATAAGAATGCCTCTCTCCAAGGAAAACTCTGATCTATAAGTAATTGTTGCAATGATTTTAACCAACTCTGGGTCACTACTCTGTCCCTCGATCTTGTCAATGAGTGTAGGTTGCACAAACATTCTAGCCACAAATGCCCGCTCACCCTGCTGCTCAATGCTTAAGTTCAACTCCCCAAATTTCTCAATCAACCCGTGCTCCTTAATCATCTTCCAAGATATTAAAGCTGCCTTTCGACTAAGAGCATCCGCCACCACATTGGCCTTACCTGGATGATAAAAGATAGTAAGATCATAATCGTTTAAAAGCTCCATCCACCTCCTCTGCCGATTGTTAAGATCCCATTGAGTGAAGATGTATTTAAGGCTTTGGTGATCAGTCATCACTTCAAACTTCTCACCATACAGATAGTGCCTCCAGATCTTTAAGGCAAATACCACTGCTGCTAATTCGAGGTCATGCGTTGGATAGTTTTGTTCATGATTCTTTAACTGCCTCGACGCATAAGCTATGACCTTCCCATTCTGCATCAGTACGCACCCCAATCCTTTGTTTGAAGCATCACTATAGATAGTAAATCCTCCTCCAGTAGTCGGAAGTGTGAGAATAGGCGCTGATGTCAGCCTCTTCTTCAGCTCTTGAAAGCTCGCTCCACATTCATCAGTCTAGACAAATGGCTCTTTCTTCCTTGTTAACTTCGTCATTGGAGCTGCGAAAGTGGAAAACCCTTCGATGAACCGCCGATAATAACAAGCAAGCCCTAAGAAACTCCGAATCTCAGTCACAGTGGATGGCTGCTTCCAATTCAATATAGCTTCGATCTTCTTAGGATCTACAACAATACCTTCACTAGAGATCACATGCCCCAAAAACTGAATTTGGCGTGACCAGAACTCACATTTGTTGAATTTGGCGTACAACTTGTGTCCTCTCAGAGTCTGAAGCGCAATACGAATATGTTCCTCATGGGCTTGCTCAGACTTGGAATATATAAGAATGTCATCAATAAAGACCACACTAAACTGGTCCAGGAAAGGTTTATACACTCTGTTCATTAAATCCATGAAGGCTGCAGGGGCATTGGTCAACCCAAAAGGCATGACCAGGAACTCGTAGTGTCCATATCTAGTCCTGAATGTTGTCTTCGGAATATCTTCTTCCTTAACCCGAAGTTGGTGATATCTAGAACGCAGGTCTATCTTCGAAAAGAATTGAGAGCCTTGTAGTTGGTCGAATAATTCTTCAATCCGAGGCAATGGGTACTTATTCTTGACCTCACTTGATTGAGTTGTCTATAGTCGACGCACATTCTCATAGACCCGTCCTTCTTCACAAAAAGTACCGGAGCTCCCCATGGTGAGACACTAGGTCTGATAAACTTTTTATCCAGCAACTCTTGTAATTGCTCCTTCAACTCACGAAGTTCTGCTGGTGCCATGCGGTAAGGTGCTTTAGATATTGGCTCGGCTCCAGGTAACAAATCAATGGAGAATTCTAACTCCCGAACTGGTGGCAATCCAGGAACATCATCCGGGAAAACATCCGGAAATTCCCTTGCGATAGGAACATGAAAATTCCTGGAGGGTTGATAATCACAAACCCTAATAGAAAGTAAGATAAATCCTAGCACAGATACGAATATGGAAACAAAAACCTAAGTTAATCAATCAATCAACCAAGAAGATGGACACAAGATTTTTTACGTGGAAAACCCTAGGTAGGGAAAAAACCACGGGACCTAGCACCGGTCCATAAAGATCAAGCACTAAGAAAGCAAAGGTTAAAAGAGAAACTCACTCCCCTTTACAGTTGAACTCAACCTAAGGACCAAAGTGATTCTTGCCGACGACCACGCCGTTCACCTTCTCTAGTAGTTCAATCTCCACGCCTTAAGCAAGACGAATTGACTGGAACATGGATGGGAAATCTCCAGAGAACAAGGCTTCAACACAGGAATCTTTCAAAAGAACTCTCTGGAGAAAGTTAATCTCTCTAAGGATAATCTAGGGTTTAGATCTAAGAGAGGTGAGGTTTCTGAAGAGGTTAAACCCTTAAAAAAGCTTATGGAATCGTATGGGAGAGATTGGGTTCGAATAGGATTGGAAAACAGGGCATAAGAAAGAAACTGCTAAAAAATAGTTGAGGCTCGCTGCTGTCCGATTGATCGGACTGAAGGTCCGATCGATCGGTCTGTCTTTTAACTGAGGCCTTTTCTGGTCCGATCGATCGGTGAAGGGGTTCGATCGATCGGTCTGACTTTTAACTGAGAGCCTTTTCTAGTCGATCAATCGGTCAGCCTGTTTGCTGAAAAATCCCTGTTTTCTGCTGCTTTGGAATTCTTCTTCAACACTACGTGGTCCAACTAAAAATTGCAAATTACATGAAATACCATGTTTTGTCCACCCACATGAATTAGCCAACACTAAAAAATACTAACAATCTCCCCCTTTGACAATTCATGGACAAAACATCTAATACATTAAATCTACCCAAAAACTATCCAAACAACAAAAAAGAATCCAAGAAAAACCATCATCCATAGCTGATACCTGCATTACCTGTCACGCAATCTTTGACAAAAGATCATGATCAAATGATATGAAAATTAAGCACACATATATATAAAGACAGTATCACGAGTATAACGAGAAGAACAACTAAACTGAACTAAACTAAACTGAACTAAGTAACTGATCTAAGTCTCCCCCTTTTGGCCATAAATTGACAAGGTCAAAAAAATAAACAGTGATAGCAAAATGGAGAGAGCATAAAAGCAGAGAGCAGAAACACAGAACATAAAAGGGTGAGGTGAGGACAAAATGATAGTTGCGTAGGTCTATTGAGGAGGAGGGAATCGATGAAGGAGAGAGTCCAGCTTCTCCTCAATCCGGGTACTGCCAAGCTGTAGTTGTCGCATCTGATTAAAAACTTCCTAAAACTATGAGTCCATGCGATTCTCAAGTAGCTCAATTTGTGTAGACTGATCAAAGGGGTGGCTTTCAAATTCTTGAAAATATGCAGGCATGGTTGACTCATACTGCGTATCAAACGGAGGAGGAACGGGAGCAACTTCTTCACCGGGAGCCGGAGCTTCATCACCACTAATGATTCTTATGGCTTTTATGGCAATATCTAATGATTCTTTTTTGCAGGAAGGTGTGGAAAAATCAGATGAAATTGTTTCAGAGGATCTTAATTCTTTGTCAGATAATGAACAGGATTTAGTGGAAGCCTATCAGAGTCTCCTAAAACACTCAAGGAAGATGACACAATTGAATGATATTCTGAAAGGGAAATGGAAAGCTGCTGAAAAAGAAAATCTTGTTCTTAAAACTGAATTTAATGAAGCCCAAGGTAAAGTATCTCTACTTGAATCACAGCGTACCATTCTATCTGACAAGTTGATTTCTGTAGGGAATGAACGTGATTTACTACATGAGCACTCTATTCAAGCTAAGAAAGAAATACTAAGCCTAAAGAAAGAACTGGATTCCTGCAAAACGGAAAAAGCTAACATCTCGGACAAACTCAAGATGACTACTGCTGAATTGGTCTCTACCAAAGCTGATCTTCATCGGATGAACACAGGGTCAAAGAAATTTAATGAAATTTTGGGTATGCAAATCATATCTAGCAGCAAGCATGGCCTTGGATTTGACTATGGTGCATCCTCCTCCAATGACCCAGGTAAATTTGTTCGGGGTAATACACTGTTTGCTATTGAACCTGCTGTTTCTCAACCAAAACATGTGAACTCCAATCTCCAGAATTATATGCCTCAACGTAAATATGTCCCTACCTGTCACTTTTGCGGAATCATTGGACATTTCAGGCCTCATTGCAATAAATTGCGTAAGAGACTTCGCAATGAAAGAGGGAAGATCAATTTGATTCCTTATAAGGTCAAACAAAAATCCATTTGGATACGTAAATCTGATCTCTGTTGCAATGTGGTTCTCACTGCTCTTAAGGCACAAAGTTCACATGTTTGGTACTTAGACAGCGGGTGCTCTAGACATATGTCAGGGGATAAGTCTCTTTTCACATCACTTGAAAGTCATCATGGTGGTAATGTTCAATTTGGAGATGGAAGCAAATCAAAAGTCCTTGGTAAAGGATCAGTCAACATACTAGGTATGTCAACTATCAATAATGTCTTTCTGGTTGATGGACTTAAGGCAAACTTGCTAAGTATCAGTCAATTCTGTGAATCTTGTAATGAGGTTCATTTTTCTCTGAATACTTGCTCCATTGTAGACAGTCATGGAAAACATGTTCTTTCTGGTAAAAAGAATTCCGATAATTGCTATGTGGTTGTCAATGAAAATGTCTTGAATTGCAATTCTGCTACTGTTAATACTGTTGACCTTTGGCATCAAAGGCTAGGTCACATTAACCATTCTGACTTGGAAAAACTCTCTAAGCAAGAATTGGTTCGAGGACTCCCCAAACTTCAAAAACCTCATAACCACGTGTGTGGCCCTTGCCAATTGGGGAAACAAATTAGATCACCACATAAGAAATTGGGTATGCTTACTACCAAAAGACCACTAGAGCTACTTCATATGGATCTTATGGGTCCTTCAAAATCTGGAAGTATTGGTGGTAAAAAGTACATTTTTCTCATTGTTGATGATTTCTCTAGATTCACTTGGGTTCGCATTCTTAGAGGTAAATCTGAAACCTTTGATGTGTTCCATTGCTTATGGCTTCAACTTCTTACAGATAAGGGCGAACAGTTTGGTGGAATTGCAAGAATCATATCTGATCATGGCACTGAGTTTCAGAACTCCTCTTTTAACTCTTTTTGTACTGAAAATGGAATTAAATATGAGTTCTCTGCCCCTAAAACTCCATAACAAAATGGACTTGTTGAAAGAAAAAATCGGGTTGTACAAGAAATGGCTCAAGTCATGATTCATAGTAAGAACGTGCCTCAAAGGTTTTGGGCAGAGGCAGTCAACACTGCTGTGTATGTGATCAATCAAGTCTACATCAGGGCAAGAACAAAGAATACTCCCTATGAACTATGGACTGGTCGAAAACCTACAGTTAAATACTTCAAAACTTTCAGGAGTAAGTGTTATATCTTGAAAGATAGATAACATCTTGGGAAATTTGACTCCCAAAGTGATGAAGGGATTTTTCTTGGGTATTCGTTAAATAGCAAAGCCTACAGGGTGTTTCATTTGCGTACTTCAACGGTCATGGAATCTATCAATGTCATTGTAGATGACGCTGGACCTTCTTATTTTTCTGATGATGAAGATGAATTTCCACTGACTCTTCATTCTTCTCCGCAGGTTGAGCAAGATGGGAAGCAACATCCGAAACCACAAGATCCAGTCACACCGGATCAAGAAGCTGTTATTCCTGACATAGAATCAGAATCTGAAAGTGAAGAGTCTGGACTGAAAGTGAAAGGTTCTGCTCAAAGAACACCAAGTCATCAACCCTCTCCAAGTAAGGAAGTACATCCTGGATCCCAAAAAGGTCAGGTAATCAGAGATCATTCTCTTAACAAAGTCATTGGTGATATTCATGCTCCTTTAAAAACTCGTCAGCAAGTCCAAAGTGAGGTAAATTTCTTGTGTTATGTTTCCTCTCTTGAACCCAAAAACATAAATGAAGCGCTTATTGACGACTCCTGGATTAATGCCATGCATGAGGAGTTAGGTCAATTTGAGTGTAACAATGTTTGGAAACTAGTTCCACAGCCCAAAAATACACATGTCATCGGGACAAAATGGATCTTTAAAAATAAAACTGATGAATTTGGACAAGTTATTAGAAACAAAGCTAGACTAGTTGCGCAGGGCTACACATAGGTGGAGGGAATAGATTTTGATGAAACATTTGCTCCGGTTGCTCGTCTAGAGTCCATTCGCATTTTATTGGCAGTAGCTTGTTCCTTGAAAATCAAGTTATATCAGATGGACGTCAAGAGTGCCTTCTTGAATGAATTTTTGAATGAGGAGGTGTATGTAGAACAACCGAAAGGTTTCCAAGACCCTCATAGCCCTGATCATGTGTTCAAATTGAACAATGCTTTATATGGTTTGAAGCAGGCTCCTCGAGCATGGTATGAGAGACTGACTACCTTCTTGTTAGAAAACTCTTTTATACGGGGCAACGTGGATAAAACACTATTTATCAAGAGAGATAGAAACAATATCCTCATTGCTCAAGTTTATGTGGATGATATTGTGTTCGGATCCACATTTGAAAGTTTAGCTACCTCCTTTGCCACATGTATGTCATAAGAATTTGAGATGAGCATGGTTGGAGAATTATCCTTTTTCTTAGGTCTGCAAATCAAACAATGCAAGAATGGGATATTTCTTTCTCAATCCAAATATGCTCACAATATTTTGAAGAAATTTGGGATGAACTCAGCCAAGCACTCCAGTACTCCTATGAGCACCACAGTTAAGTTGAGTTTAGACTCTTCCGGGAAAGACTTTGATGAAAGAATGTATCGAAGCATGATAGGAAGCTTGTTGTACTTGACTGCTAGTCGACCAGACATCTCCTTTAGCATTTGTGTTTGTGCTAGATATCAGTCAAGACCTAAGGAATCGCATGTCCAAGCTGTGAAGAGGATTCTAAAATATGTTAGTGGCACCATTGATTTTGGAATATGGTTTTCAAGAGATACCAACATGAATGTTGTAGGTTACTCAGATGCTGACTGGGCAGGTTGTGTAGATGATAGGAAAAGCACTTCGGGTGGTTGTTTTCTTATTGGAAATAATTTGGTTGCATGGCACAACAAGAAACAAACCTCCACCTCCCTATCCACAGCTGAGTCAGAATACATTGCGGCTGGAAGCTGTTGCACACAATTGTTATGGATGAAACAAATGCTATCTGATTATGGCATTGCACAAACCACAATGGTTGTTTATTGTGATAACAAAAGTGCCATTGACATTTCTAAAAACCCGGTACAACATTCCAGAACCAAACACATAGACATAAGGCATCATTTTATTAGAGATTTGGTTGAAGAGAAGATCATTAGCTTAGAGCATATCCCTACGAAAAATCAACTAGCTGATATTCTTACAAAACCCTTGGACCCAACTCGGTTTGATTCCCTTCGTAAGTCTCTTGGTATTTGCTCAAACCCTTAATTTCTTTCCCTCTCATTCATTGGTCTTTAGTGTCTTCCCTATCTTGTGATTCATTTTTGCCAAGTTTGAGATTTTTTTAGCACTAACACATTCTCACAGTTTGATGGTTATGGTTTGATTGCATATAATCAGTACTCTTAACTCCTGGCTCACATAAAAAAAAAACCTCTTATATTGTACTGGACGATCAGGACTACCTACGAGTATGTGTGATAACTACTATATGATTGAAAAGTTTCATTAGAGAAGGCTACCATACTCATTAGTGTGAAAGTCACATATGATGGATCTTAGTTGGGCAATTTAAATTAAAAAAGGGGGGGGGGGGGGGGGCAAATGGAGTTGAGTCTGGTGTGCGTGATTCTATCATTTATCCTAGAACAGACTAATTTTCAAAATTTTCCACTCACACTTCCACTCTTACGCTTGGTAAAAATTTTAGTGTATGATCATAAGGGAGTCACTTTGATCATAATTTCTATTTGGCAATTTTTTTTTCTTCTCTCTGGCTCGTTTCCCATTTCTGGCCCAGGTCCGATCGATCAGACTAACTAGACCGATCGATCGGACCACGTCTGAGTTCGTTTTAAAACAGATCAACCTGTCTTTCTTTTTCTTTCATCTTTGTTCATGTTCAGCCCTAGAACCGAATCTCCCTGTCTCATTCAAGATTTTTCTGCTGGGATTCTTGCTTGCACTGAGGTATCTCTTCTCCTTCTCTCTTTCTTTCATTCTAATTCCTTTCATTTGCTTGTCTTTGGTTTTGGTGGATGTATTGGGTAATTGGATTTCGTTGGTTTCTTTGTGGATGATTGAGATGAAATGTGTGTTGCTACTGTCTTTTTCCAGTCTCCTTGTTGAATGTGCACAGTTGGGAGTGTGTTATCTATGTTGTTCATCCATTTTGGATGCCCCATTACTTAGTTGAAAGTTGGATATCTTTATTTGTATCATGCACCCCAGGTGTTTGATTTTTTGTCTCAACGAAGAGATGGCTCCAAAAGTGTCACAACCTCGCAAGAAAACTTGTCATCGTGGTAGCTCCTCCTTGCCCCTACTTTTGACTGCAATAGATTTCAAAGTTTAGTGAAAGAACATTCGTTTATGAATGTGTTCTCAAAGAAGCAAGTTCTTGTCAAACGCCCTGTACGCCTGGCAAAGATAGAAATTGATTTCAGTGTTTGGCTACGTGAAAGGGAATGGGATTCCCTCTATGTCTTTAACCCCACCACATATGGGTCGCTGGTACAAGAATTCTATAATAATATTCATGACATTGGCCAAGAATCATTTAAATCGTTTGTTCGTGGGATAGTGATTGAAATCAATCCAAACTTCATAGGGCAATTTCTTCAAATTGATGGGAGTCTTGATGCAGTCTATCCAACTCCTGAGCCCGATTCCGATGATATGGAAGATCCCATAGATACTACGGATTGGGATGATGTGATCACCACTCTTACTGGTGGTCGTAAGCGTGCATGGCCAGGGGGCATCTTGAAGCAGAAATTCCTTACTCCTTCCTACCGGATGTTGAATCTTTTTGTATGCTATAACCTTGAGCCTAAGGGGAGGACATCAGAGGTGATAATGGAAACTGCGTATCTGTTATATGTGATTGGGACAGGGCGTCCTATAGACATTCCTCTTACCATTTATAGGCACATGGTGGCTGCTCCTCTCGGTGCGTCGACTACTTCTCTACCATACAGGGCCCTTATCACTCGGATACTCATCTCTAGAGGGGTTGTTGTTGGGCCACATGATTCACTCGTGAAAGGGAGAGGCCCCATTACCTACCGCACCGTTAGTCTGTCGTCTGCTCATGTTGATGATAGTGGTATCAGAGCCTGGTAGGTTGGGTGTTCGAGTCACGGGACACGCGTTTTGCGAGTTCGCAACAGGAGTCGCGGCGGGTGTGCTGTTGAGGGGAGGGATTGTTGAGGTCAACGTCCACCCTCGCTCCTGAGCGGTCATAATTGTAGTCGAGCCCTTGCCCTCACCATAAAACTATTGTTGTGCCGTTCCCTATCACCAATTGGTTTTGGGATAAATGGTAGCTCAATAGGGTGTAAGATCCTACAGAACATCCTCTAACCTCTGACTTTCTTGGTCTTCACTAATAAAGGCTATAAATGCCTCACAGCCACCTCGGATCATACGCTTCGCCTTCAAAGCAGATACAATCTGAGTCTTCTTTTTCTTCTTGTCTCCTTGGAAAATTAAATCAGCTTCCCCCGTAGTGATAGAAATAGTCTTTTTATGGCAGTCTAGACGAACATGATAAGCCGCCAACCAATCCATTCCCAAGATTACATCATAATCATTCATGCCTAGCACAACCAAGTCTGCAAGAAAAGTATGATCTCCTATCTGTATTTTACTTCTAAGGTACACCTTATCCGTCTCCTTAACATTACCCATCGTAGCAGTTACAGTAATTACACAAAAAGTAGATGATGGGGGTGTACTAAAATGTGAAGCAAAATGTGGTGAAACAAAAGATAGAGTAGAGTCAGAATCATACAATACTCTAGCAAAATGACCTTCAATCAGAAGTGTACCTTCTACAACTTCATTCGTCGCCTCTGGGTCTTGATCGATAATAGCATAGGCTCGAGCTGGGATGCGGGACCTTTGAGCTCCTCCATTATTGTTCCTTGGATTGTTTCCAGCCTGCTGTGGATGTGCTAGTGGTGGTTTCTGCTGAGTTGCCACAGATTTCTGCTGAATCTGTGGTTGAGCCAGAATAGTCTACTGGTTCCGTTGATCTGGATGTGGACACTCTGTTACTATATGCCCCAAATCACCACAGTTGAAACATGCCCCACTCTTGAATCTGCATTGCCCCACTGGATGTCTCCGGTTACAATATGCACAAACTGAAGCTGGTGCTGGGGTGGGTACATTGGACTTCAGCCTCTTAGCTTGTTGTTGTTGCATTGCAGGTCGACGACTGTTATTAGTAGGGCCAATCCTCAAGGCTTCTCTAGCTCGCTGATCTCTCATCGTAGACTCCTCTGACTTATAAGCATAGCGAATAGTCTCCGCCAAGGTGGGCTTCTCTGCCATTTCCACCTCTCTTCTCAAACCGGGCCTCAGACCCTCAATGAACCTGGTGATCTTGTCCTCTTTAGTGCTGATCAACGTCGGAGCATAACGAGATAACTGAGTCCACTTCATATCATACTAAGCCACTGTCATACTGCCCTGCTGGAGGTTCTGGAATTTTCGCTTCTTCCGATCCCGCACATGTTTTGGAATAAACTTGTCATCAAATTCTCTCTCAAACTCAACCCATGTAAGGGCCCGCCTGGTTGTCTGGTACCCTGTTACAAGAGCCTCGTACCAATGCTCTGCTTTCTCCTTGTAGGATAAAGGCTGTCAGAGGTAGCTTCTGATCTTCCGGGCAGTTCATAGCTAGGAAAGTCTTGTTGACTTGCTTGATCCATTTCTCCCCAGCTTCGGGGTCCGTGATCCCACTAAAAGGTAGGGGACCAATTTTCTTGAAGCGGTCCAAAGGTTGCCACCCAGTGGTACTCAATTGACTCCATCTCCTTGATGATTGCCATTTCCTCCGCTGTTGTTCCCATTGTTGTTGTTCATATGATTGGTCACAAAGTCGCAGAAAAGGTTCTGGCCCTCAACCAAACTGGCCAAAATATCATCCCAATTCCGGTTCTGGCTCGCATCATTACTAGTATTTTTTCTGTGCGCCATCTGAATGCAACAACAGTTAGTTTATGACCTATCCAAAGTGGGGTCCTAAATTCATATTATAATTCTAATTGTTCTAAGGATCAGGAAAAAAAAAGAAAAAAAAAGTTCATTAGGTTGATTAATCATCCTACCCCAAGGCTACCCTGCCTCAACACAAGAAATGTTTAAGTTAAGAACTTTGAATTTATTCCACATTAATTGTAAACAAAGATTGTAAGTTGGTTATAAACTTGGCTAAACCTGAACCAAACCGGGCTTTGATACCAAACAGTCACGCCCCAAGATCCGATAACATGGATCCGACGTGATGCCAGATGACCCAGTCATCTAAGGCCACTCAATTGTTCAAATAGTGGGCCAATTTTTCTCTTTTTTTTTAACTAATAATTATGTGTAAACCACATTGTCCAGCCCTATATCAGGTAAGCCAAGATCATAACCATAAATAACAATCCAACAATTATTACACCAAATAAACCAAGTATGAAAATTAAATAAATACATCAATCCCAAAATAAACTAATAAAGTCTTAGACAATAATTAAACTTAATGTCACAAATTCTCATAATTTAAAAATCTTCATTTTGACCATCCAGAATGGCATTGTCATAGCCATACTGTGGCACAGGCTTGTATTCCTCTTCACCCTCAATCCTTGGGTCCTGTACATCCTCACTCTCCTGCACATCATCTGTGGTGGTGGAATGTAATGAGCACAACAGTACTCCGCAAGATAATAATTACAAACCAAAACATATATTATAAGAGGCATAAGATAATGAGGATGTACATATGATAAGCAATAAATGACATGACAGTACCATAATGGCAATATTTCACAAAATGAATATTGGGGCACCAACATTTCTTGAAATGTCATACAATATAAGTCACTTTCCGATATGGAATTTAGGGTCCCAACACTATATTTGAACTATTCATTAGAACCCATGTGACAATACACTACACTTAGCACTATTCACTTGTCACTTGGCCATTATAATACTTTGAGACCTTCCCTTCCATATTGGTAAATCACTCACTTAAAAATCATTACAGAATATCAATCCCTACACTAGGTTGGGTCTTTGTGTCACTGACCAGTCCAACAGTGCACCCATCTACGAAGTGTCTCAGAATTTAACCCCTCCAAGACAAAGGTCATTTTCGGAATACCCATTATAGGTAACTGATCACTAATCACTACACTGCACTGAACCACCACACAGTAAGACGTCTTCCCGTGGGGGTTATACAACGTAGTGGGGCTGTGGAACTGGGGTCCCTACTTTTGTTTGTTTTCTAACATTTCATTTATTTTAATTAGTTTAAACCTAATTAGAATAAAGCATATTATATATATGCATACTTATCCTTAAGCGTCCCATGCCACTTGGCTTCCATATGCACTCTTATGGTTCATCCCTTTCGATCAATATTATTAATTAATATTTTATGGAGTGGGTGTTACAATCATTTATCATCAACACATGAGGGTATTATCATACACTTTTCAATATTAAAAAATATGCCAAACAAACTTTTCATAATTAGCACATTATGCAAAACTTGCCATAAACGACAACATATAGAAATTTTCATAATTTGAATGCTAGGCAACATACCATAATGTCCATAACACTATTACCATATCACCAATTACGTATATACATTTTTAGAAAGTAATTGAAACTTGCCTTATATGGAGCTTTACAAACCACTTGAGAAAAAGGGTGTTACAATGTGAATTATGCTGCAAAAATAAATTATAATTATTAAATACTAATTTTTTAAATCTTAGTCATTAACCATATTTTAGAATCAACAAAATCCAATTTCTTAACCAATTAATCATCTAAGTGAAAACTAACCCACCAAGGTCCACTAGGGAACCTAGTCTAGCCATTTAACATTCTAAGTTTATTAATTATTAGATCTTATGTTTTAAGGTGGGGTCCACATGATTTATAAAGTGTCCTAAGGTCCATAACAACACCTAACAGTAGCATAAGGAGGAATCAAGCATGACACATCAGTCACTAAACCACACCCACACTAACTAACCAACTAGCAAATTGCCCCTAGTCTAGGTTTGATGGCTATGGCCCCTTCAAAAATTTATTCGGGCCTATTAATCTCCACTAATAAAGGGATTTAACCTACTAACCAGCGACTTAATTAAAGTATATAGCTACTGGTTATGACCCCATTTAATTCATAAATCCTATTTTAGCCACCATAACACATAGACCTAGCATAACCAACTAGACTAGTCAACTAGTCTAGCCAAAATGGCTTCCAACTTAGCCAAGGGTGTGACCACACTTCCTAATTCATTTAAACAAGTATTAAAAATTTAATTTGGTCCTTTAATTAAATTTAGCATATAAATAACAGAAAATTATAACGTTCCAATTTGTCCATACGTGATCAATTGATGCACTAGGGTTAGGTTTTGGGCTTAGTCCATTAAACCAAGACTCATTTAGATTTAAATCCACCATTCCAGCACCTTAAAATCATTAAAACAGAACCTTATGGTTGCTGGAATTTATTTATATTTATACCAAAATTAATATCTAACCCAAGATCTACAATTGGTGCACCAAGGGGTCATATAGAGTCAAACCGGTTAACCCAAAAAGGGTCCCAATGATCCAACACCTAAAATCATGACTTAAACAGAAACTAAAAGGTTAATTAAAACCCTCGATTTTTAGTTATTTCAAAGATCCAAACTATTAAAAACTTTGGATATATAGATAAGAATATCCCTAGAACTTTTGGGTCCGATCCGACCGTTGATTTGTCAAATCCAAGGGTTCAAAAATATCTTTCCTTTATCATGAATATTTAGGATATCCAAAATCCCCTTTTTTTTATCCCTTTTTTTTCCATGATATGGATGTTTAAAATAAACTAGATTACAATATAATGGCTAAAAGCATAACAATTTCTTTCATAAAAAAATAGATTTTAGAAAAAGATGAAATACGATAATTATTAAACTATATGATCATTAAAACCAGTAAAACTAACTCTAATGACTTATTAAAAAAACACAAAATGAATATAATCTTTAAAAATCTAGTCCCCAAAATACATCTAAACCATAAATTAAGATTTCACCATTTTCCTATCCAAACATTGGTGATGACCCAAGCCTAATCAATAATCGAAACCATGAATTTGGATCCCCTCTTCCTTTGGCCAATCTCAGTAAAGAAAATGACATGGGTTGCTTCATCATGGTACTAAAATACCATTAATGGCCATCAATAAATGTGGAAGAGGGAAGACATTAGAGAAGAAAATGGTGAAAGAAAATAAATAATAAAATATGTAAGAAAATGAAAAGAAACCTACCTCAAAGAAGTCCACCTCCAAGCAAGCTTGTTCCTTCTCTCTTCTCTCTCTTTCTTCCTTTTTCTTTCTTCCCTTAAGCCACACGTCCATTTCCTCTCTCTCTCTCTCTCTCTCTCTCTCTCTCTCTCTCTCTCTCTCTCTCTCTCTCTCTCTCTCTCTCTCTCTCTCATTCTAAAACACGACACGATGGAGATGGGGGATAGTTCTAACTAAAAAGAATCTAACCACTCCCTCCCTTTAAGGAACTAAATCTAATTACATTCCCTTGATTAGATATGTAGTCTATCATACCCCTCCATTTAAATTTTCTAAAGATCCTAGCCCTACATTATTCTCCATAGATCCCCAATCATCTTCATTTGCAACTAATCAAGGGGTGTCCGATTTGGAGAGAAATCTCCATTCTCTCAATTATAGTTAGGTCAAACAATTAGGGATAATTTAGTGCCCCAATTCCTCAATTAGATTAATGATTAACAATCAATTATAGGGTTTCCAATTAAGTTTGAAATTTGAAATAAAATGGAAAGTAAAGAGGAGGGAAACAAATTGCCACATCATCCTCCACTTGGCATAAGTCAAAGTGGGCCCTAAACACACCATTTATAAGAACTTTCCGAAATTAGCATTAATTGTTATTATTATTTTATTATTTCAATAATGTTTGAGGATCCGCTAAATTGGATTTAAGCATTAATTATAAAAATCAAATCTAATTAAAATGACACTTTAATTAGCAACATAAGAATGAATAATAATTGAAGAAAATGAAGAAAGTGAAGTGCATGGACAATTAAATAAAATGCATGAAGTCATAATTAAATACATGAAAATAATGGATTAAATACATGTAATAATCATAATAATAATTAAATTTCTATTAAGATAATTACCATGAAATGAATTGAAAAACACCCTAGTCATGGGTTTCTAGTGGGTCTAGGGTTGGGCCCAAAGGTGAATCTGAGTTAGGGTCATTACAGATTGGATTTAGATGGCCTTATATAATCGAACGGATCACAGTATCACGGTGAGGTAATGCCGTACGTACAGTGTCCACATGGTTAATCAGGACCGAAGGATGCTGTGACTCAGTGCCAAACAGTTCACTGTCTAATTTCCTGTACTAATTTTTGCTTGGGTTTGTTTTGTTTTTTTCAGATATGGATGTGCCCAGTACTTCTAGGATTCGACCCACAACGTTAAACAGGAGACTACGTTAGAGGTTTGTCGCTGATGATATAAGGGGAAATGATGAGGCCGAGGATGTAGTGGACGTTGAAGAAGTAGTCAAAGAACACCCAGAAGCCCAAGAGCAAACAAAAGTCCATGAATAGGCAGAAGTCCATCAACGAACTTCAATTGTTGTTCAGGCAAGGACTGGAGACATTCTCGGTCAGCCTGCAAGCTTGTCGCTGCTGCACAGTTTTCGGACGCATATTGCTGCAAGTATTTGGGTTGTCACACCCCCGAGCCCGGACTCTGCCACGGCCCGACCTCGAGGAGCATGAATGGGTTAAAGTAATAATTATATTTTTTCCAGAATTTGTGTGTGTGAGGATGACAAATTCCAACACAATTTGAATATTTCGTGGAAGCTTTCGTAGCGTTGCGACCCGGAGTTCGTGGCCATCGAATTCTGTGTCGCACTCAACCGCCAGCATATAGTTATCGTATTAAGGCCCATACCAAACTGAAACAAACCATCACAATAAAATACAGAGCTGACAGTACCAGGATATTACATTCCCACATATGTTCAAGTTACAAATTTCAAAAGTGTATTAATTAAAATCCTAAGAAAAAGGCTAAAAAAAGCCAAACAATAACAAGATCAATAAATACTACCCCAAATATGCGTAGTTCCGATGTCAAACTCAATGTCTACATGACATAGTCGATACTACAAACTACAAACTCATGGCTCCATAGCCAACACATGCACTTAGCTCGGGTCGAAGAACCTACTACCTAGAGCACCAAGCAAACAGGGTTACACACTACGGTTTGGTAGGTGGGTGAAAAGATATAAACAATATAGTAATTTCAAAGTTACCTTGGAAAATATTGAAACCTGCTTAAACAACAATTTTCATGAACTAAAATGCATAATTTGTCCGAAAACACATGATCAATATAAAACATGAATAGGTACCAATGAATATGTAACCGGCAAGTTCACAAACACAAAAAACTAAATCCTCCATCACTAATGTGATGAGAGCACATTAGAGGGTCGGTCTCGAACACTTATAGTGACGAGAGTCGACTAATTACATATACATATACTAGATGCCAAAAGACTTGGCTAATAGGCAAAACTACGGCCACGGAACCGGGTAATGGGACAGGCAGGAATCCATACTGCAACTGACGGGAATTATTAAGGACCCCACATCGGTGGATCAAGTCGACAAGGTTGCCCAAGGTTAGTGGTGCGGACACATTGGTCACATGAAGAAATCAGAATATATATAGGTGTATAACACCCAAACGGGCTAAATAGGAGGTTCACAAGCACATATATCACATTAATATCTCGTCATATATACACAGGGCTAGCAGAATACTCAAATTGCATATTTCAGTAGTTTTAAAGGAAAACTAGTAATGACACATTAAAACTGAAGAGAACATATGTAATTCGAATAAAAATAGAATACAAATGGATTTACATATAATTCCCGGACCATATATTGAGGCTTCAAGATTTAACTCAATGTGTATAAGGCTCTTGTATGTCAGTTTTATTTTTGGCTTGGTACTCCAAAAGATCGAGGACATTCCAAGCACCCTATACACATTGGTAATTAAAGAGTCCTCAATACCTTTCCATGATGGGGTTTCTTCCTCAATCAAGCTTCATACATCACTTCCTAGGTGCCACCATTGTATTGGGGCTCCAAACAGACCTCCCCTAAGCATCAAAACATCATATTCAAGCTCGCAACATAGACCCAGGCTTGAAGGGCAGTTGGCTTGAGCGAACTAGAGGTTGGCTCGAGCCAACAACTCTCTGGGAGGGTTCGCTCGAGCGAACTAGTCCTGGGCAGGTTGGCTCGATCCAACTGGCCTCTGGAAAGGGTTCGCTCAAGTAAACTCCTTCAGAAAGTGAATTTCAGTGCAATTTCAGGCTCATTCTTCCTCTCTTTCAAACCTCCTTTGGGCCTCTACTCTTTTCCATAAAAGAGGGACTCCTAACCTTCTCAAAACCCCATTTATTCATCCATAAAACACTCCACAAGAATACATCAAATCTCACTCTTTCCAATCTCATTCATCACAAGAGAACCCATCATTCATGTAATCCATATGTAAATATAAAACAAGATTTACCCAAAATATAATGCATCAATTTCCAAGAGGCTAACTAGAGAGAGAGAGAGAGAGAGAGAGAGAAACCCATCAATATGCATTTTCAAAACCAATAGAAATCATAGCAAGAAGCATAGATAAAAGCAAGTGTGAAATCATCACGAACAAGTAGTGAAAAGTAATATTTCTCACAAAACAAGCTAACATTTGATATCATCTATTAATCCACTTGCCTTGGCCTCCAAGATAGATAAATAATCTTGCAAAACCACTCTCAAGACCAAACCTACAAGCACACCAAAACCCCCCAAAAGAAACCCATTTAGAACCCTAAAAATGGCAAATCATCAAAGACAAGGAATGGGCTCACACAAAGCTAGGAAATGGGTCCTAAGGGGCTGCCATTGCACATAATAGAAAATGGGAAGGAGTCCTTACCTCTAGAGTCATCAATCGATAAAAAAGAGCTTGAAATAGGGGCTGTCTAGCTTGAATTTGCACAATGATGATGTCCATAGACAATTAAGAGGACGAAGAAGAAGAAGTTGGGCTTCAAATCTCCATTTTGGCAAGCTTGGAGGTAGATTTTGTGAGAGGGAGCAAGAAGAAGAAGAGAAAGGGGCAAAAGCCCCTCACACTCTGCTGGAACGAATGGCGGAAAAAGGAAGGGGCTGGCCATTTTATAAAAGGGTGGGTGTGGGCCCCACCATCACTTAAAATATGTCAAGGATCGAAACGTCGATTTCTGGGCCCCGGATACGATCAATGAAGAAAATAAAAATGCTTCTCATTAAATCTAGTTTTCAAAAAGTATAATTTTGGAATAGTTCTGAGATCTCAAAATCTGGGTCTAGATTCAATGTCAAAAGACCGATTTTGCCCCCAGGGCTGTAAAAATGGTTTTTGGGGCTTCAAATGAGTACGGAGTGAACACGAAAGTTGTAGGGAATGATGACATTAGTCAAACGAAGCCGAAATGAAATTTTTTAGGAATCACAAAGAACCTCCCCAAGCTGACAACGTAAAACAAATAGGACCCTACGGTCACTGACTAGGTTCACTGGCTCTCAAAACACCCCAAAACTAATGAAAAGGCATTCTAACTCACAAACTCAACCAAACAACCACTAATCCTACTTACAAAACTAATCCATGAATAAATCAACAGTAATCCCGGAATTTAGGGGTCGGGGTCTCACATGTGTGCGGCAGGTTTGTGATTAATCTTGATAAATGTGTTGTAACTATTTATTACCTTCACTAATTTTTTTTATTCCGTATTGCAAGAGAGACCGCCACTTAAATGCCTAAGCCATGCCCATAAAGTCGATGAATGGGCTTGGAATGCAAAAGGAAGGTAGAATACAGTGTTTAGTGGACTCATTGGCCGTTCAAGGTTGGCTCCATTGGCGACGACATCCTATCATTTCATCAACAAGAACATGGTGTCAGGTTTTGTGGGAAGATTGTAGCTTGAGACAAACACATTCCATATGCCTTTCGGAGAAATGACGATTACCCTTGATGATGTAGGCACCATTCTTTGGATACCGGTGACAGGAAAATCAGTATCAGTCGAGCAACTATCATTTGAGCGAGCAAAAACACTTGTAGAGCATGGTCTTGGAGTCACATCCCGGCAGGCACATGAAGAGTTAGCAGCTGTGCGGGGCTTGTCGGTTAGATTGGAGTGGGTCAGGGGCCTATTTGGACCCGTAACTGATGCGGAGGCAGAATAACACATTAGGCATACCACTAGAGCATACCTATTGTATATATTGGGTCGTACACTCTTCACAGACAAGAGTGGCACTAGGGTCCCAATGATTTACCTAAGACTGTTAATGAACTTTGATGAGGCACGCACATATGCTTGGGGTGCTGCTGCGCTAGCTTACATATACCGACGTTGGGATCTGCGACCCGGATTGGCGTTAGGCAGATTACGGGGTATCTGACTCTTCTAGAGGCATGGATATACAAGCTTTTTCCCAGGTGCAGGCATAACCCCAACCGTACATACACAGAAAATCTACCTCGGGTGCATCATTGGGTGCCACGTAGAGAGTCTGGGAACTATGTCCAACCTGTAGTCATTACGAGAGGCACTTGACGATCTTGGTGCCCATGAGGTAAGGTCTTACAATTTACAATATAAAAAATGAGTATATAAATCATGTATCTTTAAATAAAGCATTTGCTTTTTGCTTGCAAGTAGTGTGGGACCCCTATCGAGCACAGGGCAGATCACCCCTTTCACGAGGTTGCTTATTACACTAGCTATCTTAAATGCATGGACATCATTTAACCATATCATCCAAATCGGGTGCTTAGGCAGTTCGTAAGGTCCAACCCATTCCTCCCACTCCACTAGCTCCACAGCGCGCCATGAGGGGTGCCATTATCATCTTAATGTTCCTCTATGGACTAGGAAAGCAACATGTTCCAGCTCATTATAAACCAGTCCCACTTTTCCTTCGTCTCAAATAACTTGTTGCATTTAGCCAAAATATTACCGTTGACATGCCATCTAGATAAAAGATGTTTGGCACTGGGGTAAACATTAGATATGACGTTCATTAAAGCCATCTCTCTGTCTGTGACAATAACACTAGGAAGAACACCCTCGCCAATAAAGGTACGCAATATACCCAATGCCCATGAGTAGAAGTCTTCGCGTTCATTCTAGAGATATACAATGCAAACTGAAAAAGTCTTTTCTGTGGATGTCACCCCAACAATCTCTAATAAGGGCATTTGATACTGATTGGTCTTATAAGTGCAGTCCATTATCAACACATGAGGAAATACACACAATAGGTCTAAGTTGGTAGGGTGTGTAAAGAACAAGTCAATGATAATATCTGTTTCGGGACAGTTCCTATGCCACTAAGTGTACTTATGCTCCACCAATAATTGAAACAGTTGCTGCATTTGACTCCGTCCAGCCCTCTCTGCAACTTTATACCTATGACATGCATTGTAAATGATCTTCATTGTGCTTACATTTAACTCACTTTTATGTTTCAATGTCACCAATATGTCCTTTGGCCGAACCATATTCTTAGACATGTCTACCAGCAATGAAGTTTCCTCCTCTTTTAGGAATTCTGCAACTGGATGATTTTGGACATTAAATACTACATGCAACATCCATTCATCATTTGACCCCACCACTTTGCTTTGTAATGTGAATGGGCATCCACATTTCTTCAAACCAGTCAGCTTGAATTTCTTCCCTCCAGTCCCATTTTTAGTTATTCTCGTGTCACTATAAGACCCACTCCTCTCACACCCAAGGGTCAGTCTTGGTTTTTATTTCTGCTGTTGGGCACTGCTGATGTCTTAATCACAACAATGAAACCATTTCTCCTCCCAACATCACGAGCCCACTTAATTAGGGCTTCTCGGCTTATGAATATTTGCACATAACCAAACAAAATTAGATTGAACCAAGTGACAATATCAATTTAAATACCGAATGATTCATCTACATTTATTACATTTTGGGTGATAAACTCATTGCTATAGTCCACCGCACATTCCGAGCCAACCTTGTTGCATTCAGTAGGCGCATAAAACTACTATGGAACCAATTTTGTTAGAGTATGTAAATGATACAACTGCATGGCTTTGAATATCCAAACATAATTAAATTGTTTGGCCAAATACAACCACATTTATTGCTTATGTTCAGTCCTGAATGACCAAATTTATTTATTTTTGTACGACATTGTAGTGCTCAATGGTGAACTGTTCGATACTGTGATGTCGCCCAAAGTACAACGGAACTGATATGCAGGGCCGAACGGTTCATATCAGACTAAAAAAAAAATTTGCGATGAATATGCTTACCTCATCATTGCTAGAATGATGGGGACCCATCATCTACTTGTCATTTGGCTCGTCCATTGCTTAAGAATGCTATGCTAGTTCAATGGGTAACAACTTTGAATGAAATCAAGATTAATGAGATGAAGTAAAATAGAGGATGATGCGAAGATTTACACTGTGATAGAAGATGAAAGAGAGGGGATAGCAATGGGAGTGGGACTGAGAAGGAAATGCTGCTTCAGAAGCACTTTTCCTTCGTCTGAGGGAGAGCATGAAGAAGCCCTTTTCGGATTTTCATATGGGAGGGAAAATAGGGAGTGTAGAAAGCATCTGGGAGGGGCGAAATCCTTCTTGGTGGAGCCATTTTGGTAAATTTACAAGTGAGTATTTTAGTCTCCATTTATTGCAGTGTGTGGAGAGCCATTTTCAGTGTGGCAGGTAGCAGCACTCTTATCGAATTTGACTAGCAGTTATCTTGTAACTCAAAAATCGGTCTTATCCATTCGATAGGTGGCACGTAATTGCAATTCAAAACCATGATACAAAAGAGAGAGGAAAAAACATACGGAATTCAATTCGTTGTGCTATTAGTGGGTTAGAATCCTTTAATGATTATGATATAAAGAAATCTATATTGTGGAAACTACTAAGGGTAGTAATTAGTAAATATGATAAAAATTCTAGCTAAAAGGTTAAAATTAATTCGGATGGTCAAAATTAATGAGTCAATATCAACAACTTTAATATGTATAAATTATTGGGTAGAGTTGTGATATTTTCAAGCAAATATATAAATGTGGGACTAACTAATTAACACTTAATGAGGCAAAATAGTTCAATATGGTCCATTAAAAGCCACAAATCTAGGTGATAACCATTCATGGCAGAGGAAGATATTAAACAAGCCAGTACATTGATGCTTGAGTACTGAGGCCCATTGTTGTGATCAAAACCTCTAAGTACCAAAAAGTATCTCATCACTCATCTTATCAATCAAGAGTTAGTACAAGCAACAACTAATTCGATGTGTAATTATAATCATTTTTGTGAAATCGAAAACTTAGATGTAGATTTATCAATCAAGTGAAGAGCATATCATTACAAAATACGCATGTTATTAAGTGGAACTGAAGATTTGAATGAGTAACTATGGATAGTTTTCTCCACCTAAGGATGCATTTGTCCAACGTGAGGATTCTGCGATCCAGCATTTTTATTTTTATTTTTCATAAAGCTCATTGTTTTATGGTTTGGCGTGACACATTTTCCTCATTGAGCTTAAAAATAATGATCTAACTTTCATTGAAAGAGAATTTTGATTTTCTACGAGGGGTATGAATGCAAAATTCCTCTCTAAAAAAAAAACATAAATGCAATGGACAACGAAATCCTCTCATTGAACAAACAAATTATAAGCTTTCTCTTTATCTTGAACCATCAATTTGGATTCTAAAAATGTCTCTTACTTAGAGTCTAGAGAGTTCCTATAGAGCATGACCCCGACAAATAATTTAAATAACCATTTCATCACTTTAATAAATATTTTTATCATTTAAAATTAGAGTTTGACTAAAACTCAATCATACAAGTAGGTTCGACTTTAAACACTGCAAAACCCTGAAAATTCAAATATTTTAGAAATTCATGAAACTCTTAGAATAATTAATCTAAGTTTAATGATAATGAGCAGCGAAGGGATTTCTCAAAAATTCAATCCATAGAATGTTTGGCAAAACTCTCAAGTTTTGGGAAATTTAGACAATGCAATAAAATTAAATTAATTGAAAATAAATTATATGGACCCAAAAGGGGTTCCACACGTATTATAAGGACCACATTGCCTTAAGATGACCTGGTCAACTTGGCTAGGGCAACATGAGTCAAGCTAAATCATGAGTCCATCAGGAAAACGCATCAGGTTTCAACCAAAACTAGTCCCACCAAACAGTCATCCAATATGTAACCAAGTTGAGTCGACTTAGCTAGGATCCTAGTCAACCCACCAGTTTGGAAAACTATGATTCTCATTCCATCATCTAAAGATGAATAAAATGTAGGAAGAATCGAGAGTGTTAATTGGTATCGCTCAATAGAAGTTAATAAGTCTTGGTTAACCGGACCCCCGTATTGCCCAAGTTGTACTATGATTAGAATTAGGCCTGTTATAGGTCTAGTATGATTAAGAAGTAGTGTTTGGGTGTAACAGGGTTTGGGGCTGATATTATAAATAGAGACCCAGAGTCTCTAGGCTGTACAATCTCTATTCTAATTGCATAATAAACTTTCTTGTCTTCCCCGTGGACGTAGGCCAAAAGCCGAACCATGCAAATCTGTGTTCTCTTTGTGCGGGATTGATCTCTTCTTATAGGCCCTAGATCACAACAAACCGGTATCAGAGCGAATTGGTGTGATCGAAGGAGATCCGTTGAATCGGACTTCGAAAGGGACGCGGATCGTGCGAAGATCGAACGATCTGGTGGGTCATGATTGTCGAAGGAAAAAGAGGTTGCCGTTGTGCATCGCAGGATCAAGAAGGAAACAGAGTTGATCGATCTATTTTCGGTTTGGTCCCACATCGCCGTCGTCGCTACGCATCGCCGGAGAAGAATATTGTGGGAATGGGAAAGAAGCACTGCGTGCGCCTGCACTTGGCAAGAAGGTTCTGTGTACAGTGTGAAGACGATGCAGCACATCGCAGTGAAATCGCCGGAGATTCTCTTCGCCGGAGTCGCTGCTGCGTGTCGCTGGAGAAGGACGCTAGTCCCACCGGTGCTGCCTTCTTGTTGTCGTGGAGGAAGAACGGAAGTGGCTGGCTGCTTCTCTCGGTTCTGCTTTCTGGTTCCAGAACGAGAGAAGGAAGAAGAATGGATCGTTTGGGTTGGTTCCACCGTGGGTCAGGTCAGGTCAAGTCTGACCCATTTGGTGAAGCCCAGAAGCCTAACCACCAGCAGAAGGCGCTGATACAGTCGCTAACGTCAGCAACACGTCAACAATGGTATGGTTAAAGGCAAATTTGACGATCGACGGTTGAAATTTGTTTTCACGATATCTTAACGATCTGAGATCTATTTGAACCTGTGGACTCATCTCAAGGAGATCTACACAGGTGTAGTGAAAGATTCGCGGAATGGCTGCTAAATTCGAGATTGAAAAATTAGACGGAAATAATGACTTCGGTCTATGGCGTTTAAAGATGCACGCTTTACTGGTTCAGAATGGATTGCAGAAAGCTTTGAAAGGAAAGAATGCTTTGCCTGACAAACTGCTAGATGATGAGAATGATGAGTTGCTGGAGAAGGCATACAATCAGATTCTACTAATTTTAAGCGATGGTGTACTGCGAAATGTTGCTCAGGAGAAGACTGCTGCGCCATATGGCAGAACTTAGAGGACTTGTACACCACGAAGTCTCTCACAAATCGCTTGTATCTGAAGAAGCGATTGTTCACCTTACAAATGCAGGAAGGTACGTCTGTTTCAACCCACCTTGATTCTTTTACGAAAGATGTTATGGATCTTGAAAATATAGATGTTAAAATTGATGATGAGGACCAAGCCATCATGTTGCAATGCTTTTTACCACCCTCGTATGAGAACATTGTTGATACCATGATGTATGGTAGATAAACTCTTTCTAAGGAAGATGTTGAGTCAGCCTTGAACTCTAAGGAGTTGAAGAAAACTGTTGCAACTGAAAACACTGACAGTTCTGTTGAGGGTTTGGTAGCGCGTGGTAGAACAAAGAAGAGAGAGCAAAATAGAAGAGGCCGATCCAGGTCAAAATGAAAAAACTAGAAAATTAAAGTGCTTCAAATGTCACAAGGAATGACACTTTAGAAAAGATTGTCTAGAGCATAAAGGGAAGGAAAAATCCGAGTCTGGAGAAATTGCTGGAGTTGCAACCGAAGTTACAGCGAGTAATTCTGATGGTGTGGAAGTTCTTTTGGTTACTATTGGTAGCTCAGCTACTGAGTGGATTCTTGATTCGGGGTATTCCTATCATATGTGTCCTTACAAAGATTGGTTTACCAATTATAAATCTATTGATGGTGGTAAAATGCTTATGGGGAAAAATGCAGCCTATAAGGTTGTTGGGATAGGTGCAATCAAAATTAAGATGTATGACGGTATTGTGAGAACTTTGTCAGATGTTAGGCACGTTCCAGAGTTGAAGAAAAATCTGGTTTCCTTGGTTACGCTTGACTCCAACGATTGTACCTACAAAGTGATGGACCCGATTCCTTCCGTTCCTCCCTCATCCGTCCCAGGGGCTATTAAGAGGGCCGTAATGGAGGGAAGGAGGGGAGAAAGGCGGGTATCAACATTTTTGTACGGGTATGCCAGATTTTCTATTCTACTTGGAATTTAGAAATGGTGATCCGGAGATCCACCTTCGCAAGTAGAAAGGAAAACAATCTTTTTTCTAACTTTCCATTGCACATATATTTAAGAAAAGAGACAAGGTTTTTTTTTTTTTTAATGCCGTGAGAGGCGATTTTGCCGTAAAAGGCGGTTTTTTTGCTGTGAAAGACGATTTTGCCGTGAAAGGTGATTTTCTTGCCGTGAAAGGTGATTTACAAATCTTATCAAAATGAAAGACAAGAATTGTGATTTTTTTGTCTCTTAAAGAAAATACAAAATACAACAGAAAAGTAAGAAAATGGATCTGACTTCTCAGCAGATTGCGGGGACATGTTCAGATCGGCGGTCACAAGTCATGTATGGACTTCGCCATCATCCTTCAGATAAGAACATGCAATGCTTTGATTCTTTTGGCTTGGCTTGGACTTCAGTTTTTTTTTAGATAATAAAGACCAAGGGAAGGTCCTATATCCAATAAAAAAACAAAGAGACGGGCTGAAAAGCCACGTATAGGCCATGTTGAATAGGAGAAGAGAGGGCTTTGCCTTGGGAGGGAGTGCCCCCCAAGGGGCTTCTTCAATCACCTTGTGGTGTTTGTTGCAGCAAAATTTCTTCAAAGTAGGAGGGCTTGTTTGTGCAGAGATTTCTTCGAGAATTCTTCAGGAATTTTCTTGGATTTTTCCAATCCGTTCTTCTTGGAATGATCTCCTATTATAGGCCTTTGGTAGCCATTTAGGAGGGTTTATGAGCATTGATGGCTTTAAAGCTTCATGATGAGAGGAGTTACAAGTTTTTATTTCTTGATTTTGTAACTCCTTTTTCCTTGAATCTGATTGGCCGATGGAGAATGATGGGCATTTAATCGCCTTTAATCTCCATGATGAGAGGAGTTTCATGGCTTTAATGCCATGATGGCTTTGACTTGTAACTCACATTCTCTTGAATCTGATTGGGCCGTCAAAAATAATGAGTTAATGACCGCATTTAGTTGGGTCAATTAACAACATTAAGTGGTCGCCGGGGATTTGAAGAGTCGCGGGCCGTGCCGCGTCTTTTAGAATTCTTCTTGCGATGATCGACGATGGATCTTCATGTTGATCGATGTCGGATGATCATACAACTTCAAACATAGATTGCTAATAGCGGGCCGGTACTATCTGTCTTGTCGATTTCTCGATCGGTCGGACAAAAAATGTATTTTCTTGGTTAGTTGGTTGGCGATCTTGGAGCGATCAATGAGGATTTCATGCTCTTGACGGCGGATCCGAAATGTAGACAGAGATCAGTCGACTTCGAGCATAAAAAATCAGACTTTTGGAAAACTACAGGGACTGGAATTCCGGAATGCGAAAAGGATCGAAAAACGGGCCTTCCGGCAGAAATCCGGAGAGTCGGACTTCCAGGGTCGCCGGCGACCATGGGCCAAGGTTGCCGTCAATCATGGGCTATGGTCGCCGGCGACCATGGGGTTTGGTCTCCTTTGGTCGCCTTTTATTCGCCTGTTTTTCAAACTTTTTCAGTCCTTTTTTCTCCGGTATTTTTCTTGACATTTTCCTCATTTTTTGGCTTGATTCTCCTGAAGAAAACCCGATGAGAAGTCGTGCAAAACCGGAGCACAAAGTTTCCTAATTTTTGGAAAAGCCGAAGTCCTTGCCGCGCAGAGTTGCCGATTTTCGGTCAAGAGTCGAAATGACCCAAATTTTGAGGTGAAGCCTCTTGAGCAATAGATAGGGCCAACCATGGGCTTTTGTTTGAGTTTTGAAGCCGTTTGGGGTCCCGTCGCTGCTAGGCTTGATTTCGCCGCGAGGAAGATGTCGCGGTTTGATGTGCGGTCAACCGATGTCAGATTGACTTGAAATTTGACAGAGAGCCTATTGGAGTCATTTTGAGATGATCCATTAGCTCCAATTTAGATGTCATGGTCCCGGGGTGCTCAAACGCCGGTAGCCTTGATTTTGTTTTGGAGCGTCAAAGTCGGGTCAAACGTTGTCGGAATGACCTGAAATTTGACGTGCAGCCCTTTTGAAGCATGTTGAAGCCGCCCATGTACTCCATTTGATGAGTAATGGTCCCGGTGGTTCTTGCCGCTGAGAGGTTTGATTTTCTTTCGGAGCGTCAAAGTCGGATCAAACATCACCGGAATGACCTGAAATTTGACGTGGAGCCTTTTGGAGGTATTTTGAGACCATCTGCAGGCTCTGATTGAAGTTTTGATGTCTTCGATGCCGTCGCCGCCAGGAGCGCCTGTTAGGCCAAATGATGTCGGAATGGCCTGAACTTGATGTAGAGCCTCCTGGTGGCATCTTGGGGCCAGCTGTGTACTTTGTTTTGTGGGTCGGAGTTTCTGACTTCACCGCCGCCGGGAGCACCTGCTCAGCTGTTGGAGGAGTGAAGTTGGATCAAATGATGTCGAAATGACCCGAAACTTCATGTGAACTCCTCTTTTGGCTGTCTTGAAGGATCTTGCAATTTTTGTTTGATTCTGAAAAGATCTGATGCTTGAAGTAGCATTGCCGATTTGTAGTAGGATGCGGCTTCATGTGGCTTCTTGATGTTGAAGAGGCAAAGTGACATTTTTCGTGTCAACAAATGCCCCCTCGAGGCATAGCAATGAGTAGCTTTTGGAGTCGATGTGCCTCGAAAAGAATCTTGAAGGAGTGCTTCTAACTTGACCAAGAGTCTTTCAACATTTTTTTATTAGCCTTTTGAGTTTTCAAGGGGATTTTATGGTAGTGAGAGGGATCATGTACCATCTCAAGGCAAAGTTTTGAAAATGACATGAGGGAGTTGGATTTTGGTTTTTCCTTTTGACCTTGTGAACTTAAGGGCTTTATGTGGCGCATCAGGCGGTCAAGAAGAAAATTTTTTTTTTTTTGGTTTTTTTTTACCTTGTTACCTAACAAGCTGTATGTGGCAGGTTAGGGGGTCGGGGTTTGATTTTTGGATTTTGATCTTGTGACCCAACAAGTTGTATGTGGCAAATTGGGGGGTCAGATTTGGTTTTGACCTTGTAACCTAACAAGTTATATGTGGCAAGCTAGGGGTTCAGGTTTGGGTTTTGTGGAATGTCAATTTTAAGATTTTGGCTCAATTTGGTGTATGAGGTGGGATGATTTGAAATTTTGGAAGCTCATGAGGCTTGGATTTTCTTTTGTGTGGCCCAATCAACTAAAAAAAAGACATGGAACCATTTTGTATGCTCTTGGTAAGAGGAATTTTTGAAAGGAAACCCCTTTTAGTGCCTAAGTGGTGAAACCTGGCTCATGCAGGCTAGCCCATGGGACCTTTAGCTTTTAAAGATGGCTTAGATCTCACATGGTGTCATTTTGTAAAGAATATCTAAAAATATCTCTTTTGTTTAGAGAATATCTAAAATTATCTTTACTTGGAGAGAATCTCTCAAATTTCCTTTCTTTTCGGAGAGATTTTCTCAAAGTATCTCTATTTGGGAGAGAATATTTCTCATTCCCTTTCTTTTTGGAGAAAATTTCTCAAAGAATCTTCTCTTTGGGAGAGAATATCTCAAATCTCCTTTCTTTTGGGAAGGTTGCTGATTTTTAGCACTTACCTCCTTTCTTTTTTCCTTGTTTCCTCTTTTGATTTGCTTTCTTCTATAAAAGCAAGAGGAGATTGGATCTTTGCTTCATTGCTTTCTTTCTTTGCAAGAGTCTTCAAGAGTGCTCCAAGATCAAGAACTTCTCTTCTTCTTCAAGGATCTTCAAGCTTTTTCTTCCTCCATCAATGGCTTCAAGTAAGTCTTCTTTTTCAAGAAATTTCCATTGTAGAAGTAGGATGGTAAGAAAATGGTTCTTTTCTTTCTTTCTTCTTTTTTCTTCTTTTTTCTTTCTCTCTTTCTTTTCTTTCTTTTTCGTTTCCCACGGTTTTCTTCTCTTTTTTTTTTTTAAACGTTTTTTTTTTTTTTTTTTTTTTTTTTTTGCTTCTTTTCTTGTGGCCGTATGGACAGATGCGTATGGACCTAGCCGTATGGCCACAGGCTGTGGGCCAGCTCTTTATTTTTTTTTTTTTGAAATCTCCTCTCCTCTCTCTTTTTTTGCTCACCATGATAATGGGGTTTATGCAAATAAATATGTTCATGCAATTTTTCTCTTTTTTCTTTTTATGCATCAATTAAAAGGCTAGGATTTCTAGGTCAAGCCAACATAAGTTTTGGCGTTTTGGCTTGGACAAAGTTTGATTGGTTTTGACCAAATTGGGTTGGAATTGGTCAAACTTTTGTCAAGGGTTTCTTAGCATCTAATGCATGACAACTTTCCTTCTATGCATGTTCTTTTGTAAATCGAATTGGAAATATGATGATGCATGCCTGAAGGTCTTTTGCAAGTTTTGGAATTGGAGCTCGCAGTAATGTTGAGCCCTTTTCCATTCTTGTGAGGTCTTTGACGAGTCTTTGCAAGTTTTGAAGTTTGGAGCTCGCAACGATGTTGAGCCCTTCTTCAAGCTCGCGGAGATTTGATGAGATTGGTTTGATCTCGCAACAATGTTTGAGTTCAAACCTTCTTTGAGGATGCTTCATTGAGCTTGCAGCGGTGTTGAGCTCATCTTCAAGCTTCCTATCTTAAGGAGAAGGAGGGCTCGAAGCTCCTGTACTTTCAGCTCGTCGCCTTCTATGATTTTTTTAAGGAGAAGGAGGGCTCGAAGGTCCGGTGTAGCAGTTGGAAGAATTGTAGCTCCAACTTCTTTGATGGTGGAGAGTCCTCTGATGGTATCGCCCAAGATGCTAGGGCCAAGAACCCAGGTTTGAAAAAGATCTCCGTCATGCTAGATGACTTGAAGAAGTTCTTCGGGAGTATAGACGCCATTTATCCTGACATTGCACTGTGGAGAGATCTCGCTGTTTACCTCACATATTGGTTGGGTGAGGTTGTTTTTGCTGGAGGAGATGGAACACACATCAGGCCACACTGTATTTTTCCCGCTTGTTAGATGGCATTCGGAGAGCGGCTAGTTTTGGTGCCAGCTCTTTACTCCTACTTGTGTACCGAACTGTAGGCTACGACTTTTCTGGTTCGGCTTGGGCTCCCTATGAACAGGGTATTTTCAGCCCATATTTTCTATTCGTGGTATGTATACCACTGTCCTGGCTTCCATCGCTTAAGAGTTGCACAGGATGATGACCCTTTCATGATTCGGTTGGCTAGAGGGACAGCCGTTTCTGAATCTCTTTTGTCTACCCGTTTGAGGATCCGACGGTTCAGGACGTCGAGATTGGACAGTCTTCAGTAAAGCTTTCTTCGGGTTTACGGAAGAAGGCTTTTGACTTTGGTGTCTCTTGGGATTCCACCAGGGCAGGGTTGGGTAGACATTACTCCTTGACCAATGCAGAAAATGGGTGGCTTTTCAACATACGTGTCGGCAAGATGGTGTACTAGAGACATCTTTTTGTTGATATCCAGCAGTATGTTCCCTCGCATTTCGTACTGCAATTGGGCTTCTCTCAAGGCGTTGTTGGAGCGCCTTCGAGCATGGTGAAGCGTTTTGGAGGTTTGTAGGATGGGAGGAATGCATGGGCTTTTTAAAGTGAGGAGAACACTACCGCCAAGATTTCCTATCCTAAACTGCCCACTATCCGGACTGCTGGCTTTACAAAATGGTTCGTAGAGAGCCTTTTAGTGTACCGGGGGCTTTCCAAGAAGGAGCTTGATGTGAAGCAATCTTCTGGGAAGGGTCTTGGTAGATCAGATGGAGTCCGTCGGGAGGAAGTTTTGGCCTTCCTTGCTGGAGAGAAACACAAGATAAGCTTTCTCGGTGAACAAGACATCATCATATCAGAAGCTGCACAAGAGATACCTGGTGAGGTTTTGAGACAGCTAGAAGAGGAAGAGGCCGAGATCGACACTTGGATGCAAGTGAAATGAATGAAGGCTTCCTTAGAGTCCACTGGTAGGAGTAGACCATATGGCAAGGAGTTAAGCGAAGGTCCTGACTTTGATGATGGGACAGGTACTTCAAAACCAGCCCATAGAAGCAAGAGGAAGAGAGGGCAACACCGTAATAAGAGACGACACGATGACTCTCCTGATTCAGAAGTCCCTCCCGCCACTGCTGAAGAGATGTCAAGAGACGCTGATGAGCCTCTGGAAAAGAGGAGCCGAGAAGAAGAGACCGTTGGTGAAGGTATGATTCTTCCTCTTTCTCTCTCCATTTCTAACATTGAAGTTTCTTTTGTTTTTGATTTTCTTTCTCTCCTTTTTTATAGTGGAAGATGATGATTTGGTGATGCCTAAGGCTCCGGCTGATGAAGCAGTGACGGATTCGATTGCGGCATCTGAAGAAGAACCGAGAGACTCTGGAGTGATTCCAGAATCTTCACCTGGTATGACTTCTTCGGTTTTTTTTTTTTTTTTTTTGTCTGTGCTGTCATTTGCTAACATGTTGCTTGTTTTCTTGTCAGCTGACTTGTCATAGGATTCCAACGATTTCAAGCCATCCATGGATGCGGCCTTTGACGACGCTTCAGATGAACTCATGGAGGTAGAAAGTATTCCACTGATCGTCAAGAAGATATTTGTAGCAATAACCCTGATGATAATGCTTTTTCAACAGGATCATATTCATACCTCTTTTGTTTTGTTTTGCTTGCAAATTGTGAGGTAGCAGAAGAAGTTCCTCCGCCGTTCTCAGTGTCAGAGTAGGGGATGCCTGCAGTTGAACTAGAAGTAGGGACTTCTTCTTCCAGTTTTAATGCGGCAGAGATGAAATCTTCTCAGCAGATTCCTTCGCCACCGATTAGAAAGAGCTTAGTGATCACTCCTCCAACAGGACATGACACTGGCAGTCGACCAATGGAGAGGGGCGAGCCTTCATTCGGGCCATCTCTTGAGTATGCGAAGAAAGTGTTGAAGAGCGTTTTGAGCTCATGGGTCAAAACTCTTTCTTCTGGCCATTTAGAAGCCAGCTTTGGCATGATCAAGCATGTACAGGACATCCTTGCTGATAGCGAAGAAGTCGATCTGGACATTGCATGTATGAAGGCTTTTGGTGATGAAGTCATAGCTCTAGGGAACAAGTGGAATGAAACCAAGAGCTTCCCAAGTGGTGACTTCTTCAATGAGATGTTTTTGAAGCCTTCTGGCGAGCTTCTGGATGTAAGGTCCGGTGAAGGATTTTCTGTAGAGCTTCTCATCCGGAGATAACAAAAAACATGCTGCTTTCATCTTGACCTTGTGAGCTTCATTTCTGTCTTCAGGAAGCTGATCTTCTTTTAGATATGTTATGATTGGATCCATCCAGCTTGGGCCGAGGTCAACACATAGAACCTACCAAGGTGGTTGAAGCTCTATACTTGGTTTTTCCAGTGTCTCCACCTCAACTGTTCTTCTCCTTTCTGGATTCTACAGCAGAGGCTAGGTTGGCAAGAGCGTCTGCATGGCAATTGGATTCTCTGTCAATCTGTTTAACTTCGGTTTTCTCGAATTGAGAGAGGAGCTGCTGTGTATGGATCAAGTAGGAAGCCATCCTTTCGTCACAGGCTTGGTAGTCTTCGCTCAATTGGTTCGTCACCAGCTGAGAGTCGCTGAAAACTACTAGCCAACGTGCCCCCAGGATTTTAGCGCTACCGAGACCCACGATCAGTGCTTCGTATTCAGCTTCGTTATTAGATGCTTTGAAGTCAAGGGTTAAGGCTTGTTTGATGACGAGGCCCTCTGGTGATTGGAGGACTATGCCAACGCCAGCCCTTTTAGATGTCGATGATCCGTCAACGAAGACCTTCCATGCCGAATCAAGAAACTGCTTCCAAGATCGGTCTTGTTCTGTCTCGGTAGCCTCATCATCCTTATTGCCCCCCAATTGGATATCGAGCGACGTCGGTGCCGAACTAGGAGAGGTGAGTTCCACAATGAAATCTGCCAAGTTTTGGGCTTTGATCGCCGTTCTGGGTTGATATTGGATATTGTATTGGCCCAGTTCAACGGGCCATTTTGAAATTCTTCTAGAAAAGTCTGTCTTTCTAAAAAGGGACTTAAGCGGATGTTTTGTAACAACTACTATTGAGTATGTCTTGAAGTAATGAGAGAGTTTACGAGAGGTGCTAACGAGCGCCAATGCAAGTTTCTCGAGTGGAAGGTACCTGGTCTCGGCGTCGAGCAGGATCTTGTTCATATAGTATATAGGCTGCTGGTGCTTGTCTTATTCTTTGACTAGTACCGAGCTCATTGCATGATCCGAGACCACTAGATAAAGATAAAGAACTTCACCTTGTGTTGGAGTGGATAGCAGGGGGGTGAGGAAAGATAATCCTTAAGCTTCTGTAGAGCTTGATCACACTGTGGAGGCTACTGAAATTTTGAGCTCTTTTCCAAAAGCTGGAAGAAAGGGTGTCATTTATCCAAGGCGCGACTGATGAAGCGATTGAGCGCAGTGGCCATACCTGTGAGCCTTTGAACTTGTTTCGCCGAGGTCGGGCTCGGTATTGTCTGGATCGCTGAGATCTGGTCCGAGTTGGCTTCGATCCCTTTTCGGGTGACCAGGCTTCCCAGGAGTTTTCCGGAGCCAACACCAAATGCACATTTGGAAGTGTTCAGCTTGAGCTGGAATTCTTTGAGAATGGCAAATGTCTGACGCATGTCTGTCAAGTGGTCCTGTGACCTTTTAGACTTGACGACCATGTCATCAATATAGACTTCTACTGTTTTCTCGGGCTAGGCCTGAAACATCTTCGTCACCAGCCTTTGGTAAGTTGCCCAGACATTCTTTAACCCAAAGGGCATCACTTTGTAACAGTAGATGCCTCTAAGTGTTATGAATGCGGTTTTTTCTTTGTCAGGCCTATGCATCGGAATTTGATGGTAACCTCGGTAGGCATCGAGAAAACTCATCCTATCATGTCCTGCAGTGGCGTCGATCATCTGGTCGATCTTTAGGAGTGGGAAGCTTTTTGCACAACAGGTTTGTGTTTGGGGTCTACGTTCAGCTTCTGGCACTTGATTTCGGGGTCGATGCCTGGCTTTTCGTATGGTGTCCAGGCGAAAACATCCTTGTTCTGCAACAAGAAGTTGAGCAGTTCGGACCTTTCATCGTCATGGAGCTAGCTCCCTAGCAAAAAATATCTCTCGGGGTCGTCGGAATTGATCATGACTTCGGTCAGATCTTCTATGCTCTTCTGCTCTGCTGACCGACCGATGTCCCCGAGCTCGGCTTCGGTCCTGCCTGATAATGCCTGATAATTCTCGATCTCGGTCCTGCCCAGCTCGACAGGAGTGCCAGCCTGGAAAGATCCCAAAGCTCATACCAGTGAAAATATCTACAAGGCACACCTCAGTTTCGGCCTTAACCTGATCTCGGTCTCTGCTGTCCTTCAGCCATAAATACGCTGCCACAAGCTGACAGAAAGACTGGGCGCCGGACCTAGATAAGTAGCCAGCCTTATCTCATGGTCCCATCCATAGCCATTGAGGAGGAATACAGGTTGATGGGACTTCCCCTTTTTACCTACCTCCACTCAGGAAGGGCCTGATGGGACTCTTCCCCAAGAGTCAACTCTCATGCCTATATATATGCATGAGGTTAAACCACCAAAGGTATGCAAGCAGAGATATTCACATACTCTCTCTTATTCCCCATTCACTCCTCCTCAGTTCAGTCACAAAACCAACTCAGGCGTCGGAGTGCCTTCGGTTGCCTACAGCCAGAGGCTCTAACCTTTGTCTCTGTTTTCCCTTTCAGGTTTCAGGAGGTAAATCATTTCCCAAATAATCAAATTGAGAGCCTAATCCTCTCATAATCAAGTCCGTAATTTTTAGGCACTTACAGGTACTACAACACTTCTCTACTTCTTCTCCCTTATATTTTCTTTGTTCTTGAATGATGCAAATAAATGGAAATTAGCAATGCATGATGAAACTAAGACTACTAAAGATAATGATACAGACTCTCACCGATCTTCCCCTAATACTTCGACAGTTGGGAATTCAATGGGTATTGGAAAAACAACTAAAACAAAATGGTAGCATAAATAAATGTAAGGAAGGAATAGATTCTCTAGGACTACTTTCCCTATTACAAAATTAACTTCATTTAGTATTATGATGCCTTTAGAATCTATTTAAAACTTAGAAATACATCAAATGGATGCTAAAACAATCTTTTTGAAAAATGACCTGAACAAAAAAAATACGCATCAATCAAGTGACGGCCCAAGCAAGTAGGGATGCAAAGTAAACAACTAGCCACTAGTAAAATAAATGCCCAAATATAGTGATGCGAGTTTCTTTCAAATCCTCTAATGGTTTAAGGTCCAGGTTTGCTCTCTTGGTTACTAAAATTGTTAAGTCATATTCAACCTCAAATTCAAGGATTATCCACCTGTGGGTTTGTACAAGATCTTAATCTGGTATATCGTGCATGGTTTGCTGCCGATCAATTTCTCACTGGATGGCTAAACGCCACATCAACTAAAGAAATTCTCTCCCAAGTGTTGGGTGTGATGCTAAAGATCTGTGGGACACTCTCCACATCAAATTCTCTCAGGTCATCAAATCAAAGATCTGTGCAACTTCAACAGGAACTTGCTAAGAGTGAAATCGTCGATCTTCTCCTTTTGTTCTCCCTTCCCCTTTCTTCTCTATGGAGTAGAAAAAGGATGTGGGAGGCTTTTCTAAGGATATGTGGCCAAATCAACCAGAAAATCACTCAAAAAACAAAAATGAACAAAAAGGGGTTGCCGCAGTCTGCACTTCAAAAGCATTTGAAAGTCATCTAATTAGAAATCCTCGATAAGGAGTTCAAATAGAGTCCGAGCAAGAAGCTCGTTGGGTAGCCATAGAAATCCTATCTTTTATCTCTCATTATAGTCAGCAGATCCTTCCTGGATTCCCTCTGAATCAAGTTCTCATGGGATGCTTGGAGCTCATCCAAATGGACCTGGAGCTTACGCCAACTTTGTTTCACTTGGTCATCTTGTTGTTCAATGTTCTATTCGCTATTGTTATAAATTTTTTTGAAAATAGTGAGGGATTATTAATTATCTAAAATACCTTAAAATGATGATGTTTTGAAAAAAAAAAAAAAAAGGCTTCAAAGGTGTTCTGAGTTCCACATAGATTGAGTTACAACAAGTAGTGTAATGGAGGACCTATAAATAACTCCTCACCACATCATCCTTTGCAAGTCTCAGAGCGTTGAGACTTGGATATATTGCTATGAAAAAGATGGGTTTTTTAGATTAAGCATTATAATATAATATATGTAAGAAAGAAGACGAAGAAGAGGGACATGAAAGTAGAGTTTGTAACATAAACAAATCCCCATGCATACTCAAACAGGCCCACAGACATAGACAAAGGTTAAAGAAGGTCCAAGAAAAGATTAAGAAACATTGTTGTTGTAGAAAATAAGAAAGTAAAATTTTGTGTGGTCTGTAGGGAAACTGGAAGTGATAAGTGTAATTATTACTCTTTATGTAGGTGCTTATTGATTTTTTTTTTTCTAACATAGATTGAATAGATGGAACCAAAAAGTGTGTCACAAACATTTAAAATTGAGGAGATAGAATGTGTTGAAGTAATCTTAGGCATAAACGTGGTGCAAAGGGGGAGGGAAAATCATTTGCACATTTTATTGAGAAAATAAATGAAATTTCAACTATTCAAATTGTATGCAAAGCACTGTTTCTTTAGATCCAAGAAGAAGTTAATTCATAATGAAGGATCTCATGTGGTTTAAAACAAGTATGCTAGTATAATAGATAGTTTGATGTTTTTAATGAATTTTACAAGGCATGATATGTCGCAATCACAAGTTTGCAAGTTAAAGTCTCTTTATTCTTTTTTTCGTTTCAGTTGAATGGTGCTGCAAGCTGATGTGATGTTGCCTATTAAAGAAAAGCTTTAAAAAAAGGCATCAGTATTTTACAGAAAAATACTTCCAAAAGTTTGAGAGTCATTGATCGGATCCCCATTGTTTCCACCTCATTTCAACAATCCACACAGGCCAACCATCATTGTTTAATAGCTCAATAGTTCTCTTTGACAGAAAGCAAGCGGTGCCAATTGTTGATGGCTTAATGCCTTTATTCTTGGATTTCAAGAAGATCATGGATCTCTAGTAAGTTCTATACTAATAATCAGGGCCATGCATTTTCATATGTCCCTTGGTTTAACAACGCACAAAAACAGCAGATAAGCAAAGCAAATGGTCAGTGCACAATGCTCTAAACCTATACCAAACATGCGCATAGAGTTGAATCTGCCATAGCTTGATAAAGGAATTGCATATTTCTCATGCAACAAAAGATATAGTGTGACATTTCTTGATGCTGCATGGGAAACTGGAAAAACTTATTCAGGCACTAAAGAAACATTGCCAGAAACTCAAAATACAGACAGATGTTGGGTGGACTTAACCCAAGCTTTATAAAACAAACAAGAGACAACTAAGTCAAGGTTAAGTGTATGGGGTTAAATCATGGCCACATTACAGAGATCCTCAACATATATCTGTGCTCTCTTCTATTTCCAAAAACAAAAAAGAAAAATAACATGAATGAGATTCAGATTATCACAAAAGAAAAACACATTAACAAAAGTCACTACAAGGAAAAGACAAGCAACTTCCTTATATTCTCTTCCTTTTCTCATGGATTGCATTCTCTTATAGGCCAACAGACACAGAATATATATACCATAAGAGTCATACAATTCAACAAACTACTGCCAAATTGTACACTGTTACATTCATCTGATGAACATTGCCATTAAACTCAGGAAAAACAGGGGACCAACCAACATGATACAATTCATCAAGAATCGACAGAAGCTGGATAAAGATGCAAGAACATAATTAAAATGAAACTAAAGCAATGTGTCATTACCAATCGTGCCGCATGGATAATTAGATCTCATCTTGAACAAGAACTTGAATATCAACTCCTCAATTTACAAGTAACAGCCAGGGCGGCTACAAGTATATCAAAATTCAGGCTGAAAGAGCTCAATAAGAGTCCCATGCTCATTGCCTCGTGCATTGGAACCCTTTGCAGATCACCAACCAGACGCCCAACAGAACACAGCAAAATACGATGTCTACAAACAGTATCATCCACACCTGTTGCCACCAAATTCTTTGAGCCTCATGCAATTCATTATCATCATCAACAGAGAACGCATTTTTCTTCAGCGTTATACATCGGTCGCTAAACGAATTCTCCCCTGAAACTTCCCCAATCTCCTCACCATTCAAAACATCCTTCTTCCCATTCCCAATCAAAGGCACTTCCGACCCTTGAGAATTCTTTCCCACGCTAACATCCGGACTCTGAAATTCATCTCTCTCTTCTGACAAATGCATTAAAAACCGAAAAACAGGACTCAGTTCCTCCTGGAAACATCGATAACTCAACTGATCCGTGCTCGCGGTCGATTGCCTCTTCAAGAAGGATTCGAACGAGGCCTTGAGGCGATCGAGGAACCGGAAACCCTGAGCTTTCCCAAATCCTTCGTCAAGGACCGCGAAGTAGACGAAGGGATCGTCCATGGAGAAGCAGTAGATCCGTCTCCTGATTGTATGCGAGAATTGGAGGTGGAATTGAGGCGTTTTTTGCAGGCACTGCTGCGCAAGGGCTTCGATCTCGCTATCTCCGTAGCTGAAATCGGAGATGACTGTCGTTTCTCTCGAAATGCATGCGTAGAAGATCTGATTCGAGTTCGGAATCATGGATCTATTTGGAATAGATGAAATGGGACAAATGGGAGAGATTCTTTGAAAATCAATCAAGTGTCATTCCATCTACGATCTGGTTCGATCTCGCAAAATAGAAATAGAGAAATTGTGTTATATGATTGGATGGAGAGAAGAAATTTGAGAGAAATTGAGATAAAGTAGCATGGGAAGAAGATGGATTTGGGTTTTTATTTTGGATTTGGTATAAGAGAAGGAAATGTGGGTCGATCGAGAGAGGAGAAAGTAAGGAATATGGAGATTGGTGGCATCGTCTTTGAGAGAAATGATTTTATTATTTCATCTGGTTCAATTTGACGGAAAAGAGCGATTTCTTTATCTGATTTTGTGGAATGAGTTTTACGAGAAATCTAGGGTCTGGATAGAGATTCTCAATCTGATAAAAACATTTATATATATATATATATAAATATTTTTGTGTGTTTTCTGTTTTGTGTTGGGAGAGATTTCAGTCTTGGACAGAGATCTCCATTCTAAAGATTCGAGGAAGGCGTTGTCGCGAGGATGTGGAGTATTCAGGTGTTGGGTTTGAAAACGGAAGGTTAGAGAAAACAGAGATTCTATTTGCACCTACCCACATGTTTTTACTTTTCCTTTACAAATTATCCCTAGACTCATTACTCTAATTTAAAAATTACATTAATTCTTTTCACGTACATCAAAAATTTTCAAACTACCCAACCCCTCATTTCCCTCTACTTTCCGCACACTTCCTCTTTCCTTTTTTCCCACACACAAATCACAACTGGAACTCTCCACATCTCCGGCATCTTGCTCTCTCCGATATTCTCACTCCTCTATACCATCTCATCTTCCAAAGGTAAATGTCACTCTCCACCATTACCATTTCATTCTTCTTCCTCATTTCTTCTTTATCATTTTTTCCATCTTAGATTACCTTGTTTTCATGAACACTTTTTTATGGAGATAGATTCTCATTCAATGTAAGAATGTAAGATTTTACAAACAATACTAGTGTTTTTTCATGCATTTGGGCTGTTTTTCATCCATCAACGCAAGGGTTTATCGCCCAGAAATCGTGACTATTCGATCTCTAAGTGGCCGAACAGAATGCAAATGTCCAGAACTGTATTTCCGAACGAAAGTATACTGTCCGGACTTGAGTGTCCAAACACTATACTTTTATTCAGAACTACAGTTCCGAAGAGTGTGTGAGGTCTACTAAAAACACACTTTTATGTTATTCTACAAACACTTTATTTCTATATTTTAGATATGGACCGACCAAACTCTTCTAGGGTGCGACCTACTGCTTCAAATAGGAGGCGCCGCCACCGAGTGGAAGAGGTTGTAGAAGAAGAGGAAGTCCATGAGGATGAAGTTGACGAAAAACTTGAGATGGAAAAACACCCAGCTTCGGGGCCACAAGATAGGTCCTTATTGACCAGCTTTGATACACATATAGGCAGGTACATTTGGATTCAACAGGTGTGTTTCATTTGTTTCATATCAAAACTGATTTATTAGTTAATTTCTTCAATAATATATCAATGGTTGAATGCAGCTTGGTCCTTATTGACCAACTTTTTTCCCTTTAATGCGAAAGGGTATCCACATTTTTTTGAACCTGTTCATTTTATCTTTTTTCGCTTTTGGCCCTCTTCATGCCTATATTGTCCACTTCTCTCGCATGCAAGGAGTACTCTAACTTTGACACCTACCCGAGCAACATTTGAAACCTTTGTCACAATGACAAAGCCGTTTTTCCTTCCTACACCACGAACCCAACTGATCAACGAATCGCGACTGTGAAATATCTACAATAAACAAATTTAATGCGAATTTAGTAAGGAACAATTGTAATTTGAGTAATAAATTCACAGTTGGTCTTACATATTGAGTTATAAACTCACTGGTATAATCCATGACAAAGTCTAATCCAACCTGACTTTCCCGTGTAGAGACCTACAGAATGTACAACAAATATAAACATGTTTGGAAATAAAACTTCCAAACAAAATACTACTGTTCGATCTGATACTTTCGAACATATGCCTTATGTTCAGATGTACAGTTTCGAACATATGCATTATGTTATGACCTGAAAGACCGTACATATCGGGACCTACAACTCGTTCCAAGCGAGGAAAAAAAAAACAAAAAAAAAAAACAAAGAAATGGACCTTTCCACTGCTGTTCTAATTGAAAGGCATTATTTTATTGTTGTTTTCTTCCTTCATTGCACTAGAAAAGCCTTTAGAGATGGAATGAAAAAAGATCAAGTACAAGAAGAAGGAAAGATGAAGGAGATGAAAGAAGATGAGTTGCCCAAGAGTAGAAAATAGAGAAAGAAGAGTTGCCCAAGAGCAGAAAATGGAGAAAGATGAGTTGCCCAATATGTTTTGAGTTTTTCTGGAAAGTGGAGAGTGAGATGGGTGGGAAGGAAAAAGATGAGCTTGTATGTGAAAAGAGAATCTTTTTTAAGTTTTTGTGGGATAATGGATATTTTGGTCATTTCATAAAGGGGTAAAAACGTAATAAAAAAAAGACAAATTCCTTGTGTTGGAAAAGTAAAAATTTGTGTGCCAATAGCAGCACTCTTTGCTGAGCCCACCCGCTTTTACAATAATGTCCAAAACACCCTTTTCTGTCCTCTTCTCTTCTCTTCTCTTCTCTTTCTCTCCCACTTGGTGCGACCGACGGCCGTCCCATCATCGGCGACCATCTCTCCCTCCAGCAAGCTCCCCTCTCTGCCCCACCATAACCGGTGAGCTCCCCTCTCTTTTCCCTCCGATAAGCTAAGTGGTTTCTTCTCCTCTTCTCTTCCCCTCCCACATGCTGCTACTGAACCCTGAGGGCTGCCCCATCTCACCGGTGAGCTCCCTTCTCTGCCTCACCATCACCGGCTATCATCTTTTCCTCTTTCTTCGCGTGTATCGATCGCTAGTGAGGTGCACGGAGTTTCAAGGCCATGCACATAAAGGGGTACACGGCTGTGAAAATTCGTGCATATATCATGTGCACAGCATTTCACACCTGTGCACATGAGATATGTACGGGACTTATGGGTATTTTGGTAAAAAAAAAAAATTTTTTGAAATGTGGGTGTACTAAGTTATTTTCGTGGTGCAAATAGAATTTCTCTAGAGAAAAACGAACAGCCTCCAAGCCAATTGAGATTACTAAAGGACTGTCTATTTACTAAAATTTCTTCCAAGAATTTGGGGCCTTTTTATTTACGTAGAATTCAGGAATTTTGATATTCTCAAAGATGGTGGAATTCTTGAATGCTTCTTTATACTTTTTTAATTTTTTATGAAAATATTTTTTTGTACTTTAACATTCAGAAAATCCATAAAAAAAGTAAAGAATTCCAAAACTTCCAAATGTCATTTGAGAACCTTTGGGTGGCTGAGATTTTTTAGAATCTTAGTGAAAAAAAATAACATTTACAAATGTCATGGGACAAGCCTTCACTTCATGTAATGAGTTCTCCAACAAACCAAATTCTTATCAGAAACTGTAGTAAAAAAAACAAGCCCTAACGCAGGAATGAGAATACATTATCATGTATCAGTCCCAAAAAATTTAAGTCATTCGTAGATAATAATTTTAAGTCACTTGTGGATAATAATTTTAAATCATTCTCTACTCATATATATATATAGTGATTTTAAAACCTAACACCTAATTATAATATCTAAAAGAGGCATTAAAATTTGACTTGATGTTTAATTGATGGGGCGATTATTAAGGGCGTGTTTCTTTAGAGGTATTTATAACAAGAATTTCTAATGTTGGGGATCTCTAACATTTATATAATAGCAGTCCCCTTGGAATCTCAAATTCTATATTTCATAGTTGGAATTTTGAATTCCAACTCACATGAAAAGCAACAAATAGTCTTTAGAATTCTCAAAATTCCAGCATTTCAAATGTTACATTGGGCATCATGATTTGAGATTTGATGTGGAGGCAACATTTGAGAAATTTCAAATTCCCCATACAAGAATTCTCAAAACTCTTGTAAAAGAATAGGCAATTCTCCCATTCCACTAGACAAAGCATTTCATCATGAAGAGCCAACCGATGTTGTCTTCTTCACGTTCTTCGTTTTAGTCTCGTACTCTCCTCCCACTATAATGATCTCTTCGTCTTCTGTCCTTTCCCCTCTCTCTACATAGTACATACCCAGCCCCATAAAATATAAAGAAGATTGAGGCAAAATAATAAAAGATTCACCCCTAGAACCGGGGAAACAATAGGTGTAAGTGCCTAAATCTTACGGACTTGATTAGGTGAGGATGAAACTCATAATAATGCTATAAAGCTTCTTTGGGGAAGATGGATCGCCTTAAAACCTAAAAGGGAAGGAGAAATAGAGATCAGAGACCCTGACTGATGTTAGTCGAAGGCTTTCTGATGCGTGAGTTAGTGCTATCACTGAACAAAGGATGGAGAAGAGAGGCAAGTATGCTTGTATGATGTTATGTAACGCGTGTATTTTTTAGGGGGTTCTTACCCATGTATATGTAGATTGAAGTCTCACCTGGCGCTCCCTCGGTGGGGGTAGATGGAGATACTGTCTAGTCGAATCATGAGATGACTTCTCGTATTAATGTGGATGTGACCGTTTGATAAAGACGACACTTGATCATTATCCGACGCCCATTTTGTCTGTCAGCACGTTCTGCAACGTAGTCATAACTTTATGGAAGTACAATCATGGTTTAGTACTCATCTCTGTGGGCATACCGAGCTGAGGATGATACCAAGACCAGATTTGGACGCATTCTGGCACTATTGCCGAGGTGCCTCATACCGAGACCGAGATGAGCCTAGTCGGTACTCTTATCGAGGCTAGCTCAAGCTTAGTGCTAGCTAGCACTGTTGCCGAGCTGGAATGAGATGCCTAGCTGGTACTGTTACCGAGCTGGACACCGAGATCGGGATAAACTAAGTCGGTACTGTTACCGAGATTAGCGTAATCCTACTCTTAGGAAAACACCCCACACAATTGCCCCTAGCTCGTGACCTCTTAGAATTCTCCAACTTTTTGAGGTCGGGAGCTAAGTATCATGTCGGGAGAGTCTTGGATATGAATTTTGTCTCGGTGTTGGATGATGACATCTGATGTTTATTATGAAGTCTGTTCGCCTACCCGAGTCAATAAATATCTCGTCGGTGTCACTTCGTCTGCCTGAGGCGATAAATAGAACGCTGCTGTTGTTTCGCCTGCCCAAGGCAATTAATAGAGCATCTAGATCACAGTAGGAGATGAACTTGCAGTTTCACGTGTCTCCATCTGGTTGGTCGTTCGGCGAATTTGAAGCGACGCATGCCTTCTGGAATATGAACGGGCGCCATTCTGTCTATGAATAGGCTTTTCTCTTCTTCGTCTCTCTACTTTGGCATTCATCAGAGAGAGTCCTGCTGCAAGAGAGAAGAAACCCTGTCAGAGCTCTGTCTGAAATCTGCCTTAACGAATCTGAGTCCGGAGTTCATCTTGGCCTATCTTCTGTGAGTCTTCTTCCTCATCCCTTTCTTTTGGAAACCTTCTATTCTCTGTTAGGGGTTCTGCCTTAGGGTTTAGGGTTTCTGCCCCCTGTTCTTAGAGAGTTCGGAGAATGGGGTCATATAGGAGTTGGATGGACACCCCTGAGGCCATGGCTGTGTTCAAGGAGATGTATGGAATCGCAGAAAACATCCAGACCAAATTAGATAACCCGAAGAACCTTTTCGAGGGTTATTCCTTCCGGGATGGCTGGATGTCATTCCCTCTGGTTTCAATAATAGAGGGAGGGGTTAGGTTCCCCGTCCACCCTCTTCTTAGAGCCTGCTTGGCGACATGGCACCTAAGCCCCTGCCAGCTGATGCCCAACGGCTACAAGGTAATAATAGGTGCCGTCGAGCTCAATAAGATTTTGGGCATTAACCTCGGTGTCCATGACATCAAGGATGTATATGACCTCTGTAAGTTCGCGGGAGACGGTCATAGTTATTACCTCTGGGGGAAGCCGAAGTTGGAGCCTTTTGTCTTCGACCTAGATGACTTGAACAGGCACGCTAGGGACGATCGTATGCTTGTCTCCGGCAACTAGGAGTTCGGCGAGGCAGAGACCGAGGCGGAGAAATTGTACAAGATACCTCGTCACTTCGGGGTTCCTCTAAGTAACTACTGACCTCAGAGTACTTTTGTTTTGTTTTCTTTTTTTGCCGAACTGAAGCTTTCTTTTGTCATGCAAAGGTTAGCCAAAGGAAGCTAGGGGTTGAACGCGTCGGCTGGAGGAGAAACGACAGTTGGCTGAAACTTGTGCGCGAGTACCAAGGCCACAACGGGCGAGCTGCTTGGTCCTTGCTCGGGTACGAGCCAAGGTATCACACATACATCAAAAGGAAGGAGCTTGCGCTCGCTCTGACCGACACTGAGGGCCGAAGAAGTTCAGGAGCCCAGGCATCTAAATCACCCTCTAGCTCGGAGACTGCCGATCGGTCTCGGCTCGTTGAGACCTACTCGCCCCTTCCAACCGTGAAGAAGAAAAGGGAGAGGAGATGGAGAGACGGCGCCCAGTTTTGAAGGTGAAAGACCTGGGGGCGAAACTCTTTGGAGGTCAAGCTCCCTTTGCCTCTACGCTTGCTATTGCTGCAGCCACTTCCGCCTCTACGGTCTCGGGGAGCGCCGGGGCTCCTACTGCTAGTGCTGCTGCTAAGACTACAAGAGAAAGAGGGCGGGTGGAGAAAAGGCCGCGGTCCGAGGGCCGAGGCACAGGAGCTCGGCACCATTCTGTCAATGAGGCGAGAGACAGTGCCTCGAAGGAGAAAAGGCCCAGGGGCAAGGGCTCGTCGGACAAGGGCCCTGGGCAAGCCTCGGCTCCACAGTCTGCAGGGCCTGCCCTGTGGAGGCCAAGTCTCTAGCTCGAGCCTGGGAGGCCTATGACAGTGGAAGACGGTTTATCCTGCAGCCCATTAATCGTCGCTGCTCTCGCCAACGTATGTGCCCTACCACTCAACATGCAGAGGCATAAGGGAGCGGACGATGTGTCGCTGCTGACCTCATCCCTACAGTCGGTCTTCTCGGTAAGTCTTCATCACGGATCTTTGAGCAGCTTTTGATCCCGTTAGCTTTTCTCTGATACTTGTTTCTCTTTTCAGATTGCGCAGAGGGTTCAGGTGATCCTGGAGAGGACCTGTGAAAGCAACTCCAAGGTCAAGAGACTGGAAACAGAGAAGAAAAAACTCGCGGCGGCATTGGAGGGGAGTAGTTAGGAGCTGAAGGCGGCGGAGGAGAAGATTAATAGCCAGGGGGCAGAGCTCGAGTTTGCGGTCAATGATATCTGCAGGTTGACGCCTGAGACCCACGAGCTGAGGGGTGCGGCCGAGGCTAAGGCAAAGAGGGCTCTCGAACTTGAGGCCGAGCTGGCAAAACGGGATGCCGAGCTCGAAATGGCGCACAAGGAGAAGGCTGAACTCCAAGCCTCAGTCCAATCTGAAGTTGATACATCTTTCCAGGATGGGGTGGATGCGGCGACAAGAGAATATGAGGCTCAAGTCGAGAAGATAAGCTCGGCTCTGTTCGAGCTCGGGTGCCGTGCTGCATTGAAGAAGGCAGGGATCCCCGAGGATCACCCTGTATATCAGGATTTGCCCAAATTTTTCGGCCCTGAGCCTGAGCCGAGTTTTGCCCCAGCTTCAGAGGTCGCTCCAGAAGCTGTTTCGACTCCTCTGCCCGAGGTTACTCCTCAAGTTGCTTCAACTGAGCTCCTCGATGTCAACGCAGAGGCCTCTATTCTTTGAAGCTTTTTTTATGATTTTTTTTCGGTAATAGTGGAAACAGTGTACAGATTATTGTAACTATTTCTCAATCAATGAATACAATTTCTTTTTCATACTTGCCTTCAGTCTTTTCCATTGAAAATAACCTGTATGTGCTTGACCTCTGTTCCATAACTGAGCCCTTAGCATAAACGCTTGATTTTTTACCAAGTAGTTGAGTTCGGTTCATAATCGGAACTGAGTGACCACTAGGTAAAGGACTTTGGTTCCACAACCAAAAGTGTGTTAGGCTAATCGAATTCGGTTCAACAACCGAAATTCCAATTGTACTTAAGTTCTATAACTTAAAGAAGTACCTGTATATTTGTAGATAGAAAACTTTAGTTGGTTCTGCAATCGAACTAGATTCTCAGAGGAGGCGATCAAGTTCTTTCAACTGGATGCCCCGCGTAATTGGTTCTGCAACCGAACTAGGATAGCCGCCGAGTTCCGTAACCTGGCGCGTTATACAATTGGTCTCGTGACCGAGTTGGCTGGTTTCATAACCGAGCTGAGATCTTCGCCGAGTTGAGTAACTTGGCGTCTTATAGTTGGTTTTGTAACCATGCTGGAGCCACCGAGTTCTGTAACAAGGTGTTGTATATAACTGGTTTTGTAACCAAGCTGATGCTTCTACCAAGCTGTTACTGTCATTGAGCTGAAACTTCTACTAAGCTGGTGCTATCACCGAGTCGAGACTTTCGCTGAGTTCTGTAACTTGGCGTTTTGTATAGCTGGTTCTGTAACCAAGCTGGTACTGTCATTGAGCTGAAGCTTCTACCAAGCTGGTGCTGTCACCGAGCTGAGATTTTCGCCGAGTTCTGTAACTTAGCGTTTTTCATAGTTGGTTCTGTAACCGAGCTGAAGCCTCTAACCAAGCTGGTGCTATCACCGAGCCAGAGACTTTCGCCGAGTTCTGTAATTTGCGTTTTGTATAGCTGGTTCTGTAACCGAGCTGAAGCTTCTACCCAGCCGATGCTATCACCAAGCCGAGACTTTCGCCGAGTTTTGTAACTTGACGTTTTGTATAGCTGGTTCTGTAACCGAGCTGAAGCTTCTACCCATCTGGTGCCGTCACCGAACCGAGACTTCTGTCGAGTTTCGTAACTTGGCATTTTGTATAGCTGGTTCTGTAACCGAGCTGAAGCTTCTATCAAGCTGGTACTGTCACCGAGCTGAAACTTCTGCCGAGTTCTGTAACTTGGCAAGAATTGGAGTTGCCATGAATGAAGATGTCCGGGTCGTGGCTGGTGCTATCACCGAGGCTGTTGCTGGGGCTTTGTAAGTCGAGGTTGGTACTGCTATCGAGGCCCATGCTGAAGCTATGCAGCCGAGGCTGGTGCTGTCACCGAGGCCACTACTGAAGCTTTGGTTTATGTTTGAAGAAGCTGGGCTGAGGCTGGCGTTGTCACCGAGGCAGCAGCTAAAGCTGTCAAGATTGGAACTGTCAGAACTGTGGCTGGTACTATCATCGAGACCGCTGCCTGAACTGTCATTACTGAACCTGTCCAAGCTGTGGCTGGTGCTATCACCGAGGCCACTGCTGGAGTTGTCAATTGAAGAAGCTAAGCTGGGGTTGGTGCTGTCACCGAGGCCGCAGTTGGAGCTTCTACTGCGTTGTGCTTCTACCCTAACCGTGGCTGGTGCTATCGCCGAGGCCACTGCTGGAGCTGTCATGATTGGGACCGTCCGAGCTGTGGCTGATGCTATCATCAAGCCAGGACTTGAGGATGAAGACTTAGCATGGTGTGTCAAGGAACTGCTTCCAAGATTGCCGCTTCTTTTCTGGACGACTTATCCTGCTAGATATCGAGGCTCTCCCGAGCTCGAGCTCGAGCCTTGTCTTCTTGTTCGATAATCTGGTTCACCCTTAAGATCAGTGCCTTCACCGTGACCATGGGGAACCGAGTTAGGTCCTTTTGAAGTTTGTTGCCTGGCAGCAGAGCTTGCTTGAAGGATGTGGGGGCCGCTTTATCAGTGGCGTTTGTTTTTTGGATGACTCTGCGCACCTGAAAGTTTTCCACAAAGGAGTTGGGACGACTCTGCGCGCTTGGAACTTTTCCACGAAGGAGTTTCGGAGCTGCCATCAGCTTGAAAATGATCCCTCCGGGGGGGCGTAGAACCACCCCAGGGGGAAGTCGTCCCATACCGACACCCGCTGGATGAAATGCCAGATTTGCGTCGCAAGGTCCGAGTCTTCGTCATAAAGGACGAAGCCCGGGTGGACACTTGAGTCGGTGAATCAACTCATCTTGTTCCTGGATGAAAAGGTTTCGGGCCCTGGTATCCACAAGGAACGGATCTTCGTCATTATCGCTATCGCGGTCCACCTGGTGGAGGGAATGATGAGACCCGGTTGCTGCTGGAGCTTTGCTCCGCGGGGGAGGCTTCAACAGGGAAACACTGCTGGGGGTATTCCAATAAAGGAACATTTTCCTGGGGAGGTATTGTCACCCCTCCTGAAGATGGACATGACTGAGTTACAGGTCCTTCTATGCCCGCTGCAGCAGACCTTTCTTGGACCTCCTCTGGCGGGGGATCGCTGGTGGTGGTGACGGGGCTTTTGATCGTCCTTCGCCATTTTTGAAGGCATTGCATTTTTTTATCATTTCCCACAGACGACGCCAATTGTAAGTGCCTAAATCTTAAGGACTTGATTAGGTGAGGATGAAACTCATAATAATGCTATAAAGCTTCTTTGTGGAAGATAGATCGCCTTAAAACCTGAAAGGGAATGAGCAATAGAGATCAGAGACCCTGACTGCCGTCAGCCGAAGGCTCTCCGATGTGTGAATTAGTACTATCACTGAACAAAGGATGAAGAAGAGAGGAAAGTATGCTTGTATGATGTTATGTAACGCGTGTATTTTTTAGGGGGTTCTTACCCGTGTATATGTAGATTGAAGTCTCACTTGGCGCTCCCTTAGTGGGGGTAGGTGGAGATACTGTTCAGTCGAATCATGAGATGATTTCTCGTATTAAAATGGATGTGACCGTTTGATAAAGACGACACCTGATCATTATTCGACGCTTATCTTGTCTGTCAGCATGTTCTGCAACGTAGCCGTAGTTTTATGGAAGTACAATCATGATTTAGTACTCATCTCTGTGGGCATACCAAACTGAGGATGATACCAAGACCATATTTGGACGCATTCTGGCACTGTTGTCGAGGTGCCTTATACCGAGACCGAGATAAGCCTAACTGGTACTCTTACCGAGGCTAGTTCAAGCTTGGTGCTAGCTGACACTGTTGCCGAGCTGGAATGAGATGCTTAGTTGGTACTGTTGCCGAGTTGGATGTGTCTTGGCACTATTGCCAAGCTTGGACACTGAGATCGGGATAAACTAAGTCGGTATTGTTACCGAGATTAGCGTAATCCTACTCTTAGGAAAACACCCTACGTAATAGGAATAAATATGATATCTAAATGTGTGCAAAATGTATTTGATTTCCTATAGAACGATTTTCCTGGCACGGAAAGAATTAAGAATCAGCATCTCAAGTTAGTAACCTTTTTTCTCTCAAAATTGATTAACTCTTACTCACTTTTAGTATAATCTAGATAGAAGTTTTAAAATCCAGTGAAAATTTTCATTGTAGCGTTAATTCTTTCTCTTATAGGATATAGACAGAAAGTATTGTTATATAGCTTTGCTGGATTTCTTTTTGATGGAGAAATTGTGGTATGTCTCTTTCTTATTCGTTCAAATCGAATCCTCATTTTGTTTCAGTGTACCACTGCTTGACTGCAAGATTTGATAGAACCCTGATTACATGTGAGTAGTTGATTTTAGTTGGAAAATGGAGTGTTCAAGAGTTAAAAAAACTATGGTTAGTTCAATGAGTTTCATAACTTTACTATTTAAATTTTAATATGGTTTTCTCCATTTATTCAACATTTTCATAGTTTTATAGAGTTTTTATATGTTTTCTTAGAAGGGATAGGTGATTTATATTCTGACAAGAACCCAGCCATGGTGAGTTGGATTACAAGGCGCAACTGTTATGCAATAGATGATGGGCCATCATGATAAGGCTCATTGACAAAATCTCATTCAATAGAATCGGTGGAGATCTCAAATCCTGTCTTCTCAAAATCTCATTCAATAGAATCAGTGGAGATCTCAAATCTTGTCTTCAAGGATCTTTTCTTGTATACAACGCTACTTTAAAAAAAAAAACATTACATTGACTTGCCAGTTGTCAAAGATATTCTTGCAATGATGTAAAGAGCTTTGCAAAATACATGGACATGAGTAAATGCTGGTTGTTGAACTATCATTGGTTCAACAACCCATATCTGATAAACGTCTTACTGGATGTGTTCTTCATGGGTTGAATCACGATTATGATGTTGTTGTCAACAATGTCCAAAAGCTATGGCTGAACCTCCTACCATTGATGACCTTTATCGCTTGTTACTTAATCGCGAGAAGCGCCTCGAGGTGTACCATCAATCCCAATCATCTGACTCTACCGCTCTCTTCACAGCCAACAAGTGTGGTCATGGTTGAGGGAAATCGAGGGCCAGGTCGTGGATCCAATGACTCTCAATGAGGTGGTTCTACAAGTGGGAACCGCGGATCTGGTTTCAGTAAATCTGAATCCCACCATAACAGTGTCAGACGCAATGACACGTCTCTCATTTGTCAGATTTGTAACAAATCTCAGCACGGCTGACTCAAGTGTCGACAATGCCATAATTATTCATAGAAACCTGTTGATCTTCCTGCCGCCTTTTCAGTGATGAACTTTCCCACTGAAGTTGATGATTCCACTTGGTTTTCAGATACAGGCCACCAATCATATGACTACAGATGCTTCGTCCATATCAAATCACAAAGAATACAACGGCTCTGAACAAATCACCGTTGCAAATGGTAAACACTGCCTATTTTAAACATTGAGGATTTGCATTTGTCTACATCTTATCCTACCTCTTTATTGAAGGATTTTTAGTTTTTTACATGTGCTAAGTCTTAAAGCTAATCTATTATCTGTTTCTCGTCTTGTTACTGATCATGATTCTGTTTTCATATTTTATTGGAATGGTTTCTTTTGCATGAACATCGTCGCACGAGGACACTTCTGTCAGCAACATTGAGCATTTTTGTCTCTCTGTCTCTATTATTTTCGAGAAATCTCACATAGTAAAAAACTCTTGAAGACTCATGAAAATTACATCAGTTCACCAACTTAATGTGTGGCAAGTGAAAAGGCCACATGGTCCACTTTTTGACCATACACACTTCTCCAACCGACTCACTCATGCCTATAAATAGATGGTTCTGCCTCATAAGGAAGAGGCAGAGAAGTCTTGAGTGTAAGTGTGTCTAGAGTGCAAGCATTAGTACCCTAGTGCAAAGTGGCTAGTGAGTGGTGAAGTGTTAAAGTGTCTAGTGAGTGATGAAGGGTAAGTGTGCAGTTGTGTACTGTGTGTAGTTGGTGTGAGTGCCCATGTATATGAGACATGTGTTGTGATATGTGAGTAGTGTGTATCCAAGAATCATGTATTTCATGTGCCCATATATAATTTGTATTAATAAATAGTCAAGAGTATATTTTGTATAAGTGTGATTTCTTGAGTCTTGGGTCCACCATAGTTGGAATTGGGCTTCCCTACAAGTGGTATCATAGCGAGGCAAGGTCAGGGATCGCCCGTCCATTTTGAGCAGCAGATAAAGGCGAGGCGATGTTGTTAAGCTGATCAGTCAGGGACTGAGCTTCTTGGTGGTAGAGATCGACGAGGATCCCACTAATCACGATGGCGGATCTCGCGAATGCAACTGGAGGGATTGAGAAGCTGAACAACCACAACTATGATTATTGGTATATGTGTGTGGAGGCATATCTTCAAGGCCAAGACTTATGGGAGATCATTGGCGGCACTGACACTGTAGCACTAGCGAATGACAATGCAGAAGCACTGCGTAAGTGGCGAATCAAAGTTGGGAAGGCTATGTTCGTCTTAAGGACAATAGTGCAGAAGGAGTTGTTAGAGCATATATGAGATATTGACACTCCGAAAAAGTCATGTGAAATGCTAGCTACACTATTCTCTAAGACAAATGATACGCGGCTTTAGTTTTTGGAGAACGAACTTGCATCCATCATTCAAGGTACGATGACTATTAGTCAGTATTTTATGAAAGTAAAGATACTTTGTCAAGAGATCTCTCGGCTTGATCCGGACTCACGGGTTAGTGAAGCTAGGATGAGACGGATAATCACACAAGGATTGAAGCCCGAATATAGCGGGCTCATGACGGCCATCATGGGTTGGCCAACTCAACCATCTTTTGTAGAGATAGAAAGTATTTTGGCAAATCAGGAAGCGCTAGCCAAACAAATGACTAAAGTACATAACAGTGAAAGACGAGGAACATACGATCTTCACTGGAAGGGCAATCAGCGATGAATCCAAGAAGGAAAGAGATTGCTGAAGCTAATCAGCGGAGGGAGAGTTCCCAACCAGGGGGAGATCCGAAAGATAACACTGATGATCGACGACAAACAAGCTCTCGTCGAAGGATCGAGTGTTATAACTATGGCAAGAAGGGCCACTTTGTGCGTGATTGCAGACTACCGAAGAGGACCTGCAAAGGGAATGTGGTGACCACATCGAGTCACCAAAGTGAGAGTAAAAAAGAATGGGATCGCCAACCATCTATGGCAATCATCGAGGACATCAGACTACCGAGTTCTGATATAGTGGGTTGTATCACCTCAAGAAGGTCTAATGAAGGCGCAAAAGTTGATGAAGCGCTCATTGCAATCTCCAACACTGAAGTCATCAATTACGATCGGGATTGGATCGTGGACTTGGGATGTTTGAATCATATGACGGGAGACAAGTCGAAGTTATCAAGCCTAGTTGAGTACAAAGGCGGCAAAGTGGTGGTTACAACAAATAATGCGTGGCTACCGATCACTTATGTCGGAGAAGCCATTTGTGTGCCGAGATTCAACAAAGATGAGGCCCATTTGCAGCAGGTCTTCCATGTTCCAGGTATGAAGAAGAATTTGTTGTTTGTATCACAATTGACCTCATCTGCTAATTTTGTAGTATTGGGGGCAAATGATGTAAATATATACCGCAATGTAAAGTCATGTGAAAAGTCGATTATGACGGGGCAAAGACTAGACTCCATCTATGTCATGTTGGCTAAATCGGCATATATGAAGAAGACCCGTCAAAATGATACATCTGATCTATGGCATGCCCGACTGGGGCATGTGGGATATAATAGGTTGAAGGTAATGATGGATAAGTCTTTGGTGAAGGGACTTCCACAATTAGAAGTCCATAAAGACGTAGTATGTGAAGGTTGTCAGTATGGAAAAGCTCACCGACAGCCATACACTAAATCCAAGTATCAAGCTAAGAAACATTTGGAGATAATCCACTCAGATGTATTTGGCTTAGTGAAACCTCAGTCAATCAGCGGTTTATACTCTATACTCTATGTACCATAATCAAGTCTGGGATCTTGTAGAACCACTAGAGGGAATAAAACCTATCGGTTGTAAGTGGGTCTACAAGAAGAAAAGACGGGTGGATGGAAAGGTTGAAACCTTCAAAGCTAGGCTTGTTGCGAAATGGTTTACTCAGAAAGAAGGTATTGATTATGAGGAGACTTTCTCACCGGTAGCCATGCTGAAATCCATCTAGATTCTTTTATCCATTGCGGCTTATTTTGATTACGGAATTTGACAAATGGATGTCAAGACAGCTTTCCTTAATGGAAATCTTGATGAATGTATCTATATGGTACAACCAGATGGATTTGTAGCTGAAGGCCGTGAACATATGTTGTACAAGCTTAATAAGTCCATTTATGGACTTAAGCAAGCATCTAGATCTTGGAACATTCGTTTTGATCAAACCATTAAATCTTATGGTTTTGAGCAAAACCTTGATGAACCCTGTGTGTATAAGAGGTGCAATGACAATGTGGTGATTTTCTTAATACTTTATGTAGATGACATCCTACTCACTGGAAATGATGTCAGGGTGTTGTCTTTGGTCAAAGTATGGTTGAACAGTCAGTTCGATATGAAGGACTTAGCAGAAGCTAGTCACATTCTAGGGATCAAGCTCTTGTGAGATCGGAAACAAAGCATGTTGGGCTTATCTCAAGTGGTTTATATTGATGCGATTCTTGCATGTTTTAGCATGCTAGATTCCAAGAAAGGATTTCTTCCTTTCAGGCATGGAATTACTTTATCCAAGGATCAGTGTCATAAGACACCTGATGAGATAGAAGAAATGAAGGAAGTACCTTATGCTTCGGCGGTGGGAAGCCTCATGTATGCAATGCTATGTACTAGACCTGATATTTGTTTTACCGTTGGCATGGTTAGCAGATACCAGTCTAATCCAGGGAGAGAACATTGGATTGCGGTAAAGCATATACTTAAGTACCTTAAGAGGACAAAAAATTAGATGCTGATTTACCAGGTCGAGAATTTGATACCCATTGGGTATACAGACTCGGACTTCCAGTCAAATAATGATGCCAGAAAGTTGACCTCTGGGTTTGTATTTACCTTGGGAGGTGGAGCTATAAGTTGGAGGAGTGTCAAGAAATTATGTACTACTGACTCTACCATGGAAGCAGAATATGTGGCAGCTTTTGATGCAGTCAAGGTGGCAGTTTGGCGCAGAAACTTCATGATGCACTACAAAAAAAATGTCTTAATGAGTCACTTTTAAAGTGTCTTAAAAAGTGGTTTGTGTCGCTTTTCTGATTACTATGCAAGCGTCTTATCTGCCGGCGTCACTAAAAGTTCGTAAAAGCGTCTCAAGAAATACATTTGTTGTGTCAGTTTCTGTTATCAAAGTGACACAAAAAGGGGTTACTTGTGTCACTTTAAACCCAAAAGTGACACTGAAATAACTTAAAAGCGTCACAAGAAAGATAACTTTGTTGTCTCGCTTTTCAAAAGCAGTAATCAATATGTTGTTTTCGGACCAAAAGTGACACAAGTAGTCATCAGTTGTGACAGTTTCCATAGAAGCGAGATACGATCCCTTTTTTTTTTAAAATAAAAATGCAATATATACATTACTAATAACATGCTGCAGCATGGATACACTTTCAAATCACTAAACCTGCCTTACAAAAGATGCAAAAAAATATTGATAACAACATTCAATAAGAACCATTTCATTAATTGGAAATTAATCACCATTCACATTAAGGAACGTACTTGCTCGTCCACGCACTAAATCAAACAAACTATTCAAAACATAGCCAATTTGAATCCATCCATAATCCAAACTATTTACATTGACCTTCGAATTCGTAACCAAAGCGTCATGACATCTGGGTATCCTAACAACTATTACCATTGATTGGCACATGGAGTCTCTGACTTGGGTTGGTATAGATATTTCATCCTTTTTTGTTTTTCCCCATTCTACCCAAATGTTGTACCTGGGACGGGATCTAGTTATGTAATTGGTTTTTTTTTTTGGGTTGTCTTTTGCTTTTGATATGTTTGTAAGTTTGGGATTTGTAATATGAATGACTAAGCGGTATAGTCTTGATACCTTCCGCAGGAGAGGTGGTGGAGGTCTTGGTCTCCCAAATGCCTTGGCCTTCTAGCTGTTCTTCTATCAAAATTCTTAAGTGGATTGGATTTGGTGGTGATAATGTATATTGGGAATTGGGAGAGGATTTGTAATGGAGCTTTTTGAGGGATTTTATTAACTCAATGGTCTTTACTAGATTGCATTATGTCACAGAGATGGTTTCTATAATTTTCAAGCCTTCTGTAAAAAGAAGCTGAACCTTCTGAAGAAAATGAAGGTAGTCCAAAACTTAACATTCAATCAGACCACATATTCTTCCTCACCCAAATTAAAATCTAAACTATGGTGAGAATTCTACATCCATCAACTCAACACTAGATCAATGGATTCTATTCATTTCCAAAGAACTTTAATTACCCAAAATCTCAACAAGTAAAAAAAAAAAAACCCAATACTACCAGCTTGAAGAGGAAGAGTAAATACACAAAGTCTATGGTTTCCAGCATGGGTGGATCATGAAATCAAAAGGAAATCAAGAAAACAACGTAGTAGAAAGAAGAATTCATAAATCAAATAAGAAGAATAATAATTCAATCAAATGAGATGAGATTGGAAAAAAAAAAAAGATGAATAGAAGACAGAATTGGAATCAAACCTGATAATTGCTTGTTTGAGCTTATCCAACTTCTCCACTCTACCCAGAGCTTGCTGATATCTTCCATCAGAGATACACCTGTAGAAAGCAAAAGATAAGGTCTTTTATCTTTAAATAAATGCAAATACAAATAAAGAGAGGAGTAACACTAAATAACATACCTATCCAGCATCCTTTCCACAACGGCCTCCAGTCTAGGATCCACCTCTGTTGCTGCTTCATTTGACTCTACTGCTTTGAACTTGAGACTAGCATATTTATCGATAGCTTTGACTAGTGAAGACAAATTTCAAGAAATTGTGTTATTCATTAAGAAACATAACTGCTTCAGAGTAAGCATACACAGGTCTACACCATATGACAATGAATCATTAAGTTCTACCAGGTAGTAAAAGACCTGTAATAAGTAGTACTACTCATTTCTTTTTCTTTTTCTTTTCTTTTTTTCTTTTTTGAATGGTAAGTAGTAATCATTGTGGGTAAAAATTGAAAATATGTTAAGCAAAAGCATGACTTTCTAGGAAAAATTGAAGCAAATGATTTGCAAAACGACTAAGTAATTGTCAACAAACAGAATGTTTGATGCACACCAAATACATGTAAAATTCTCAAAATAAAATCCATGCAGCCAAATTGACTGTCAACTAAAAGAGATGGCCCAAGGCACAAAGAAAAAAGAGTCTGAGCCTAAGACTTCTCAATTTAGAGTCATAGTTTGTGTCTTGTTAGTTGGAGGCTTCAGAAGTAATTGAATAAAGGACTTAGGCACAAACAAAGTAGGACACCCAGACTTCTTTTTACAGTTAAAAGAATGTATCCCGTTTCATGTGGACTAGACTACTAGTGATGAATCCTCTATTCCCTTGTGTGATGATTCCTTGGATTCTCCTTTTATGAAGACTCCAAAGTCTTTGAGATCTCTCTCCTCAAACCTCCACAAATTTGGTATAAGAGAGACTCCAGGTTTCTTCCTTTTGTGGATCCAACTCCTATTATAGTTTAGTTGTCCAAAGAGCATCACAAAGGCTAAAAGAGCATCTTAGGTTAATTTCATAAGATACTGCAGCATTTAAGGTCTCCGCAAATGTAAAATGACAGATGGAAAAACTTGTAGTGGAGAGATAAGGAAAGAAAAGACAGACAAAAAAAGCTAAGCATGGAAATTGAAAGTCTGCTTGAGACCTCATTTTAGGAAGAGCTAGGAGAAGAGAATGAATGAAAGAGCTTGCAAGATCAATCCATTCCCCTACTGATAGAAGGGGAAAAGATGATTCAACAGATCTGAAGAACAAAAAATTCTCCTAACCTCCTCAAAGAATATTTTCCATGATAGAGAACCACACATTAAACCACCATCAGCCACAGAAGAGTACAGAGATGCAGCTTACGTGGAGTTGCCCATTGGTGGAACAAGGCCAACATCCTTTTAAAGCAGCTTGGTGAGGACTTTGTTCTCAAACCTCCACCAAGAGACAAATGCCACATGAGAACATAACCATGTAACAGAGGAAGAAGACAAGATAGATCCATTATCAAGACAACCAGACCAGCTACAAAATACACCAGCAGCTTTTACAATTTCAACTCCATCCTAACTACAACTACCCAACAAAAGTACCAAATCATACCCTGACACATTCAGAAACTGAGTACCTAAGCAAATAAGCACCCAAACAGTTCCATGAAAATTCTACTTAACAAAGAAACACAATAAAACCACAGCCAAACCTTCCAAAAGGGCAATAGATCATAGGTTAGTTCACATCTTCTTAGCGTTAAGACACAACTCACACATTCATAAATATGTAATGTCACTTGTGTAACAACGGTAGAATTGTGTAAACAAAAAACCAGGATTCTTGGTGGGGCTTCAGCCTTCAATCCTCAAAATTTAGCTAAGAGTACTAGCCATATTCAGGCCACAAAACAGACTCCCACAAATAGATTTAGGAGAGAATGTACCTTTTGGATGGGGAGACTAAAACCGAGTATTCATTCCTCAATTTTCTGTGAAAACAGCAATAAGAACTACAATGTCTTATCTGAAGAGCCTGGTTCAGCATCATTCGAGCTTTGGCAGACAATCAGAGACCAAAACACATGGTCCCCCACTACATCAAAAGCCTCCATCCCTAAGAGTAACAAAATGTAATAGAGGGAACTGCACCCATAAAACATAATTACTGCACCACATATGCATCCAAAAATAAAAAATAAAAACCCTGGTACCAGATCATACTCTATATTCGATCCTTTCATCAAACTTCTCTTACCTCTCCTAGTGACCAGAATCACTTCCCCTAATAAAGCCTACTTTACCAAAGACTGACAACACAAACAAAAAAGAATTCTTTCATATGACATATGGTACAGATTTCAGCTTATAGCAGCTGCTATAAGTTCAGACATCAGAACAGTCTTCTTTGAAAGAAAATAAAACAGAAACTTTTCCGTAGCTTTCAATACATCAAAGAAACATTATCAACAAAAAGAGCATCCTTTAAAAAAAGAATGACACTGTTCCATCTTGAAATACAAAACTAGCAAGATACTAAATATGTTTTTTTTTTTTAATCAGGATAAGCCTCGTATGGATTAAAGTTAGTAGGAAACATCATGTGCCATCCAAAGTCAATTGTATTCTAGCTGGTAAACAAGACATACCTTTCTTCCTTCCAAACATAGACTGCACATGAACATTCTATGCCTGTGATATAAATAAAACATTTGAACTTTTTATCCATTTCGAGCAATGACGTCTCCTTTTCCTTTGTTGTTTTGAAAACTTTTAGCAATGTCTCCTTATAATCATATTCAGCACCAAATTTGCATTATAAATAGTAGGATCATATACACACATACATAAGCGTGACTATAAAAAGCTACGTAGTCTCCCTCCAAGTGGAGCCCACATTGATGCATGACAATCAAGGCAAGCACCACAATGAAAAGGTTTGGAAGTGGAAAAGGGGGAATATGTGATACTAGACCGATCAAATGATTCAAGGCTTTAGTTTTAAGTCCTAAAGTTTATGGCTAAATGTCTTTTCTTTTAACAAAATCTAACAGTGGATAATGTCTGGAATAGTGTAAAATTTAGTGTGAAAGCATTGGTTCTGTTAAATGTGGCTTAAAAAACTGGATTAGTTCAAGGCACAAATCAAAGAACTAAAATGATTATGAAACACCCTTTCTGCAACACGCTTTCGTCCCCAGAGACTAGAGATATTCCAAAATAGGACCCAACAAAAGCTAGAAAGCTCATGGATGGGGGAGATTAGCAATTCCCACAACGCATTCCTACAGCAAAAGAGAACAAAGATCCCGAAAAACACACTCATAGATGGGGTATAAATCCAACTTCAAAGTTACTCTTTATCAGAGCATATGAGCACCTGAAACATCATTACCCATCAGTACACAAGTACCAAGAGTGCAATGAATTTTCTCGATTTTTTATCATTCAACAAATTCAAAATTGCCAACATCAAAACTAAATTGGATATTTGCACCAAATGGGGTAGTAGCATTCAAAACCCAAACATAGATTTAAAGAACAAACAAACAATAAAGTGGAAATGAATGTATATACTAATAATGAAATGAATAACAGTAGCAGTCCCCTGTCAAAATAACGTTTTTCCTCCTTCTCCAGCCCTAATATGATAGATTTGGGCTGAAGATCATTCCTTCATCCAAAAAGATGCCTACTTTACAATAACAGGAGCCCCCCAAAAACCCTAATCTAATCTCCCAAAACCGGTCCAATAACCACAAGCAAATCTCCATACCAACATCAAACAAAACAAACACTCATCTCCACGTTCCTTCAAGATTACGCCATAAATGGCGAAACCCCAATAACCATTTCTTCAGAAAATGAAGAAAAAAGAGGGTTTTGGGCAAAATAGCAGAGACACCGAAAGACCCAACCTTTTTTTTTCCAGGAAAAAACGGTATTCAAACATCCAAACACGCCAAGAAGAAAACAGAGAAGGTTTGAGGAGCAAGTCCCAGTACCTGTTAAGAGAGAAGAGAGCCAATCTATGACTTCTCTTCTGGTTCGCCATTTGAGGGATGAAGAAGGCCTCAGAGAGCGAAGAAAGAGGTTTGGTACGACATACGTCATATGCCTCGGGCTCTTCTCCTTTCCAACAACGGCGAGATCGGAACCACCATCTGATCTCCTCAGATAGTAATGAACTTCTCGTTTTGCCTTCTCATTCGAGATCACAACCTCATCCCAAGACACAAACGCCTTCGATTCCATCATCTCATTCGCTTCTGCAACGCAGAAAAAACCCTAACCCCAGAAGCAGTAGAAGCAGATAAGAGAGAGAGAGTATAGAGAGAGAAGGATTTGAAATAAGAGGGGAGAGAGGGGATTTGAGAATTAGGGTTAGGGGAATGGAAAGAGGGCGGGAGGAAAAGAGGGGAGAGGGCGGGCGCGGGAGAATTTTTGGCTCGTTGTTTGATGAAAAAAACCACAACGTGCAGCTGTGGTTTATGAAAAATCAAGTGTCTGAAAATACCACAGTCCAAGTTAATGGTTTTTCCTGCCATCTCTGTGTCGCTTTTCACCCATTTTGACGTAGTGTCGAGGAGGCGGAAGAAGGTGCTGCGTGTGGGCCGGGGCTGCTGCTGCTTGTGTCTGGCGGAGGAAGATAATGGAGCAGAGGGTGGCGGGTTTGGTGAGGAGAGAAGAGAGAAGGAGGTTGGCTGGCTGAGATGGAGATGGAGATGGGAGGCTGGCTGATGATGCGCAGGGCTGAAGGTGATCGCCTGGGTTGTGTGAATGGAGATGATGCAGGGGAGGATTGGAGGGATGGGCTGCTGAGGTGCGTGAGGATTGGAGGGATGGGGGGTGCAGAGATGATGTGCACCCGTCGATCACTCGATCGTCTCAGACACTCCTCAAGGGGATCGCTCTCATCGTTAGGGTATTTGGGCGCCAAGCGAATGAGGTATGAAGGGATGGAAGGGATGAGATATACGATGGAGGGAACCCAAATTATCACTTGCCCAAATTCATGTGTCGCTTTTCTTTTCTATTTCATGAAAGAAAATAACAATCAAACTTCTTGTGTCACTTTGTTTAGTGGGGGAAAACCATAGATTTGTTTTGTGTGTCGCGTTAAAGAAAAATGACCCAACAAACCTCTTCCTCGTTTACTCCTCCTCTAAAGTGACACATCAGACCATAATGTGTCACTTTATTGTAAAAGCGACACAAAAGCTCTTTTCAAAAGCGAGACTAAAAGTCCTTTTTTTTGTAGTGATGGATCTAGAAGTGGAACATTTGGTAAAATCACCTATAATACTTTATTGTGATAATACCAGTGCGGTTGATAATGCAAAGGAACCCAGGATGCATAAGGAGGGTAAGCACATTTAGCGTAAGTATCATCTCATACGAGAAATCGTACAGACGAGTGACATAATTGTGACTAGGATTATATCGGCGGACAATTTGGAAGATCCTTTTACAAAGAGTTTACCAGCAAAGAGTTTTGAAAGTTATGTGGAACGCATGGGGTTAAAATACATGTCAGCATGGTTTTGAGTCTAAGTGGGAGATTGTTGGGAATTTATACTAAAAACATACTTTTATGTATTTGTCTTTGACTGATTCACTTATTAGTATATTTTATCTTCTCATCTAACTAAGATTTTGTATGGGCAAATGATTGCATTATTAATTATTATGCATGTGTGTGTCTTTTATTTTATAGAGTAGACAAGTTGGTGTGTAGATATCTACTTATACACAGAAGACTTATTTGTCGGTTCTTATAGAATATAAGTTGTTGTTCACAATCTAGATGGATTTGGACACACCATCGGTACGATTGTAGCATGATGTTTCAGAAGGCTTATCTTAGCTGTGGGAAACGGTATAGTTTGGACTCATTATGCTAGTACACTTTGTGTGTATTGAACATGATCGTTTTTGGGGTTATTATCTTATACTGACTATATAAGCTGATTAACATCCAAATGGTTATTATGAGTGCTTGTACTCTTAATCCCGACATAAATTATAGACACGTACATTTAGTGTTTGGCATTTTAATTTACAAAGGAGTGAGATCTTTTATGGGTCAATAGTCTCAGTAAATTGGATGACTACACTACGTGTATGGTGCATATTAGTTTATTGACGGAATCCACGTCCTGTAATAGGGATTGATGATATCCCCTTGATGAAACTTTTAAGTTTTAATTATGTCAAACCTTGCAGGTGGACTTTGTGTCCGACATATCAAATAAGTTAAGTGTAAGGTTTCAAAGAATTATAAAGATATCGATTAAATATAGATGTCAGTAATTATCTAATTGATGGATATCTGAAATCTTAACGTGGGGAGATTAATAAGCATTTAATAACAAGAAGCTCGAAATATTATTTTGAGAATAAGGACAGGAGTGCAATTATAATTCTTTAGTGGACTGAATTATAATTTATGGAACTAAGATTCTAATTTGGGTTTAATTAGGGTTTCCTATTTCCATAAGAAGCCTATAAATATGCGCTATTGCTCTCTAAGTTAAAGAACAAGAGAAATCTCATTTTGGAGAGCAAGGAGAATTCGCAGAAGGCGCCCACACCCTGGTGTGAGTTCAAGCATAGAGGAATACAGTAGAAGATCTTGAGATTTTCAGGTTGCTGTAAGACCGAGATCAAATAAGAGAGATCTCGTAGGTATGGTTTTTAATCATATTAGTCTATAGTTATTTCCGCAGTGATCTGTACACAATATCTAAGGTTCGTAGGTAGTCGATTGGTTATATGTGCTGCTGTCTTCAAACATTCTGCCCAGAACTTGCTTGGCACATTCTTTGCATGCATCATGCACCTCGCGGTTTCTACCAAATGTCGGTTTTTCCTCTCCACCACTCCATTTTGTTGTGGAGTGTATGGATAGGTCAGTTGTCATCGGATGTCGTCCTTCTTCAGATATGGAGAGAATTCATTTGATGTATATTCTCCTCCATTGTCGGTGGACAAGCATAGAGTCTTAAGGCCAACCTCACCTTCGACTTTGTTTCAAAACTCCTGAAGTTTTTGGAACACTTCTGACTTTTCCTTAATGAAGTACACCCATACATACCTTGAGTGGTCATTGATGAAGGTAACCATGGATTTCATAGCTTGTTGCCATAGTTCTGCATCTTTTTCTTGGAGTGCTTCATTAAACTTACACGGTTCGGTGTCTAGCTCATCAGGGACTCTGTCGTATGACTCTCCGAAGAACATACACCGTTCGGGTTGATGAACAACCCTCTCACTACGACAAGGCACATCCTATGTTTGTGTATGAGTAGTGTCATGATGTGCTAAAACTAATCCTGGTGTGCCATTGACATGTTGATCCAGCTTATCTCCTATCATGTTGGTGGTTTCACCTGGGGTATCATCAGCTTGGGACTCAACAATCCTCCCACTACGACGAGGTAATGGAACGCCGAGTTTTCCATCTTGAGGTGTCTCTTCCTGTGCTAATGGTGATGGAAAAGTTTGGGTAGGTCTTTCTTCCCTCAATTCCTCTAGAACAATTTTGTTTTTGGGTTTGTGGTTCATTAAATAGTCATCTTCTAAGAAACGAGCATTGGTACTAACAATGACCTTTCGACTTTTAAGATTATAGAACAAACCACCTTTCGTTCCTCTGGGATATCCAACGAAAAATGCATACTTCTGTTCTTGGTTCCAACTTATCTGTGTTCCCTTTCAGCACATGTGCTGGACTACCCCAAATCCGAACTGCTTTAAACTGGGTTTGCACCCAGTCCATAGTTCTGTGGGTGTAGTAGGTATTGACTTAGATGGAACTAAGTTTAAAATATATGCAGCCGTTTCTAGAGCATGCTCCCAGAGCGAATTAGGTAAATCAGAATAACTCATCATTGACCTTACCATATCCATAAGAGTCATATTCCTTCTTTCTGCTACACCATTTTGTTGAGGTGTACCTGGTGCAGATAGCTGGAATGTAATCCCCTCTTGTGTTAAGTAATCCCTAAATTCTCTAAAGAGGTACTCGCCACCATGATCAGATCGTAGTGTCATGATACTCTTACTTAAATGCTTCTCTGTTTCCGCCCTATACTCCTTGAGTTTCTCAAAGCATTCGGACTTACGACGCATTAAGTAAATGTACCCATTCATTGAGTAGTCATCAATAAAAGTAATGAAATACTCAAAACCACCTCTAGCCTGGACATTCATGGGTCCACATAGGTCAGAGTGAACCAATTACAACGGTTCTTTGGCCCTATAGCCTTTTCCCGAAAAAGGACGCTCGGTCATTTTCCCCTCTAAACAAGATTCGCAGACTGGAAGGCCCTCCACATCCAATGAATGTAATGGTCCATTTGCAACATGTCTTGAAATCCGGTGTAGATTAATATGTCCCAGGCGTAAATGCCAAAGATACGTTTGGTTCAATTTCGAAGGTTCCTTTCTCTTACATGGTAGGGTAGTTGTGTTATTCGATTCGGTCAGTTGCAGTTTAGGAGAGATATGATTAACAGTATAAAGATCATCCACTAATGAATCAGAACAAATAAAACGCTTATTTTACTTAATAACCACAAATTTATTAAAATAAACAAAATATCTGTCTTTAACCAACTTGGAAACAGAAATTAAATTCCTCCTTATGGAGGGAATATAAAGACAATCCTTTAAAATTAAAGTCCTATCTCTACTAAAACTTAGACAAACATCTCTTACTGCAACTGCTGCCACTCTTGTAGCATCACCCATAAGCAAATAAATCTCCCCATCACTTAGCTACTTGGTTTCTTGGAACCTCTGCAATGAATTGCAAACATGATTAGTGGCTCTCGTATCTACACACCAGGTACCGGTAGATATAACCGCCAAACATGATTCAACAACTAGTGAATAAAATTTACCTTTATTGTTCACTTTGTTGAGAAAAGTTGGACATTGCTTTTTCCAGTGCCCTGCTTGCTTGCAATGAAAACACTTGCCCTTAGGCTTTTTCACTCCACCCTGTGGTCCGTTGCCCCCTTGAGGAACTTCCTCACGATTCTGACCCTTTTTCTTTTTCTTCTTGCCTTTCGGCTTAGAAACATAAACTTTTTCAGCAACGTGAACACTAGGTGGCTTGAAATTCCTGAAATTCCTTGAGTAGTTCCACCAGAGAAGTATTAAGCTTGTTCATGTTGTAATTTAGGCGAAAATTCTCAAAGGAATCAATCAAGGACTGGAGAATGATATCAATTTGGGTCTCCCCATCAATTTCAGCTCCAAGGACTTGTAGTTCGTTGAGGTGTCCCATCATTTTCAGAACATGATCCCTCACAGAGCTACCTTCAGCCATCTTAGCGTTAAACAGTTTGTTCATAGCAACCTGTCTAGCTACCCGATCCTAATCACCAAACATCTCCTTGAGACTGTACATGATGTCGTAGGCAGTAGGACAAGACTGATGTTGATGTTGCAAAACATTTAACATGGATGCCAACATGTAACATCCCGCCATCTCATCAGCCTTGATCCATTTTTTGTATGTCTCGATAGCTACCTCATCGGTACATCCATCTACAGGTTTCTCTGGGCACACCTTAGTGAGCACATATTTGTACTCTTCAGCAATTAGCACAATATCCAAATTTCTTTTCCAGTCAATGTAATTAAGTCCAGTGAGTTTGTGTTCTTTGAGAATAACAGCAAGTGAATTGAAAAAACACATCTTAAAACCTGAGATTTACTTAATCAGCAAATTATGATGGGCAAAAATAAATCTCTGGATTCAAATAAAAAGAAAAGGGCACCATCTGCCAATTAATAAAAGAATACGACAACAATCTAAAATGGCAATGCATAGTATGCCTCGATGTGAGGACAAGTACCATACTTATTTAGTTCAGATAGGACAAAACCTTTTAGTTCTACTGTCAAGGCAACAAAACATGCCAAGTAAAACCAAACTGCTGCCATAACTTTGGTCCTATAAATAATAGAAGTGGCTAAGATGGAGAGCATACTGTTATTTATAGCTAAGTGTATACCATCATTTAATTCAAGGTCCATTATTCTATATTCGGTCCCATCAGAAGAGACTTATACTAATAATTACCCTAAATCATCCATATGGGAGTTTGTACTGGAGATTCCATAATTAACCCATCCGATTAGGAGGAAGACTCTAAGGTCAACACATAAATCAATTACGTCTCCTACAAATCAATGATGGAGACCGTGGGAACTTGAGAAGTTCCCTCTCCACTTAGTTATTTAACAATGAGGGTTCTTATAAAACAGTTTAATTAAGACCAGTTTAAAATTAGTAGTAATAGGCAACCATATCTTTACTACTACACCATTCCAAACATAATTAAATAGGCTTAATATCATATATTAGCAGGTAATGATAATAATGGATATCCAAGCACAAAAAAGTAATGAAAACCAACAAAAGAGGCCTAGCTATCATGGTCAAGTAGGATCCTTTTGTCTTCATGATTGCCACTTTTTTAAAACATGCGCTTCGCAAAGGGGGTCCGGCGGGGGTCAAGTAGAATTTTTTTTATGAAGTTCTTCCTTCGAAATCGAATTTCTGCCTTTAGAACCTGTGCCCCTTCTTAAGAAATTACATTGAATCCTAAGCCTCCTTACGAACGGAGTTCACATGCTATCTCAATATAATTCCATCTTCATGAAAAATTACATTGAATCCTAAGCCTTCGTACGAACCTCTTTCAGACCTAGCTTCTTGAAGTAGTTGAAATAGAGGATTTCTGACGAGCTCCCGGGATCCACAAGAATTCATTTCACCTTGAAGTTCTTCAACCTCAGGGTTAGAGTTAGCGGGTAGTTATGGGGGAGCTGGACCCTTTCTAGGTCCTCATCTGAGAACCAGATTTTGGGTTTCTCTTTTTGAGCTTTCTTGGCTGCAGGTCCCAACTCAGCTGTCATCACCTGTTTGCTCTGTAAAGCCCTCCTGGCCTCGGTACAAGCCTGGTTACTCCCCTACGGTGCAGGAGCCAGGTGGATGGCGTTGATGATGCCTTCTGGCTCATCGTTGTCCTGATCATCATCAGGTCGGCGCTGATGAACTCGGTTGACTTTGCCGCCCTCCTTGATGAAATCTTTTAAGTGCCCGTCCTTGACGAACTTTTCAAGGTGGGACTTAAGGGTCCTCGGTTCTGTAACCATTTTTGTTTATGATAGGCATAAAATTTTCTCTGATCACGGGTGGAGGGATCACCCTTCATCGATTGCGGCCACTTGAAGTAAGGTTGCGATTTGATCATGCCGAGGAGCTTGTAAATGGGCTCCTTGAAGATTGTAATCACAGCTTTGTAGGAGGTTACAACTGGCTTGGACTTCTTGGTGCGCCCAGAGGTGGGAGTCGAGATCGTTGTTGAACTCGTCGAAGCCTTACTCCTGTCTGCTTGCCTTCGAGAGAATTTTTTATCCCTTCTGGAGGACCGGTCTTCTTGCCAGAGGCCCAAGCTCTTGTGAGCTCGGGCCTTGTCCTCCTCTTGTTCAACAAACTGGTTCACCCTAGCCATCAGTGCTTTTATTGTAACCACGAGGAACCAAACTAGATCTTTTCGGAGCTCGTTGCTTGGCAACAGAGCTTGTTTGAAAGACTTGAGGGCCACCTGGTCGGTGGCGTCTTCCACCTGGCTGTAGACGGTCCAGAACCTCTTGGTCAGCCGGGTGATGTTTTCATTGCGCCTTATTTGATCACCATGAGGGCGTCATCTGTCTTTGGGATGACTCTATGCGCCTGGAATTTCTCCACGAAGGAGTTTCGGAACTGCCGCCAACTCTAAATCGATCCCTCAGACCTTATGGGGAGGTCACCCAAACTGGAAGAGAAGACTCTGCAGTTCAGGTGTCCGACGTCGCCCCATACCGACATCCGCTGGGTGAAGTGTCGAAGATGTGTAGTAGGGTCCGAAGTCCCGTCGTAGAGGACGAACTTCAGGACGCTGAGCTTTTCAGGGAAAGAGTAGTCCCTTATCTCCTGAGAGAAAGGAGACGTGCCTGATGACACCAAAAAAGTCACTTTGCCTCCTCAACATCAAGAAGTTGCATCCTACTACAAACATGCAATGCTACTTCAAGCATCAGATCTTGTCAGAATCAAACAAAAACTGCAAGATCCTTCAAAACAGCCAAAAGAGGTGTATACATGAAGTTTCGGGCCATTCTAACATCATTTGACCCAACTTCACTCCTCTAACAGTTGAGCAGGCGCTCCTAGCGGCGGTGAAACCATAGACCCTGACACATAAAACAGAGCACGCAACTGGCCCCAAGATGCCTCTAGGAGGCTCTACATCAAGTTTCACGCCATTCCGACATCATTAGGCCTAACTTCACTCCTCCGTCAGCTGAACAAGCGCTCTCGGCGGCAATGGCGTTGAAGACTTCAAAACTTCGATCAGAGCCTACGGATGGTTTAAAAATACCTCCAAAAGGCTCCATGCCAAATTTCAAGTCAAATCGACAACGTTTGACCCTCCATCAACCCTCGAGTAGTAAAATCAAGTCTCTCGGCGACGAGAACTATCGAGGCCATCACCCATCAAACAGAGCACATGGGTGGTTTCAACATGCTTCCAAAGAGCTTGCACGTTAAATTTCAGGTAATTCTGACAACGTTTGACCCGACTTTGACGCACCAAAACAAAATCAAGGCTACCGGCGGCGGGGCACCCCAGGACTATGACATCTAAATCGGAGCTAATGGATCGTCTCAAAATGACTCCAATAGGCTCCCTGTCAAATTTCAAGTCGATCGAACATCAGTTGACCGTACATCAAAGCGCGACATCTTCCCTGCGACAAAATCAAGTCTACTGGCGATAGGACCTCAAACGGCTTCAAAACTCAAACAAAAGCCCATGGTTGGTCCGATCTACTGCTCAGGAGGCTTCACCTCAAATTTCATGTCATTTCGACATCGTTTGACCTAGTTTTGATTCTTGACGGAAAATTGGCTACAAAGTCTCTGGCATTTCCAAAAAATAGGAAACTTTGTGCTCCGGTTTGCACGGCTTTTCGTTGGGTTTTCTTCAGAAGAATCAAGACAATAAATGAGGGAAAATGCCAAGAAAAATACAGGAGAAAAAAGGATCGCAAAAGATCAAGAAACGACCGAGAAATAGTGACCAAAAAAGGGGAAAAACCCCTGGCGACCCCAGCCCATGCTCACCGGCGACCATGGGTGCATGGTCGCTGGCGACCATAGAAATCCGAGTCGCCGGATTTCGCCCGAAAACCCACTTTTTCGGGTTATTTTCACGTTTCGAGATGATTGGCCCATGCTGTTTTTCAAAAATCTGATTTTTCAGGCATGTAATCCGCTGATCTTCGTCAACATCACGGATCTACCACCGGAATCATCAAATCATCATTGATCGCTCCAAGATCTCCAACCGGTTGACCAAGAAAGTACACTTTATGTCCAACCGATCGAGAAATCGATAAGACAGATGTCACCGGCCCATTGATATCAACCAATGCCTGAAGTTGCATCGTCATCCGACATCAAACAACATGTGGTTCCATTGGTGATCATCACAAGAAGAATTTCAAAAGACGCGGCATAGCCCACGACTCTTCAAATGCCCTGGCGACCACTTAATGCAGATAATTGACCCATTTTATGACAGCTTAATGTGGTCATTAACCCATTATTTTGGAAGGCCCAATAAAAATCAAGCAAACGGGAGTTACAAATCCAAGTAATCATGATATTAAAATCATGAAACTCCCCTCATCATGGAGATTAAGGGCGATTAAATGCCCATCATTTTCCATCGGCCAATCACAAGCCAAGAAAAAGGGAGTTACAAAATCAAAGAATTAAAACTTGTAACTCCTCTCATCATGGAGCATCAATGCCATCAATGCTCATAAACCAACCTTATGGCCACCAAAAGCCTATAAAAGGGGGGTCATTCCAGGAAGAAAAGGTCCAGAAAAATTCAAGAAAAATCCCGAAGAATTGTCGCAGAAATCTTACTACACTGCTGCAAAAGAAACACCATAAGGTGATCGAAGTCCCTTGGGGGGCCACCCCCCGCAAGGTTTCCTCTCTCCTTCTCTCCAATATGGCCTAAACGCGGCTCTTCAGCCTTTTTACTTGGTTTTTCATTGGATATAGGACCTCCCCTTGGTCTTTATCCTCTAAAAAACTAAGGTCCAAGCCAAGCCAAAGAATCAAAGCATCAAGCGTTCTCATCTGAAGGATGATGGCGAAGTCCATACATGACTTGCGACCGTCGATCTGGACGAGTCCCCGCAATCTCCTGAGAAGTCAAATTTATTTTCTCACTTTTCTATTGTATTTTGTATTCTTTGTAAAGAGACAAAAAAAATCACATTTCTTGTCTTTCATTATTGATGAGATTTATAAATCGGCTTTCACGGCACAAACCGCCTTTCACGGCAAACAAAAATGAAATCGCCTCTCACGACATTTAAAAAAATTGTGTCTCTTTCTTAAAATATATATGCAATGGAAAGTTAGAAAGAAGAATTTATTTCCTTTTTACTTGTGAAGGTGAATCTCTGGATCACTAGCTCAAATCCCAAGTAGAATAGAAAATCTGGCATACCCGTACAAAAATGTTGATGACTCGCTTTTCCTCCTCCGCCATACCCCGACAACCCCAGGGGCGGAAGGAGAGGACGAAAGGCCGGGCCCCATCAAGTTGGCATACCCGATGGGACTCGTTCATTTAAGAATGCGATGCTTAATTCTTAGGCTCCTTCCTAGTTGGTGGCTTATGTTGGATTTTGCATCTAAAAAAACATGAGATGGGATTTTTGGAAATTTCTATCTTTAAATTTATTTCCACTCTTTTGCATTTAAAAAAAAAAAAAAAGAAATCTGATTTCTCTTTCTTGGATTCAATTTTGAGAAACTTTGATCCTCTCTTCTTCGAATTTGATAGCTCACAGAAAGGTTCGCAGCTATTGTTCGTATCGGGGATTGGGTCATCTTTTCTCTTTGATGAGTCCAATAGGGATTTTCAAAAAATACAAAATTTTATTTCAAACTCTTTAAAAAAAATCATTTCTTTTCTCTTTTGGATTTAAATTTGAGAAACTTTGGTTTCTTCCCTTTCAGACAATGGCTCGCAGAAATCGCTTGTAGCCAACGTTCGGATTTGAATGGACCATTCGCTCTCTTTGATAAATCCATTAGAAATCTCCAAAAAAAAAAAAAGTGCAAAAACCACTAAGGTTGCACCGATTGCATTCTTTGACCAAAGTGGATCTAAGAAAAGCCTTGTCCAGAGTATGGAGGCAGCTAGACTGTTCGAGGCAAGGGTCTCGCAAACGGGTTCATTAAGTAATCCTACCCTTACCTGAGAGCTGATCTATCTACTAAGGTTTCATAAGACCGAATTGGAAACCTATGTGTACTCTTCAAAAAAAAAAAAAAACTTCCATCGCATTTGAATTCAGATTTGAGAAATCTTGGTTCTCTCCTTTCCGGATTTAGTGCTCGCAGAAATGTTTGAGCTTTTATTCGGATTGGAACACCACTTGCTCTCTTTGATGAATTCAATCTTGACCTTAAAAAAAAAAAAACAAAACCTTCCGTCATATTTGAATTCAGATTTGAGAAATCTTGGCTCTCTCCTTTTCGGATTTAGTGCTCGCAGAAATGTTTGAGCCTATGTTCTGTTTGGAACACAACTTGCTCTCTTTGATGAATTCAATCTTGACCTTTCAAGAAAAAAAACTTCTGTCAATTTTGGGTTCAGATTTGAGAAATTCTGGTTCCCTCCCTTTCGGACTAAGTGCTCGCAGAAATGTTTGAGCCTTGTTTGAATTGGAGTACCATTTGCTCTCCTTTATGAATCCAATCTTGACCCTTCAAAAAAAAATCTCATCTCGTGTCCTTTCCAAGGATGCGATTTACAACATTTGTGCCTAGCAGTACTAGTACGCCCCTTTGGGTCTACTGTATTTGCGACCGACACATTTGTATCTCCAACCTTATATCATCTTACCTTGAGTGAGCCTTGCTTCTCGGTAATTTGAATTAAGGTTTACAATTGCTTCGAGCAGTCATTAGAACGCTCGCCTTGAGCCTACCATACTTGCATTTAGAACAGTTATACCATCTATGGCTTTTTGCCTCTTTCATCCTGCTTGGGCTGGGCCATGTCCCCTCGAGCGATTTGAAAAGACAAAACCATAGTTATTTTTCATTTATGATCATCATATTCTTGTGATTACTAATGGATCTGGTCTTGTTTCAAAGTTTTCCAAACTAACAATGGCAGCTTCATTGACCATCACTTTCGATGAGAACAAGTACCAACTCCTACTTCAAGAAAAGCAAAGCAAGCGCACTCACAAGCGCCCTAGCAGCTACAGAAGCGTCATCTCCCTCGGCAACTCTCAAATCGGGTCGACCTCTACTCCCCTGACCATCGTCTTTGGGTTGTTGGGACCATTCCCACTCCTCGTAAAAGAAACTGTACCTGCCAAGAAGCAGAAAACCGCATGTGAACATGTCGCCGCTTTGACATCAAGGGCAACAATAAAAAAGTCTAAAGCCCTTGGCAACCCCACGAAGCCTCAACCTGCAAGAAACCAGGTCTGCCCCAAGACCTGGTCCCCAAGACCTTCCCTAAAACAAAGGAGGTCCCGAACATCTATAAATTTAGCGTACCTAGCCCTCTCAATGAGAACCGGTTCTACCCTCTCTCTCACTTGAAAGAGGATAAACCTACCTTCCACCAAACAAACAAATCAACTCAACATTAGCCGGCTTGCTCCTACAAGCCCAAAATCAAGTCATGCATCACCAGGCCACTGCAAGAACTTGCTAAGGCCTACACTCCTGCGAGTCAACCCTTCATCTCAATAGGGGTCGAACTTGCAAAATTCAAAGCTTCACTGCGACAGGCAAAGGACCGCGTCCGAATCCTGTCCATGCCTAGCTTCAAAGAAGACAAGCCCAGCTGCTGCGCACGGGGGACTACCTCCTTCATCGCCAGAGCTGACCAAAGCTCAAATTGCTCGTCGTATGCGTCGCCGTGAGACATATCGACAAAAGAGACTATTGAAGCGAAGAACCCAGGATGCTACCCTTCCAGTCTCTAAAAAATGAGTCGAAAAAGAAAGACCTGACCAAGTTGTTGCTGTCTATATGGTTGGTAAAACCAGAAGACGCCAGAAGTTGCCAACCAAAATTCATGTCAGACGACCGGTGACTCGTAGCGTCTCCCGGACACGAAGACATCAGGTGGATTCTCCCACTCCTTCAAGCTAAGGACATCGGAGTAACCACTCCTCCGACTCTTCATCCAAAAGAATGAGTTCCAGCTCAGTCACCAAGACAATATTCTCATTCGATTCTCGAAGGATGAATGTCCTGGTTACGAATGCTGAGCAGCCTCCACCGCATGATAACGTAACAGCACGCATCTAGCAGTTGGAACAAGGACTATAGAGAATTGAGGCTCTAATGGAAAACCTCTTCCTCACTTTCCAGCGTCCACCAAACAATGAAACTCCCCCAAGTCATCACTCTCAACTGATCGTCAACCAGATGAATCTGAAATTTGAAGTCAGGAAGCCTGATCTGTTGCCTTACCACAACAAGGCACAATCACTTCCGCAAAAGTTTGACGTCTGTCACATCACCACATCCTCAAAGGTGAAAACATCTGTGCAGATGCCCTGGCCGGACTCGCCGCATCTATGGCAATCCAAAAATGGGAAAACTTACAAATCACAGTGTGTCAAAGAAGGTTTCTCCCTCCTCTTAACACACACCAAGCAGTTGCTGAATGCCACCAAGTGGTTCGAAGTCAGATGTCCATCCTCAAACCTCCGATCGGCGACTGGAGGGATCCATTCATTGATTACATTATGTTTGGAATCCTACTTGAAGACCCAAAAGAGCGGGTAAACCTTCAAAGACGAGCCCCAAACTATCATTTGGATATTCCTTCAAAAATGCTTTATAGAAAATCATTCAACATAGTACTTCTACGCTACTTGTCACAACAAGAGGCTGAGGAAACTCTCAAAGAAGTACATGTTGGTCTTTGTGGAGCTCATTAGGCTGGTCCTAAGCTCTATGATCAGATAAAGATGTTACGTTATTATTGACCTACCATCGTAGCGGACGCTGTGCAATTTGCTAAACGCTGCCAACAATGCCAAGTTCATGGAGATTATGTCCACATGCCTATAGAATGGCTACATCCCACAACGATCTCATGGCCTTTCGAAGCCTGGGGTTTGGACATCATAGGTCCTATCTCTCCTCCATCAAGCAAAGGTCATCGCTTCATCTTTGCCGCTACGGATTATTTCTCCAAGTGGTCAAAAGCATTTACGCTCAGCGAAATGAAGACCTCATCAGTCCTTCAATTATTGCGCACCAACATTATCTGTCACTTCGGCATACCTAAAAGATTCATCCATGACAACGGACCACAATTCTGGGATCATAGATTCTACAGGTTCTGCGACAAGTACAAAATCCAAAGTTGTCCTTCGACTCCATATAATTCGGCAGCGAACGGACTAGCAGAAGCCTTCATTAAGACACTGCAAAATCTTCAAGAAAATGGTCTCTAGTCACAAAAGAGACTGGGGCGACAAACTACCTGAAGCTTTGTGGGCTTATCGAACCACCGTTCGAGGACCAACCCATAGCACACCATACTCTTTGGTTTATGGATACAAAGCTATTGTCCCTCTGGAAGTACAAATTCCTTCCTTAAGGGTATCTTTGCAAAATGACATGACGCAAGAAACCAATGTGAAATTGAGACTCCAAGAGCTGGATAATCTCGATGAAAGACGGCTTGAAGCTCTACAAAACATTGAGTTGTACCAAGCACGCATGGCAAGATCTTTCAACAAGAAGGTCAGGCAACGCTCCTATAAAAAGGGTAACTTGGTTCTTTGTGCGACCCCGGACCAGGTTACCGAGGTCATAATCCGGGATCGGGACTAAACATGTGGAGTGTGAGTCACATGTATTTAATTTCCCACAGGTGTCCGCGGTGAGGATATCACATCAATGTAACATTTATTTAAGTGCGGAAGTGTGTAGCAAATCAAATTGGTACGTTATTTCAAAATCACAAGACTAATAACATATGCAAATAATTTGATATCAGAGTGAACAATGATCATTAGCGTTTCCCAAAAGCGATTGTTAAAGTTTATACAAAGATCATTTAATTAACATCCCAAAAATAAAGGCCAACAAAGGGCAGTACAACCCAAAATAATTCCTCAAAGAATAAGTTAGACAATTCCCAAAATGTTATGTCTCTCGTGGCAACCGAATGTCTAAATGACATCATCGGCATACCACTCAACTAAACGTTGTGGTTCACCGAGCGCCCCATCAAGCTCCGTCTCGGGATAAATAACGTCCGGACATGAGTTCCAAAGAGAAAGGGATAAGACATGACGGTCTGGCAGGCGGGTGAAAAGATAAAACAATATATATGTTGACACCAAAAATGTCACTTTGCCTCTTCACACCAAAAGCTACATGGAGCCGCATCCTACCAAAAATAGGCAGGCGCCACTTCAAGCATCAGATTTTGTCAGAATCAAACAAAAACTGCAAGGTCATTCAAAACAACCAAAAGAGAGGTACACATGAAGTTTCGGGCCATTCCGACATCATTTGGCCTAGCTTCACTTCTCCAACAGCTAAGCAGCAGCCCCCGGAGGCGACAGTGTCGAAGACCCCAAATCTTCGATCAGAGCCTACGGATGATCTCAAAATACCTCCGAAAGGCTACATGTCAAGTTTCAAGTCAAACCGACACCGTTTGACCCTCCGTCAACTCTCGAGCAGCAAAATCAAGCCCTTAGGTAGCGAGAACTACCGAGATCGTCACTCATCAAACAGAGCGCATGGGCGGCTTCTACATACCTCCAAAGGGCTGCACAACAAATTTCAGGTCAATCGGACATCGTTTGACCAGAAGTCAAAGCTTGACATTTCCCTCGTGGTGAAATAAAGGCGAGCATTTGCATGACTCCAAATGACTTCAAAACTCAAACGAAAGCCTATGGTTGGTCTTATCTACTGATGAGGGAGTCACACGTCAAATTTCAGGTCAATCGGACATCGTTTGACCGAAAGTCAAAGCTCGGCATTTCCCTCGCGGCGAAATAAAGGCAAACGTTTGCATGACTCCAAATGGCTTCAAAACTCAAACGAAAGCCTATGGTTGGTCTTATCTACTGATGAGGGAGTCACACGTCAAATTTCAGGTCAATCGGACATCGTTTGACCGAAAGTCAAAGTTCGGCATTTCCCTCGCAGTGAAATCAAAGTCAAGCGTTTGCATGACCCCAAACAGCTTCAAAGCTCAAACTAAAGCCTATGGTTGGTCTTATCTACTGATGAGGGAGTCACACGTCAAATTTCAGGTCAATCGGACATCGTTTGACCGAAAGTCAAAGCTCGACATTTCCCTCACAGTGAAATCAAAGTCGTTTCCATGACCCCAAACAGCTTCAAAGCTCAAACTAAAGCCTATGGTTGGTCTTATCTACTGATGAGGGAGTCACACGTGAAATTTCAGGTCGATCGGACATCGTTTGACCGAAAGTCAAAGCTCGGCATTTCCCTCGCGGTGAAATAAAGGCAAGCGTTTGCATGACTCCAAATGGCTTCAAAACTCAAACGAAAGCCTATGGTTGGTCTTATCTACTGATGAGGGAGTCACACGTCAAATTTCAGGTCAATCGGACATCGTTTGACCGAAAGTCAAAGCTCGGCATTTCCCTCGCGGTGAAATCAAGTCAAGCATTTGCGGCCCCCCAAACGGCTTCAAAACCTGAACAAAAGCCTATGGTTGGTCTCGTCTACTGCTCAAGAAGCTACACGTCGAATTTCAGGTCATTCCGACATCGTTTCACCTAGTTTCGACGCTTGACAAAAAATCGGCAGTTCTCCACAGCAAAGTCTTCGGCTTTTCAGAAAATGGGAAACTTTGCGATCCGATTTGCACGGCTTCTTGTCAGGTTTTCTTGAGGGAAATCCAGCCAATAAATGAGAGGAAATTCCAAGAAAAATGCAGGAGAAAACAGAAGCGAAAACGGACGAAAAACGGCGAAGAAAAGGCGACCGGAAGACGGGCCGCCGGACCTCGCCCAAAAACCCCATTTTTCGGGTACTTTTCGCGTTTCGAGTTGATTGGCCCCTGTTATTTTTCCAAAATCTGATTTTTTGTGCATGATATCCGTCGATCTTCATCAACATCACGGATCCATCACTGGAATCATTAGATCATCATCGGACGCCTCAAGATCATCAAACGGCTGACCAAGAAAGCACACTTTCTGCCCGCCCGATCGCGAAATCGACTGGACAGATGTTGCTGGCCCGCTGACATCAACCAATGTTTGAAATTGGATCACCATCCAACATCAAATGGTATGTGGGTCCATTGGTGATCATCGCAAGAAGAATCTCAAAGGATGCGGCATGGCCCGCGACTCTTCATGCGCCCGGGCAATCAATTAATGAAGTTAAATGACCCGTTTATGGCAAGTTAATGTGGTCATTAACTCATTATTTCGAACGGCCCAATCAAAAGCAAGCAAATGGGAGTTACAAGTCCAAGTAATCATGACATTAAAATCATGAAACTCCCATCATCATGGAGATTAAAGGCGATTAAATGCCCATCACTCTCCATCGGCCAATCAAATTCAAGGAAAAAGGAGTTACAAAACAAGTAAATAAAAACTTGTAACTCCTCCCATCATGAGCATTAATACCATAAATGCTCATAAACTCTCCTAAATGGCTACCAAAGGCCTATAAATAGGAGGGTCATTCCAAGGGAAACAGATCCAGAAAAATCGCTGGAAAATCATTCAAAGATCCAGAGAAAAATCGCCAGAAAATCATTCAAAAATCCTCGGAGAAATCTTTACAACTCTGCTCCTTCAAGAAAACTCTGCAGCAACCAACACTACAAGGTGATCAAAGCCCCTTGGGGGGCCACCCCCCCAAGGCCACCTCTCCTTCTATCCAACATGGCTAGATGTGGCTTTTCAGCCCGTCTACTCAGCTTTTTACCGGATATAGGACCTTACCTTGGTCCTTATCCTCTAAAAATATGAGGTTGGAGCCAAGCCAAGAAATCAAGCATCAAAGTTCTCATCTGAAGGACGATGGCGGAGTCCATACATGACTCGCGACCGTCGATCTGAACGGGTCCCCCCACAATCGCATGAAAAGTTAGATTCCATTTCTTTCTTTTCTATTGTATTGTATTTTTTCTTAAAGAGACACAAAATTCACATTTCTTGTCTTTTCATTATTGATGAGATTTGTAAACCGCCTTTCACGGCACCAAAATCGCCTTTCACGGCAAACAAAGAAAATCGCCTCTCACGGCATTCAAAACAAACTTGTCTCTTTTCTTTAAAATATGTGTGCAATGGAAAGTTAGGAAAAAGTTGATTTCCTTTATACTTGTGAAGGTGAATCTCCGGATCACTACTCTAAATTCCAAGTAGAAAAGAAAATCTGGCATACCCACAAAATGTTGATACCCGCCTTTCTTTCTTCCCTCTCCCTCCTTCCTGACCCCGACAGACCCGGGGCGGATGGCAGCGGAGGAGGAACGGAGGGGCGCGGTCCATCAAGTTGGCATACCCGGTGGGACCCTATTCATTTGAGAACACAATGTTTGGATTCTTTGGCTCCTTTTAGTTGGTGGCCTATGTTGGATCTTGCATCTAAAAAAAAACACATGAGATGGGATTCTTGGAAATTTCTTCTTTTGAGTTTATTTCCAGTCTTTCTTGTTTCTAAAAAAAAAAATCTCAAAAAGAAACGAAATCTGATTTATAAAAAATTTCAGATTTCCCCCTTTTGGATTCACAGTTGAGAAACTTTGGCTTCTTCCTTTTCGGACTTCGAGATCGCAGAAATGTTGAACTCATTTTCGGAATGAAACACCATTCGCTCTCTTCTATGAATCCACAAAAAAAATCTGATTTAAAAAAAAAAACTTCAGATTTCTCCCTTTTGGGTTTAAGTTGAGAAACTTTGGTTTCTTCCTTTTCGGACTTCGAGATCGCAGAAATGTTGAACTCATTTTCGGAATGAAACACCATTTGCTCTCTTCTATGAATCCACAAAAAAAAATCTGATTTAAAAAAAAAACTTCAGATTTCTCCCTTTTGGGTTTAAGTTGAGAAACTTTGGTTTCTTCCTTTTCGGACTTCGAGATCGCAGAAATGTTGAACTCATTTTCGGAATGGAACACCATTCGCTCTCTTCTATGAATCCACAAAAAAATCTGATTTAAAAAAAAAATTTCAGATTTCTCCCTTTTGGGTTTAAGTTGAGAAACTTTGGCTTCTTCCTTTTCGGACTTCGAGATCGCAGAAATGTTGAACTCATTTTCGGAATGGAACACCATTCGCTCTCTTCTATGAATCCATAAAAAAAAATCTTTCAAAAAAAAAAAAACCACTAAGGTTGCACAAATTGCGTTCTTTGACCAAAGTGGATCTAAGAAAAGCCTTGTCCAGAGTGTGGAGACAGCTAGACTGTTCTAGGCAAGGGTCCTCCAAACGGGTTCATTAAGTAAACCTACCCTTACCTGGGGGCTGATCTATCAACTGAGGTTTCATAAGATCGAATTGGAGATCTATGTGAACTCTTAAAAAAAAATCTTCAAAAAAAAAAAAAAAAAGAACAAAAAAAAAACTTCTGTCATTTTTGGATTCATATTTGAGAAATCCTGGTTCCTTCCTTTTCGGACTTCGAGATCGCAGAAATGTTGAACTCATTTTCGGATTGGAATACCATTTGCTCTCTTCTATAAAGTCCAATCTTGACACTTTCAAAAAAAAAAACTTCCGTCACTTTTGGATTCACATTTGAGAAATCCTGGTTCCTTCCTTTTCGGACTTTCGAGCTCGCAGAAATGTTGAGCTCATTTTCGGATTGGAATACCATTTGCTCTCTCCTATGAATCCAATCTTGACCTTTCAAAAATCCCATCTCGTGTCCTTTCCAAGGATGCGATTTGCAACATTTGTGCCTAGCGGTGCTAGTACGCCCTTTCGGGTCTACTGTATTCGTAGCCGACACATTTGTATCTCAACCTTATATCACTTTACCTTGAGTGAGCTTTGCTTCTCGGTAATTTGAATTAAGGTTCACAATTGCTTCTAGCAGTCACTGGGAAGCTCATTCTGAGCTGACCCTACCTGCATTTAGAACAATTGTGCCCTCTATGGCTTTTCTGCCTTCCTCATGTTGCTTGGGCTGGGCCATGTCCCCTCGGGCGACTTGAAGAGGCGAAACCATAGTATTTTCCATTTATGATCACCATATTCTTGTGATTACTAATGGATATGGTCTTGTTTCAGAAGTTTTCCAAAAACTAACAATGGCAGCTTCATTAACCATCACCTTTGATGAGAACAAGTACCAGTTCATGCTCCAAGACAAACAAACCAAGCGCACTTACAAGCGCCCTGCTAGCTGCCGAAGCGTCATTTCCCTCGGCAACTCAGAAGACACCGGGTCAAACTCTACTCCCCGGACCATTGTCTTCGGGTCATTGGGACCATTCCCACTACCCGCAGAAGAAACCGCACCTGCCAAGAAGCAGAGAACCGCCCCTCAACGTATCACTACAGTGATACCAAGGGTGATCATCAAGAAGCCTGAGGCCCGTAGCGCTCCTGCAAAACCTCAACCTACAAGAAACCAGGTCCGCTCAAAGACTTGGTCTCCAAGGCCTTCACCCAAACAGCGAAGGTCACAAACATCAGCAAAGCCAGCCTACCTGGCCCCGCTCAAGGAGAACCGGTTCTACCCTCTCGCATACATGAAAGAGGAGAAACCTACCCTCCGCCAAAGAAAACCAACTCAGCACGAGCCGGCTTGCTCATACAAGCCCAAAATCAAATCGTGCATCGTAAGGCCTCCGCAAGAACCTGCCAAGGCCTGCACATCTGCGAGTCGACCCTTCCTCTCAACAGGAGCCGAACTCGCCAAATTCAAAGCTTCGCTGCGACAGGCAAAGGACCGTGTCCAGATCCTGTCACTGTCAGTCTTCAAAGAAGACAAGCTCGGCTGCTGCGCACCAGGGACTACGTCCTTCATTGCCAGAGCACAGCCGGAGCTAACCGAAGCTCAAATTGCTCGTCGTATGCGCCGCCGTGCGGCATATCGACAAAAGAGATTAGAGAAGCAAAGAACCCAAGATTCTGCACTTCAGGTCTCCCAAAAATGGGTCGAAAAAGAAAGACCCGACCAAGTTGTTGCTGTCCATATGGTTGGCAAGACCAGAAGACGTCAGAAGTCAGCAACAAAAATCCATGTCAGGCGTCCGGTGACTTGCAGCGTCTCCCGGACACGAAGACATAAAGAAAACTCTCCCTCTCCTTCAAGCCAAGGACATCGGAGTGACCACTCTTCGAGCTCTTCATCTAAAAGAATGAGCTCTAGCTCAGTCACCAAGACAATATTTTCATTCAACTCTCGAGGAATAAACGTCCTGGTCACAAATGCTGAGCAACCTCCGCCACATGATGACGTAGCTGCACGCATCCAGCAGCTGGAACAAGGACAGCAGAGAATAGAGGCCCTAATGGAAAACCTCCTTCTCACTATCCAACGTCCGCCAAACAATGAAGCTCCTCCGAGCCATCAAGGTGACGAGGAAAATGCGGAAAACAGTGAGTCACGCGCCCTTACCAAAAAGGACGTTGACGATATCCTCGCCAAAGCAAAAGAAGAGGATACACTAAAGGAGCATGGGATCAAGCCACCATATCCCTTGTGGATGGACTCAGTCCCGTTCCCTACAAAATTCAAGCAACCTACTCTCCAAACATATATGGGGAAAGGTTCAGCCAGACAGCACGTCATCCATTTCAAGATCCCGACGGGAGCTATTGCGGATCAAGATGCCCTCAAAATCCGCCTCTTTGCAAGTACCCTAAAAGGTACGGCCTTTGATTGGTACTCCACTCTGCCGGAGGACTCCATTCAAAATTGGGCCATGCTAGAGACACGCTTCCTAACCCACTTCAAAGGTGAGGATCATCCTGTTACTATGGCTCAGCTCTGCAGCCTAAAACAGGGAGAGAATGAGTCAACATATGACTTCATTTACAAGTGGAAGGCAATGACATACAAATGCTCCGATGTACTGCCACAAGCGTCACTAGTCGACATCTGCCGAAACAACATGAGAGCAAGAATCCGCTCCATGATCATCGGCAACAAATCAAAGAACCTGGGAGAACTCCTGGAAGCAGCTATGGAAGCTGAAACGGTGATCAAAGACCTCAACAGTCAGAAATCATCAAAGAAAGAGCCGACTGCCATTGCAACCTCAAAATCAAAGAAAAAGGAGGTTCTCAATGTGCAAACCAAGTCAGCTCCTCAGCAGCCAAAGAAAGCTGAAAACAAAGCTGCAGGTAAAAAGCCTGAACTCTCTGATGCCTTCAAAGAACGAGTAGAGAAGAAATACCCGTTCGATGAAGATGTTGAAGAAATCTTTGGGGCACTTCTCGCAAACGGCAAACTTACATTGCCTGACCCCAAAAGACCAGGAGATGTTGGCAAAACCAACGATCCTCGGTACTGTCCATACCATCATATGGTCTCGCATCCTCTCAGTCAATGCTTTGTTGTGAGAGAAAAGATAAATGAGATGTGGAAAAACGGAGTCATTACCTTCGACAAAAACTATGGGTCTGCCTCCGTCAACATGGTGTCGTGTGGACAAAAACAAAAATCACCAAAAGAGAAGATCACTACTTCCTTCAAGGTGATAAAGATGACCCAAACGTCCTAAGAGTTGGTTCCATATCCAACATCAGACGGACAGCCCATATGGGTACACCCCGATATCCTAGAAGATGAAAATTGGGAGGTCGTCAAAACAAAGCCAACCGCTCAACAGCGAAGGCAAGCCAAGAGACAACTCCGCAAACTCAAACAGCAGGAGAAAGCTCCGAAAAAGCAAGAAGTCGCTGAAAAGGCAGAAACCTCCTCTACCGCTTCACTGGGGACAACAGAAGAGTCCTCTCCTAAGACTTCGAAGGCGGCAAGAAAATTCACTCTTGGTGATTTCATGCCACCACACCTCAAAGAAGAAACTATGCAAGGGGCATCATACTCTTGCAACTCGGTGGTCGGATTCCCCATGGATGGATACGAGTCCAGTGACACCGCTAGCGACATCGATGAGTGGGAGGAATCCCTCGAAACAGGAGAATATCTCTCCGACGAGGAATGGATCCCTGAATCTCATCTTATGCCAGTAATCTGGTATAACCCATTACAGCCGCAGCGATCCTGGTCTGATGATGATGAAGACCAAGAGGCTATTCAAGAAAACACTCCAGTGGCACCCAGCCATGTTGAACCACAAGGAGCAGACGAAGAAGAAGATTTGGCCCCCATGCCTGATCTCGATGAATACGCAAGGATCTTGCAGCACCTTGCTATAGAGCAAGAACAAGGTCGCATCAACCAGCTTCGTCACAACCCAGCACCGGAAGTTCCTGAAAATCTACAGGAATCTCCTCCGGTAACCCCGGAAAACGAAGAAAGCTGTTGGATCGATGATCCCCTTACATCTGAGGACGAATCTTATTCCCAACAGTTCATCTTGGAGGCATCTTCCGTCAAAGTTACTTGCAATGCAATAGCTCAGGATGATAATTCCTCCGGAACCACACCTTCTCAGGCTTCGTCTCCTGGAACAGTGACATCGGAACTCAAACCTCTTCCGACTGATCACCTTGAAGAAATTCCAGCCGGTGAAATCTTCTTCAGAGAAAATCCGGTCAATTGGTCCCAAATGCCCGATCTCATTGGTGATGTCTGGACCGACAAAATATTTGATAAAGAAGGAAAGTTGCTGGATGCTGTTCAGGACTTGCTCCCGGAAAATGCTCCATGCAACACAATTACTGAAGATGGCAATGCTGACACAGAGACATCTTCAGCAAATGAGAAGGAACAACCCCTCGATCTCGAGGGTGATCTTCCAAACAAAGACCCTTCTTCAGAAGCTCTTGAAGTTGGTAGAGGTACCCGTTCTGGCCGGGATTACCACAAAAACTACGACCAACCTTCTGCTTCTTATGTAAATCCTTCGGGAAAACAAGCTGTAAACGCCCCTAGTGGCAAGAATAATGAAAATGCAGGCGCCAAGGAGGCTTTCAAGTACGACTTGATTCAGCATTTCAAACACATACCTGCACGTCTGCACATCCTAGATTTATTACGAATGTCACCACAGACTCGTGATAGTCTCATTTCAGAACTACAAATGCTGGATGCGGATGTCGACAAACATGCCCCACAAGTCCTACAAATTGAAATGGACTATAGGGTCAAAAAATCAAAAACTCCCTCAAAAGGAGAAAAGAAGAAAACTGAGGGATCCTGCATCGAATGCCTCTCGGTTCAAAAAGCAGCAAGTGCAACCATCGCCTTCACCAAGGAAGACCTCCTGCTAGGCGAGACAAAGCACAACCGACCCCTGTACTTCACCGGGTACATCAAAGAGGTGCCAGTACGCAGAATCCAGATCGATCCAGGTTCTGCACTCAACCTCATCTCCACTTCGGCACTCAAAGAACTGGGCATTCCGCCTAACAAGCTGAGCCACACGTCTGTGTCCATCTTTGGATATGATGGAAGCGCTCAAAGGCCGAACGGCAAAATCAGGTTCAAGTTGCAAATCAGTGATCTTATCTCCGAGGTCACTGTCTATGCAATAAAGACCCCTTCATGCTACAACATCCTTCTCGGACGCCCCTGGATACACGAGAATGGTGTTGTCCCTTCGACTTTACATCAGTGCATCAAGTTCGTTGGCAATGACGGCTTGATACATCGAGTGTTTGCAGACAAAAGCCCTTCAAAGGCAAAGAAGTTTATTTCGCAGATGCTCAGATGTACAAAGATGAAAAAGAAGAAAGGGAGGAAAAAACAGCACCCTTTGCCGAAAATCTCCAGAAAGATAAAGGCAAGGCTCCTCAGCAATCACCGGAAGAAAACAAACCCTCTATCAAAATCGAAGAGAATAATCAATCTCCCTTCATGGTCTCCCTCAAGTCTTCAAAGCCTCTGGTGATCACCACCAAAGCAAAGAAGACAAAACAAAAGGCTGGGGGCAAGTTTGCTGTCTCCTTCGTGTCTATCTTGCAAGACACGGATTCGGACTCAGAGCCAGAAGACGACACATTGTCAAGCCAAGCTGATGATCAACAAGTTCAGCCCGCTCTCACTCCGATGGAGACAACCGTTGACATAGAAGATCCGGCATCTGCTTCCTTCGTTGTTCCAGCAACATCAGCAGAAGAAAAGCCAATCTTCTTCCATAAATCGGGAGTTTCTTCATCAAATTCTTCGCTTGAACCTTTCCAAAATGAAGGTATGCCTCAACTATCCCTGTATAGTCCAATGGCACAAGCTATCATGAAGAAAATGGGCTACGACGCTCAGAACCCAATTGGTTTGGGAGATGGCCGTGGTATTATCATGCCATTGGAACCAACCCTGACCAAAAGTCAACTAGAAGGTTGGAAACCCCACCGCCACATAGAAAAGTCTTCACATGGGCTGGGGTATGATCCTGACGCTCCCTTGAGACAGTTGACACAAAGGCTGCAAAGTCATCTTGCCGACCAAGCCTCAACATCTCATATTAATGAAGACATCGATCTCCCTGGATATCTCTTTGAAGAGTTGACCGTCAAGGATCCAGGAAGTTCATCCAATTGGTACGATTTTTCTGATGATGAAGAGGAATTGTCCGATGATACAGACACACGGTTCTCTGACCCAGAAAAGTGCCCTACTTCAACCTAGTTTCAACAGGTGATTGGGACCATCTCATAGCAAATCTTGAGAAAAGTACCAATCAAGAAGACCCATGGACAAAAGCAGAGCCGTGGTCTGTAGATACCTTTGGAACTCCAAAAGGCTTTGTTGGGCTGGAAGCCTCCAAAAATATTGTGGGGGAACCACCTTCAAACCTTCCAACTGAAGATTCTGTTCAAGAGATAGACTTGGGAACACCTGATAACCAACGTCCTGTATTCATAAGCAAGAATATAAAGGATGATGAGTTACCCGAGTATATCGCGTTTCTTCATGAGTTCGTTGATTGTTTTGCATGGTCTTACGCTGAGATGCCTGGCTTAGACCCCAAAATAGCAGTCCACAAACTCAATCTTCAAAAAGATATCAAGCCTGTCAAACAAGGCCAAAGAAGGGTCCGTCCTGACGTGATGGCCAAAATTGAACAAGAAGCTCAAAAACTCAAAAGCGTTGGCTTCATCCGTGAGGAACAGCATCCTGAATGGTTGGCCAACATCGTCCCCGTGACAAAGAAAAATGGGCAAATCAGGGTCTGCATTGATTACAGAGACCTAAACAATGCATGCCCAAAAGATGAATTCCCGCTCCCTATACCGGAGGTGATGATCGACAACACCTGTGGGTTCGAGCGAATGACATTCATGGATGGCTTTTCTGGCTACAATCAGATAAAGATGCATCCTGAAGATGAAAAACACACAGTATTTAGGACCCCGTTTGGCGTGTATTGCTACACTGTCATGCCATTCGGTCTGAAGAATGCCGGCGCTACATATCAGAGGGCTATGATGAAGATATTCCAAGTTATGCAGCACAAGACGGTCGAATGTTACGTTGATGACCTCGCCGTCAAAAGCAAAAGAAAAGAAGACCATCTCAAAGATCTTCGAGAAGTCTTCCTCCGACTTCGCAAACACAAATTGCGAATGAATCCCCTCAAATGCTTCTTCGGTGTTTCATCGGGTAAGTTTCTCGGATTCATAGTACGGAAAGCTGGCATAGAGCTTGACCCTACCAAAGTCAAGGCTATCCTAGAAATGCCATCTCCAAGAACCCTAAGACAATTAAAAGGGCTCCAAGGAAGATTGGCATACATTCAACGGTTCATCTCCAACCTATCAGGGAAGTGCTGTCCATTCTCTCGGTTAATGAAGAAAGGTGTCGATTTTTTCTGGGATGTTGAATGTGAAGCCGCGTTCCAGGACATCAAGTCATACCTGACTAAACCTCCAGTGTTGGCTGCCCCCACAGCTGGAAAACCATTCCTTTTGTACACAAGAGCCCTTGACTGTTCTTTAGGCGCTCTACTCGCACAAAAGAATGACGAGGGAAAAGAAGCTGCTCTATATTACCTTAGCCGCATGTTGGTAGGTGCAGAGCATCGCTACTCTCTAGTCGAAAAAGAATGCTTGGCAGTGATGTTCGCCATACAGAAACTGCGTCACTACCTGCTAGCCAACACAGTGTACCTGATTTCGAGGATCAACCTCCTAAAGGTCCTTGTCACAAAAGCAGGTTCTCTTAATGGCCGACTAGCAAAATGGTCCATCCTCCTGTCACAATTTGACATTAGGTATGTACCACAAAAAGCAATCAAAGGCCAAGCTCTAGCAGACTTCCTCGCGGAGCATCCATTGCCTAAAGATTCTCCACTCAGGGATGACCTCCGAGACGAATCGGTCTACAGTGTGGAGACTTCCTTATCAAATGCTTCCTGGCACATGTACTTCGATGGCGCAACCAGGACAAATGAAAAGGGAAATCAAATATCGGGAATTGGCGTTCTCTTTGTTAGTCCCGATAAATACATGATTCCGCATGCATTCTCGCTACTGGAACCATGTTCAAACAATGCAGCTGAGTACCAAGCCCTGATCATAGGATTGGAGCTCGCCCTTGAATCCGGCATCACTACGCTGGAAGCTTTTGGAGACTCTCAACTGATCGTCAACCAGATGAATCAGAAATTTGAAGTCAGGAAGCCCGATCTGTTGCCTTACTACAACAAGGCACAATCGCTTTGACAAAAGTTCGACATCTGTCACATCACCCACATCCTCAGAGGTGAAAACATTCGTGCAGATGCCCTGGCTGGACTTGCTGCGTCTATGGCAATCCAAGAAGGGGAAAACATGCAAGTTACAGTGTGTCAAAAAAGGATTCTCCCTCCTCTCAACACACATCAAGCAGTTGCTGAATGCCACCAAGTGGTTGGAAGTCGGATCTCCGTCCTAAAACCTCTGATCGGCGACTGGAGGGATCCGTTCATTGATTACATAATGTTCGGAATCCTACCTGAAGATCCAAAAGAACGGGTAAGCATCCAAAGACGAGCCCCGAACTTTCATTTGGATATTCCTTCAAAAATGCTGTATAGAAAATCCTACAACGAAGTACTTCTACGCTGCTTGTCACAACAAGAAGCTGAAGAAACACTCAAAGAAGTACATGTTGGTCTTTGTGGAGCCCATCAGGCTGGCCCTAAGCTCTACGATCAGATAAAAAGGTTAGGTTATTATTGGCCTACCATGGTGGCTGATGCAATGTAATTTGCTAAGCGCTGCCAACAATGCCAAATTCATGGAGACTATGTCCACATGCCTCCAGAATGGCTGCATCCTACAGCGATCTCATGGCCTTTTGAAGCCTGGGGTATGGACATCATAGGTCCTATCTCCCCTCCATCGAGCAAAGGTCATCGCTTCATCTTCGCCGCTACGGATTATTTCTCCAAGTGGTCAGAAGCATTCTCGCTTAGTGAAATGAAGACCTCATCAGTCCTTCAGTTCTTGCGCACCAACATCATTTGTCGCTTCGGCATACCTAAAAGATTCGTCCATGATAACAGACCGCAATTCCGGGATCACAGATTCTACAGGTTCTGCGACAAATACAAAATCCAAAGTTGTCCTTCAACTCCGTACAATCCGGCAGCGAATGGACTAGCAGAGGCCTTCAACAAGACGCTCTGCAAAATCCTCAAGAAAATGGTCTCTAGTCACAAAAGAGATTGGGGCGACAAACTGCCTGAAGCTTTGTGGGCCTATCGAACAACCGTTCGAGGACCAACCCATAGCACACCATTCTCCTTGGTCTATGGATGCGAAGTTGTTGTCCCTTTGGAAGTTCAAATTCCTTCCTTAAGGGTATCTCTACAAAATGACATGACGCAAGAAAGCAATGTCAAATTGAGACTTCAAGAGCTGGATAATCTCGATGAGAGACGGCTCGAAGCTCTACAAAACATTGAACTCTACCAAGCACGCATGATAGGATCTTTTGACAAGAAGGTCAGGCAACGCGCCTACAAAAAGGGAGACTTGGTTCTTACAATAAGAAGACCTATGGTTTTTGCTCACAAATCCAAAGGCAAATTTGAACCAAAATGGGAGGGACCTTTCGTCATCGACAAAATCTTCTCCAACGGCACATACGCTCTTCTAAATATGGAGGGTGACAGGTGTATGCTGCCCATTAATGGAAAATTCTTGAAGCGGTACTACCCTTGAAGGCTTTCCCCACAGGGTCAGAGCAATGTCTACACGGCCAAAGCCTATTCCTAGGTATCTGCTCGTCAAACCCACTCCTTTTGGAATTTTCATCCTCTTGTTGAAATTTCTAAAAAAAAACCCCTCAAAACAATGTTTCTTTCATCGTTTCATTGTTAAAAAAAAAAAAAACAAATCCAAAAATCCAAGTTTAGGAGCCTCTTCCCAAACTTGACCAAAATTTTCGATCCTTGAACCCAAAATTCATGGTTTGAAACAAAATCAGGACCTAGGGATTTCAGCTCTAGTCCACCCCGGCTTTTACCACCAAAATGGTTTTGAGTCAAAATTTACGACCCTCATGTCTTTAAACAAAAAATGGTTTTTCAAAAACCGCAGGGAAGCGACTTTCAGTCGATACTTGCAAAACCCAAAATCGGAAGGATGCGACACCCATTCGATACTTCCAAAACCCCAAAATTTCAAAAATCGTGGAGACGCAACGTTCCAGTTGATATCCACAACCCAAATTTCAAACCAAACAAAAAACAAAACAAAGGTTCGAAAGAACCTCAAAATTCAAAAATCGTGGGGAAGCGACATTCCATCGATACCCACAAAACAAAATTTTTGAAGAAAAAAAAAAGCAGGGAAGCGACGCTTAGTCGATACTTGCACCCAAATCCGCGGGGAGGCGACATTCCATCGATACTCGCAACCGAATGAGCAAGGAGGCGACATTCCATCGATACTTGCAATACCATTCAGCAGGGAGGCGACTTTTAGTCGATACTTGCATTTTTGAAAACCAAAAACCTGGCTTTCACGCCAAAAAACCCGGCTTCCATGCCAAAAATCCGGCTTTCACGCCAAAAAAATCAAAAATCCGGCTTTTATGCCAAAAATCAAAATTCGGCTTCCATGCCAACAAAACAAAACTCGGTTTTCAAAAAAAAAATCTGGCTTCCATGCCAAAAAGAAATTTCGGCTTTCATGCCAAAAACAAAATCTGGTTCTTACACCAAAAACAAAACCGGCTCTCATGCCACAAACCAAATCTTGGCTCTCATGCCACAAAAAAATCTTTGGCTCCCATGCCATCTCAAACTCGGCTTTCATGCCATTTAAAAAAAAATTTGGCTTTTACGCCACAAAAACCGGCTTTCATGCCACTCCAAAAAATCGGCTTTTATGCCACCTCAAAATTCGGCTTTCATGCCATCTCAAAAAAATTGGCTCTCATGCCATCCCAAAATTTGGCTTTCACGCCACTAAAATCGGCTTTCATGCCACCTCAAAATTTCGGCTTCCACGCCATCCAAAATTTCGGCTCTCATGCCATAACCCCAAATTCGGCTTTTATGCCCTCTCAAAATTCGGCTTTCATGCCATCTCAAAACTGGCTTCCATGCCACCAAAAACTTGGCTCTCATGCCAAAAAGAAAATTTTGGCTTTCATGCCATAAACTCGGCTTTCATGCCATCTCAAAATTCGGGTTTTCAAGCCATCAAAAAACCTGGCTTTTGCCGCAAAATCTGGCTTTCATGCCAAAACAACCCTTTTGACAAGGGATTTTCACAAAATGATAACCTTTTTCAAACAAAATTCTCATCCAACCTTTGCTTATTTTCATCAAAAAGAATTTAAGTAAAAGGTACACAGAGTACCAAAAATGTTTTACATAGAGGTACCAAAAAAAAAAAAAAAGAGAGAAAAGAAGAAAAGAGTTTGTTATAAAGAGCTCAGTCTAGCATGGTCTTCAACCAAAGATCCAGCTCCTTAAGCAGACTCTTGGCCTTAGACTCTAAAGCTTCCAGGCCGCGCTTCTTCAAGATCTTGCCATAAAATACGGCAGAACGCCGCGACCCATCTTCGGCACGAGGAAGCTCTTCTCAGAGAATTGGCCGCTGCTCATACTCCTGAGTCTTTCTCTGAAGGCTGCTACCGGCTTCTTTAACTTGGCGAATCAGAGTTCCCTCTTTAGCACAGGTTTCTACAATGGCAGTCCATTTGGCAGTACTTTGTTCTTGCAATTGCTCAAGGCGCTGCCTAGCTTCTGTGACCTCCCTATCAAGACGGCGCAGGTCCTGTGTTATCTCCATGATAGCCAACTCGGTAACGTTCCTCTCTCGAACGAATTGCTTTCGAGCTCGTGAGATCTCATCCATTTCAGATTTGATCGTACTGGATGGCTGCAAAAACATCTCATTGAAGAAGTCACTGCTTGGGAAATTCTTGGTCTCAGTCCATTTGTCGCCTAAAGCAATGACTTCATCAACAAAGGCCTTCGCACTTGCAATGTCCAGACCGACCTCTGCACTGTCAGCAAGGATGTCCTGTACATGCTTGACCATGCCAAAACCAGCTTCCAAATGGCCAGAAGAAAGAGTTTCAACCCATGAGCTCAGCACACTCTTCAACACCTTCTTTGCATATTGAAGGGATGGTCCGGATGGAGATTCACCACGCTCTGTTGGCTGACTGCCCATGTCAGACCGTGGTGGAGAAGAAATCAAAAGGCTCTTTCCAATCGGAGCCACTGAAAAAGCAATATCACCACAAAGTCCCGCTTCTGCCGTGACGGGACTGGTAGAAGAAGCCCCTACTTCTGGATCGGTTGCTGGCATCTCCTGCTCTGGCCCTGAGGAAGACGAAGGAACTTCTCCTGTTGCTTCACAACCTGCTGGCAGAAACACAAGAAAAGGTATGAATATGATCTTGTCAAAAAAAAAATCAATGTTAAGATTATCACTATGAAATACCTTCTTCCATGATGGGTGGAGTACTTTCTGTCTCCATTTGCTCATCCGAGGCATCGTCGAAAGCCATATCCATAGATGGCTCGAAGTCTGAATCCTCTGGCAAGTCAGCTAAAAAAAAAATCATCCTCATACCAAGTGGAGATTCTGGGTCCTCCCCAGAGTCCCTCAATTCTTCAGATGCCGCAACTGGATCCATCACCGCCTCATCAACAGGAACCTCGGGCATCACCAAGTTTTCATCTTCTGCAAAAGAAAGAAAACAACAGATCAAAAAAAAATCCCTCATAAAAGGAAAGAAGCGGAAATAGAGAAGAAGGAGAATCATACCAACATCGGCGGTCTCTTTTTCACGACTCCTCTTCTCTGGAGGCTCATTAGCATCTCCTGATACCTCCTCAGCGATGGAAGAAGGGACTTCCAGATCAAGAGAGTCTTCGTGGCGTCTCTCAGTGCGACGCTGTCCTCTCCTCCTCTTTTTTCTACGAGCCGGTCTACTTGAAGTACCTGCCTCGCTGTCAAAGTCAGGACTTCCACTCCAAAAGATTTTCAGGTGTGCATCATCATGCTCCCAATCCAATTTACAAAAATCATGCATAAAAGAAAATCATCATGCACTAGATGCTAGGAAAACCTTGACAAAATTTGACCAATTCCAACCCAATTTGGTCAAAATCAAACTTTGTCTAAGTCAAAATTCATGTTGGCTTAGCATAGAAATTCTAGCCTTCTATCTTGATGCATAAAAAAAAAAGGAATGCATGAGCATCTTGGATTGCATAAATCTCATTATCATGGAGAGCAAAAAGGGGGGAAAAGAAAGTTTTCTTTCTTAAAAAGAAAGAGAGAAAAAAAAATTCTGGGCTAGCCCACAAGCCGAGGCCCACAGAAAAAAAAAATTTCCGACATCATTTGGCCTAGCTTCACTTCTCCAACAGCTAAGCAGCAGCCCCCGGAGGCGACAGTGTCGAAGACCCCAAATCTTCGATCAGAGCCTACGGATGATCTCAAAATACCTCCGAAAGGCTACATGTCAAGTTTCAAGTCAAACCGACACCGTTTGACCCTCCGTCAACTCTCGAGCAGCAAAATCAAGCCCTTAGGTAGCGAGAACTACCGAGATCGTCACTCATCAAACAGAGCGCATGGGCGGCTTCTACATACCTCCAAAGGGCTGCACAACAAATTTCAGGTCAATCGGACATCGTTTGACCAGAAGTCAAAGCTTGGCATTTCCCTCGCGGTGAAATAAAGGCGAGCATTTGCATGACTCCAAATGGCTTCAAAACTCAAACTAAAGCCTATGGTTGGTCTTATCTACTGATGAGGGAGTCACACGTCAAATTTCAGGTCAATCGGACATCGTTTGACCGAAAGTCAAAGCTCGACATTTCCCTCGCGGTGAAATAAAGGCAAGCGTTTGCATGACTCCGAATGGCTTCAAAACTCAAATGAAAGCCTATGGTTGGTCTTATCTACTGATGAGGGACTCACACGTCAAATTTCAGGTCAATCGGACATCGTTTGACCGAAAGTCAAAGCTCGGCATTTCCCTCGCAGTGAAATCAAAGTCAAGCGTTTGCATGACCCCAAACAGCTTCAAAGCTCAAAACAAAAGCCTATGGTTGGTCTTATCTACTGATGAGGGAGTCACACGTCAAATTTCAGGTCAATCGGACATCGTTTGACCGAAAGTCAAAGCTCGACATTTCCCTCACAGTGAAATCAAAGTCAAGCGTTTGCATGACCCCAAACAGCTTCAAAGCTCAAACTAAAGCCTATGGTTGGTCTTATCTACTGATGAGGGAGTCACACGTCAAATTTCAGGTCAATCGGATATCGTTTGACCGAAAGTCAAAGCTTGGCATTTCCCTCGCGGTGAAATAAAGGCAAGCGTTTGCATGACTCCAAATGGCTTCAAAACTCAAACAAAAGCCTATGGTTGGTCTTATCTACTGATGAGGGAGTCACACGTCAAATTTCAGGTCAATCGGACATCGTTTGACCGAAAGTCAAAGCTCGGCATATCCCTCGCGGTGAAATCAAGTCAAGCATTTGCGGCCCCCCAAATGGCTTCAAAACCTGAACAAAAGCCTATGGTTGGTCTCTTCTACTGCTCAAGAAGCTACACGTCGAATTTCAGGTCATTCCGACATCGTTTCACCTAGTTTCGACGCTTGACAAAAAATCGGCAGTTCTCCACAGCAAAGTCTTCGGCTTTTCAGAAAATGGGAAACTTTGCGATCCGATTTGCACGGCTTCTCGTCAGGTTTTCTTGAGGGAAATCCAGCCAATAAATGAGAGGAAATTCCAAGAAAAATGCAGGAGAAAACAGAAGCAAAAACGGACGAAAAATGGCGAAGAAAAGGCGACCGGAAGACGGCCGACCATGGGGCACAAACCCCATGGTCGCCGGCCCCATGGTGCACGGACCTCGCCCAAAAACCCCGTTTTTCGGGTACTTTTCGCATTTCGAGTTGATTGGCCCCTGTGATTTTTCCAAAATCTGATTTTTTGTGCATGATATCCGTCGATCTTCATCAACATCACGGATCCATCATTGGAATCATTAGATCATCATCGGACGCCTCAAGATCATCAAACGGCTGACCAAGAAAGCACACTTTCTCCCCGCCTGATCGCGAAATCGACTGGACAGATGTTGCTGGCCCGCTGACATCAACCAATGTCTGAAATTGGATCACCATCCGACATCAAATGGTATGTGGGTCCATTGGTGATCATCGCAAGAAGAATCCCAAAGGATGAGGCATGGCCCGCGACTCTTCAAGCGCCCGGGCAATCAATTAATGAAGTTAAATGACCCGTTTATGGCAAGTTAATGTGGTCATTAACTCATTATTTCGAACGGCCCAATCAAAAGCAAGCAAATGGGAGTTACAAGTCCAAGTAATCATGACATTAAAATCATGAAACTCCCATCATCATGGAGATTAAAGGCGATTAAATGCCAATCACTCTCCATCGGCCAATCAAATTCAAGGAAAAAGGAGTTACAAAACAAGTAAATAAAAACTTGTAACTCCTCCCATCATGAGCATTAATACCATAAATGCTCATAAACTCTCCTAAATGGCTACCAAAGGCCTATAAATAGGAGGGTCATTCCAAGGGAAACAGATCTAGAAAAATCGCTGGAAAATCATTCAAAGATCCAGAGAAAAATCACCAAAAAATCATTCAAAAATCCTCGGAGAAATCTTTACAACTCTGTTCCTTCAAGAAAACTCTGCAGCAACCAACACTATAAGGTGATCAAAGCCCCTTGGGGGGCCACCCCCCCAAGCCCACCTCTCCTTCTATCCAACATGGCTAGATGTGGCTTTTCAGCCCCTCTACTCAGCTTTTTACCGGATATAGGACCTTACCTTGGTCCTTATCCTCTAAAAATCTGAGGTTGGAACAAGCCAAGAAATCAAGCATCAAAGTTCTCATCTGAAGGACGATGGCGGAGTCCATACATGACTCGCGACCGTCGATTTGAACGGGTCCCCCCACAATCGCATGAAAAGTTAGATTCCATTTCTTTCTTTTCTATTGTATTGTATTTTTTCTTAAAGAGACACAAAATTCACATTTCTTGTCTTTTCATTATTGATGAGATTTGTAAACCGCCTTTCACGGCACCAAAATCGCCTTTCACGGCAAACAAAGAAAATCGCCTCTCACGGCATTCAAAACAAACTTGTCTTTTTTCTTTAAAATATGTGTGCAATGGAAAGTTAGGAAAAAGTTGATTTCCTTTATACTTGTGAAGGTGAATCTCCGGATCACTACTCTAAATTCCAAGTAGAAAAGAAAATCTGGCATACCCACAAAATGTTGATACCCGCCTTTCTTTCTTCCCTCTCCCTCCTTCCGGACCCCGACAGACCCGAGGCGGATGGCAGCGGAGGAGGAACGGAGGGGCGCGGTCCATCAATATAATAAACGAAATACCTTGGGAATCATTAAAATCTGTTTAAGCAATAACTTTCATAAAAGAAATAAATCATTACTGGAGAACAAATATGCAATATAAAACATATAAGGTATCCAAGGAATCGGGAACTAGCAAGATGGCAATCACACGAAGCTAAGTCCTCTATCACTGAAGTGACAAGAGTATATCGGGGCGTTGGTCTCAGTCACACGAGGTGAGGAGATTCAATGAATCATACATATACAATATAAATATACGGGACGGGACCACGGTAGCGAACTGGGTATCGGGACAGGACAACGGCAATAAACCGGGCATCGGGATCCAAACTGCAGCTGGCGGGACGGGAGGGGGATCTCCAAGTCAGTGGATCAAACTGACAAGGTTATCCAAGCTTAGTGATGCCGACTAATAGCTCATATGCGTGTTGACACCAAAAATGTCGCTTTGCCTCTTCAACATCAAGAAGCCACATAAAGTCGTATCCTACTACAAATAGGCAATGCCGCTTCAAGAATCAGATATTGTCAGAATCATTTGAAAATTGATAGAGCCTTCAAGACAGCCAAAAGAGGAGTTCACATGAAGTTTCGAGCCATTTCGACATCATTTGGCCTAACTTCACTCCTCCGGCAGCCAAACAGGCGCTCTTGGCGGCGGCGGTGTCAAAGACATCAAAACTTCGATCTGAGCCTACGGATGGTCTCAAAATACCTCCAAAAGGCTCCAACTCAGATTTCAGGTCATTCCGACAACGTTTGACCCGGCTTTGACGCTCCGAAAGAAAATCAAGTCTCTTGGCGGCGAGAACCATCAAGACCATTACTCATCAAACGGAGCACATGGTCAGCTTCAATATGCTTTAAAAGGGCTGCACGTCAAATTTCTGGTCATTCCGACAACGTTTGATCCGACTTTGACGCTTCGAAAGAAAATCAAGGCTACCGGCGGCGGAGCACCCCGGGACCATGACATCCAAATCGGAGCTAATGGATCATCTCAAAATGACTCCAATAGGCTCCTTGTCAAACTTCAAGTCAATCGGACGTCGATTGACCGCACATCAAAGCGCGACATCTTCCTCGCGGTAAAATCAAGCCTAGCAGTAACGGGACCCCAAACGACTTCAAAACTCAAGCAAAAGCCCATGGTTGGTCCTATCTACTGCTCAGGAGGCTTCATGTCAAATTTCAGGTCATTCCGACATCATTTGACCTAGTTTCAACTCTTGACAAAAATCGGCAACTCTGCGCGTCAAAGTCTTCGGTTTTTCCAAAAAATAGGAAACTTTGTGCTCTGATTTGCACGACTTCTCGTTGGGTTTTCTTCAAGTGAACCAAGCAAAAAAAAATGAGGAGAAATGTCAAGAAAAATCCAGGAGAAAACGGCAGCGAAAAAGACCAAAGAACGGCCGAGAAACGACGACCAAAAGGGGACCAATCCCCGGCGGCGACCATGGGTGCATGGTCGCCTGGCGACGACCAGAAGCCCTGCTGCTCTGAAGAAACTCTGCTGCAACAAACACCAAAAGGTGATTGAAGTCCCTTGGGGGGCACTCCCCCCACCCCCCCCAAGAAAAAGCCTTCTATTCTCCTATTCAACATGGCCAAGACACAGCTCTTCAGCCCGTCTCTTCGTTTTTTATTGGATATAAGACCTTCCTTTGGTCCTTATCCTCTAAAAAGCTGAAGTCCAAGCCAAGCTAAAGAATCATAGCATCAAGCGTTCTCATCTGAAGGAGGATGGCGAGGTCCATACATGACTTGCGACCATCGATCTGAACTGGTCCCCACGATCTCCTGAGAAGTCAGATTCTCTTTCTCACTTTTCTGTTGTACTTTGTATTTTCTTTAAGAGACAAAGAAAATCACAGTTCTTGTCTTTCTTCATTGATGAGATTTGTAAATCGCCTTTCACGGCAAACTAGCCTTTTACGGCAAACAAAATGAAATCGCCTCTCATGGCATTTTAAAAACTGTCTCTTTTCTTAAATATATGTGCAATGGAAAGTCAGAAAAATGTTGATTTCCTTTCTACTTGCGAAGGTGGATCTCCGGATCACCGTTCCTAAATTCCAGGTAGAATAGAAAATCTGGCATACCTGTACAAAAATGTAGATGCCCTTTTTCCTCCCCATTTCTTCCCTCCATTTGGATCCTCTCAGTGACCCCGGGGACGGATGGGAGAGGAGAGGAAGGAAAATTCCGGGTCCATCAAGCTGGCATACCCGGTGGGGACCAGTTCATTAGAGAATGCGATGCTTGCATTCTTTGGCTCCTTTCTAGTTGGCGGCCTATGTTGGATCTTGCATAAAAAAAAAACATGAGATGGGATTTTTGGAAAATTTCTACCTTTGAACATATTTCCATTCTTTCTCATTTAAAAAAAAAAGAAAAAAATTCTGATTTCTCTTTTTTTTTTATTCAATTTTGAGAAACTTTGATCATTTCCTCTCTGAACTTGATAGTTAACCGAAATGTTCGCAACTATTGTTCTTATTGGGGAATGGGCCATCTTTTCTCTTTGATGAGTCCGATAGGGATTTTAAAAAAAAATCTTTTCTTTGGAATCAAATTTGAGAAAGTTTGGTCCCCTCTTTTTCGGATTTAGCGCTCGCAGAAATGTTTGAGCCCTTATTCTGATTGGAACACCGTTCGTTCTCTTTGATGAATCCAAAAAAAAAATTGAAAAAAAAATTCAAAACCCACTAAGGTTACACCAATTGCGTTTTTTGACCAAAGTGGATCTAAGAAAAGCCTTGTCCAGAGTGTGGAGACAGCTAGATTGTTCGAGGCAAGGGTTCTCCAAACGGGTTCATTAAGTAATCCTACCCTTACTGGGGGCTGATCTATCTACTAAGGTTTCATAAGATCGAATTGAAAACCTTTGTGTTTCTTTCAAAAAAAAAAAAAAACAAAACAACTAATTTAAAAAAAATTCAAAAAAAAAAAAAATCGTCGTCTTTGGGTTTACAAATGAGAAATCTTGGTTCCCTCCTTTTCGGATTTATTGCTCGCAAAAATGTTTGAGCCTTTATTCGGATTGGAACACCATTTGCTCTCTTTTATGAATCCGATTTTGACCTTTCAAAAAATCCCATCTCGTGTCTATTCCAAGGATGCGATTTGCAACATTTGTGCCAAGCGGTGCTAGTACGCCCTACCGGGTCTACTGTATTCGCGACCGACACATCTTTATCTCTAACCTTATATCATCTTACCTCGAGTGAGCCTCGCTCCTCGGTAATTTGAATTAAGGTCCACAATTTCTTCTAGCAGTCACAGGAATGCTCGTTCTAAGCCTCTTGTACTTGCATTCAGAACAATTGTATCCTCTATGGCTTTTCGCCTTCTTCACCTCGCTTGGACTGGGCCATGTTCCCCTGAGCGATTTGAAAAGACAAAACCATAGTTCTTTCCCATTCATGATCACTATATTCTTGTGATTACTAATGGACGTGGTCTTGTTTCAGAAGTTTTCCAAAAAACTACAATGGCAGCTTAATTAACCATCACGTTCGATGAGAACAAGTACCGGCTTTTGCTCCAGGAGAAGGAGAACAAGCGCACTCACAAGCGCCCTGCTAGCTACTGAAGCGTCACCTCCCTCGGCAAATCCCAGAACATCGGGTCGACCTCTACTCCCCGGACCATCATCTTTGGGTCGCTGGGACCGTTCCCACTTCCCGTAGACGAAATCATACCTACTAAAAGGCATAAGATCTCCCCGCAACGTGTCACTTCCATGACGCCAAGGGCGAACACGAAGAAGCCTGAAGCCCATGGCAACTCCACGAAGCCTCAATCCGCAGAGAACCAGGTTTGCCCTAAGACTTGGTCCGCAAGACCTTCACCAAAACAAAGGGGGTCCCAAGCATCTGCAAGGCCAGCATACCTGGCCCCTCTCAAAGAAAATTAGTTCTATCCTCTTGCATACATGAAGGAGGAGAAACCAGCCCCTTGCCTGACAAAGAAGGCAACCTATCATGGGTCGGCTTGCTCTTACAAGCCAAAAATCAAATCATACATCACCAGGCCTCTGCAAGAAACTGCCAAGGCTTGCACTCCTGCAGTTCGACCCTTTATCTCGACAGGGGCTGAACTCGTAAAATTCAAAGCTTTGCTACGACAGTCAAAGGACCGAGTCTAAATATTGTCTATGCCCAGTTTCAAGGAAGATATGCTCAGCTGCTGCGCTCGAGGGAGTACATCCTTCATTGCTAAAGCCCAGCCGGAGCTGACAGAAGCTCAAATTGCCCGTCGCATACGTCGCCGCATGTCGTATCGACAAAAGAGACTAGAAAGGCAAAGGACCCAGCATCCTATCCTCCAAGTCTCCCAAAAATGGGTCGAAAAAGAAAGACCCAATCAAGTTGCTGCTATCCATATGGTTGGCAAAGCCAGAAGACGTCAGAAGTCGGCAACTAAAATTTCATGTCCGACGACCGGTGACTCGCAGCGTCTCCCGGACATGAAGACGCCTGGAAGAGTCTTTTGCTCCTTCAAGCCATGGACAACAGAGTAATCCTTCCTCAAGCTCTTCAAGAATGAGCCCTAGCACAGTCACCAGGACAATCTCCTCATTCGAATCACGGAGGATGAACATCTTGGCTACAAACTCGGAGCAACTTCGCAATCCACCTCCTGATGAAACGACCGCACGTATCTAGCAATTGGAGCAAGGTCAGCAGAGGATTGAGGCTCTAATGGAAAATCTTCTTCTCGCTTTTCAATGTCAGGAAAACAACCAATCTCCTCCAGATAACGAGGAAAATGCAGAAAACAGTGAGTCACGCGCCCTTACCAAAAAGGACGTTGACGATATCCTCGCCAAAGCAAAAGAAGAGGATACATTGAAGGAGCATGGGATCAAGCCACCATATCCCTTATGGATGGACTCGGTCCCGTTCCCTACAAAATTTGAGCAACCTACTCTCCAAACATATACGGGGAAAGGTTCAGCCAGACAACACGTCATTCACTTCAAAATCCTGACGGGAGCTATCGCTGATCAAGATGCCCTCAAGATCCGTCTCTTTGCAAGTACCTTAAAAGGTACGGCCTTCGATTGGTACTCCACTCTGCCGGAGGACTCCATCCAAAATTGGGCCATGCTAGAGACACGCTTCCTAACACAACTTTGCAACCTAAAACAGGGAGAGTATGAGTCAACTTACGACTTCATTCATAAGTGCAAGGCGATGGCATACAAGTGCTCAGATGTGCTGCCACAAGCGTCGCTCGTCGACATTTGCTGCAACAACATGAGAGCGAGAATCCGCTTCATGATTATCAGCAACAAATCAAAGAACCTGGGAGAACTCCTAGAAGCAGCTATGGAGGCTGAAACGATGATCGAAGACCTCAACAGTCAACAATCATCAAAGAAAGAGCTGGCTACCATTACGTCCTCAAAGCCAAAGAAAAAGGAGGTTCTTAATGTGCAAACCAAGTCTGCTCCTTAGCAGCCAAAGAAAGCTGAAAACAAAGCTGCAGGTAAGAAACCTGAACTCTCTGATGCCTTCAGAAAACGAGTAGAGAAAAAATACCCGTTTGATGAAGATGTCGAAGAAATCTTCGAGGTTCTTGTAGCAAATGGTAAACTCACCTTACCTGAGCCCAAAAGACCGGGAGATGTTGGCAAAAACAAAGATCCTCGGTATTGTGGGATTGGTGTATGCCCTAAAGCCCACTGACTGCACTCACATCTCTGTTACTGGATATTTATTGGTTATTTAATAGAATGACATTTTTCTCTTATTACTTGTGTATATGTATGGTTGTGTAAGGCCCATTGTTTTCTAGTAAATGACTTGGGTGTGTAGTGGCTACACATAGAAAGGTCTGAGTCATGGACACTTGAAACAATAAACTTGTTCATAACTGAGAGATGGAGTTGGGCACTTCATCTTGGTATAAGTTATAGTGAGAAACTCTCCTGTGTTCAGGGTGACTTACCTTAGTCACGGGAGGTCTTTCCTGGATATATCTCACTAGTGCATGTGTCATGCATTGAACATGACCATTAAAGGTGTGATCTCTAAAATAGTACTATCACAGAGAGAGATCAAGTCACCTCTTGTTACTGAGTGACCAGTGCTCTTAATCTTGAGCATTTGTGGATGAACTGACGAAGTCGAGTTCTTGTACTTTAATTCACTATGGGTGAGATCCTGTTCATGGGTCAACAACTCTGTGTTTTGGGTACTCGGGCTTGATTAGTTGGGACGTGTAAATGCAATATGGAATCTATGCCATCGTGTGATGGAATGATCGTCCCCTTAGAATTATCCGATTAATCATCAGAATCTAAGATCTTAGTATATGGATGTTCCATATGGATATTGAACTTGTGGGTCGCTCCCTGGATCAAGAGAATGATATCCGGATGATGATTAAGTCAAGGGTATGAAGTTCTAAGGATGAGATGTAATCAAGAAGGTAGATAGTACATCGGTTAACCTACTTGATTATGGATGTTACATAGAGGGGCATTGTAGTCATTGTACTTGGTACGTCAAAGACAATCGTCAGTTTATGATGAGCTTAATTTGCAATTTAATATTTGTCCCTGGAGTGCAACCATAACTCTTTAGTGGAATGAGTTAGGGTTAAAATGATCTTAATGTTGCTATGGGGTTAGCATGGACATTTTGGTCATTTTGGGAGCCAAGGGCAAATATGTCTTTTGGTCCCTCTTCTAGCCATCTTCCTATATTGGCATGGTTTCCTAATTTAATTAAATGATATGTGGTTGAATTAATTTTGTGGAAGAATAATTTTGAGTTTAAATTCAAATAGGCTTTTGATGGCATACATGAATTTAACTCTAGCTAAATTATTAACTAGTGGGCCATGGTGTGTTTATCTATCTTGTGGGCCAGCCATAAGGGGAGCCCCTTGTGTGAGGTTTCCAAGTTTAACTAGGTATCTTTACTTGGAAGGAAGAATTCCTCTTTGGGTAAGAGTTCCTATAATTAAAGTTTACTAATTTTTAGTATCTTTAATTAGAAAGTGTTGCACAACTAAGGTGGCTGGTTGCTATTTTTTAGGGATGGTCATTCCTATTAGAGAGAGAACTCTTAAAGGAATGAGAGCTTTATAAATATATCCCCTCCCTACCCTAGGCGTAAAACAAGGAAGCAATAAGGTGATAGGATTCTGCCCTAGGCGTGAATCACATAGGAACCCTACTGGCCGCCCAAGACAAAGAGAGAAGGACACTCACGCCCAGCCCATTGCTGTCTTCTTCTTCATTCATTGAAGAGAGGAGATCAGGTCCTAGTTCTTTTCCACAAAGTTTAGTTCAGAAAACCCATCTAGGAAACCATTGTTTGATCCCACAATCAGAGCCAATCAGATTGGGTTGTGGAATAGAAGAGAAGATCAAAGGAAAAATCTGCTGCAGAAATTCCTACAACTTACATTGCTGATTGCAGGCTGAGATCAGACCTTTGTAGCTTTCTTTTTAGAGATTTGAGGCATTCATATCATCAAGGTATTAGTCCTCTATCATCTCCTTGAATTATACACATGTTGATCATGATTTCATGGAGTTTTTATGCATGTTTCATGGCTGAATAATCAGATTTGGTTTTGTTTTAAAGACTAGAAAAACCATATCAGCCATGGACGTCCAAGTTCAGATCTCTTAAGCATGAACTTTCAGTCCATACCATCAAATTATCTTGCATCCTCTCAATCAATGTTTCGTTGTGAGAGAGAAGATCAACGAGATGTGAAAAAACGGAGTCATCACCTTTGACAAAAAGTATGGGTGTGCCTCCGTCAACATGGTGTCGTATGGATAAACTTCAAAATCACCAAAGGAGAAGACCACTATTTCCTTCAAGGTGATAAAAATGACCCAAACGTCCCAAGAATTGGTTCCTTACCAAACATCAGACGGACAACCTATATGAGTACATCCCGATCTCCTAGAAGATGAAAAATCGTCAAAACAAAGCCTACCGCTCGACAGCGAAGGCAAGCCAAGAGACAATTCCGCAAGCTCAAGCAGCAGGAGAAAGCTCAATCAAAGCAAGAAGCCCTTGAAAAGGTAGAGACCTCTTCCACTGCTTCGCTGGGGGCAACGGAAGAACTAAAGGCTTCAAAGGTGGAAACAAAATTCACCCTTGGTGATTTCATGCCATCTCAATTCAGAAATGAAACTACGCAGGGGGCATCATACTCTTGCAATTCAGTAATTGGATTCTCCATGGATGAATACGAGTCCAGTGACACAGGCAAGTGGGAGGAATCCCTTGAAACAAGAGAATATCTCTCTGATGAAGAATGGGTTCCCGAATCTCACATTTTGCCTGTAATCTGGTATGACCCATATCAGCAACAAGGATCCTGGTCCGATGATGAAGGAGATCAAGAGCCTGTTCAAGAAAATCCTGTTGACTCAGCATCCTTCAACGCTCCAGCAGAACCCAATCGTGTTGAACCACGAGGGGCAGACGGAGAAGAAGATTTGGCTCCCATGCCTGATCTTGAAGAACATGCAAGGATCTTGCAGCGCCTTGCCTTAGAACAAGAGCAAGACCTTCGCGATCAAAGTTCGGAATCGGAAGTCCTTGAAAAACAACAAGTACCTCCTAAACTCCTGAAAATGGAGAAAAATGCTGGATAGAAGACCATTTCACATCCGATGATGAGTCCGACTCCTAACCGTCCACTCTGGGGGGATCTCCTACCAGGGCAACTTGCAATGCAATAGTTCAGGATGATAGTGCCTCTGAAGCATCATCTACCGAAGACACGTACTCTCCTGCTACACCTTATAGTATATCTTCCGGATCTACATTTTCTCGGGTGACTTCCACTGAGATAACATCTTCTCAACCATCGTCCCCTGAAACCGTGACGTTGCAACTCACAGCTCTTCCGACCAATTATCCTGAAGAGACTTCAGCCGATGGAGACCTGGTCAGTTGGTCCTAGATACTCGATCTCATAGGAGATGTCTGGACAGACAAATTACTTTATGAAGGAGAAAAGTTGCTGGATGCTGTTCAGGAGTTGTTCTCGGAAAATGCTCCATGTAACGCAATCACTGAGGATGGCGACTCTGCTGCAGACACATCTTCAGCAAATGAGAAGGATCAACCCTTGGATCCCAAGGACGATCTTCCAAATGAAGACCCTTCTCAAGAAGCTCTTGAAGTTGGTAGATGTACCTGCTCTAGCCGGGATTACCACAAAAACTACAACCAACCTTCTTCTTCTTATGTAAATCCTTCGGGAACACAAAATGTAAACACCCCTAGTGGCAATAATAATGAACACGCAGGCCCAAAGAAGGCTTTCAAGTACGATTTGATTGAGCACTTCAAACACATACCTGCACGACAGCATATCCTTGATTTATTGCGAATGTCTCCACACACTCGTGATAATCTCATTTCAGAACTGCAAAGGCTGAATTCGGATGTCGACAAACATGTCCCACAAGTCCTAAAAATTGAAATGGACTATAGGGTCAAAAAATCAAATACTTCCTCAAAGGGAGAAAAGAAGAAAACCGAGGGATCAGGCATTGAATGCCTCTCAGTTCAGAAAGCAACAAATGCAACCATCGCCTTCGGTAAGGATGACCTCTTGTTAGGCGAGACAAAGCACAACCGACCCCTGTACTTCATAGGGTACATCAAAGAAACGCCGTTACACTGTGTATGCAATAAGAACCCCTTCATGCCACAACATCCTTCTTGGACGCCCCTGGATACACGAGAATGGTGTCGTCCCTTCAACTCTACATCAATGCATGAAGTTCGTCGGCAACGACGGCTCGATACATCGAGTGTTTGCAGACAAAAAACCCTTCAAAGGCAAAGAAGTCCATTTTGCAGATGTTCAAATGTATAAAGATGAAAAAGAAGAAAAGGAGGAAGAAACAGCGCCCTTCGCCGAAAATCTCCAGAAAAATAAAGGCAAGACTCCTCAGCGATCATCGGAAGAAAACAAACCTTCCTGTAGATCTGAAGAGAGAGATTCATCTCCCTTCGTTGCCTCTCTCAAATCTTCAGAGCCTTTGGTCATAACAACCAAAGCAAAGAAGACAAAGCAAAAGTCTGGGGGCAAGTTTGTCATCTCCTTCGTGTCTATCATGCAAGACACGGATTCAGAATCAGAGCCAGAAGACGACATATCATCAAGCCAAGCTGACACTCAACAAGTTCAGCCTGCTCTACCTCCAATAGAGATGCCTGCTGACGTAGAAGATCCTACATCTGCTTCCTTCGTTGTTCCGCAACCTCAGTAGAAGAGAAGCCAATCTTCTTTCACAGATCAGAAGCTTCTTTGTCAAATTCCTTGCTTGAACCTTCCCAAAACGAACGTATGCCTCAACTATTTCTATATAGTCCTATGACACAAGCTATTATAAAGAAAATGGGTTATGAGACTCAAAACCCAGTCAGTCTGGGACAAGGTCGCAGTATTCTCACACCATTGGAGCCCGCCTTAACCAAAAGTCAACTGGAAGATTGGAGACTCTACGGTCATGTAGAAAAATATTCACATGGGTTGGGGTATGATCCCGACGCTCCCATGAGACAGTTGACACAGGTGCTGAGGAGTCGATTTGCCGACCAAGCCTCAACATCTCATGAAGACATCGATCTCTTTGGATATCTCTTTGAAGAGTCACCCGTCAAGGACCCAGGAAGCTCTACAGATCGGTATGATTTCTTTGATAATGAGGAGGAATTGTCCGGTGATAAAGACATGTGGTATTCTGACCCAGAAGAACCGTCATCTCCAAAAGAAGTACCTTACTTTGACCAAATTTCAACAGGCGATTAGGATCACCTCATAGCAAGCCTTGAGAAGATCACTGATCCTGAAGACCCATGGCCAGAAACAAAGCCTTGGTCATAAAATGCCCTTGAAACTCCAGAAGGTTTCGTTGAGTTGGAAGCCTCCGAAAATATTGTGGAGGAACCACCTTCAAACCTTCCAATAGAAGACCCTGTTCAAAAGATAGACTTGGGAACACCAGATAACCCACGTCCTGTATTCATAAGAAAGAATATAAAGGATGATGAGTTACCCGAGTATATCTCTTTTCTTCGTGAGTTCGTTGATTGTTTTGCATGGTCTTATGCTGAAATGCCTGGCTTAGACCCCAAGATAGCAGCCCACAAACTCAATCTGCAAAAAGATATCAAGCCTGTCAAACAAGGCCAAAGAAGATTTCGTCCTGATGTGATGGACAAAATTGAACAAGAAGTTCAAAAACTCAAAAGCGTCGGCTTCATCCGTGAGGAACAACATCCTGAATGGTTCGCCAACATCGTCCCCGTGACAAAGAAAAATGGGCAGATCAAGGTCTGTATTGATTATAGAGACCTAAATGGCGCTTGCCCCAAAGATGAGTTCCCGCTCCCCATACCGGAGGTGATGATTGACAACACCTGTGGGTTTGAGCGAATGACATTCATGGATGGATTCTCTGGCTACAATTAGATAAAGATGCATCCTGAAGACGAAAAACACACATCATTTGGGACCCCATTTGGCATGTATTGTTACACGGTCATGCCATTTGGTTTGAAAAATGCTAGTGCCACATATCAGAGGGCTATGATGAAGATATTCCAGGATATGCAGCACAAGATGGTCGAATGTTATGTTGATGACCTCGCCGTCAAAAGCAAAAGAAAAGAAGACCATCTCAAAGATCTTCGAGAGAAGTCTTCCTCCGACTTCGCAAACACAAACTGCGGATGAATCCACTAAAATGCTTCTTCGGTGTCTCATCGGGTAAGTTTCTCGGATTCATAGTTCGAAAAGGCGGGATAGAACTTGACCCCATCAAAGTCAAGGCTATCCTAGAAATGCCATCTCCAAGAACCCTAAGACAACTAAAAGGGCTTCAAGGAAGGTTGGCGTACATCCGACAGTTCATCTCCAATCTCTCAGGGAAATGCCGTCCTTTTTCCCGCCTAATGAAGAATGGTGTGAACTTTGTTTGGGATGTTGAATATGAAGTAGCATTTCAAGATATCAAAACATACCTAACTAAACCTCCAGTGCTGGCTGCCCCTACCACTGGAAAATCATTCATCTTGTACACAAGAGCTCTCGACGATTCCTTGGGCGCCCTGCTCACACAAGAGAATGACGAAGGAAAAGAAGCTGCTTTATACTACCTCAGCCGCATGCTGATAGGCGCGGAGCATCGTTATTCTTCAGTCGAGAAAGAATGCCTTGCAGTGATGTTCGTCGTACAAAAGCTGCGTCACTATCTGCTATCCAACACGGTATACCTGATTTCGAGGATCAACCTCTTAAAGGTCTCTGTCATAAAAGCAGGTTCTCTCAATGGCCGACTGGCAAAATGGTCCATCCTCCTATCACAATTTGACATCAGGTATGTACCACAAAAGGCAATCAAAGGCCAAGCTCTAACAGACTTTCTTGTAGAGCATCCGTTGCCTAAAGATTTCCCACTCAGAGATGATCTCCCAGACGAACCTGTCTACAACGTGGAGACCTTCTCACCAAATGCCTCGTGGGACATGTACTTTGACGGTGCAACCAGAACAAATGAAAAAAGAAAGCTGATCTCGGGAGTTGGCATCCTCTTTGTTAGCCCCGACAAGCACACGATTCCACATGCTTTATCGCTATTGGAACCATGCTCAAACAATGCAGCTGAATACCAAGCTCTCATCATGGGATTGGAACTAGCCCTTGAATCCGACATCACCATGCTGGAAGTCTTTGGAGAATCTCAACTGATCGTCAACCATCAGAAATTTGAAGTCAGGAAGCCTGATCTGTTGCCTTACTACAACAAGGCACAATCACTTTGCCAAAGGTTTGACATCTGTCACATCACCCACATCCTCAGAGGTGAGAACATCCGTGCAGATGCCCTGGCCGGACTTGCCGCATCTATGGCAATCCAGGAAGGGGAAAACATGCAAATCACAATATGTCAGAGAAGGATTCTCCCTCCTCTTAACACACACCAAGCGGTTGCTGAATGGCACCAATTGGTCGGAAGTCGGATCTCCATCCTCAATCCCCCGATCGACGACTAGAGAGATCTGTTCATTGATTACACCATGTTCGGAATCATCCCTGAAGATCCAAAAGAACGGGTAAGCGTTCAAAGGCAAGCCCCAAATTTTGATTTGGATATACCTTCAAAAATGCTTTACATAAAATCCTTGGATGGAGTACTTCTATGCTGCTTGTCATAACAAGAGGCCGAGAAAATGCTCAAAGAAGTTCATGCTGGTCTTTGTGGAGCTCATCAAGCTGGTCCCAAGCTTTACGATCAGATAAAAAGGTTACAAAAGAAAATCAAGCCTCTCGACGACGAGAACCATCGGGACCATTACTCATCAAATGGAGCACATGGGCGGCTTCAATATGCTTCAAAAGGGCTGCATGTCAAATTTCAAGTCATTCCGACAACGTTTGACCTAACTTTGACGCTCCGAAAGAAAATCAAGGCTACCGGCAGCGGAGCACCCCGGGACCATGACATCCAAATCGGAGCTAATGGCTCATCTCAAAATGACTCCAATAGGCTCCCTGTCAAATTTCAGGTCAATCGGACATCGGTTGACCGCACATCAAAGCGCGACATCTTCCTCGCGGCAAAATCAAGCCTAGCAGCAACGGGACCCCAAACTGCTTCAAAACTCAAGCAACAGCCCATGATTGGTCCTATCTACTACTTAGGAGGCTTCACATCAAATCTCAGGTCATTCCGACATCGTTTGACCTAGTTTCAACTCTTAACAAAAATTGGCAACTCTGCGCGGCAAAGTCTTCGGCTTTTCCAAAAAGTAGGAAACTTTGTGCTCTAATTTCCACGACTTCTCATCGGGTTTTCTTCAGGAGACCCAAGCCAAAAAATGAGGAGAAATGTCAAGAAAAATCCAGGAGAAAACGGCGGCGGCAAAAAAGACCAAAGAACGGTCGAGAAACGACGACCAAAAGGGGACCAAACCCCTAGCCCATGGTCGTCGGCGGCCATAGGTGCATGGTCGCCCGGCGACCAAGGAAATCCGGGTCACCGGATTTGTCGCCGGGTGACCCGTTTTCCATCCTTTTTTGCATTTCGGAAGTTCCAACCCCTGTAATTTCCTGAAAATCTGATTTTCGACGCCCAGAAACGACTGATCTTCGTCGACATCTTGGATCCGCCGTCAAGAGCATGAAATCGTCATCGATCACTCCAAGATTTCTCCAAGATCTCCAACCGGCCGACCAAGAAAGTACACTTTCTATCCGACCGATCGAGAAATCGACAAGACTGATGTCACCGACTCACTGGTATCAACCAATGTTTGAAGTTGCATGATCATCTGAGATCGATCATCATGAAGATCCAATGTCGATCATCGTAAGAAGAATTCCAAAAGACGCGACACGGCCCGCGACTCTTCAAATCCCCGGTGACCACTTAATGTTGTTAATTGACCCAACTAAATGCGGTCATTAACTCATTATTTTGGACGGCCCAATCAGATTCAAGGAAATGAGAGTTACAAGTCAAAGCCATCATGGCATTAAAGCCATGAAACTCCTTTCATCATGGATATTAAAGGCGATTAAATGCCCATTATCTCCACTTGCCAATCAGAAGCCAAGAAAATGGAGTTACAAAATAAAGGAATTAAAACTTGTAGCTCCTACTATTATGTGACTTTAAATGCATTAAAGCCAATAAAATCACCTAAAGGCTACCAAATACCTATAAAAGGAGGTGATTCCAAGAATAAACAAGCCCGACTCCCGGAATCTCGAACTCAAGATCCAGAAGCCCTGCTACTCTGAAGAAACTATGCTGCAACAAATACCAAAAGTTGATTGAAGTCCCTTGGGGGGCACTCCCCCCCAAGAAAAAGCCTTCTCTTCTCCTATTCAACATGGCCAAGACGCAGCTCTTCAGCCCGTCTCTTCATTTTTTTTTTGGATATAGGACATTCCTTTGGTCCTTATCCTCTAAAAAATTGAAGTCCAAGCCAAGCTAAAGAATCAAAGCATCAAGCGTTCTCATCTGAAGAACGATGGCGAAGTCCATACATGACTTAAGACCGTCGATCTGAACTGGTCCCCACGATCTCCTGAGAAGTCAGATTCCCTTTCTCACTTTTCTGTTGTACTGTGTATTTTCTTTAAAAGACAAAAAAAATCACATTTCTTGTCTTTTTTCATTGATGAGATTTGTAAATCGCCTTTCACGGCAAACTCGCCTTTTACGGCAAACAAAATGAAATCGCCTCTCATGGCATTTTAAAAACTGTCTCTTTTCTTAAATATATGTGCAATGGAAAGTTAGAAAAAGGTTGATTTCCTTTCTACTCGCGAAAGTGGATCTCCAGATCACCGTTCCTAAATTCCAGGTAGAATAGAAAATTTGGCATACCCGTACAAAAATGTAGATGCCCTTTTTCCTCCCCCTTTCTTCCCTCCATTCGGATCCTTTGGGTGACCCCGGGGACGGATGGGAGAGGAGAGGAAGGAAAATTTCCGGGTCCATCAATGTGAGAAATCGGGACATGTATAAAATACACCAAGTGCAAGTATGTAAACGAGCGGGATGGGGTACTCAAAGGAATAACTGTCATCTCATGTCGGGCAATGCATTTCGGGAATAACAAGTCATGTAGTATAAATCTCGGGAGCAAGGAAATACAATTGAAATATTGGGATTTCACACAAAATATCAGGTTCAAGATTTGTCTAAGGTGAATAGGGGTCTCGTATGTCGATTTAATAACATCTTGGTACTCGAGTTTGGAGACTTTCCGGGCTCCTTATACACCTTGATAATTTCAACACATTCAATGAATCTTTGTGACATGGTTTCTTTCTCTAACGGCTTCATACATGTCTCCAAGTGAATAGTCCCCATCATTCTCTAAAAGGGTTCAAAAATGATTGGGACGGCAACCCCTTCCATTTCTCTTCATTTCAACTTTTCTTGGGTAATTTCGGTCACCTAGCGGTTAGCTGGTGGTTAGCTGCCAATAGGTTCGGCGGTTAGCCGCTGGCTGACCGTACGGCTAACCGTAGTTGGCCTAACAGAATGCAGCTATTGGAAATGGAACCGAAATGGTATGGTTAGTTGACGGTTAGCCGTCGCTGGGTTCGGCGATTAGCCGCTGGCTAACCGTGAGACTGACAATTGGGTTCAAGAGAAAATGGTGCTCTTTGGAAATGTAACCGTGACAGTTCAATTATTTGCTGGTTAGCTACCGGTCACCAGACGGCTAGCTGACATGTAACCGCTAGCTGACCACTAGGTGCGGGAAACTCCCCACTGTGTTAAGATTTGAGCCTCTTTCTCCCTTAAACCATCCTCACATCATCCCCCTTACATTTCTACAATAAAATGAGTCCAAGACTCTTCCAATTCATCATTCAACACTTCCACTCTTTCATATTACATTTCTCCCTTCACTTTCCTTCCATTCTCAATCAATCACAAAAGAGGAGAAAATCCACCAAATCACAAGCATTCATCTAAGTCACTTGAAAGCATTAAATGATAGGCCATAAATGCTAACATTTGTAAGGATTAAACACGCTAACAAGATTCATTATGAACATTTATTTCAAATCAATGCAACTCAATAAAAGCATGAAAGAAATAATGAAATCATTGATACTTCTCATGAAAACCATTCAAACCTCAAAATATCAATTCATCCACTTGCCTTAGGTCTTTTAGTTAAGCTACTAACCAAGCTCTCTCAAGAATCCTATAAGCACAAACATAATCCCCAAAAACAAACCCTAAAATGGGTCAAACAATGAAATAAAAGGAGAGAACTTTAAATAATGGAGATGGAGCTTCTATAGGGTCACAAGAACACATATCTAGGAGATGGAGATGATCACTTACTTGTAAGGTCCTCTAATGGCAAGAGTTAGCTCAATGAAGATCTTGGAATGAGAGGTTTTCTTCACAAATTGTATCAAGAGGTAGCCTTCAAGGTGAGGAAGAGAATGATGAAGTCCATTTTGATGTTGGTGCAAGTTTGGTGGGAGATTGAGATGAAAGGAGCAAGAAGAAGAAGAAAAAGGGGAAAAAACCTAGATTGGTTGCACTTGTGCTGGAAAAGGAGAAGAAAAGAAAGAAAGAATGGGTTTCCTTCTTTATAGCAAATGGGGTTGGGTCCCACCACTTAAGAAACTTGTTGGGCTGAAATCGTGGCTTTCGGGACTTCGAATGAATTCGACGAAGAAGGAAGAAATGATCACCGAAATATCTAGTTTCCAAAAAGTATATGTTTCACGGATTTTGGGGATATTAAGTTCTTGGGTACAGATTTGGTATACAATGACTGTTTTGCCCTCAAGGCTAGGAAATCGGGTTTTGGGGTCTCGAACGGGGATGGAGTAAATACAAAAGTTGTAGAGATTAACGGGATAAGTAAAACGGGATAGAAACACAAATCATAAGAGTCTCAGATAATCCCCCAAGTAAACGTATGGTTATATAAGGAACCACTAAAGGGCCCCACTAGTCACGAAGGCACTCAAAATTCCCCAAAACTATTTCAAAAGTTGTTCCAAACCCAACTTAGCCAAAATCACTAATCAAGCTTCGAACTAAAGCACAACTTAATTAACGCTAATCGAGGTTACTTGGGTCGGGGTCTTACATTCTTGCAGTAAAAAGGCCAATGGTTTTTGCCCACAAATCTAAACGCAAGTTCAAACCAAAATGGGAGGGACCTTCGTCATCGACAAAGTCTTCTCCAACGGCGCATATGCGCTCTTAAACATGGAGGGTGACAGATGTATGCTGCCCATCAACGGCAAATTCTTGAAGTGGTACTACCCTTGACGACTTATGCCACTGGGTTGTTGACACCAAAAATGTCACTTTGCCTCTTCAACATCAAGAAGCCACATGAAGCTGCATCTTATTACAAAATAGGCAATACTGCTTCAAGCATCAGATCTTGTCAGGATCACTTGAAAACTGCAAGATCCTTCAAGATAGCCAAAAGAGGAGTTCACATGAAGTTTCGGGCCATTTCGACATCATTTGACCCAACTTCACTCCTCCGGCAGCCAAACAGGCACTCCTGGCGGTGACGGCATCGAAGACATCAAAACTTCGATCAGAGCCTACGGATAGTCTCAAAATACATCCAAAAGGCTCCACGTCAAATTTCAGGCCATTCCGGTGACGTTTGACCCGATTTCGACGCTCCCAAAGAAAATCAAGCCTCTCGGCGGTGAGAACCACCGGGACCATTATTCATCAAACAGAGGGCATGGGTGGCTTCAACATGCTTCAAGAGGGCTGCATATCAAATTTCAGGTCATTCCGACAAGTTTGACCTGATTTTGACGCTCCGAAAGAAAATCAAGGCTACCAATGGCGGAGCACCCCGGGACCATGACATCTAAATAGGAGCTAATGGATCATCTCAAAATGGCTCCAATAGTCTCCCTGTCAAATTTTAGGTCAATCGAACATCGGTTGACCGCACAACAAAGCGCGACATCTTCCTCACAGCGAGATCAAGCCTAGCAGCGATGGGACCCTAAACGGCTTCAAAACTCAAACCAAAGCCCATGGTTGGTCCTATTTACTGCTCAGGAAGCTTGATAATCACAGATTTCATACATTAATAATCCTCCATTTTTAGTCCTTTTCACTCCCCATTCACTTAATTGATTGGGCTTGGCCATGTTTTGTAAATTGGGCTCAAATTGGGCCTAATTGTTTTTTTTCCAGCATTATTAGGATTCTACACTGTTTTTGTATTTCAGCCATATCTTGAGCTCTAGATATCTGAAAATTATGTATCTTGCCTTGTAGGAAAGATAAGAGAGAGCTCTACAACTTTCATGAAGTGCCCTAGAGCTGAATCAGATTTCTAGTGGGCCGGATTGGGCTTGGAAGTCAGAACAAGGGTGCTGTTGCTGGAACCCGAGCAGCATTCACTAATTGGTCCATAACTTGGGCTGTAGAGGTCTTTTGGAGCTGAAACTGGTCCCGTTGGAACTTACACAAAAGGGGCTCAAACTCTTATGAAGACTACCAATTGGAAATACAACGTTTTGATGGTGTTCTACCCCTGTGCAGTCGGCCAACGAGTCCAGAGACCCATTGAGAGTGATTTGGGCATAACTCTCTCATCTTAAGCCCAAATCCGGTGATTTCAGTGGCCAAGGAAAGCTAAGAGGCCGAGGGTTAACTTTAACTTAGGGGCAAAATGGGAAAACTCACCAAAAACTTCTTATAGTCGGTTGGTTTTGTATAAAGAGAGAGCAAAAAGGGGAAAACAGGGGGTATTCTGGTGGATAGGTTTTTCTTTTCTTTTCTCTTGTTTGCAACCCAAGTACTGTAGCCATGGAGGGCTAAACATTCCAGAGCAATCCAAGGAGCTGGAGGAAATTTTGTTTTGGCTTTGAGATTCTGTATCCAATTTTGATTCTGAATTGAATTAATTGTTTCCTTCTTCTATTGATTGGGATTTCGAATTGCATGATTAGAGATTTCTGTTGTGTGATGTGATCTGATTGGATCCTTATTCTTAATTGAGATTTGTGATTAGATTGTGATTGATTAATTGTGGTTTAGTCATATGAATTGAAGAGGGTTAGGTTGGCAGATTTGCTAATCTAGGTTAATTGAATCATGGGTGTTAAACTAGCATAGGTTGCATGGATCTAGCGATTGCAGGTTTATGAATTCTTTGTTAGTTAAATTCTATGTGATTGTCTAGTAAAGAATTCTTGTATTGAATTTTTTGTGTTTAATGCAGAGATTTTAGTCAATCATAGCTTAACCAATTAATTCAATCCAGATGCATGTTAAGTGTTCGATGAAAAGCCAACTTGATTTCTGACAGTTTCTTGGATTGGTTGCTTTACAATTTAATATTTTTCTTACATTTATTTCTTGCATTTATATTCTGCATACATAATCCCCCCCTTTGTTTTACTGTGATTTGGTTTAATTGGTACTTTGATCCTCAAGAAACGACTCGGTTCATCGCCTTATGCTACAAGTTATCGTAGAACTAGAATTTTTGTTATTTGGTTGAGTTCGGCACTCGAGCCAAATTTGGCGCCGTTGCCGGGGATCATTAGGTGCTAATTAATCATATCAATTAATTTCTTGTTTGGTTGTATTTTTGACTAGTTTCACTTTTTGCCAGTCAACAAAAAAAAAATCTGTAGATATAGTTTCTGTCGAGTTTTTGTGTGAATTTTTTTTTATACCATTGCTTTGTGTTTTGAGTCCCTACTGATGTATGACTAGGTCTTCTTGTAGTCATATACTTGACATTGATCCTGAAATTGAAAGGACTTTGCATGCATTGAATAGGGCTCATAGGATTCGTGAAAGAACAACATCTGAGGTTGAGATTAACATTGAATTTGAAACTAAAGCTGAGCATATAAATAACACTACACCTATGGCTGATAACATGCAAAATAGGACCTTAAAGGAACTAGCTGCACCTGATGTCAACTATCAGCCATTGTGCATTCAATATCCTGACTTGGATGCTGATTTTGAACTTAAATCTGGTTTAATTCACTTGCTGCCTAAGTTTCATGGCCTTGCAGGAGAGGACCCTCATAAGCACTTAAAGGAGTTTCATGTGGTCTGTTCCACCATGAAACCACAAGGAATTGCAGAGGAACACATCAAGCTGAGAGCCTTTCCCTTTTCATTAGATGGTGTAGCCAAAGACTGGTTATACTACTTGCAACCAAGAGCTATCACTGGCTGGAATGACATGAAGAGAGTGTTTCTAGAGAAGTTTTTCCCTGCCTCGAGAGCTGCTGCAATCAGAAAGGATATATGTGGGATCAGACAGGTGAGTGGTGAGACCTTGTATGAAGACTGGGAGAGATTCAAGAAATTATGCGCAAGCTGCCCACACCACCAGATTACTGATCAACTGTTGATCCAGTACTTTTATGAAGGCTTGCTGCCAATGGACAGAAGCATGGCGGATGCTGCGAGTGGAGGTGCCATAGTTGACAAAACCCCAGCAGCTGCTGGAGACTTGATTGCCAATATGGCTGCCAACTCACAGCAATTTAGTACCAGAATGATAACTCCAACCAGAGGGGTCAATGAAGTCCAGCTTTCTAATGCTGATCAGCAAAGATTAGAACATAGACTTGATGAGCTGACCTCTTTGATGAGACAATTGATAGTAGATAGGCACCAACCATCTGTGTAAGGACCTGCTCGAGTGTGCAGTATTTGTTCTTGTCCTTCACACTCCACAGATGCATGCCCTACACTTCTGGATGACAGTTCTGCATTCCAAGACCAATCTGTTGCAGCAGCAGGTGTTTTTCCTGGTAAACCACAATTCCAGCAGCAACAACAAAGATATGATCCATTCTCCAACACATACAATTCTGGCTGGAGAGATCATCCTAACCTGAGATATGGGAATGCAGCAGCACAACAGCAGTACAAGCAGACCTTCCAACAACCAATGCAATCGCAGAAATTTCAACAACAACCTAGGCCAAGCAGACCACCCTTCCAGCAACAACCACAAGGACCTACAGCCACAAAATCTGAACCTACTTTGGAGGATCTAATGAAGCAAATGGCCACCAACAGCATACAGTTTCAACAGAGGACAGAAGCTTCAATTCAAAGCTTGGAAACTCAAATTGGGCAATTAGCTTCTACTTTGAGTCAATTACAGCATCAAGGATCTGGCCAACTTCCTTCCCAAACAATTCCCAATCCAAAAGGGAACGTGAGTTCTATTATGCTGAGGTCTGGAAAAACAGTAGAGGTGGAGTCCCAACCAGCAGTGAACAAACAATTGCACAAGCCATCAGCAGTCGCCACACCTGATTCTAATGCACCAACCCAGAAATCTGATAATGATGATGAGAAAGCAGTCGTTGGCGCCAAACAGAAGCCTCAACTCTCCATAGCTCTTCCTTTCCCACAAAGAGCCACACAGTCCAAAAAAATAGAAGAGGCTGAGAAAGACAAAGAGCTGCTTGAGACTTTTAGGAAGGTGGAAGTAAACATCCCACTATTGGATGCCATCAAGCAAATACCAAAATATGCCAAGTTCTTGAAGGAATTGTGTACACACAAAAGGAGGCTAAAGGGCAATGAGAGAATTAGCTTGGGCCATAATGTTTCAACCCTCATCCAGCCTATGCCACAGAAGTGCAAGGATCCAGGGACTTTTACAATTCCTTGCATAATAGGAAATTGTGGATTTGAGACTGCCATGCTAGACTTAGGTGCTTCCATCAATGTAATGCCTATGTCTATTTTTAATTCCCTTGAACTTGGTCCTTTGCAAACTACAGGTGTGGTGATCCAGCTAGCTAATAGGAGTTATGCGTACCCATCTGGTTTGGTGGAGGATGTACTGGTTCGAGTGAACGAGCTGATATTCCCAGCTGACTTCTACATTTTAGAGATGGAGGGAGAGTCATCATCCAACAAGACTCCACTTATTCTAGGGAGACCTTTCCTCAAAACAGCACGGACAAAGATTGATGTACATGCAGGAATTCTATCCATGGAGTTTGGAGATTCCATTGTGAGGTTTAATATTCTTGATGCTATGAAACATCCGATGGAAGAACATTCGGTCTTTCATATTGATTTAATTGATGATTTGGTTAATAATTCATATGCTGACTTGTGTGAGGAGTTTCCTGAGATTGCTGATTTTGGTGACTCTGTGTGCGGTGATTTATGTGCTAGTTGTGATGGTGATAAGTCGTGTTCTATGTGTTCTGAAATTTCTACATTTTTGGGATATGATGAATCTGTTCCTGTGTTAGCAGATTGTACAACAGGTGATATATATGTAGAGGTTCAGACAGCAGAAGTAGAGCAACAGCAACCCATTAGATTATTACCTTCTGTAGTGCAACCACCGAAATTGGAGCTGAAGCCATTACCCGAACACCTGAAGTATGCATACTTGGCAGATAATGAGCAGCTTCCAGTGATTGTAGCCAGAAACCTCCCTGCTGAACAGGAGATGAGATTGCTACAGGTTTTGAGAGAGAATAAAAGGGCCATCGGATGGACTCTGGCGGATATTCCTGGCATTAGCCCTTCCACATGCATGCACAGAATTTTACTTGAGGATGAAGCTAAACCAGTGAGGCAGCCCCACAGGAGACTGAATCCTCTAATTCTGGATGTGGTGAAGAAAGAGGTGACCAAACTACTGCAGGCTGGCATTATCTACCCCATCTCTGACAGTCAATGGGTGAGCCCGGTACAGGTTGTACCCAAGAAATCTGGAGTGACTGTTGTGGCCAATCAGAAGAATGAGCTAATTCCTACTAGAGTACAGAATAGCTGGAGAGTCTGCATTGATTACAGAAGACTCAATCAGGCTACTCGGAAGGACCATTACCCCCTTCCATTCATTGACCAGATGCTGGAGCGGTTGGCTGGCAAGTCACATTATTGCTTCTTGGACGGTTACAATGGATACTTCCAGATCCATATTGCACCTGAAGACCAAGAGAAGACCACATTTACCTGTCCCTTCGGCACCTTCGCCTACAGACGAATGCCCTTTGGTCTCTGCAATGCCCCGGGCACTTTCCAGCGGTGTATGGTGAGCATCTTTTCAGACTTTTTAGAAGAGTGCATGGAGGTATTCATGGATGATTTTACTGTTTATGGCTCTTCTTTTAATTCTTGTTTGGATAGTCTAGCTAAGGTACTGCATAGATGCATTGAAACTAACCTTGTTTTAAATTTTGAGAAATGTCATTTCATGGTAACACAGGGTATAGTTTTAGGCCATGTAGTTTCCAGTGAGGGTATTGAAGTAGATCCTGCTAAAATAGATGTCATTACCTCTTTATCTTATTCCACATGCGTGCGGGAGGTGCGTTCTTTTTTGGGACATGCAGGTTTTTACAGGCGTTTCATCCAAGATTTTAGCAAGATTGCCCTTCCACTATCTAATTTGCTGCAGAAGGATGTAGAGTTCGTCTTTGACCAGAAATGCCAGGAAGCCTTTGATCATTTGAAGAAGGCATTGACTAGCACTCCCATCATCCAGCCACCTAACTGGACACTTCCGTTTGAGCTTATGTGCGATGCCTCCAACTATGCAGTGGGAGCTGTCCTGGCATAGAGAGTAGGGAAGGATCCTCATGTGATCTACTATGCCTCCAGAACTTTGGATGCTGCTCAAGCCAACTACACAACTACAGAAAAAAAACTCTTAGCCATTGTATTTGCTTTAGAAAAATTTCGATCATATCTGCTTGGTTCTAAAGTAGTTATGTTTTCTGATCATGCAGCGCTGAAGTTTCTTCTAAAGAAACCCGAAGCGAAACCACGACTAATTAGGTGGATGCTGCTACTCCAGGAGTTTGATATTGAAATTCGGGATAAGAGTGGAAAAAAAAACCTGGTGGCTGATCATTTGAGCAGAATTCCGAGAGCTTCAGAACCTCTGGCCATCCATGACTCCTTCCCAGATGAGCAACTTTTACAGTTGCAAGGTAAGAATACCTCTCCTTGGTTTGCTGACCTAGTTAATTACTTGGTTGCTGGTGTACTGCCAGCATATTTCAGTAGGGCTCAGATTGATAAGTTAAAGAGTGAGTCTAAGTATCATGTTTGGGATGATCGTTATCTATGGAGATTTTGTAGTGACCAAGTGATTCGGAGATGCATACCTGATCATGAGTTTGATTCTGTTCTTAGCTTTTGTCATGCATTTGCATGTGGTGGACATTTTGGACCTAAACGTACAGCTAGGAAAGTCTTGGACTCTGGTTTATATTGGCCTACCTTATTCCATGATGCATACTTGTTCTGTAAGTCTTGTGAACAGTGCCAGAGAACAGGGAACATTTCTCGCCGGAATGAGATGCCCCAGAAACCTTTGCTGTTTTGTGAGATTTTTGATGTATGGGGTATTGATTTTATAGGACCCTTTCCTATTTCTCTTTGGTTTTGTTTACATTTTGCTGCCTGTTGATTATGTATCTAAGTGGGTGGAGGCAAAAGCCACTCGGACTGATGATTCCAAAGTTGTTGTGGATTTTGTTAGATCACAGATTTTCTACAGGTTTGGAGTCCCGAGGGCCATCATCAGTGATCAGGGTTCGCATTTCTGTAATCGGAACATGGAGGCTTTAATGAAGAAGTATGGAGTCATACACAAAGTTTCTACACCCTACCACCCTCAAACCAATGGGCAGGCCGAGGTTTCTAACAGAGAAATAAAGCAGATACTTCAAAAGACAGTACAACCAAACAGAAAGGACCGGAGCAAGAGGCTTGAGGATGCTTTATGGGCTTACCAGACTGCCCATAAGACACCAATTGGGATGTCCCCTTATCGGATTATCTTTGGCAAGGCATGCCACCTGCCGGTGGAAATTGAGCATCGTGCATTTTGGGCGGTGAAGAGGTGCAACCTAGACCTAGACCAAGCGGGCATGGAGAGGAAGCTACAGTTGCAGGAATTGGAGGAGATCCGCTTGGAGGCATATGAGAGTTCCAGACTTTATAAAGAGAAGACCAAAGCCTTCCATGATAAGATGATTATGAGAAAAACATTTGAGATTGGTCAAAAAGTGCTTTTATATAATTCTCGTCTTAAATTGATGCCCGAAAAATTGAGATCTAGATGGGAAGGTCCTTTTGTTGTTACTAATGTTTTTCCTTATGGTGTAGTCGAGCTTCAAGATGTGACTACAAAGAGAAGTTTCAAGGCTAATGGGCATAGACTCAAGCACTTTTATGATGGTTTCCACGAGCATACCATGGAGGAGGTGGCCTTGCTTGATGCTACTTATCCAACATGAAAGAGGAAGTTTCCTTTCCTTACTTGTTCATTTTCTGATTTAGTTTTTCTGTTTTTAATTTAGTTTTCTTTTAATTCTGTCTTCTATTAAAAAAAAAAAAAAACACTAATTTTGAGTGCTTCTTGTTTTTAGTTTTTAATTGCTTTCCAATGGCTCTTGCGATATGTGGAAGTTGTGAGTTTGGGCAACTTGAGGATTCGCGGTTCATGACATAAGTGAATGAATTGTCTTTCATCTTGAATTTAACTTGTTTGGTAATGGAAATTGAATTGGTATATTAAGTTTGATACACTTATACCTTGTAAGAATTTGAGCTTCTTGATGAATGGATTACGTATTTGTACCATTCTCTTCCTTCTTGTGTGATTTTCACTCATGAATTTTGATCACTCTAGAACTTGCTTTGATTATTTTTGAGGCTACATTTTCACATGCCTGCATGAACATGATTGAGGCCTTCTTTCCTTGCATTAGCTACTTTAGCCACATAGCCAACCTTACATATTTTCCCTTGATTAACCCCCTTGAGCCTAATTTCCCATTCTTTGTTGTTCTTAGCTCATTATATACCCTTCTAAAAAAAAAAAAACCTGTTGCCCCTTTACCTTAAGGAATAGGAGAGCATTGGCCTTATCCTTGGATGAGCTCATGAACAAGTGTGGGGGACTCTTACATTGCTATTGTTTGGCTTGCTTGAGGACAAGCACGAAACAAGTGTGGGGGGTGTGAAAATGTTGTGAATGTTGTGCTAAAAAAAAAAAAAAATGGCATTGGCCTGGAGACTTGCAATTGTAATCATCGCGATGCAACCACTGATAGTTGGAGCTTTCTATACGGAAGGAGTTGTGATGAAAAAAAAAATCCTTGACAGTGCAAATCAAAAGCAGTCTTGGTATGCTGGTTTAGGCCTATTTGCTGCCAATGTGGGGTCGATTTTTTTTTTTTGGTATGAAGGGCGACTATTACACAATGAAAAGATCACCTACAAGCATCTATTTCAGACATTTTTTTTTAGTGACAACAGGGAGAGTTATAGCAGAGGCTGGAAGCATGACTTCAGACCTATCAAAGGGCACTGATGCATTTAAATCAGTTTTTCCAAAGGAAAGGAGGAGTGCAACTATCAGGTAGGCAAAAGCAAAGATAGTGCTTGCTCAAGCAATTTTGAAAAATCCAGCAATACTGCTCTTGGATGAAGCAACAAGTGCACTGAACTATAGATCAGAGATCCATGTTCAAGAGGCAATAGAGAAGATGATGGTTGGTAGGACATGTATAGTTGTAGCTCATAGACTATCCGCAATACAAAAATCAGACACCATTGCTGTGATTGAGAATGGAAGGATTGTGGAAGAGGGATCTCATGATGAGCTACTTTCCAAAGGAAAGGTGGAGTCTCCCAAAAGGAAAAGAGACTGTGTGTTCATCACATGAAAAATATATGAAAAGACTAACTTGCATCACATGGAATTGCATTAAGCCTTCATGCTTGTTCTGAGAATTCATCTCCAATGTTCTTTTATTCTCCTTGATTTTTAGCTTGTCATATCCTTTTCATCCTCATCCCTTACCTTGACCCCATTTCAACCTTGAATAAAGCCCTCTTGATTTGTGTATGCATGTGTATAGAATAGTGGAGAAGTAGAAGATAAGCAAGCTTATGGTAGTGTAAATTTTCATGAGTTGAGTTGAGTGAAACACTTTCCTTCTAGACATTTCTAGTGCTGAACACTTGAGGGAGTGAGAGTATATCCTGTGAGAATCTATCATTCTTGGTTTATGCTTTTCAATTGAAATTACCTTGCTCATTGATTTGGGATGTAAAGAACTGTCACTTCACGAATGTTTGATCCATTAGACTTCTTGGTTACTATCCTTACTTGTAACTTTTACATTCTTGAAGGTCATTGGAAAGTGAATCTCTTTGAGTTTTTGTTTTTGAGTTTTTGTTTTCCTTGTCCCTTAGTTTGAATCTTTAGTTTCCCCGGGACGTGCAAAATCTAAATGTGGGGGAATTTGATAATCACAGATTTCATACATTAATAATCCTCCATTTTTAGTCCTTTTCACTCCCCATTCACTTAATTGATTGGGCTTGGCCATGTTTTGTAAATTGGGCTCAAATTGGGCCTAATTGTTTTTTTTCCAGCATTATTAGGATTCTACACTGTTTTTGTATTTCAGCCATATCTTGAGCTCTAGATATCTGAAAATTATGTATCTTGCCTTTCAGGAAAGATAAGAGAGAGCTCTACAACTTTCATGAAGTGCCCCAGAGCTGAATCAGATTTCTAGTGGGCCGGATTGGGCTTGGAAGTCAGAACAAGGGTGCTGTTGCTGGAACCCGAGCAGCATTCACTAATTGGTCCATAACTTGGGCTGTAGAGGTCTTTTGGAGCTGAAACTGGTCCCGTTGGAACTTACACAAAAGGGGCTCAAACTCTTATGAAGACTACCAATTGGAAATACAATGTTTTGATGGTGTTCTACCCCTGTGCAGTCGGCCAACGAGTCCAGAGACCCATTGAGAGTGATTTGGGCATAACTCTCTCATCTTAAGCCCAAATCCGGTGATTTCAGTGGCCAAGGAAAGCTAAGAGGCCGAGGGTTAACTTTAACTTAGGGGCAAAATGGGAATACTCACCAAAAACTTCTTATAGTCGGTTGGTTTTGTATAAAGAGAGAGCAAAAAGGGGAAAACAGGGGGTATTCTGGTGGATAGGTTTTTCTTTTCTTTTCTCTTGTTTGCAACCCAAGTACTGTAGCCATGGAGGGATAAACATTCCAGAGCAATCCAAGGATCTGGAGGAAATTTTGTTTTGGCTTTGAGATTCTGTATCCAATTTTGATTCTGAATTGAATTAATTGTTTCCTTCTTCTATTGATTGGGATTTCGAATTGCATGATTAGAGATTTCTGTTGTGTGATGTGATCTGATTGGATCCTTATTCTTAATTGAGATTTGTGATTAGATTGTGATTGATTAATTGTGGTTTAGTCACATGAATTGAAGAGGGTTAGGTTGGTAGATTTGCTAATTTAGGTTAATTGAATCATGGGTGTTAAACTAGCATAGGTTGCATGGATCTAGCGATTGCAGGTTTATGAATCCTTTGTTAGTTAAATTCTATGTGATTGTCTAGTAAAGAATTCTTGTATTGAATTCTTTGTGTTTGATGCAGAGATTTTAGTCAATCATAGCTTAACCAATTAATTCAATCCAGATGCATGTTAAGTGTTCAATGAAAAGCCAACTTGATTTCTGACAGTTTCTTGGATTGGTTGCTTTACAATTTGATATTTTTCTTACATTTATTTCTTGCATTTATATTCTGCATACATAATCCCCCCCCTTCGTTTTACTGTGATTTGGTTTAATTGGTACTTTGATCCTCAAGAAACGACTCGGTTCATCGCCTTGTGCTACAAGTTATCGTAGAACTAGAATTTTTGTTATTTGGTTGAGTTCGGCACTCTAGCCAAAGCTTCACCCCAAAATTCAGGTCATTCCGACATCGTTTGACCTAGTTTCAACTCTTGAAGTCTTCGGCTTTTCTAAAAAAATAGGAAACTTTGTGCTCCAATTTACACGGCTTCTCATCAGGTTTTCTTCAAGAGAATCAAACCAAAAAATGAGGGAAAATGTCAAGAAAAATACAGGAGAAAAAAAGAAACAAAAAGCTTGAAAAACGGTCGACGAAACGGCGACCAAAAGGGAAAAATTTTCCCATGGTCGCCGACGACCCTGGAAATCCGGGTCGCCAGATTTTCGCCGGAAGACCCGTTTTCCGATCCTCTTCGCGTTTTGGGAGTTCCAGCCCCTGTGATTTTCTGAAAATTTAATTTTTGATGCTCGTCAACGACTGATCTTCGTCAACATCACGGATCCGCCGTCAAAGTATGGAATCATCATTGATCGCTCCAAGATCGCCAACCAGCCGACCAAGAAAGTACACTTTCTGTCCGACCGATCGAGAAATCGACAAGACAGATGGTACCGGCCCGCTGTTAGCAATCTATGTCTGAAGTTGCATGGTCATCCGATATCGATCAACATGAAGATCCATCGTCGATCATCGCAAGAAGAATTCCAAAAGACGCAGCACGGCCCGCGACTCTTCAAATCACCGGCGACCACTTAATGCTGTTAATTGACCCAACTAAATGCGGTCAATAACTCATTATTTTGGACGGCCCAATCAGAAGCAAAGAAATGGGAGTTACAAGTCAAAGCCATCATGGCATTAAAGCTATGAAACTCCTCTCATCATGGAGATTAAAGGCAATTAAAAGCCCATCATTCTCCATCGGCCAGTCAGATTCAAGGAAAAAGGAGTTACAAAATCAAGAAATAAAAGCTTGTAACTCCTCCCATCATGGAGCTTTAAAGTCATCAAAGCTCATAAGCACTCCTAAATGGCTACCATAGGCCTATAAATAGGAGATCATTCCAAGAAGAACGGATCCAGAAAAATCGAAGAAAAAATCAGCCAGAAAAATCAACCAGAATTCCCAGAAGCTCTGAAGAAACTCCGCTGCAACAAACACCACAAGGTGATTGAAGTCTTTTGGGGGGCACTCCCCCCAAAGGCAAAGCCCTCTCTTCTCCTGTTCAACATGGCCTAGACGCGGCTTTTCAGCCCTTCTCTTCGTTTTTTTATTGGATATAGGACCTTCCCTTGGTCTTTATCCTCTAAAAAAAACTGAAGTCCAAGCCAAGCCAAAGAATCAAAGCATCAAGCATTCTCATCTGAAGGACGATGGCGAAGTCCATACATGACTTGCGACCGTCGATCTAAACGAGTCCCCGCTATTTCCTGAGAAGTCAGATTCCCTTTCTGACTTTTCTATTGTATTTTGTATTTTCTTTAAGAGAAAAAAAATCACATTTCTTGTCTTTCTTCATTGATGAGATTTGTAAATCGCCTTTCACGGCACAAAATCTCCTTCTACGGCACAAATCGCCTTTCACGGCAAACAAAATGAAATCGCCTCTCACGGCATTTTAAAAACTGTCTCTTTCTTAAAATATATGTGCAATGGAAAGTTAGAAAAAAGATTGATTTCCTTTCTACTTGTGAAGGTGGATCTCCGGATCACCATTTCTAAATTTCAAGTAAAATAGAAAATGTGGCATACTCGTACAAAATGTTGATACCCGCCTTTCTCCCCCTTTTTTTTCCCTCCATCGGCCCTCTCGGTGACCCCGGGGACGGATGGGAGCGGAAAGGAAGGAAATCGGGTCCATCAAGCTGGCATACCCGGTGGGATTCCATTCATTTGAGAACGCGATGCTTGAATTCTTAGGCTCCTTTCTAGTTGGTAGCCTATGTTGGATCTTGCATAAAAAAAAAAACATGAGATGGAATTTTTGGAAAATTTCTACCTCTAAACTTATTTCCAATCTTTCCCATTTCCAAAAAAAAAACCTGATTTCTCTTTTTGGATTCAATTTTGAGAAACTTTGATCCTCTCCTTTTTGAACTTGATAGCTCACAGAAATGTTCGCAGCTATTGTTCTTATTGGGGAATGGGCCATCTTTTCTCTTTGATGAGTCCGATAGGGATTTCAAAAAAAAAAAATCTTCAAAAATAAAACTCCTTCAAAATTTTTTTTTCTTGGAATCAAAGTTGAGAAAGTTTGGTCCCTTCCTTTTCGGATTTAGCGCTCGCAGAAATGTTTGAGCTCTTATTCGGATTTGAACACCGTTTGTTCTCTTTGATGAATCCATAAAAAAAATTAAAAAAAAATTGTTTTTTCAAAACCCACTAAGGTTGCACCAATTGCGTTCTTTGACCAAAGTGGATCTAAGAAAAGCCTTGTCCAGAGTGTGAAGACAACTAGACTGTTCGAGGCAAAGGGTCCTCCAAACAGGTTCATTAAGTACTCCTACCCTTACCTGGGGGCTGATCTATCTACTAAGGTTTCATAAGACCGAATTGAAAACCTTTGTGTTTCTTTAAAAAAAAAAAAAAAAAAAAAAACTTTAAAAAAAATCGTCATTTTTGGGTTTACATTTGAGAAATCTTGGTTCCTTCCCTTTCGGATAAAAGCTCGCGGAAATCGCTTGTAGCTTGCGTTCGGATTGGAACACCATTTGCTCTCTTTTATGAACCCGATTTTGGCCTTTCAAAAATTCCATCTCGTGTCCATCTCAAGGATGTGATTTGCGACATTTGTGCCTAGCGGTGCTATTACGCCCTTCTGGGTCTACTGTATTCGCGACCGACACATTTGTATCTCCAACCTTATATCATCTTACCTCGAGTGAGCCTCGTTTCTCGGTAATTTGAATTAAGGTCTACAATTGCTTCTAGCAGTCACTAGAATGCTTGCTCTGAGCCTCCTGTACTTGCGTTCAGAACAATTGTATCCTCTATGGCTTTTTGCCTTCTTCACCTCGCTTGGACTAGGCCATCTATATTCTTGTGATTACTAATGGACGTGGTCTTGTTTCAGAAGTTTTCCAAAAACTAACAATGGCAGCTTCATTAACTACCACTTTCGATGAGAACAAGTACCAGCTCATGCTCCAAGAGAAGCAAAACAAGCGCACTCATAAGCGCCTTGCTAGCTACCGAAGCGTCACCTCCCTCGGCAAATCTCAAAACACCGGGTCGACCTCTACTCCTCGGACTATCATCTTCGGGTCGCTGGGACCGTTCCCACTTCCCGTAGAGGAAACTGCACCTGCTAAGAAGCAAAAGATCGCCTCGGAACTTGTCACTGCCATGACACCAAGGGCGAACACGAAGAAGCCTGAAGCCCATGGCAACCCCATGAAGCCTCAACCCGCAGAGAACCAGGTCTACCCTAAGACTTGGTCCCCGAGACCTTCACCAAAACAAAGGAGGTCACGAGCATCTGCAAAGCCAGCATACCTGCCCCCTCTTAAAGAAAACCGGTTCTATCCTCTTGCATATATGAAGGAGGAGAAACCAGTCTCTTGCCTGACAAAGAAGTCAACCCATCATGAGTCTGCTTGTTCCTACAAGCCAAAAATCAAATCATACATCACCAGACCTCTGCAAGAACCTGCCAAGGCCTGCAATCCTGCAGTTCGACCCTTTATCTCAACAGGGACCGAACTCACAAGATTCAAAGCTTCACTACGATAGTCGAAGCACCGAGTCCAAATCCTGTCTATGCCCAGCTTCAAGGAAGACAGGCTCGGCTGTTGCGCTCGAGGGAGTACACCCTTCATTGCTAAAGCCCAACCAGAGCTGACAGAAGCTCAAATTGTCCGTCGCATACGTCGCCGCATGTCGTATCGACAAAAGAGACTAGAGAAGCAAAGGACCTAGCATCCTATCCTCCAAGTCTCCCAAAAATGGGTCGAAAAAAAAAGACTCGATCAAGTTGCTGCTGTCCATATGGTTGGCAAAACCAGAAAACGTCAGAAATCAGCAACTAAACTTCATGTCTGACGACCGGTGACTCGCAGCGTCTCCCGGACACGAAGACATCTGGAAGAATCTTCTACTCCTTCAAGTCAAGGACAACGGAGTAATCCTTTCTCAAGCTCTTAAAGAATGAGCCCCAGCTCAGTCACCAGGACAATCTCCTTGTTCGAATCACGGGGGATGAACGTCTTGGCTACAAACTCTAAGCAACCTCGCAATCCACCTCCTGATGAAACGACCGCACGCATCCAGCAATTGGAGCAAGGTCAGCAGAGGATTGACGCTCTAATGGAAAATCTTCTTCTCGTGTTTCAGCGTCAAGAAAACAACCAACCTCCTCCAGATAATGAGGAAAATACAGAAAACAATGAGTCACGCGCCCTTACCAAGAAAGACGTTGACGATATCCTTGCCAAAGCAAAAGAAGAGGATACACTGAAGGAGCATGGGATCAAGCCACCATATCCCTTATGGATGGACTTGGTCCCGTTCCCTGCAAAATTCAAGCAACCTACCCTCCAAGCATATACGGGGAAAGGTTCAACTAGACAACACGTCATCCACTTCAAAATATTGACGGGAGCTATCGCGGATCAAGATGCCCTCAAGATCCGTCTCTTCGCAAGTACCCTAAAAGGTACGACATTCGATTGGTACTCCACTTTGCCAGAGGACTCCATCCAGAATTGGGCCATGCTAGAGACACGCTTCCTGACTCACTTCAAAGGCGAGGATCATCCTGTTACTATGGCATAGCTCTGCAGCCTAAAACAAGGAGAGAATGAGTCAACTTACGACTTCATTCACAAGTGGAAGGCGATGGCATGCAAATGCTCGGATGTACTGCCACAAACGTCGCTCGTCGACATCTTCCGTAACAACATGAGAGCGAGGATCCACCCCATGATTATCGGCAATAAATCAAAAAACCTGGGAGAACTCCTAGAAGTAGTTATGGAGGCTGAAACGGTGATCAAAGACCTCAACAGTCAGCAGTCATCAAAGAAAGAGCCAACTACCATTATGACCTCAAAGCCAAAGAAAAATGAGGTTCTTAATGTGCAAACCAAGTCAGCTCCTCAGCAGCCAAAGAAAGCTGAAAACAAAGCTGCAGGTAAGAAACCTGAACTCTTTGATGCCTTCAGAGAACGAGTAGAGAAAAAAATACCCGTTCGATGAAGATGTCGAAGAAATCTTCGAGGTTCTTGTAGCAAATGATAAACTCACCTTACCTGAGCCCAAAAGACTGGGAGATGTTGGCAAAAACAAAGATCCTCGGTATTGTCCATACCATCAGATTATGTTGCATCCTCTCAATCAATGTTTCGTTGTGAGAGAGAAGATCAACGAGATGTGGAAAAACGGAGTCATCACCTTTGACAAAAACTATGGGTCTGCCTCCGTCAACATGGTGTCATATGGACAAGCTTCAAAGACACCAAAGGAGAAGACCACTACTTCCTTTAAGGTATTTAAGATGACTCAGACGTCCCAAGAGTTGGTTCCTTATCCAACATCAAACAGACAACCTATATGGGTACATCCCGATCTCCTAGAAGATTAAAATTGGGAGATCGTCAAAACAAAGCCTATCACTCAACAGCGAAGGCAAGCCAAGAAACAACTCCGCAAGCTCAAACAGCGGGAGAAAACTCAACCAAAGCAAGAAGTCCCTGAAAAGGCAGAGACCTCTTCCACTGCTTTGTGGGGGGCAACGGAAGAATCTAAGGCTTCAAAGGTGGAAAGAAAATTCACCCTTGGTGATTTCATGCCACCTCAATTCAGAAATGAAACTACGCAGGGGGCATCATACTCTTGCAATTCGCTAATTGGATTCTCCATGGATGGATACGAGTCCAGTGACACCGACGAATGGGAGGAATCCCTTGAAACAGGAGAATACCTCTCCGAGGAAGAATGGGTTCTCGAGTCTCACTTTATGCCGGTAATCTGGTATAACCCATATCAGCTACAAGGATGCTGGTCCAATGATGAAGAAGGCCAAAAGACTGTTCAAGAAAATGCTGTTGACTCAGCACCCTTCAACGCTCCAGTGGAACCAAATTGTGTTGAACCACAAGGGGCAGACGAAGAAGAAGATTTGGCTCCTATGCCTGATCTTGAAGAGTATGCAAGGATCTTGCAGCGCCTTGCCTTAGAACAAGAGCAAGATCTTCGCTATCAAAACCCGGAACCGAAAGTCCCTGAAAATCAATAGGTACCTCCTCCCTCAATTCTTGAAAATGAAGAAAACTGCTGGATAGATGATCCTTTCACATCCGATGATGAGTCCGACTCCCAACAATCCACTCTGGGGGAATCTCCCATCAGGGCAACTTGCAATGCGATAATTCAGGATGACAGTGCCTTTGAAGCATCATCCTCTCCAGCTACACCTGATAGTATATCTTCCAGAGCTATATTTTCTAAGGTGACTTCCACAGAGATAACACCTTATCAGCCTTCGTCCCCTGAAGCTGTGACATCACAACTCACAGCCCTTCCGACCGATCATCCTTAAGAAACTTCAGCTGATGGAGACCTGGTCAATTGGTCCCAGATACTTGACCTCATAGGAGACGTCTGGACCGACAAATTACTCGATGAAGGAGAAAAGTTGCTGGATGCGGTTCAGGACTTGTTCCCGAAAAATGCTCCATGTAACGCAATCACTGAGGATGGTGACTCTGCTGCAGACACATCTTCAGCAAATGAGAAGGATCAACCCTTGGATCCCAAGGACGATCTTCCAAATGAAGACCCTTCTCAAGAAGCTCTTGAAGTTGGTAGAGGTACCCGTTCTGGCTGGGATTACCATAAAAATTACAACCAATCTTCTTCTTCTTATGTAAATCCTTCAGGAACACAAAATGTAAACGCCCCAAGTGGCAACAATAATGAACATGCAGGCCCGAAGGAGGCTTTCAAGTACGACTTGATTGAGCATTTCAAACACATACCTGCATGCCTGCACATCCTTGACTTGTTACAAATGTCTCCACAGACTCATGATAGTCTCATTTCAGAACTGCAAAGGCTGAATGTGAATGTCGACAAACATGCCCCACAAGTCCTACAAATTGAAATGGACTATAGGGTCAAATAATCAAATACTCCCTCAAAAGGAGAAAAGAAGAAAACTGAGGGATCAGGCATTGAATACCTCTCGGTACAGAAAGCAGCAAGTGCAACCATCACCTTGTTAGATTGTATGGACTCAATCCATCAGTTGATGTAATAAACTGATTAACTTCTTTATTTATCAATAAAATCATGCTTTCCTTTCATGAGATGAATGGTGTTTATTACTTAATGCACATGACCAATACATATGACATAATGGTTCATGAGATGAACCGGGTCCCATTAGTATATTAGATGTGATATATGTTTATGGATGAGATCCACATACGGGAGACATGTGTCACAAATCTAATACTTAAAATATCTTCACAACTAGTGATGAGACTGGGCATCTCATCTGATAAGGTTGCAACACTTTGATCACTATGAGATAGTGTGATTTGTCTCGATCATCAGAATGTAAGATTCTGGATCATAGTGCTGGTACATTGGATGTATTAAAGGACCATGAGAAACACCTTATGAAATACTGTCTCGATTTAAGGATTACTCTCATAATTCCCTAGCAATAGGCTCTTAATCCTGAGACATTAATGAACTCAAGTTTCTATCTATTCATTTGCTTTGAGTCACCAATGAGTAAGGTCAACTGTAGATCAACACCTCGGTGTCTTAGGTACGTGGTAGTAGGACTGTCGGAACATCCAATGGTCAATATGGAATCTATCTATATTATCCCCTTGTGCCAATTAATGGATTTACCATTAGTAAGTGCGCACCCATCTCGATTAAGAGTTAATTGGATGGTACCGATGATCACTGTAATTAATTGAGGCTCAAGGATGATAAGATGTGGATCTAAGATTGGATGAGACAGATTTATTCCAATTGATCCATGGATAATGATAGAGGGGCCTACTTGTGGTAATTGGGAAGTTTAGGGTCTTCATTATAATTTATTTCTAAGACTGGAGTGCAATTGCATTTATATAATGGTGTTATTTGCAATTAACTGTGGGCCTGGATTACACATGAGATGTGGGGTAGCGTGTCCCAGTTGGAGCCAGCTTTCTAAGGAATCCCTAGTGGTCCCCACGCTAGCCCAAGTATTAGAAAGATTCTATTCTTACTTAAACTCTAAAAGGAAGGAATTAGAAAGTTACTATTTCTATTTGAAGTGGGACTTCTAATAGTGGTAATAGTAAGCTCCTAATTTGTGTGGAAGTGTGACTTCTAATACAAATTAGTAAGAGAGATAAGAGAGGAGACTTGAGGGCTACTTAAAGGGGAATACACCCCTTGGACGTCCATGACATAATACCCACGCCCAAGAGCCTCTAGTGTAAGTGTTGCACAACTCTTCTTCTCCTCTTCTCTCTTCTAGTTGCCTTTTAGTTCCTTAGAGTTTCTAGTACGGTTTTCTCTTGAAGATCCCACACATCTTCTTGAGAAAAGAGATCTGATAGAGGGTCATAGCGTGGAAGACAACAAGGTCTTGGAGATCTCTAATTGCTTCAAGAAGAGTTCTTGTTCTAGTTGGTTGTCTTCCCCTCGATTAGAGCACTACCGGGCTCCAAAGGTATTGTCTGCTTCTTTACTTGTTGTAGATTATTTTGTTGCATGTAGTTGCTGATTTCTATCTTCTAGATAGGTTATATTGCTGTACATGATTGATGAGAAAAAGGGATTGCATCCTGGATGTGGTTTATGGCCTTCTGGATACTTGATCCCTGAGTCAAGTGGGTCAAAAGTTTTGAAAATCTATCCACGAGGCCCACCTACTTCCAACACGCCTTCGGTAAGAATGACCTCTTTTAGGCGAGACAAAGCACAACCGACCCCTGTACTTCACAGGGTACATCAAAGAAACATCGATACACTGAGTCCAGATCGACCCAGGTTCTACACTCAATCTCATCTCTATTTCGGCACTTGAAGAGCTGGGCATCCCACCTAGCAAGCTGAGTCACACGTCTGTATCCATCTTTGGATATGATGGGACCGCTCAAAGGCCCATCGGCAAAATCAGGTTCAAGTTGGAAATCGGTGATCTTATCTCTGAAGTCACTGTGTATGCAATAAGAACCCCTTCATGCTACAACATCCTTCTTGGACGCCCCTGGATACATGAGAATGGTGTCGTCCCTTCAACTCTACATCAATGCATGAAGTTCGTCGGCAACGACGGCTCGATACATCGAGTGTTTGCAGACAAAAAGCCCTTCAAAGGCAAAGAAGTTCATTTTGCAGATGCTCAAATGTACAAAGATGAAAAAGAAGGAAAGGAGGAAGAAACGACACCCTTTGCTAAAAATCTCCAGAAAGATAAAGGCAAGACTCCTCAGCAATCATCAGGAGAACAATCCATCTCCCTTTGTTGGGTTACCAACGTGTCCATCTCATGGGTCATCAACACTAATTAGAACTCTTTCAAAAAATTAATTTGATTTGACCAATTTTAGTTACTTGCTATGTTTGGATCAGATTTGGAAATATTCTAAATTAAGCATGCATTCATAAATAGAAAGTGCTAAAATTAGAAACTAGTCCTATCCTCCACATGGTCCTAGCGGAATAGACTTCTTGGACTTCTACACTTTCCAAAACTTTGGAATTCCTCAAACTCTTTGGGTAACTCCAAAACACTTTCGGTAATCTTCAAGCTCTTTGATTTGGAGTCCAACATCGCTTTCCTTCTTCGTCTCGGACATCGCCAGAATTTACAAATTTAGAAAAATTACATAAATTCCTATGCCTCGATTATGAGACTTACATGGTAATCTAAACATGGAAATAAAATGGTATAGGGAAATTCATCATGCCTTGCCCTTTCACGGGAAACCAAGGAAACCATGACGCCCTTTACATTTAGCCTTAAATAAACCAATAACCATAAATAGAAAGCAAAAGACTTGTGGGCCATATGGAGAGGACATGATCATCTGCAAGTTAGTATCTCATACAACAAAGCATCTCACAAAACCAAGTTACCAAACCACAATGGAAAAACAAGATGCCAAAAGTAGCCACGATTTTAATACACGCACTTCGCAGAGGGGGTCCGGGGGTGTCCCCCGGCGGGTGTTCTGGGGCTGCTGCCCCCGGATCAAATAATAAAGAGATCCTGTGTTCTCGGTCGACCGCCCAGAGGGCTCGGTCGACCGACCCTACAGGCACCCGGTCGACCGAGCACGAGGCCAGGTCGACCCGCCTGACGAAGGCAGAAAATTTGGTTTTTCCAATTCGAGTCCAAACACCTCCAAAACACTTTTGAAGGCTCTCAAAACCCTTTTGTGACTATCCAAACATGAATCTACTATTAAACCAAGCAAATTCATCAAAACTGATCCTTACATAACCCTTGCTCTATCCTCTTCACATCTCATGTAAAGATTAGAACAAGCTTACTGATCTAACATGATTAGAGATGAGGTATGGCTCTGATACCAATTGTTGGAAATAGGTGGGCCATTCAGATATGTTTCAAAAACTTTTGATCCACTTAATGCAGGGATCAACATCTAGAAGGCAACAAACCCAATCCAGGATGCAATCCCTCAAACTCATAAATCATGTACAACAATATATCCTATCTAGAAGATAGAAAACAGCACCTAAACATGCAACCACGAAATCTACAACATACAAAGATGTAGATTATACCTTTGGAGCTTTGTAGTGCTCTAATGGAGAATTTGAATACTTTCTTTGATGATGAACACCTTCACTAATCAAATCAGAATCTCCAACACCTTTTGATCTTCCACACTATGACCCGTATCAGATTCTCTTTTCTCAAGAAGATGGTGGAATCTCCAAGAGAAAAACCCTAGAGGAAACTAGAAGAGAAACTAGAAGAGGGAAGAGATGTGCAACAACTTGCACAAGAGAGGAAGACGATGATGGGCGTGAATCACTAGGTGGGATTGTGCATTAGGGACGTCCAAGGGCTCCTCTCCTCCTTTTATAACATTCAAGCCACCTCCTCTTACTAATTGAAATAGAAGTCTTACTTCCACTACAATTAGTTGCTTACTAAATCACAATTGGAAGTCTTACTTCAAATATGATTAGTAACTTCCTCTTTTACTAATTAAAATAAAAGTCTCACTTCCATTAATAATTAGTAACTTACAATTACCACTATTAGAAGTCTCACTTCAAATAGAAATAGTAACTTTCTATTTCCTTTTAGAGTTCTACTATAATTAGTATCTTTCTAATATTTTGGGGTAGCGTGGGGACCACTAGGGATTCCTTAGAAAGCTAGATCCAACTGGGACACGCGATCCCACATCTCATGTGCAATCCGGGCCAACAGTTAATTGCAAATAACTCCACTATATAAATGCAATTGAACTCCAGTCTTAGGAATATATTACAATGAAGACCCTAAACTTCCCAATAACCACAAGTAGGCCCCTCCATCTATATCCATGGATCAATTGCACGTGTCCACCAAAATAGATCCATATCTTATTATCCTTGAGCCCCAATTAATTATAATGATCATTTGGTATCGATCCAATTAACTCTTAATTGGAATGGGTGCGCACTTACCAATGATAAATCCATTAATTGGCACAAGGGGATATTAAAAATAGATTCCATCTTGACCATTGAATGTTCCCACAGCTCTACTACCACGTACCCAAATCACCGAGGTGTTGACCTACAATTGGCCTCACTCATTGGTGACTCAAAGCAAATGAATAGATATAAACTTGAGTTCATTAATGTCTCAGGATTATGAGCCTATTGCTAGGGAATTAAGAGAGTAGACCTTAAAGTAAAGACAGTGTATATAAGGTGCTTCTCATGGTCCTTCAATACATCCAATGTACCAACACCATGATCCAGAATCTTACATTATGATGATCGAGACAAATCACACTATCTCATAGTGATCAAAGTGCTGCAACCTTATCAGATGAGATGCCCAATCTCATCACTAGTTGTGAAGATATTTAAGTATAAGATTTGCAATACATGTCTCCTGTATGTGGATCTCATCCATACACATGTATTACATCTAGTATACTTGTGGACTCTGGTTCATCTCATGAACCATTATGTCATTCGTATTAGTTATGTGCAAACAAGTAATAAAACACCATTCATCTCATGAAAGGAAATCAATAATATATATTGATAAATAAAGAAATTAATCAATTTATTCATCATATACTGGTATTGAGACCATAAAACTAACAGTTCTGACCCAGAAGAACCTTACTTCAACCCAGTTTCAACAGGCGATTGGGATTACCTCATAGCAAGCCTTGAGAAGATCACCGATCCTGAAGACTCATGGTCAGAAACAAAGCCTTGGCCTGAAAATGCCCTTGAAATTCCAGAAGGTTTCGTTGAGTTGGAAGCCTCTGAAAAATATTGTGGAGGAACCACCTTCGAACCTTCCAACAGAAGATCTTGTTCAAAAGATAGACTTGGGAACACCAGATGACCCACGTTCAGTATTCATAAGCAAGAATATAAAGGATGATGAGTTACCCGAGTATATCTCTTTTTTTTGTGAGTTCGTTGATTGTTTTGCATGGTCTTATGCTGAAATGCCTGGCTTAGACCCTAAGATAGCAGTCCACAAACTCAATCTGTAAAAAGATACCAAGCCTGTCAAACAAGGCCAAAGAAGATTCCGTCCATACGTGATGGACAAAATTGAACAAGAAGTTCAAAAACTCAAAAGCGTTGGCTTCATCCGTGAAGAACAGCATCCTGAATGGTAGGTCAACATCGTCCCCGTGACAAAGAAAAATGGGCAGATCAGGGTCTGTATTGATTATAAAGACCTAAATGGTGCTTGCCCCAAAGATGAGTTCCCGCTCCCCATACCAGAGGTGATGATTGACAACATCGGTGGGTTTCAGTGAATGACATTCATGGATGGATTCTTTGGCTACAATCAGATAAAGATGCATCCTGAAGATGAAAAGCACACATCAGTTCGGACCCCATTTGGCGTGTATTGCTACACTATCATGCCGTTTGGTTTGAAAAATGATGGTGCCACATATCAGAGAGGTATGATGAAAATATTCCAAGATATGCAGCACAAGACGATTGAATGTTACGTTGATGACATTGCCGTCAAAAGAAAAAGAAAAGAAAACCAACTGAAAGACCTTCGGGAAGTCTTCCTCCGACTTCGCAAACATAAATTGCAAATGAATACCCTGAAATGCTTCTTCGACGTCTCATCGGGTAAGTTTCTCGGATTCATAGTCCGGAAAGCTGGAATAGCACTTGACCCCATCAAAGTCAAGGCCATTCTAGAAATGCCTTCTCCAAGAACCTTAAGAGAACTGAATGGATTTCAAGGAAGGTTGGCATACATTCGACGGTTCATCTCCAATCTCTCGGGGAAATGCCATCCTTTCTCTCGATTGATGAAGAAAGGCGTGAAGTTTGTTTGGGATACTGAATGTGAAGCAACATTTCAAGATACCAAGTCATACCTGACCAAACCTCCTGTGCTGGCTGCCCCTACCACTGGAAAACCATTCATCTTGTACACAAGAGCTCTTGACCACTCTCTGGGCGCCCTGCTTGCACAAGAGAATGACGAAGGAAAAGAAGCTGCTCGATATTACCTCAGCCGTATGCTGGTAGGTACGGAGCATCGCTATTCTCCAGTCGAGAAAGAATGCCTTGCAGTGATGTTCACTGTACAAAAGCTACGTCACTACCTTTTTTCTAACACAGTCTACCTGATTTCGAGAATCAACCTCTTAAAAGTCCTGGTCACAAAAGCAGGTTCTCTCAATGCCCGATTGGGAAAATGGTCCATCCTCCTATTACAATTTGAAATAAGGTATGTACCACAAAAGGCAATCAAAGGCCAAGCTCTAGCAGATTTCCTCGCAGATTTCCCCACTCAGAGATGATCTCCCAGACGAACCTGTCTATAATATGTAGACTTTCTCACCAAATGCCTCCTGGGACATGTACTTTGACGGTGCAACTAGGACAAATGAAAAAAAAAGCTGATCTCGGGAGTTGGCATCCTCTTTGTTAGCCCCGACAAGCACATGATTCCACATGCTTTCTCGCTACTGGAACCATGCTCAAACAATGTAGCTGAATACCAAGCTCTCATCGTAGGACTAGAACTAGCCCTCGAATTCAGTATCACCATGCTGGAAGTCTTTGGGGACTCTCAACTGATCGTCAACCAGATGAATTAGAAATTTGAAGTTAGGAAGCCTGATCTGTTGCCTTATTACAACAAGGCACAATCACTTCGTCAAAGGTTTGACATCTGTCACCCATATCCTCAAAGGTGAGAACATCCGTGCAGATGCCCTGGCCAGACTTGCCGCATCCATGGCGATCCAGGAAGGGAAAAACATGTAAATTACAGTGTGTCAAAGAAGGATTCTCCCTCCTCTTAACACACACCAAGCAGTTGCTGAATGCCACCAATTGGCCGGAAGTCGGATCTCCATCCTCAAACCTCCAATCGGCGACTGGAGAGATCCGTTCATTGATTACACCATGTTCGGAATCCTCCCTGAAGATCCAAAAGAACGGGTACGCATTCAAAGACGAGCCCCGTGTTAGGAATTTTGTATTTACAATTTGATGGATGCATGATCATATTCACTTTAGCAACATTTGAATTTTCACACTTGCATTGTTTTAGAAAACCTTGAAATCTTGATTTTTACATCCATTGGTTTTAGACTTGAAGAAATCTTGTTTTATGCATGTTATGTTTCTAAACTTGGATGCATTGGATTTAGAATCAAAACTCTTTTGAAAACCTAATTCTTTGTGCATTACTTTTCAGAAATCATATTGAGAATTTAGGTTTGTGCCTTGCATACATTCATCACTTTCAGAATCATCTTTGTATGCATTTTCATTTGAAAAGAGTTTTTAGAAATCAAGCTAGCCTTTGGATTTAAAGTTTCAAATCATTTTAGGCTCTTTGTGTTTCATGTTTTTAATCATCTTAGAATGATTTAAAACATGTTATTTAAGCTTGGTTTAGTGGCCCAAAAATCCTCCCAAAGAAATACCTTCAAATGTGCAAAAGTTGGAATTTTTGCAAAAGGGGAGTGGCCTGGCAGTGTCGCCGGTCGACCGGCGCAGAGGTCCCGGTCGACCGGGAACACTGCAGGCCGTCTGGGCCAAAATGCTCCAACGGTCAGAAATTTGACCGTTGTGTGGTCCCGGTCGACCGAGGCCTCTTTACAGGTCGACCGAGGACTAGCCGTTGGGCACTTTTTGGCTATAAAGTCCATTCATTTCCAACCTTTTTCAAGGCTTGATACATGAACTTTTGAGACCATTTTGGAGCCAAGGAAAGGGGAAGAAGTTGGAAAGGCTAGAGGGCTATTTGGAAATCAAATGCTTGAGTTTTAAAAAGGTACATCTTACTTATCATTTTGATTTCCATTAAAAGTAGAATCAATGCATGTTTAAATCTTTGTATTTTCATTTATGCATGATTTCTAGCTTTTAAAGAGTTGTTTTGCAAACTCATTATCTTCATTGGTATATTAGAATTGTTTGCAATCACTCTCATCTAAATCACATGTGTTCTTAGACTTTTATATTCATACAACATGTTTTAGATCATTTCTTTAAGTTGTGTGAATCTTTCATGTGATTAGTTTTATCTTCAATCATCATTTTATAAGCTTTGATTTTAAAATGCATCATGCATTCATTTAGGAGCTTCATTGTAGAAATTGATTGAAGAAAAGCATTCATACACTTGTGCACACACTTTAACTTGTTTCAGTGTATGTTTGTAATTTGAATTAAACTTTCATATTAGCCTATGTAGAGGCAATTCAATTGAGCTTAAATTGTATCTCTTGGAGTGTTCTTTTGTGAAGACACCTTCTTTGAGAAATCTCTCATTTGTAAAGGTTATTGCTTAGCCTAAGAAAAGCATTGTGTAAAGGTTATTGCTTAGCCTAAGAAAAGCATCTAGTAAGGTTATTGCTTAGCCTAAGAAAAGCATTTTGTAAAGGTTATTGCTAAGCCTATAAAAGCACATTGAGAGGTTGTTGTTAAGCCTAGAAAAACAACATTGTAAGGGTTATTGCTTAGCCTAGTAAAAAGCATACATAGTGGAAATCCGGTGGGGTGATTGGATCACAAGCCGGTAGTGGACGTAGGCATTGAGGCCGAACCACTATAAACCTTGGTGTTGTGGTGTATGCTTGTGGTGATTCATTTATTAGCTTCCGCATATTGTTTGATTAATCATCGCATGTGACTAGTTTTTATTAAGAAGTTAAAATTGGTTTAAATTGGTCACAATTGTAGCTCACCCTATTCACCCCCCCCCCTCTAGGGTTAGGATCCCAAGGACTTTCACCCCGAACTTTCATTTGGATATACCTTCAAAAATGCTTTAAAGAAAATCCTTCGACGGAGTACTTCTGCGCTGCTTGTCACAACAAGAGGCCGAGGAAACCCACAAACAAGTTCATGCTGGTCTTTGTGGAGCTCATCAGGCCGGTCCTAAGCTCTACGATTAGATAAAAAGGTTGGGATATTATTGGCCTACCATGGTAGCCGACGCCATGCAATTTACTAAACGCTGCCGCCAATGCCAAGTTCATGGCAACAAGAGGCTGAGGAAACCCTCAAAGAAGTTCATGCTGGTCTTTGTGGAGCTCATCAGGCCGGTCCTAAGCTCTACGATTAGATAAAAAGGTTGGGATATTATTGGCCTACCATGGTAGCCGACACCATGCAATTTACTAAACGCTGCCGCCAATGCCAAGTTCATGGAGACTACGTTCATATGCTTCTAGAATGGCTACACCCCACAGCAATCTCATGGCCGTTCGAAGCTTTGGGTATGGACATCATAGGTCCTATCTCTCCTCCGTCAAGCAAAGGTCATTGATTCATCTTCATCTAAAGCTTCCAGGCCACGCTTCCTCAAGATCTTCCCATAAAATGCGGTAGAACGCCGCGATCCGTCTGCAGCACGGGGAAGCTTTTCCCAAAGAATCTACCATTGCTCATACTCTTGAGTCTTCCTCTGGAGATTGCTTTTAGCCTCCTTGACTTGGCGAATCAGAGTCCCTTCTCTGGTACGAGCTTCCACAATGGTGGCCCATTTTACAGCTGCTTGTTCCTCCAATAGCTCAAGACGCTGCCTGGTCTCAACGACCTCTTTATCAACACGACGCAGATATTCTGTCAGCCAAATGATAGCTAACTCGGTAATGTTCCTCTCCCGAACAAATTGCTTCCGAGTCCGCAAGATCTCGTTCAGCTCAAACTTGACCTCACCAGAAGGCTTCAAAAACATCTCATTGAAGAAGTCACCACTTGGGAAGCTCTTGGTTTCCTTCTACTTGCTCCCTAAAGCTATGACTTCATCAACAAAAGCCTTCGCATCTGCAATGTCCATGCCGACCTCTTCGCTATCAGCAAGGATGTTCTGTACATGCTTGACCATGCCAAAGTCGGCTTCTAAATGGCCAGAAGAAAGAGTTTCGACTCATGAGCTCAAAACGCTCTTCAACACTTTCTTCGCATACTCAAGAGGTGGCCCGGATGAAGGCTCGCCCCTCTCCATTGGTCGACTGCCCGTGTCATGTCCTGCTGGAGGAGTGATCATTAAGCTCTTTCTAATCGGAGACACTGGTGAAGGAATCTGCTCAGAAGATTTCGTCTTTGCCGCATTAAAACTGGAAGAAGAAGTCCCTACTTCTGGTTCAACTGCAGGCATCCCCTGCCCTGGCACTGAGAAAGACGAAGGAACTTCTTCCGCTACCTCACAATCTGCCAGCAAAACAAAACAAAAGGGTATGAATATGATCCTGTTTGAAAAATCATTATCATCAGGGTTATTGCTACAAATGCCTTCTTCGACGATCGGCGGAATACTTTCTGCCTCCATGAGTTCATCTAAAGCGTCGTCAAAGGCCACGTTCATGGATGGCTAGAAATCGTCGGAATCCTGTGGCAAGTCAGCTGACAAGAAAATAAGCAACATGTTAGCAGATGACAACACAGACAAAAAAGAAAGAAAATACAAAGAAGTCATACCAGGTGAAGATTTTGGAATCACTCCAGAGTCCCTCGGTTCTTCTTCTGATGCCGCAATTGGATCCATCACTGCTTCATCAGTCGGAACCTCAGGCATCACAAAGTCCTCATCCCCCACTGAAAAAGGGAGAGAAGGCAAATCAAAATAATAAAATCTCAATGAAAGAAATGGAGAGAGAAAAAAGAAGAATCATACCTTCACCGGCAGTCTCTTCCTCTCGACTCCTCTTTTCCGGAGGCTCATTAACATCCCATGACGACTCTTCAGCAATGGTGGGAGGGACTTCTGGATCAGGAGAGTCATCGTGTCGTCGCTTATTACGGCACTGTCCTCTCTTCCTCTTGCTTCTATTGGTTGGTTTACTTGAAGTACCCCCCCCCCCCCATTGTCAAAGTCAGGATCTTCGCTTGATTCCTCACCAGATGGTCTGCTCTTCCCAGTAGACTCCATGGAAGGTTTTGTTAGTTCCGCTTGCATCCAAGCGTCGATCTCGGCTTCCTCCTCTTCTAGCTTATCCAAGACCTCACTAGGTATCTCTTGTACAGCTCCTGGTCTGATGATGTCCTGCTCATTGAGAAAGCCAATCTTGTGCTTCTCTCCAGAAAGGAAAGCCAGAACTTCCTCTAGCCGGACTCCATCTAATCTGCCAAGACCCTTCCTAGGAGATTGCTTGACATCAAGCTCCTTCTTGGAAAGCCCCTGGTACACTGAAAAGTTTTCCACAAACCATTTCGTGAAGCCAGCAGTCTAGAAAGTGGGCAACTCAGGATATGAAATCATGGCGGTAGTGTCCTCTGCACTGTAAAAAGCCCATGCATTCCTCCCGTCCTGCAAACCTCCAAAGCACTTCACCATGCTCGAAGGCGCTCCAACAACTCCTTGAGAGAAGCCTAACTGCAGTGTGAAACGCGAGGGAACATACGGCTAGATATCAACAAAAAGATGTCTTCGGTACACCATCGTACCAACACGTATGTTAAAAAGCCACCCCTTTTCTGCATTGGTAAAGGAGTAATGTCTTCCTGACCCCACCCTGGTGGAATTACGAGGGGCACCAAAGTCAAAAGCCTTCTTCCGCAAACCGGGAGAAAGCTTCACTGAAGATTGCCCGATCTCGATGTCCCTGAACCGTTGGATCCTCAAACGGGCAGATAAAAGATATTCGGAAACGGCTGTCCCTCTAGCCAACCGAATCATGAAAAGGTCATCATCCTGTGCAACTCCCAATCGATGGAAGTCGGGACAGTGGTAAGCATACCACTAATAGAAAATATGGGTTGAAAATACCCTATTCATAGGGAGCCCCAACCGAACCAAGAAAACAACAGCCTGTAGTTCGGTATACAAGTAGGAGTAAAGAGCTGGGACCAAAGCCAACCGCTCTCCGAACGCCATCTGACAAGCCAGAAAAATACAGTGCGACCTAATGTGTGTTCCATCTCCTCCAGCAAAAACAACCTCACCCAACCAATAAGTGAGGTAAACAGTGAGATCTCTCCATAGTGCAATGTCAGGACAAATGGCGTCTATACTCTTGAAGAACTTCTTCAAGTCATCTCGTATGATGGAGATCTTCTTCAAACCTGGGTTCTTGGCCCTAGCATCTTGGGCCATACCATCAGAAGACTCTCCGCCGTCAAAGAAGTTGGAACTACAATTCTTCCAACTGCTACACCGGACTTTCGAGCCCTCCTTCTCCTTCAAAAAATCATAGAAGGCGACGAGCTGAAAGTACAGGAGCCTGAACTCCTCAGACTGCTCCTCAAGAACGCTGTCGATAGGCATAAACTCCTCATAGAGTTTGCCAAGGATAGGCAGCCCGGTGATGACGCTTTTCCTTCAAAGTAAAACCAATCTCACCGTTCGTCACAATGAAGGTGTTGGTTTGTGGAAGGAATGACTCTAGCATGGCCATGAAGGCCTCATCAGAGAAAACCACGGTCTTCCAAAAAGCGCAAACCGTGTGGAACCTAACATTGGTGAACCACAAGGAGCAACTGACGAAGAAGATCTGGCCCCTATACCCGATCTTGAAGAGTATGCAAGAATCTTGCAACGTCTTGCCACAGAGCAGGAGCAAGACCGCATCGATGAGCTTCGTCAAAATCAAAATCCAGAATCGGCAACCCCGAAAAATGAAGAAAGCTGCTGGATAGATGATCCCCTCACATCTGAAGGCAAGGCTCCTCAGCAATCATCGGAAGGAAACAAACCTTCCAACAAAACCGAAGAGAGCATTCATTCTCCCTTCATTGTCTCCGTCAAACCTTCAAAGCCTTTGGTAATCACTACCAAGGCAAAGAAGACAAAACAAAAGGCTGGGGGCAAGTTCACTATCTCCTTCGTGTCTATTATGCAAGATACGGACTCGGACTCAGAGCCAGAAGACGATACATCGTCAAGCCAAGCTGATACTCAGCAAGTTCAGCCCGCTCTCACCCCATTGGAGACACCTGCCGATGTAGAAGACCCTACGTCTACTTCCTTCGTCGTGCTGGCAACTTTGGCAGAAGAAAAGACGATCTTCTTCCACAAATCAAAAGTCTCTTCACCAAAATCTTCGCTTGAACCTTTCCAAAATGAAGGTATGCCTCAACTATTCTTATATAGTCAAACGGCACAAGCTATCAAGAAGAGAATGGGCTATGATGCTCAAAATCCAATCGGTTTGGGAGGTGGCCGCTGTATTCTCACACCATTAGAACCCACCCTGACCAAAAGTCAACTGGAGGATTGGAACTCGCCCACGAATCTGGCATCACCATGCTGGAAGCTTTTGGAGACTCTCAACTGATCGTCAACCAGATGAATCAGAAATTTGAAGTCAGGAAGCCTGATTTGTTGCCTTACTACAACAAGGCACAATCGCTCCGACAAAAAATTGACATCTGTTGCATGACCTACATCCCCAGAGATGAAAACATCTGTGCAGATGTCCTGGCCGGACTCGCCGCAACTATGGCGATCCAAGAAGGGGAAAACATGCTAATCACAGTGTGTTAAAGAAGGATTCTCCCTCCTCTTAACACATACCAAGCAGTTGCTGAATGCCACCAAGTGATTGAAAGTCGGATGTCCATCCTCAAACCTCCGATCAGCGACTGGAGGGATCCGTTCTTTGATTATATTATGTTCGGAATCCTACCTGAAGATTCAAAAGAATGAGTAAGCCATCAAAGATGAGCCCCCAGACTTTCATTTGGATATTCCTTCGAAAATGCTTTACAGAAAATCCTTCAATGGAGTACTTAAACGCTGCTTGTCACAACAAGAAGTCGAGGAAACTCTCAAAGAAGTACATGCTGGTCTTTGTGGAGCTCATCAGGCTGGTCCTAAGCTCTACAATCAGATAAAAAGGTTATGCTATTATTGGCCTACCATGGTAGTGGACGCTATGCAATTTGCTAAACGCTGCCAACAATGCCAAGTTCATGGAGATTATGTCAACATGCCTCCAGAATGGCTACATCCCACAGCGATCTCATGGCCTTTCGAAGCCTGGGGTATGGATATCATAGGTCCTATCTCTCCCTCATCAAGCAAAGGCCATCGCTTCATCTTCGCCGCTACGGATTATTTCTCCAAGTCGTCAGAAGCATTTGTACTCAGCGAAATGAAGACCTCATCAGTCCTTCAATTCTTGCGCACCAACATTATTTTTCGCTTCGGCATACCTAAAAGATTCGTCCATGATAACGGACCACAGTTCCGGGATCACAGATTCTACAGGTTCTGCGACAAGTACAAAATCCAAAGTTGTCCTTCGACTCCATATAATCCGGCGGCGAACGGACTAGCAGAAGCCTTCAACAAGACACTTTACAAAATTCTCAAGAAAATGGTCTCTAGTCACAAAAGAGACTGGGGAGACAAACTACCTGAAGCTTTATGGGCTTATCGGACCATCGTTTGAGGACCAACCCATAGTACACCATTCTCTTTGGTCTATGGATGCGAAGCTATTGTCCCTTTGGAAGTACAAATTCCTTCCTTAAGGGTATCTTTGCAAAATGACATGACTCAAAAAAGTAATGCCAAATTGAGACTCCGAGAACTGGATAATCTCGATGAAAGACGGCTCGAAGCTCTACAAAGCATTGAGCTATACCAAGCACGCATGGCAGAATCTTTTGACAAGAAGGTCAGGAAACGTGCCTATAAAAAGGGTGATTTGGTTCTTGCAGTAAAAAGACCAATGGTTTTCGCCCACAAATCCAAAGGGAAGTTTGAACCAAAATGGGTGGGACCCTTCTTCATCAACAAAGTCTTCTCCAACGGCGCATATGCTCTCCTAAATATGGAAGGCAACAGATGTATGCTGCCCATCAACAAAAAATTCTTGAAGCAGTACTACCCTTGAAGACTTACGCCACTAGGTCAGAGCAATGCCTGCACGGTCAAAGCCTATTCCCAGGTACTTGCTCGTCAAACTGACTCCTTTTGGAATTTTCATCCTTATGTTAAAATTTCTAAAAAAATTCAAAACAATGTTTACTTTCATAGTTTCATTGTTAAAAAAATCCAAAAATCCAAGTTTTGTTACCTTTTCCTAACTTGACCAAATTTTCGATCGTTGAACCCAAATTTCATGGTTTGAAACAAAATCAGGACTCAGGAATTTCCACCCTAGTCCACCCCGACTTTTACAACCAAAAATAGTTTTAAGTCAAAATTTACGACCCTCGTGTCTCTAAAGAAAAAATGGTTTTAATGAAACCACGGGGAAGTGACGCTCAGTCAATACTTGCAAAGCCCAAAAAAAATTTGGAAGGATGCGAATCCCATTCGATACTTCCAAAACCTCAAAACCACAAGAAGCAACACCTTGTCGATACTTGCAAAATTTCAAAAATCATGGAGACGCAACATTCCAGTTGATATACACAACCCAAATTTTCAAAAGAAAAAAAAAACCCTCAAATTTCACAAAAATCGTTGGGAAGCGACATTTAATCGATACCCGCAAAACCAGGGTTTTTGAAAAAGCAAGGAAGCGACGTTCAGTTGATACTTGCACCCCAATTTGCGAGGAGGCGACATCCCATCGATACTCGCAAACCGAATGATCAAAGAGGCGACATTCCATCGATACTTGCAATACCATTCAACAGGGAGGCGACTTTTAGTCGATACATGTATTTTTGAAAACAAAAAAAAAAACAAAATTGGATTTTATGCCAAAAACCAAAACCTAGCTTCTACGCCAAAATAAAAACCTGGCTCTTACGCCAAAAATAAAATTTCGGCTTTCATGCCAAAAAATCCAAAAAATCGGCTTTTACGCCAAAAATCTAAAATTTGGCTTTTATGCCAACAAAACAAAACTTGGTTTTCAAAAAATCTGTCATTCACGCCAAAAAAAAAATCTGGCTTCCATGCCATCCCAAAATTTCGGCTTTCACGCCAACAAACAAAACCGACTCCTATGCCACAAAACCTGGCTTCCATGCCATCCAAAAAAAAAAAAAAAAACAACGACTTTCATGCCACCTCAAAAATTCGGCTTTCATGCAATATAAAAAAAAATCGGCTTTCATGCCATCTCAAAAATTCGGTTTTCATGCCATCTAATAAAACTTTGGCTTCCATGCCACAAAAAGATTTTGGCTCTTACGCCACAAAATTTGGCTCCCATGCCATCTTAAAATCTAGCTTTCATGCTATAAAAAAAGACAAGATTTTGCCACAAAATCTGGCTTTCATGCCCAAAACAACCCTTTGACAAAAGATTTTCACAAAATGACAACCTTTTGGTCAAATCTTCAAACAAACAAACATCCAACTTTTGCTTATTTTCATAAAAAAGAATCTGAGTAAAAAGTATATAGAGTACCAAAAATGTTTTTACATGGAGGTACCAAAACGAGAAGAAAAAAAGGGGTTTGTTACAAAAGTCAGGAGCTTAGTCTAACATGGTATTCAACCAAAGAGTCAACTCCTCAAGCAGACTCTGGGCCTTAGCCTCTAAAGCTTTCAGGCCACGCTTATTCAAAATCTTCCCATAAAAAGCGGTGGAACGACGTGACCCATCTAAAGCACGGGGAAGCTCTTCCTAAAGAATCTTCCATTGCTCGTACTCTTGAGTGTTCCTCCAGAGATTGGTCTCAGCCTCCTCGACTAGGCGAATCAGAGTGCTTTCTCTAGCACGAGCTTCCACAATGGCGGTCCATTTTGCAACAGCTTGTTCCTCCAATAGCTCAAGACGCTGTCTGGTCTCAACGACCTCTTTATCAACACGGCGCAGACCTTCTGTTAGCTCAATGATAGCCAACTCGGTGACGTTCCTCTCCCTAACGAATTGCTTCCGAGTCCGCGAAATCTCGTTTAGCTCAGATTTGACCTCGCCAGAAGACTTGAAAAACATCTCATTGAAGAAGTCACCACTTGGGAAGCTCTTGGTTTCATTCCACTTGTTGCCTAGAGCCATAACTTCATCAACGAAAGCCTTCGCACCTGCAATGTCCAGACTGACCTCTTCGCTACCAGCAAGGATGTCCTGTACGTGCTTAGTCATGCCAAAACCAGCTTCCAAATGGCCAGAAGAAAGAGTTTCGATCCATGAGCTCAAAATGCTCTTCAACACTTTCTTCGCATATTCAAGAGTTGCCCCAGATGAATGCTCGCCCCTCTCCATTGGTCGACTGCCCGTGTCATGATCTGTTGGAGGAGTGATCATCAAACTCTTTCCGATTAGAGACACTGGTGAAGGAATCTGCTCAGAAGATTTCATCTCTGCCGTATTAAAACCGGAAGAATAAGTCTCTACTTCTGGTTCAACTACAGGCATCCCCTGCTCTGGCACTGAGAAAGATGGATGAACTTCTTCTGTTACTTCACAACCTGCCAGCAAAACAAAACAGAAAAAATGTATGAATATGATCATGTTGAAAAAATCATTATCATCAGGGTTATTGCTACAAATACCTTCTTCGACGATCGACGGAATACTTTCTGCCTCCATGAGTTCATCTGAAGCGTCGTCAAAAGCCGCATCCATGGATGGCTCGAGATCGTCAGAATCCTGTGGCAAGTCAGCTGACAAGAAAATAAGCAAAATGTTAGCAAATGACAACACAACCAAAAAAAAAAAAAAGAAAATGTTAAGAAGTCATACCAGTTGAAGATTCTGGAATCACTCCAGAGTCCCTCGGTTCTTCTTCAGATGCCACAATCGGATCCGTCACTGCTTCATCAGCCGGAACCTCGGGCATCACCAAATCATCATCTTCCACTAAAAAGGGGAGAGAAAGAAAATAAAAAAACAAAAAAAATCAGCAAAAAGAGACGAAAAGAGAAAGAGGAGGAATCATACTTTCACCAACGATCTCTTCCTCCCAGCTCCTCTTTTCCGGAGGCTCATCAGCGTCCCCTGACATCTCTTCAGCAATGGTGGGAGGGACTTCTAAATCAGGAGAATCATCGTGTCGTCTCTTATTAGGGCCACGTCCTCTCTTCCTCTTACTTCTATGGACCGGTTTACTCAAAGTACCCATCCCATCATCTAAGTCAGGACCTTCGCTTGACTTCTCGCCAGATAGTCTGCTCCTCCCCGTGAACTCCAAGGAAGCCTTCGTTCGTTCCGTTTGCATCCAAGCATTGATCTCGGCCTCCTCCTCTTCTAGCTGTCTCAAGACCTCACTAGGTATCTGTCGCGACCCCGGACTGAGCTACCGAGGTCCTAATTCGGGATCGGGATACTAATGATGATAATACCACATCGTCGGTTTAACGCCATACATTTATTTAATTTCCCACAGGTGTCCGTGGTGAGGATTATCACAACCATATAAGAACATTTATATTAAGTGCGGAAGCGTGTAGCAAATCAAATATTCAGTCCATCTCTAGTCATAAGGATAATAACACAAGTATAGTACTGTATCAGAATGAGCAATGATCATTAGCATGTTACCCAAAAGTAAGTTAAAGTTTATAGAAAAATCATTTAATTACATTTCCCAAAATAGAGGCCAACAAAGGCCAATGTCAACAAAATACCAATTCCCAAAAGAATGGTTAAAAGTTCTCCCAAAATGTTCTCTCTAGCAATCCAATGTCTAAATGGCATCATCAGCACGCCACTCAACTAACTGGTGCGGTTCTCCGACCGCCTCCTCGTGCTTCTCCTCGGGATAACCAACAACGGGACCTGAGTACCAAAGAGTGGGTCAAACACGACGGTTTGGCAAATGGGTAAAATACAATGACAATATGATAATAAATGAATTTACCTTCAAAAGCATTTAAACATGTTTAGATAACAATTTCTATAAACGAGACTAAACATTTATTCAAATACAAGTATGCTTTATAAAACATGCAAAGGTAACCAAGGAAACGGGAAACAAACAAGATGGCAATCACACGAAGCTAAGTCCTCTATCACTAAAGTGACAGAGAAATAACTAGGCACTGATCTCAGTCACTCGAGGTGAGGAGAAACAGTAGATCTTATAAATACATATACATATACTATATATGACCACGGTAGCGAGTCGAGCATCAGGAACCACAGTAGCAATCTTCGACATCGGGACAAGGCCACGGTAATAACAGGGTAGCTGGATCCAAACTGCAGCTGGCGGGACAAGAGGGGGATCTCCAAGTCGATGGATTAGACCAACAAGTTATCCAAGCTTAGTGGTGCCGACTCATAGGTCAAATAACAAATCGAGACATGTGCAAGTAAATTTAGTACAAATAAATAAACGGGCAGGACGGGGGTGCTCAAGGGCACGCTGTCATTTCATGTGGTGCAATGCACTTCAAGACAAGTAACTATTTCAAGTGTACTTCAACGCTTTCGGGAAAACAAGGCATGTAGTATAAATCTCGGGATCGATAAAGTACAATAAACAATTGAAATCTCGGGTAAAGTATCGGGTTCAAGATTTATTTGAAGTAAATAGGGATCCCACATGTCGATCTAATAATAATTTGGTACTCTTTGAGTTTGGGGGCATTCCAGGCTCCTTATACACTTTGAATTCTCAAAACTTCGAATGACACCTTCGTGATATGGTTTCTTTCTCAAATGGCCTTATACATTGCCTAGTGAATCTCCTTTGACCGACAAAGCTCATCGCTCGAGCGAACCGGAGAGTTCGCTCGAGCGAGGAGCTCTCTGGAATGATTGTATGGGTAATTTCGGTTACCTAGCGGTCAGATGGCGGTTAGCCGCCGTTGGGTTAGGCGGTTAGCCGCTGGCTGACCGCGGTTGGCCTAATAGAAAGACAAGTTACTGGAAATGTAACTGAAATGGTTCGGTTGGCTGGCGGTTAGTGAAAGTCCTGGGATCCTAACCCTAGAGGGGGGGTGAATAGGGTGGGCCACAAATATGACCAATAAAGACCAATAAACTTCTTAAACTAAACTAGTCACAAGTGATGATAAACAATCAAAATGCGAAAGCTAATAAAACAATCATCACAAAGCAAACACCACTACACAAAGATTTATAGTGGTTCGGCCTCAATGCCTACGTCCACTACCGGCTTGTGATCCAATCACCCCACCGGATTTCCACTAATTATGCTTTTTACTAGGCTAAGCAATAACCTTTACAATGTTGTTTTTCTTAGGCTCAACAACAACCTTTACAAGATGCTTTTCACGGCTAAGCAATAACCTTTACAAAGTGATTTTCTAAGGCTAAGCAATAACCTTTACAAATGAAGATTCTCTCTAAGAAGGTGTCTCTTCAAGAACACTCTAAGAGACACAATTTAAGCACAAATGAATTGCCTCTAAATAGGCTGATATGAAAGTGAAATTCAAACTACAAACATACACTAAAATAAGCTAAAGTGTGTGCAGAAGTGTATGAATGCTTTACTTCAATCAATTTCAACAATGAATGCTTGATGCATTTTAAAATCAAAGCTTAGAAAAAGATGATTGAAGAGAAATGCTAATCACATGAAAGATTCAAACAACTTAAAGAAATGTACTAAAACAAGTTGTATGAATATTAAAGTCTAAGAACACATGTGAATTAGACAAGAGAGTTTGCAAACCAATCTAATTTACCAAAGATGATATTGAGTTTGCTAAACAACTCTTAAGAAGCTAGAAATCATGCATTTATGAAAATACAAAGATTTAAACATGCATAGATTTCAATTTGAATGGAAATCAAAATAACTAGTAAGATGTACCTTTTTAAAACTCAAGTATTTGATTTCCAAAAAGCCTTCTAGCCTTATCACCTCATTCCCCTTTCTTAGGCTCCAAAATGGTCTCAAAAGTTCAATCCACAAGCCTCTCAAAAGTAGGGAATGGAATGGACTTTAAAGCAAAAAACAGTCCAACGGCTAGTTTCCCCGGTCAACCTGGTACACACAACGGTCAGAAAAATAACCGTTGGTGCTCAAAACCATGTCGACCCCCTGGGACCAAAATCCCCCAAAATTGCATATTTTAAGGTATTTCTTTGTGGGGATTTTTGGGCTACTGAACCAAGCATGGAATCATGATTTAAATCAAACTAAGATGGCTAAAATCATGAACCATAAAAAGCCTAAAAAGATTCAAAACTTTTAAAACCAATGGCTTCCTTGATTTCTAAAAACTCTTTTCAAATTATTTGCATCCAACTTTAAAAACCAAAACATGCATAAATCAAGATTTCTACAAGTCTAAAAACCAATGCATGTGAAAATCAAGATTTCAATATTTTCTAAATCAATGCAAGTGTGAAAATTCAAATGATGCTAATATGATAATGCATCCATCAAATTGCAATACACAAAATTCCTAACAATCACCTGTCACGACCCGGCCCGAGATCAGAGTCATTAGGGTTAAACCCCGGGTCGCGATGCTCATACTTACTCCCGCAAACCCCGAATTAACCGACGTTAAAACGAAGTCCACAAGGGATCTTGCATATGTACCTGTCAATGTACAGTTGTGCGGAAATATACAAGAATATACATTGACAACCATTTAACAAAATGAATCAGACTTACTTTGACTTGTAAAGTTCACTTTACATCATTTCATTTCTCCTATTATCAACCACTGCATATTCAAAATACAATGCAGGGGACATAACTTACAATACCTACAATACCAAAATGAATATATAAAACAATTTCTAAAAGGTTTCCAAAAAGATTTCAATGTATCCGCTCTCAGATCACGTCCATTCAATTAGACCTCCTGGAGGTATCGAATGGGCCTCCTCCGCTGGCGGGACGGTCTCGGAGGGACCGGCACGGGCAACTGAGCTTGTAACATCATCAGTAATACTATGAACACGACGGTTCAACAAGATATACATACATTTATAGCATGTTCGACAATTCCTGACAATTCACTGATTTCCAGTTCTAGAAAATCAATAATAAATAAAAGTAATCCTGACAATAATATTGGCAACTACACTAGTATTGGTTCAACTCCATTCTGTTCTTCCAAAAGGAAGTCTTCCATACTCATTCATTCATTACATTCAATATTTATTAATGGCTTATCAATATATGACTTTTCAGTCAATGACCTTTCGGTCCAATAAGGTGGGATCTTCCTAGTGTCTTGATCAGAGATCACTGGTGTCACCACGGAGCTCCGGACCGCTCCCAATTCCATCTACTGCAGTTGGATTAATCAATTCATTGTTACTTTTCGTAACTGTTCATTCATTAATTTATTCAATTCAATTTAACAATGAGTTGAGGAAACCACTATGTAGTGACAGACCCATTAACAATTCATATCCATCTCATTCCCATTCTAAACCAATCCTCTAACCAACCATTGAGTGAAACGGTGGTTATTAATGCACGTATTACTATCGATGACATTACTTAGTTGATTATGAATTAGGATAACCCTCGTTAACACTTATGGAGGTTTAAACATGATTAATCTTAGTCTATATGCTTAGACTTTTAATTCCGGAAATTCGGAAGTAAACGGACCTCTTTCAACATTTCTCAGTGGGCCAGGTCGACCTGGTAAGGCCCAGGTCGACCTGCAGTTGTAACCTGAAAATCCCATGAATAGTAATTTGGTCAGGTTCGTGTGCCCGGTCGACCGGGACCAGGTGGCCGGTTGACCGGCCACACTGCAGAAGCAGAACACAGGTTCTGTACCTGCAGTGCAGTGAAGGGCTTTCAGCCCTTTTCTTCCTTATACCTGATGAACCTGATTAACAATTATTTTACGAATTTAACAAAAGCAATCCCAGATTAATAATCCAACTAATCTAACCCTACTTACCTTAATCTATTACATTAACACATAACCTAATTAGGGTTTTAAAACCCATAATTCACCCTAACATCTGATTCATCATTTCTTTCCGTCAAAATCAATAAAAACACCTTAACAAGCATAAATACATGTATAACTTGCCTTAGGTGAAGCTTAGTCTTTGTTTGGCTTGCCTTTGGAATGGGATTCCTCCACATGAACCTTTAATTCCAATAACCTCTAATAATATGATGAAGAAGATGATGTAGCTAGATTCCTCTTCACTTCAATCACTTCAATTCACTCTTGATGAAGAAGTTGATGAAGAAGAAACGGAAGGAAAGAGAGAGAAATGAAGAAGAAAAGAGTTGCTTAGGTTAGAATAAGATGAATGAACTCAAAGGAGTTCATCTCATCTTATATAAGATAATTTTTGCATTCAACCCCCCATTTACTCTCTCATTTACATTTTGAGTCAATTGAAGGTCCAATTAATCCAATATTCATCGAACAACTTCGAGTCTTATATGAAAGTTCTCGTACTCGTCAAGATACACGCGCTGGTATCAAGAGGATATGTATTCGATCAAATACGGAAAAATTCATATTTCCGAAAAAGTCCTCCATTTGCTCACTTGAGCTTCATTTTCATTCAATTCATTTCCTAATCTTAGTTACTACTTCATTAAGCCTAATGTACTCATTGTTAGGCTAATTCAATTCCATTTAGTCACTAGTTCAATTAAACATGCTTAGTTAGGCTTAATCTCAATTACTTAGAGTTAACCGTGATTAACTCGGGACGGAGCCTAACATTCTCCTAGACTTTTATAATCATTCGGTCCTCCGAATGGAATATAAATCAAGACAATTCAAATATACAATTCAATGAAAGTTACCTGAATGAATAGTTCGGGATACTTCTGAGCCATCTGCTCCTCAAGTTCCCATGTAGCTTCATTGGGTGTATGATGATCCCAAAGAACCTTGACCTATTTAATCGTTCTCGTGCGTAGAACTGCCTCTTTGGTATCTATGATCCGTACTGGCCTCTCAACATATGTGGTATTCAGCAATACTTGGATCTCTTCGTGACGAATCACGTGTGCAGGATCAGCCACATACTTTCGAAGCATAAACACATGAAACACATTATGGATACCAGAGAGTTCTGCTGGAAGGTCGAGGCGGTAAGCTACATTTCCAATCCGACTCATGATTTTAAAAGGTCCAATAAATCTCGGGGAAAGCTTCCCTTTCTGTCCGAATCGGATAGTACCTTTCATTGGAGAAGTCTTTAAAAAGACTAGATCATCTACGGTGAACTCTAGATCACGCCGACGGTTGTCAGCATAGCTCTTCTGCCTTGATCTAGCAACTTTTAGCCTATCTTGTATCTTCTGAACCTTTTCTGCTGTTTCAGCGATGATGGTAGGACCGTGGAAACTTCAAGTTCCAACCTCTTCCCAGCTCACTGGAGTCCTACATCTGTGACCATACAGTGCTTCAAATGGTGCCATCTCAATGCTAGAGTGATAACTGTTGTTGTAAGCAAATTCGCACAACGCCAAATGATCATCCCAATCATTCCCGAAATCAACAACACTGGCACGAAGCAAATCTTCTAAAGTCTGTATAGTCCTCTCTGACTGTCCATCTGTCTGTGGATGATAAGCAGTACTAAACCGAAGTTTAGTACCCATAGACTGCTAAAATGACTGCCAAAATGAGGATACAAACCGACTATCCCGATCGGAGACAATCGAGACCGGTGTTCCATGCAATCGAGTCACTTCCTTGACAAACAATCTGGACATATCGTTGAATCCCATATCTTTCCTAAATGGAAGGAAATGTGCGGACTTTGTCAGATGATCAACGATCACCCATACGGCATCGTGCTGCTTTCTCGTCCTCGGTAAACCAGATACAAAGTCCATCGTGATATGATCCCACTTCCACTTGGGAATGTCCAATGGATGAAGCAAACCATGTGGTTTCTGATGCTCGAATTTCACACGCTGGCAAGTTAAGCAGGAAGACACATAACCTGCTATCTCCCGCTTCATATTATTCCACCAAAATCTGCCCTTAAGATTTCTATATATTTTGGTGCTTCCTGGATGCATAGAATATCTGGTGTGATGAGCTTCAAACATTACAGCTTGCTTCAAATCTTCCTGTGCTAGTATACACAATCTGTCCCTGAAGTAGAGGACTCCTTCTACCAGCACGAAATCCGGTCTACTGGCAATGTTATCCCTGATCTTCACTAAGTCAGAATCTTCGAACTGCCGCTTCTTAATTTCTGTGATGAGAAGGGGTTCGAATACGGACATTGCTGCAACCACTCTTCTGTCATCTATGAATTCGATGGACACATCTGAGTCCTTGAGATCTTCTATCAGGTTCCATCCATCTTCCAAGGATGCCAAGTCAGCTACTTTCCGACTCAAAGCATCAGCAACTACGTTACCCTTTCCAGGTACATATTTGAATGGAAAGTCGTAGTCTTTGATCAGCTCCAACCAACGGCGTTGCCTCAGATTGATATCCTTCTGAGTAAACAAGTATTGAAGGCTCCTGTGATCACAGTGGACTTCAAAAGTCTCTCCGTACAAGTAGTGCCTCCACTGTTTCAATGCAAACACAACCGCTGCGAGCTCTAGATCATGAGTAGTATAATTCTTCTCATGGTCTTTCAACTGACGCGAACCATAAGCTATCACCTTGCGGTTCTGCATCAATACAGATCCCAATCCAACACCCGAGGCATCTGAGTAAATCTCAAATCCTCCGCTTCCTTCGGGTAAGGATAAAATCAGGGCTGAAACTAACTTCTGCTTCAAGGTCTGGAAACTAGACTCACATGCATCATTCCATTGAAATGGAACGTTCTTCCGAGTCAGTCTCGACAATGGTGCTGCTATCTTCGAAAAGTCCTTTACGAACCTTCTATAATAGCCTGCCAACCCTAAGAAGCTTCGCACTTCTGGCACATTCTTCGGATCTGCACTTGGTAATTGCCTCGATCTTAGCTGAATCAACAGCTAATCCATCTCTGGTAATGATATGACCCAGAAATGCAACCTGTTGTAACCAAAAGTCACACTTCTCAAGTTTTGCATATAACTGATTCTCTTTCAGTATCTGCAAGGCTGTTCTCAAATGCTGTGAATGCTCTATTTCTGTCTTTGAATAGACCAGGATGTCATCAATGAAGATTACTACGAACTGGTCTAAATACGAAGCAAACACCCTGTTCATTAAAGCCATAAACATTGCAGGTGCATTGGTTAGACCAAACGGCATTACGAGAAATTCATAGTGGCCATAACGAGTCCTGAATACAGTCTTCTGGACATCTTGATCTCTTACTAGAATCTGGTGATATCCAGATCGAAGATCAATCTTCGAAAAGTACGCTGCACCCTGGAGTTGATCAAACAACTCATCGATCCTAGGCAGTGGATACTTGTTCTTCACTGTTACTTGATTGATCTGCCTATAATCGATACACATGCGAAGGGTGCCATCCTTCTTCTTTACAAACAGTACAGGTGCTCCCCATGGTGAAACACTAGGTTTAATGAAACCCTTATCAAGCAAATCCTGTATCTGTTTCTTCAATTCATATAACTCTGATAGTGCCATTCTATACGGTGCCCTGGATATCGGTGTTGTACCAGGCATAAGCTCAATCGTAAAGTCTGTAAGTCCTGGGATCCAGACCCTAGAGGGGGGGGGGGGGTGAATAGGGTGTGCTACAAATATGACCAATTAAAGACAATTTTAATTCTTTAAGCAAAAACTAGTCACAAGTGATGATAAACAATCAAAATGCGGAAGCTAATAAAACAATCACCACAAAAGCAAGCACCACAACACAAAGGTTTATAGTGGTTCGGCCTCAATGCCTACATCCACTACCGGCTTGTGATCCAATCACCCCACCGGATTTCCACTATTTATGCTTTTCAATAGGCTAAGCAATAACCCTTACAAGATTCTTTTCTTAGGCTAAGCAATAACCTTTACACAATGCTTTTCTTAGGCTAAGCAAAAACCTTTACAAATAAAGATTTCTCTAAGAAGGTGTCTTCACAAAAGATCACTCTAAGAGATACAATTTAAGCACAATTGAAATTGCCTCTTAAATAGGCTAATATGAAAGTTTAAAACAAATTACAAACATACACTAAAGAAGCTAAAGTGTGTGCACAAGTGTATGAATGCTTTACTTCAATCAATTTCTACAATGAAGCTCCTAAATGAATGCTTGATGCATTTTAAAATCAAAGCTTAGAAAATGATGATTGAAGATAAAACTAATCACATAAAAGATTCAAACAACTTTGAAGAAATGAACTAAACAAGTTGTATGATTATTTAAAGTCTAAGAGCATGTGAATTAGTCAATAGAGTTTGCAAACCATTCTTAATATTCCAAAGATGATAATGAGTTTGCAAAACATCTCTAGAAATCATGCATAAGTGAAAATACAAAGATTTAAGCATGCATGGATTTCATTTTAATGGAAATCAAAATACTAGTAAAATGTACCTTATAAAAAGTCAAGCATTTGATTTCCAAAAAGCCCTCTAGCCTTTCCAACTTCTTCCCCTTTCTTTGGCTCCAAAATGGTCTCAAAAGTTCATGGTTCAAGCCCCTTGAAAGATGGGAAATGAATGGACTTTATATAAGAAAACAGTCCAACGGCTAGTCCCTGGTCGACCTTGTGCAGGGGCCGGGTCGACCTGGCCTTCACAACGGTAAAAAAAATGACCGTTTGAAAAAATGGCCAACGGTAGTGTACCGGGTCGACCTGACCCCTTACCCGGGTCGACCTGGTACACAGCGTTTCTGGCCCGGGACCAAAATTCCCAAAATTGCATATTTTTTGCATATTTCAAAGTCTTTTCAAGTGGGAATTTTTGGGCCATTAAATCAAGCTTGGAAACATGTTTTAAATCAAACTAAGTGGTTTAAAAACATGAAACACAAAAAGCCTAAAAATGATTCAATATTTTAAAACCAAAGGCTTGCTTGATTTCTAAAAATCTTTTTAAAAAAACAAATGCATACAAAAATGATTCTGAAAATGATGAAGTATGCAAGGCACAAACCTAAATCCTCAATTTGATTTCTCAAAAGTAATGCACAAAGAAATAGGTTTTCAAAAGAGTTTGGATTCTAAAACAAATGCATCCAAGTTTAAAAGCAAAACATGCATAAAACATTAATTCTACAAGTCTAAAATCCAATGCATGTATAAAACCAGATTTCAAGATTTTCTAAAACAATGCATGTGTGAAAATTCAAATGATGCTAAAGTGAAAATGCATCCATCAAATTGAAAATACAAAATCCCTAACAAAGTCCACTTCCCTAGCTGGAGGTAGACCTGGCACCTCATCTGGAAACACATCTGGAAAATCACAGACTACAGGAATATTCTGTAACTCCTGTACATGCTTCTTCTCTGAAATAAAGGCAATGTAGCCTTCACACCCACTACGCATCAATCGTTCAGCCTTGAGTGCTGAAACAAGCCTGGTGTCATACTTCTTCCTGACTCCCTCAAAGAGTACACTGGCATTGGTTTCATCAACCCTAAAGGTGATGATTTTGCGGAAACAGTCTAAACAAGCCCTGTACTTCGCAAGCCAATCCATGCCAAAGATCACATCAAAATCATTCATTGCTAGCACAACCAAATCAGCTGGCATGGATACCTCTCCAATCCTAACAGTGCACTGAGGAATATACAGTTCACACACCACCTTTCTCCCCAAAGGAGTAGACACTGTAAAATCATATGCTAATTGCATAATCCGGTTTTGCATATCACAAGCAAATGCAGGTGCAACAAAGGAATGCGTAGAACCCGGATCAAACAATGCAATAGCGGGTCTATTATCTACAAAGATTGTACCTTCAACGACATTGGCTGCAACATCAGCCTGTTCTCTATTGACGGCACAAGCAATCCCAGCCATCTGTGGTCTGTCGGGCTGCTGCTGCTGTCTGGGCTGCTGTCTCTGCCAAGGACGCTGCTGACCCTGACGCTGAGGCTGTGGCTGCTGTGGCCTAGGAGGAGGAGCTGGCAATGCTAATCTCTGTGGAGGAGCAGGAAGTGCTGCTGGTCCTTGAGCAGGATACTGATATGGAACTCTATCATCTCTCCTAGCTCTCGGACAAAATGCCATTTTGTGTTCCAATGAACCACAAACTAGGCAAGCTCCAGTAGTCCTCCAACACAACTCAGTCCTGTGAAATTTACCACATGTAGCAGAGACTGGTCTGTTATCTCTCCTCTCATTCCTATCAGACCTAGGAACGAATCTGTGTTTCTGCCTCTTGGACCTAGACGGTCCTCCCTTCTTGAACCATGAATCACCACTTCTCTTGGTGTTTAAGGCTTCTGCTTCCTTTTCTGCCTCCTTCTCTCTCTGAATTTCCTCCGTTGTATAGGCCCTATCAACGGCATCGTCAAACGTCGTAGGCTTCTGTCCAGCCAATACGACCGTCTTATACTCCGGATTTAGGCAAGGAGGAATCTTTTCAGCTTCTTTGCTTCAGTATCAATCAATTCAAGCGCATATTTGGATAGCTGTAGAAAGGTATGAACGTAAACAGCCACGATCATGTGACCTTGCTTCAAGTTCAGGAACTCTGATTCCTTCTGCTGCTGTACATGCTCTGGGACGAATTTCCTCTGAAATTGCTGCCTGAAAATCTCCCAAATACCCTCTGCTGGCAGTGCCTTGAAGGCATCTCTAACACTCTTCCACCAAACATTTATTGCCCCTCTGAACATGGTGGAAATGAGTAGCACTCTCTACTTCTGAGTGCAGACTACTGTTTCAAACACATCCTCAATGTGTTCGAGCCACTCATCTGCTTTCATGACATCCTCATCTCCATGGAACTCAGTGGCTCCTCTCTTACGGAACCGCTCAAAGATGGCATGAGGGTCCTTATCCTTATGATGTAATACCACTTGTGTCTCAACGTGTGGTTGTTGGACTGGTATTACTGGTGGAGATTGCATCTGAGCCTGCAATTGGCTCTGAACTTGCAACATAGTAGCCATTTGGGCCTGCATACCCATCTGAGCTTCATGGCTCCTGGCTAACTGCTCCAGAATAGCAGTAAAGCGAGTATCCGTATCTGATCTAGGAGAGGGAGGTGGGATAATCGCGAAGTCATCCTGTCCCTGTCCAGATCCTGATCCTGATCCCGATCCTGATGCCATACTGTAAACATTACGGAAGGTAAGAATACGTCTATACACTTCCATCTCAGTTATATCACATATACATCACAATATGTGAAAGCAATAAAATACAAATCCATAGTTGGATTTGGTCGAAACGTAACATTCCTCACTCTGTTCCTAGTCTTGCTAAGTCTTTTACGCTTTCTTAACTTAGTCCTTTAACTCGTCTCTGATACCACACAATAAGTATGTCATGACCCGGCCCGAGATCAAAGTCATTAGGGTTAAACCCCGGGTCGCGATGCTCATACTTACTCCCGTAAACCCCGAATTAACCGACGTTAAAACGAAGTCCACAAGGGATCTTGCATATGTACCTGTCAATGTACAGTTGTGCGGAAATATACAAGAATATACATTGACAACCATTTAACAAAATGAATCAGACTTACTTTGACTTGTAAAGTTCACTTTACATCATTTCATTTCTCCTATTATCAACCACTGCATATTCAAAATACAATGCAGGGGACATAACTTACAATACCTACAATACCAAAATGAATATATAAAACAATTTCTAAAAGGTTTCCAAAAAGATTTCAATGTATCCGCTCTCAGATCACGTCCATTCAATTAGACCTCCTGGAGGTATCGAATGGGCCTCCTCCGCTGGCGGGACGGTCTCGGAGGGACCGGCACGGGCAACTGAGCCTGTAACATCATCAGTAATACTATGAACACGACGGTTCAACAAGATATACATACATTTATAGCATGTTCGACAATTCCTGACAATTCACTGATTTCCAGTTCTAGAAAATCAATAATAAATACAAGTAATCCTGACAATAATATTGGCAACTACACTAGTATTGGTTCAACTCCATTCTGTTCTTCCAAAAGGAAGTCTTCCATACTCATTCATTCATTACATTCAATATTTATTAATGGCTTATCAATATATGACTTTTCAGTCAATGACCTTTCGGTCCAATAACGTGGGATCTTCCTAGTGTCTTGATCAGAGATCACTGGTGTCACCACGGAGCTTCGGAACGCTCCCAATTCCATCTACTGCAGTAGGATTATTCAATTCATTGTTACTTTTCGTAACTGTTCATTCATTAATTTATTCAGTTCAATTCAATAATGAGTTGAGGAAACCACTATGTAGTGCCAGACCCATTAACAATTCATATCCATCTCATTCCCATTCTAAACCAATCCTCTAACCAACCATTGAGTGAAATGGTGGTTATTAATGCACATATTACTATCGATGACATTACTTAGTTGATTATGCATTAGGATAACCCTCGTTAACACTTATGGAGGTTTAAACATGATTAATCTTAGTCTATATGCTTAGACTTTTAATTCCGGAAATTCGGAAGTAAACGGACCTCTTTCAACATTTCTCAGTGGGCCAGGTCGACCTGCAGTTGTAACCTGAAAATCCCATGAATAGTAATTTGGTCAGGTTCTGTACCTGCAGTGCAGTGAAGGGCTTTCAGCCCTTTTCTTCCTTATACCTGATGAACCTAATTAACAATTGTTTTACGAATTTAACAAAAGCAATCCCAGATTAATAATCCAACTAATCTAACCCTACTTACCTTAATCTATTACATTAACACATAACCTAATTAGGGTTTTAAAACCCATAATTCACCCTAACATCTGATTCATCATTTCTTTCCATCAAAATCAATAAAAACACCTTAACAAGCATAAATACATGTATAACTTGCCTTAGGTGAAGCTTAGTCTTTGTTTGGCTTGCCTTTGGAATGGGATTCCTCCACTTGAACCTTTAATTCCAATAACCTATAATAATATGATGAAGAAGATGATGTAGCTAGATTCCTCTTCACTTCAATCACTTCAATTCACTCTTGATGAAGAAGTTGATGAAGAAGAAACGGAAGGAAAGAGAGAGAAATGAAGAAGAAAAGAGTTGCTTAGGTTAGAATAAGATGAATGAACTCAAAGGAGTTCATCTCATCTTATATAAGATAATTTTTGCATTCAACCCCCCATTTACTCTCTCATTTACATTTTGAGTCAATTGAAGGTCCAATTGATCCAATATTCATCGAACAACTTCGAGTCTTATATGAAAGTTCTCGTACTCGTCAAGATACACGCGCTGGTATCAAGAGGATACGTATTCGATCAAATACGAAAAAGTTCGTATTTTCGAAAAAGTCCTCCATTTGCTCACTTGAGCTTCATTTTCATTCAATTCATTTCCTAATCTTAGTTACTACTTCATTAAGCCTAATGTACTCATTGTTAGGCTAATTCAATTCCATTTAGTCACTAGTTCAATTAAACATGCTTAGTTAGGCTTAATCTCAATTACTTAGAGTTAACCGTGATTAACTCGGGACGGAGCCTAACATCTCCCCCTTTGCAATTTGATGGCAACTTACTTAACACCAAATTTACACACCAAGTCTTCAGCTCCCCCTAAGCTGAACAAGTCTTGAAATCTTCTTGGATGCTTCTTCTCTTAGGATGCTTCTTCTCTTAGCTTGGGCTCTTGGACTTTTTCTTCATTCTTCTTGATGCTTGGAGCTTGATCATTCTTCAAGCTTTCTTTTCATCTTCCTTTCTATGGCCAAGCATCTTCTTTAGCTCCTGTAAGACCCTGACCCGAGAGAACCCGATTAGTACTAATTAAGTGGCGTATTAGTTCTAAGCTTGATTAGTGTTTTTGGCTAAGTTGAGTTTGGAATAGCTTTTGTACTAGTTTTGGGGAATTTTGATTGCTTTGGGTTAGTAGGGCCCTTTGGGGGTTCCTTCTCATGACATTGCATATGTTTGAGGATTTATCGGAGGTTTTTGCATTCAAGATTTTAATCCCGTTTTATTCGTATTGATAAGCTCTACAACTTTCATGTTGATCCCGTCCCCGTTCGAGATCCCGAAACCCGATTTCATAGCCTTGAGGGCAAAACAATCATTGTGCACTAAATCTGTACCCAAAAACTTGATATTCCCGAAACCCGCGAAACATAGACTTTTTGGAAACTAGATATTTCGACGATCATTTCTTCCTACTTCGTCGAATTCATCCGAGGTCCCGAAAGAGATGATTTCAGCCCAATTAGATTTCTAGTGGTGGAGCCCACTCCCCACTTGTTTATAAGGAAACCTTTCCCTTCCATTCCCTTTTTCCAACACAAAGAGAACCTAGGGTTTGCTTTTGGCAACTTTTCTTCTTCTTCTTGCTTTCTCCATCTCCAATCCCATCAATCTTGCACCAACATCAAAATGGAGGTTGTCATTCTCTTCCTCATCTCCATAGCTCTCTATTGGTACCATTTGTGAAGAAAACCCTCCATTCCAAGATCTTCATTGAGTTTACTCTTGCCATTAGAGGACCTTAAAAGTAAGCAATCCTTCCCTTCTTCTAGATTTGCATTCTTCTAGCCTTAGAGAAGCTTCATTTCCATTATTGTAAGGTTTCCCTTTCTATTTCATTATTTGACTCTTTTAGGGTTTTTTTTTTGGGATTTTTGTCATAGCTTGGACCTTTGGCTTGGAAGAGTATAGGAGTTTGATTTCTTGATTTGAAGACACAAGGAAAGTGGATTATTTGATTTTTATGAGCTTTCAATGGTTTCCATGAAGAATGTGGTTGACTTGTCATTTCACTCATAATTATTGGCTTGCATTTATTTTTGAAATGAATGCTTGAATGCATATTGGCTAAGTCATTTAATGTTTTGTAAACATGTTGGTTTAGCATTTATTGTCTTTTGGTTATATCCTAAATGAATGTTTGTGAAATGGTTTCCCTCCTCCTTCCTTTGTATGGGACTTGATGTGGAAGAATGAGGTGAGGAATGATCACAAGTTGGAGTTTTGGAGAAGTATAGATAGATGCATTGGAGGAGCTCCTAGCTCAGTTATATTGTAGGGACTAAGTGGAAGTGGGGAGAATGGTTTTGAGGAGGAGAAAGGGCTCAAATCTGAACACAGTGGGTGTTTCCCACACCTGGCGGTCAGCCTGTGGTCACCTGGCGGCTAGCCGCCTGGTGACTGGCGGCTAACCGCAAGCTAGTCGAAATGTCACGGTTGCTTTTCCAGAGAGCACATTTCTCCACCTGAAAACTCAGTCAACTCCACGGTTAGCCAGCGGCTAACCGCCGAACCCATCGGCGGCTAACCGCCATCTAACCGCACCTTGGCGGTTAGCTTTCCAGTAAGCTGCATTTCTGCAGCCCAGCCGCGGTCAGCCGGCGGCTAGCCGCCCATCCCAGCGGCGGCTAACCGCCAGGTGACCGAAATTCCCCAGGTTTCGAAGAGCTCCTCGCTCGAACGAACTCTCCAGTTCGCTCAAGCGCTGAGCTTTGTCGATCAAAGGAGATTCACTAGGCATTGTATGAGGCCATTTGAGAAAGAAACCATATCACGAAGATGTCATTCGAAGTTTTGAAAATTCAAAGTGTATAAGGAGGCCGGAATGTCCCCAAACTCAAAGAGTACCAAATTTTTATCAGATCGACTACGGGGTCCCTATTCACCTTGAACTAGTTTTGAACCCCGATACTTGTCTTGAGATTTCAAAAGCTCTATAGTATTTCATTGTTCCCTAGATCTATACTACATGTCTTGTTTTCCCGAAAGTATTGAATTACACTTGAAATAGTTACTTGTCTTGAAGTGCATTGCACCACATGATATGACAGTGTGCCCTTGAGCACCCCCGTCTTGCCCATTTGTTTATGTATTTGTACTCGATTTACTTGCATATGTCTCGATTGTATTTGACCTATGAGTCGGCACCACTAAGCTTGGATAACCATGTTGGTCTGATCCACCGACTTGGAGATCCCCCTCTTGTCCCGCCAGCTGCAGTTTGGATCCCGCTACCCGATTATTACCGTGGTCTTGTCCCGATGCCGCAGATTACTACTGTGGTCCCCGATGCCCGGCTCGCTACCGTGGTCATGTATAGTATATGTATATGTATATGTATTTATATGAGATCCACTGTTTCTCCTCACCTCGAGTGACTGAGATCAGTGCCTAGTTATTGCTTTATCACCTTAGTGATAGAGGACTTAGCTTCGTGTGGTTGCCATCTTGATTGTCTCCCGTTTCTTGGTCACCTTACATGTTTTACATTGCATACGTGTATTTGGAATAAATGTTTTATCTTGTTTAGAGAAATTGTTATTTAAACAGGTTTGCATGTTTTGAAGGTAAATCCATTTATTTTCATATTGTTATTGTGTTTTCCTCCATTTGCCAAACCGTCGTGTTTGACCTATTCTTTGGTACTCAGGTCCCGTTGTTGGTTACCCCGAGGAGGAGCACGAGGAGGCGGTCGTAGAACCACAACAGTTAGTTGAGTGGCGTGCTGATGACGTCATGTAGACGTTTGGTGGCTATGAGAGACTAATATTTTGGGAGAACTATTTAACCATTCTTTGGATTGGTATTTTTTTATATTGGCCTTGTGGGCCTCTATTTTTGGGGAAATGTAATTAAATGTTATTTGTATAAACTTTAACCTACTTTGGGTAACATGCTAATGTTCATTGCTCATTCTGATACAATACTTTAGACTTATGTTATTGTCTTGATGACCAAGGATGGTTTGACTATTTGATTTGCTACTCGCTTCCGTACTAAAAAGAAATATTCATCTATAGTTGTGATATCCTCACCGCGGACACCTGTGGGAAATTTAATAAACGTATGTTGTTATTAAACAGATGTTGTGGTTATCTATTCACCATCATTTGAGATGTAATGTCTCGATCCCGGATCCATCCTTCGGATTCCCGGTCCGTGGTCGCGACAGCTCCAAGCTTTCTTTCTTCTATTAGCTCTCCCCCTTTGACCATGCCTCTCTCTCCCTTTGGCAAGATATGCATTCTCTCCCACTGTAAAAGATCATAAAATATCTCCCCTTAGGAAGCTTGGACATTCTCTTTCCCTTTAGAGAACTTGAATGCTCTCTCCCCCTTTGACATTAAATTGCAAAGGTACCTACACACATGAAACAAGGAAAATACCTTTTAGAAGCACCTGTTAACAAAAGAAATCGAAAATGAAATACATAACAAGTTATCATGTATGGTAGTAGTCTCTAAGGGTTCAAAGTCAATCCAATGGTCAATTTGATCAAAACTAATACTTCCTATGAAGATTTACACTCCCCCTTAATCCATTCTCTCCTTTTTTCAAACTTTTGACAAAGACATAACTATTTGGTTCAAGAAGAAGATGGTTTAACCAATTGAGGGTCAACTTCAAGAGAAGGATTAGATTCATTTAACTAGAGAGCACAATATGATCAAATTACCAAAAGAAAGCAAGATCAAAGAGAAAAGCAATCATGGATATCAATTGGAAAAACAAATAATACCAATTGAGATTTAAGGATAAGTCTATTAAAACAATCACTCTAAAATGGATTTAAAAATATAACTATTAGGAAAAATCCAAATTAGAGATATCCATGATATAATGGGGTTTACTAAACATAGCATCAAATAATTTAACTATGAAAATCATATGCTATGAAAGTTTTGAAATCATTTCATTCAATTAATAAATTTGACTATTATTGTGCAAGAATGAGTGAAATGAAATTCAAACATGAAGCCTAACTCAACAATTAACCAACCAATATTATAAACACATAAACATGGTGGTCATGAGATTTACCTATATGAGCAAGTGAGGTGGCAAACAAGAAAATTATGATGCTAATGAAATGTGACATGGAACAAAAATATATGACTGAAGTTCAATCCAATGTACACAATGTCTATCACATACACAAGATAAGACATCAATTGGATATAAAATCAATGGAAAATTATACCAAATGAAACCAATTGAATATGACAACATGATTAAAAGCAAGGATGTGACAAACACAAAATTCCATCAAGCATCATAAATGATTATTCATCACTTTAAATGATATAACTATTGAGCAAAGTGATGAACAAAAGAAATTGCAATGCAAAAGGATATAATCTTGGTAATGCATGCAATTTTCAAAGTGTCAAAATCATATGAATTCGACATCAAAGATATCCATCAAACATATAGATATACGAGGAATGGATTTCAAAGAGTTTCATATGATCAAGATCACTACTATGATGTTGAAACATGTACAAGGATGACATCACTAAGAGAATATACATGAATCAACATCATAACCATCCAAATAGAAATGACTAGAAGGCATAGAGGATGGATTCGAGTTCTAGTATGGTTTCTACAATTATAACTAAGATCACAACCATACATGGAACCAAATGACATTTGCATATAAAAAAAATATAACTAAATAATCAAACATGCAAATGACTTAAAACAACAATCGATCATGACTATTCTAGCTAGAAAGCTTTTGAAATCACAATCAATTGAACATGTATAGAAATGCAATGCAAGAGATATGTAACTCAATGTGTGCAAAAAGCAAATCTAACATGATGAAATTATAATCAAATGATTTTGAAAACCATGAAATGTAACTAGAGATGTACATGAAGACAAAAATCAATTGATCATAAAAAAACAATGCATTTTAATAAATGTAACTATATAGAAACAAAATGCAAATGCAACATGACCAACAATATGATTTAACTTTAAAGGAAAGGTTGGTCAAGAGGTTCAAGGCCTTAAGGTTTGTCTAAGTATCTAACTTTAGGAATCCACCTAAGGTCTTGAGATGGTTGAACTTTGAGGTCTAGTTTAGGAGTCCCACCAACTATAGGAGATTTGAATTGATAAATTCTCAAATTGAATCACCATGATATTTAGATTTGACTAAATTTAGCTTAGATTGGTGATTAGTCTTTCGAAGTTGGTGAGTTTGTTTCTTAGGGGATTTGTTCATTTTTCTTTTCTTCTTATATTCTCCCTTTATTTGACTTTTGAATTTTAAATTTAACTTTGCTACTTTCTTCAAAAGTTCTTTCATGGGTTGATATAAGGGAGATAGGTTGAGAAGCTTTTTGTTCATAGATTCTTTTAAACTTGGTTTGACTTGTTTGACCTTTTTAGAATCTATCTTTGGAGACTCCATTTTTATTGATTTAACTTTTTTAATATTTTTGGAGTCTTCTTTGATTTTTAGTGTCTTACCCTTCATAGATTTAGATTCTACCTTTTTGGGTTCAAAGATGGGTTTAGACACATGGCTTCTTTTTCTTAGTTTGCACTCAAACCTAAAATGCCCTTCAATGCCACAATAATTACATTTTGTTTTGGGCAAAGGAGAAAGAGTGCTAGAGAATGACGACTCACCTTTCACAAAAGTGTTGTTGAATTTAGGGTCATGTGAAGTATTCCTATCAAATCCAAGACCCGTCCTATCTCCATGAGATTTACCCAATTTAAATAATTTTTCAAGTCTCTCTTCACTTTGGGTTAACTTGCACTCATACTTTTGTTTATATCCTTCAAGTTGAGTGACTTTGGTTATAAGGATTGAATTTTCATTTTTTACTTTTAATAAATCATTTTCAATTTCCTTATAGTTACTTAGCTCTTCATTGGCAAGTTTTAGTTCAAGTTTAAGTTCATTAACAACATTAGATCCAAGTTCTAAGGTTTTTAACTTACTTTGAACATTTGACATGTTTTCCATGGAAATTGTCAACTTGGATTCTAAATTGATAAAGTCTTTGTCTTGCCTTTTTAATAAATCTCTTAGGTTTAAATTTTCCTTTTTAAGATCATCATTTCCTATCTTTAGTTCATTTAGTTCATCTTTGATATTAGATAGGTTATTTAAAGAGATCATGAACTTAGAGTCTAGACATTGTATTACTTCTTCTTTCTCTCTAAGTTCATCTTTTGAAGAGACTAATTGTTTGTTTAGATTTTTAGAATCTTCTCTTAACTTTTTATTTTTCTTTTCAAGTTTTAAGGATAATTCATATAAATCCTCAAAGGCTTGTTGAAGGTCATCTTCATTATAAACATTTTCTTCTTCTTTTATGTCACATTGAGACTCATTAGTTTGAGAGTTTGAATCTCTAATAGAAGGAAGAATGAGAGGTCTAGGAGAATCTACACACAAGTCTAAACAATCTAGCTTAGTGGAATCCATATCAAAAGTATTCAATCAAACACAAATCTAGGGTTATAAACTCTAGGTTTTTACACCTAATCAAGAGTTCCAAACACTTGATCCTATAAGATAGAGCACGAGGCTCTGATACCAATTGAAAGTCTTGGGATCCTAACCCTAGAGGGGGGGGGTGAATAGGGTGAGCTAAAAATATGACCAATAAAGACCAATAAACTTCTTAAACTAAACTAGTCACAAGTGATGATAAACAATCAAAATGCGGAAGCTAATAAAACAATCATCACAAAGCAAACACCACTACACAAAGATTTATAGTGGTTCGGCCTCAATGCCTACGTCTACTACCGGCTTGTGATCCAATCACCCCACCGGATTTTCACTAATTATGCTTTTTACTAGGCTAAGCGATAACCTTTACAATGTTGTTTTTCTTAGGCTCAACAACAACCTTTACAAGATGCTTTTCACGGCTAAGCAATAACCTTTACAAAGTGCTTTTCTAAGGCTAAGCAATAACCTTTACAAATGAAGATTTTCTCTAAGAAGGTGTCTCTTCAAGAACACTCTAAGAGACACAATTTAAGCACAAATGAATTGCCTCTAAATAGGCTGATATGAAAGTGAAATTCAAACTACAAACACACACTAAAATAAGCTAAAGTGTGTGCACAAGTGTATGAATGCTTTACTTCAATCAATTTCAACAATGAAGCTCTTAAATGAATGCTTGATGCATTTTAAAATCAAAGCTTAGAAAAAGATGATTGAAGAGAAATGCTAATCACATGAAAGATTCAAACAACTTAAAGAAATGTACTAAAACAAGTTGTATGAATATTAAAGTCTAAGAACACATGTGAATTAGACAAGAGAGTTTGCAAACCAATCTAATTTACCAAAGATGATATTGAGTTTGCTAAACAACTCTTAAGAAGCTAGAAATCATGCATTTATGAAAATACAAAGATTTAAACATGCATAGATTTCAATTTGAATGGAAATCAAAATAACTAGTAAGATGTACCTTTTTAAAACTCAAGTATTTGATTTCCAAAAAGCCTTCTAGCCTTATCACCTCATTCCCCTTTCTTAGGCTCCAAAATGGTCTCAAAAGTTCATCCAACAAGCCTCTCAAAAGTAGGGAATGGAATGGACTTTAAAGCAAAAAACAGTCCAACGGCTAGTTTCCCTGGTCGACCTGGACCCTTACCTGGTCGACCTGGACCCTTACCCGGTCGACCTGGTACACACAACGGTCAGAAAAATAACCGTTGGTGCTCAAAACCCTGTCGACCCACAGACCGGCCATACTGCAGGTTGACCCCCTGGGACCAAAATCCCCCAAAATTGCATATTTTAAGGTATTTCTTTGTGGGGATTTTTGGGCTACTGAACCAAGCATGGAATCATGATTTAAATCAAACTAAGATGTCTAAAATCATGAACCATAAAAAGCCTAAAAAGATTCGAGACTTTTAAAACCAATGGCTTGCTTGATTTCTAAAAACTCTTTTCAAATTAATTGCATCCAAGTTTAAAAACCAAAACATGCATAAATCAAGATTTCTACAAGTCTAAAAACCAATGCATTTGAAAATCAAGATTTCAATATTTTCTAAATCAATGCAAGTGTGAAAATTCAAATGATGCTAATATGATAATGCATCCATCAAATTGCAATACACAAAATTCCTAATAGTTAGTCGCCGATATGTTCGGCGGTTAGCCGCTTGCCAACCGTGGGCTGACCGTGTTTTCAGGTGGAAAATGTTGCTCTCTAGAAAAGTCACCGAATGGGTTGGTTGGCTGGCGGTTAGCCGCCGATGGGTTCGGCGGTTAGTTGCTAGCTAACCGTGAGGCTGACCGTGTTTTCAAGAGGAAAATGTTGCTCTTTGGAAAAGTAATTGCGACTATTCGGCTAGCTGGTGGTTAGCCGCCAGTCACTAGGCGGTTAGCCGACAGGTAACCGCCAGGTGTGGGAAACACCCACTGTGTTCAGATTTGAGCTCTTTTCCTCCTCAAAACCACTCTCCACACTTCCCATTCATTTCCTGTAATAAAATGAGCTAAAAGCTCCTCTAATACATCTATCCACACTTCTCCAAAACCCCAATATGTGTTCATACCATCACCTCCTCCATTAACATCCCATTCAATACCAAGAAAGAAAGAAAGAAACCATTTCACAATAGAGTACATTTTGTACAAACAAGAAGAAATTAAATGCCATTCACCAATACACTTATAAGACATAAATGCACTACCAAAGCTCTATCATGGACAATTATTTCAAACCAATGCAATAAATAGGCATGAGTGGGAAATACCAAAATCATTGAAAGCTTATAAAAATCAAATCATCCACTTGCTTTCGGTCTTGTAATCAAGGAAATCAAGCTCTAATACTCTTCCAAGCCAAAGATCCAAGCTATGAACAAAATCCCCAAAAACAAGCCCTAAAATGGGTCAAACAATGAATGAAGAATATAAAACTCACAATAATGGAGATGAAGCTTCTCTAGGACTATAAGAACACAAATCTAGAAGATGGAGAAGATTGCTTACTTGTAGGTTCTCCAAATGGGCAAGGTGAGCTCAAACAAGGTCTTGGAACGGGAGGTTTTCTTCACAAATGGAATCAAAAGAGAGCTATGGTGATGAGGAAGAGAATGATGACCTCCATTTTGATGTTGGTGCAAGATTAGTAGGAGATTGAGATGGAGAGAGAAAGAAGAAGAAAAGTTGCCCAAAGCAAACCGTAGGTTCTTTTTGTGCTAGAAAAGGGAATGAGGAAGATGGGTTCTCCTTATATAGCAAATGGGAATGGGTCCCACTACTTAAGACATTCAAAGATGAAATCTTGGCTTTCGGGATCTCGTATGAATTCGACGAAAAAGGAAGAAATGATCGCCGAAATATCTAGTTTCTAAAAAGTATATGTTTCGCGGGTTTCAGGAATATCAAGTTTTGGATACAGATTTAGTGCACAATGATTGTTTTGCCCTCAAGGCTATGAAATCGGGTTTCGGGATCTCGAACGGGGACGGGATCAACATGAAAGTCGTAGGGATTAACAATACAAATAAAACGGGATTAAAACAATGAATGCAAAATCTTCGATAAATCCTCAAGCGCATGCAAGGTCATAAAAAGGAACCCCCAAAGGGCCCCACTATCACAAAGCAATCAAAATTCCCCAAAACTATTTCAAAATCTATTCCAAGCCCAACCTAACCAAAATCCACTAAACACGCTTAGAACTAAAACACAACTTAATTAACACTAATCGGGTTCACTCGGGTCTGGGTCTTACAGTATCACTTGTGCAGCTCCAGATCTAATGACGTCCTGTTCACCGAGAAAGCCTATCTTGTGCTTCTCACCAGCAAGGAAGGCCAGCAGAACTTCCTCTCAACGGACTCCATCTGATCTACCAAGACCCTTCCCAAAGGATTGCTTCACAACAAGCTCCTTCTTGGAAAGCCCCCGGTACACCAAAAAGCTCTCTACGAACCATTTCGTAAAGTCAGTAGTCCGGAAAGTGGGCAACTCAGGATAGGAAATCAAGGCGTTAGTGTCCTTCGCACTGTAAAAAGCCCATGTATTCCTCCCATCTTGCAAACCTCCAAAACGCTTCACCATGCTCGAAGGCGCTCCAACAATGCCTTGAGAGAAGCCCAACTGCAGCGCAAAACGCGAGGGAACATACGGTTGGATATCAATAAAAAGATGTCTCCGGTACACCATCGTACCAACACGTATGTTAAAGAGCCACCTCTTTTATGCGTTGGTTAAATTATAATGTCTTCCCGACCCTGCCCTGGTGGAATCACGAGAGACACCAAAATCAAAAGCCTTCTTCCGTAAACCTGGAGAAAGCTTCATTGAAGATTGTCCAATCTCGACGTCCCTGAATCGTCCCCCTCAAACGGGCAAACAAAAGAGATTCGGAAACGGCTGTCCCTCTAGCCAACCGAATCATGAAAAGGTCATCATCCTGTGCAACTCCTAAGCGATGGAAGTCAAGACAGTGGTATACATACCGCGAATAGAAAATATGGGCTGAAAACACCCTGTTCATAGGGAGCCCAAACTGAACAAGAAAAGCAGCAGCCTGCAATTCGGTACACAAATAGGAGTAAAGAGCAGGCACCAAAGTAAGCCGCTCTCCGAACTCCATCTGACAAGTCGGAAAAATACAATGCGGCCTGATGTGCGTACCATCTCCTCCAGCAAAAATAGCCTCACTCAACCAATAGGTGAGGTAAACAGCGAGATCCCTTCGCAGCGCAATGTCCAAATAAATGGCATCTGTGCTCATGAAGAAGTCCTTCAAGTCTCCTCGTGTGACAAAAGCCTTCTTCGAACTTGGAGTCTTAGCTCTGGCCTCCCGGGTCGTGCTATCAGAAGTCTCTCTGCTGTCAAAGAAGTTGGGGAACAAAGAGCCAAAACTCCTCCAACTGCTAGACCTTACTTTCGAGCCCTCCTTCTCCTTCAAAAAATCATAGAAGGCGACGAGCTGAAAGTACAAAAGCCTAAACTCCTCAGACTGCTCCTCAAGGACGCTGTCAATAGGCATAAACTCCTCATAAAGTTTGCTGAGGACATGCAGCCCGGTGATGGTGCTCAGTTCCTTCAAAGAAAAACCAATCTCATCATTCGTGACAATGAAGGTGTTGGTTTGTGGAAGGAATGACTCCAACATGGCCATGAAGGCTTCATCGGAGAAAACCACGGTTTGCCGAAAAGCGCGAACCACATCAAAAATCTCGGCCTACTTCAAAATGGCCCCGCCAACCTAAAGGATGTGATCAGTCCATGACTCCCAGCTTGAGTCAGCACTGAAACGACCATGAAGTCGAAAAGGCTTCACCCAATTGCTGTCGTCACCCTGGAAAATGCCAAGGCCCACCGGTCTCAAATCAACCGATGGATGATCAGAACCTTGGTAACCGCTGGCTGGCAACAACATGTCCATACAGGTAGGCGACTTCTCTGTATAACCGGGAGGGCCGCCAACAAAAACCCCGGTCTTGATCACGTTAGTCCTTTTCAACCAGCTTGGAGGATATTCCCTCTTGGGACATGTGGGAGAAAGACTCATGATCGAGATAGTGCGATCAAAGGTCGATCGGGTAAAAGCAATTCTCTCCTCATCATCTGCCGTGTAAGAGAACTGAAAACATCTCCTTTGGTACGTCAAGTCGTCAGGGACTGCGTCACCAAAGAAAAAGGTAGGCTTGGGCACAATGCTCTGATCGTCCATGTGTTAGATAGTATGGTCTCAATACCAGTATATGATGAATAGATTGATTAATTTCTTTATTTATCAATATAATCATGCTTTCCTTTCATGAGATGAATGGTGATTCATTACTTAATGCACATGACCAATATATATGACATAATGGTTCATGAGATGAACCGGGTCCCATTAGTATATTAGATGTGATATATGTATATGGATGAGATCCACATACGAGAGATATGTGTCACAAATCTTATACTTAAAATATCTTCACAATCAGTGATGAGATTGGGCATCTCATCTGACAAGGTTGCAGCACTTTGATCACTATGAGATAGTGTGATTTGTCTCGATCATCAGAATGTAAGATTCTGGATCATAGTGCTGGTACATTGGATGTATTGAAGGACCATGAGAAGCACCTTATGAAATACTGTCTCGATTTAAGGACTGCTCTCATAATTCCCTAGCAATAGGCTCTCAATCCTGAGACATTGATGAACTCAAGTTTCTGTCTATTCATTTGCTTTGAGTCACCAATGAGTGAGGCCAACTGTAGGTCAACACTTCGGTGTCTTGGGTACGTGGTAGTAGGACTGTGGGAACATGCAATGATCAAGATGGAATCTATCTTCATTATCCCCTTGTGCCAATTAATGGATTTATCATTGGTAAGTGCGCACCCATTCCGATTAAGAGTTAATTGGATCGGTACCAAATGATCACTATAATTAATTGGGGCTCAAGGATAATAAGATGTGGATCTAAGATTGGATGGGACAGATTTATTCCAATTGATCCATGGATAATGATAGAGGGGCCTACTTGTGATAATTGGGAAGTTTAGGGTCTTCATTGTAATATATATTCCTAAGACTAGAGTGCAATTGCATTTATATAGTGGAGTTATTTGCAATTAACTGCGGGCCCGGATTGCACATGAGATGTGGGGTCACGTGTCCCAGTTGGAGCCATCTTTCTAAGGAATCCCTAGTGGTCCCCCACGCTGGCCCAAGATATTAGAAAGATACTAATTTTAGTAGAACTCTAAAAGGAAATAGAAAGTTACTATTTCTATTTGAAGTGAGACTTCTAATAGTGGTAATAGTAATTTACTAATTATTAATGGAAGTAGGACTTCTATTTTAATTAGTAAAAGAGGAAGTTACTAATCATATTTGAAGTAAGACTTCCAATTGTGATTTAGTAAGCAACTAATTGTAGTGGAAGTAAGACTTCTATTGCAATTAGTAAGAGGAGGTGGCTTCAATGCTATAAAAAGAGAAGAGGAGAGCCCATGGACGTCCCCTATGCAATTCCATCTTGGAATTCACGCCCAAACACCTCTTGTGCAAGAGTTGCACTCCTCTCTTCCTCTCCCTCTTCTAGTTCTCTTCTAGTTTCCTTTAGGGTTTTTCTCTTGGAGATCCCACCATCTTCTTGAGAAAAGAGAATCTGATAAGGGACATAGCGTGGAAGATCAAAGGGTGTTGGAGGTCTTAATTTGATTAGTGAAGGTGTTCATCATCAAAGAAAGAGATCAACTTCTCCATTAGAGCACTACAAAGCTCCAAAGGTATAATCTACATCCTTGTATGTTGTAGATTTCGTGGTTGCATGTTTAGATGTTATTTTCTATCTTCTAGATAGGTTATGTTCCTGTACATGGTTTATGAGTTTGAGGGATTACATCCTGGATTGGGTTTATTGCCTTCTAGATAGTTGATCCCTGCATCAAGTGGGTCAAAAGTTTTTGAAACCTATCTGAATGGCCCACCTAGTTTCCAACACCATGACCCAAGGATGATTGCTTACCATAATCCTGTAGAACTCCTCATCCTTGAGAGCGATCAATCGCTGTCTCATCTCATCACGGTCCAGGGAGTCACACTCTTCCAAGTTTCTCTCCACAAACTGGACCTTCTCCCAGGCTTGCTGCAAGGCCACGTTAGGAGACCTGGTAGACCGACGAGGTACATCAGTAACAGGCTCTTTGCCCTTGTTCGTTCTAGAGGAACTACCTGCAAATGATGGAAAATAAAAAATCAATCATCAAAATGACATAATTTTGCTAAAATGAGCTCAACACCGTTGCAAGCTCATAGTCAATGAAGCATCCTCAAAGAAAGTTTGAACTCAAACATCGCTGCGAGATCAAACCAATCTTATCAAATCTCCGCAAGCTTGAAGAAGGGCTCAACATTGCTGCGAGCTCCAAACTCCAAAACTTGCAAAGCTCCTCAAAATCCAGCAAGATCAGGAAAGGGCTCAACATTGCTGCGAGCTCCAAATCCCAAAACTTGCAAAAGATTTCCAGGTATGCATCATCATGCTCCCAATCAATTTATTAAAAATCATGCATAAAAAATCATCATGCATTAGATGCTAGGAAAACTTTAGCCAAAGTTTGACCAATTCCAACCCAACTTGGTCAAAACCAATCAAACTTTGTCCAAGTCAAAAATCATGTTGGCTTGACCTAGAGATTCTAGCCTTCTATCTTAATGCATCAAAAAAAAAAAGGAGAAAGAAATATGCATGAACATCTTGGAATGCATAAATCTCATTACCATGGTGCATAAACCTCATTATCTTGGTGAGTAAAAAAAAAAAAAAAAAAAAAAGAGAGAAGCAAAAAAAAAATAAAAAAACAGAGAGGGAGAGATTTCTTCAAAAGAAAAAAGAATAAAAATTTGGCCAACAGGTCGTGGCCCACTGCCACATGGCAGTACGGCTAGGTCCGTACGAACCTGTCCGTATAGCCAAGAAAAACAAAAAAAAAAAACGTGCAAAAAAAAAGCCAGCAAAAAGAAACAGTAGCACGTGAAAAAAAAAAACACGTGGAGAAAAAAAAAGAGAAAAAAAAGAAGAGAGAAAAGAAAAGAAAATAAATTCTAATTCTAAATGGAATTTCTTGTGAAGGAAGAAAACTTACTTGAAGCCATGGATAGAGAAGAAGAAAGAACTTGAAGATTCTTGAAGAAGAAGAGAAGTTCTTGATCTTGGAGCGCTCTTGAAGACTTTTGGAAAAAAAAAAAGCAATAAGGGCAAGAGATCCAATCTCCTTTGCTTTTATAGAGGAGAGCAAACCAAAAGAGGAAACAAGGAGAAAACCGAGGTAAGTGCTAAAAACTAGCAACCTTCCCAAAAGAAAGTAGATTTGAGATATTCTCTCTTAAAAAGAAGATTCTTTGAGAAATTCTCTCCAAAATGAAAGGGAGTGAGAAATATTCTCTCCAAAGAAAGATTCTTTGAGAAAATCTCTCCCAAAAACAAGGAAGCATGAGAGATTCTCTCCAAGTAAGGATATTATTAGATATTCTCTACCCACAAGAGATATTTTTAGATATTCTTTACAAAATGACATCGTATGAGATCTAAGCCATCTCCAAAGCTTAAGATCCCATGGGTTAGCCCACATGAGTCAGGTTTGACCACCTAGGCACTAAAAGAGACTTCCTATCAAAAACCTCCTTTGCCAAGAGCATACAAAATGGTTCCATGCCTCTCTTGAGTCGATTGAACCTTTCAAAAAAAAAAAAACAGGGCCTCATGAGTTTCCAAAAACCAAACCATCCAACTTCATGAACCAAATTGAGCCAAAATCATGAAATTGACATTCCACAAAAAACCAAAACTCTGGCCCCCTAGCTTGCCACATACAGCTTGTTAGGTCACAAGGCCAAAACAAAAAAAAATCCTGACCCCCTGGCTCGCCACATACAGCTTGTTAGGTTACAAGGTCAAAACCAAATCTAACCCCCAATTTGCCACATACAACTTTTTGGGTCACAAGATCAAAATAAAAAAATCAAACCCCGACCCCCTAACCTGCCGTATAAGCTTGTTAGGTCACAAGGTCAAAAACCAAAAGCCCTATTGATCGCCTAATGCGCCACATACAACCCATAGGTTCACAAGGTCAAAAGGAAAACCCAAAATCTGACTTCCTCATGTCATTTTCAAAACTTTGCCTTGAAATGGTACGTGATTCCTCTCACTACCATAAAATCTCCTTGGAAACTCAGAAGGCTATTCCAAAAAAAATGTTCAAAGACTCTTGGTCAAGTCAAAAGCTCTCCTTCAAGTTTCTCTTCGAGGCACATTGACTCCAAAAGCTACTCGTCATTGTACCTCGAGGGGGCATTTGTTGACACCAAAAAAGTCACTTTCCCTCTTCAACATCAAGAAGCCATATGAAGCTGTATCCTACCACAAAACAGGCAACGCTGCTTCAAGCATCAGATCTTGTCAAAATCAAACAAAAACTGCAAGATCCTTCAAGACAGCCAAAAGAGGGGTTCACATGAAGTTTTGGGCCATTCCAACATCATTTCACCCAACTTCACTCCTCTCGCAGCTAAACAGGCGCTCGTGGAGGCGACGGCGTCGAATCAAAACTTCAATCAGAGTCTACGGATGGTCTCAAAATACCTCAAAAGGGCTCTATGTCAAATTTCAAGTCAAACCGACAACGTTTGACCCTTCATCAACCCTCGAGCAGTAAAATCAATCCTCTCGATGGCGAGAACCACCGAGGCCATCACTCATCAAACGGAGCACATGGGCGGCTTCAACATGGTTCAAAACGGCCGCACGTCAAATTTCATGTCATTCCGACAACGTTTGACCTGACTTTGACGCTCCGAAACAAAATCAAAGCTACCGGCGGCAGAGCACCCCGGGACCACCACACCCAAATCAGAGTCAATGGATCGTCTCAAAATGACTCCAATATGCTCCCTGTCAAATTTCAAGTCAATCGGACATCGGTTGACTGCACATCAATGCGCGCCATCTTCTCCGCTGCGAAATCAAACCTACTGGTGACGGGACCCCACACGGCTTCACAACTCAACCAAAAGCCCATAGTTGGTCCTATCTACTGCTCAGGAGGCTTCACCACAAATTTTGGGTCATTCCGACATCGTTTGACATAGTTTCTACTCTTGATGGAAAATCGGCAATAAAGTCTTCGGCTCTTCCAAAAAGTAGGAAACTTTGTGCTCCAATTTGAATGGCTCTTCGTCAGGATTTCGTTAGGAGAATCAAGCCAATAAATGAGGAGAAATGTCAAGAAAAATGCAGGAGAAAACGGCGACGAAAAAGACCAAATAACAGCCGAGAAATGGCGACCAAAAGGGGACCGGCCGGCGACCATGGAAATCCAGGTCACTTGATTTGTCGCCGGGTGACCCATTTTCCGCCCTTTTCGCTTTTCGGGAGTTCCATCCCCTGTGATTTCCTAAAAATCTGATTTTTCATGCTCAAAATCGACTGATCTCCATCGACATCTCAGCTCCGTCGTCAAGAGCATGAAATCATCAATGATCGTCCCAAGATCGCTAACCGACTGACCAAGAAAATGCACTTTCCGTCCGACCGATCGAGAAATCGACAAGACAGATGTCACCCGCCCGCTGGTATCAACCAATGTCTGAAGTTGCATCGCCATCCGACATCAAACAACATGCGGATCCATCGGTGATCATCACAAGAAGAATTCCAAAAGTTGGGGCACGACCCGCGACTCTTCAAATGCCCTGGCGACCACTTAATGTCGTTAATTGACCCGTTTTATGACAACTTAATGCGGTCATTAACCCATTATTTTGGATGGCCCAATCAGAATCAAGCAACTGGGAGTTACAAATCCAAGTAATCATGGCATTAAAACCATGAAACTCCCCACATCATGGAGATTAAAGGTGATTAAATGCCCATCATCTCCCACTAGCCAATCATAAGCCAAGAAAAAGGAGTTACAAAATCAAGAATTAAAACTTATAACTCCTCTCATTATGGGTCATCAATCCCAAAAATCACCCCATGGCTACCAAAAGCCTATAAAAAGGAATCATTCCAAGAAGAAAAGAACCGTTGGACCCTTGGATCCGTCCAGAAAAATTCAAGAAAGATCCTGTAAGGTCCCCGACCTTAATAGGGTGTTTCACTTTCTAATATTGGTGATTAGCCTAATTAATTGTGATTCTAGCTAATTAGGCGGGTTTAGTGGCTAAGCGAGTCTCTTTTATCATTAGTAAGATGTTCCCAAAGTTTCGTTTGATTCCGGGTGTGATTGGTCGGAATAGGGGGTTAGGTTGTGACTAATAGGAAAATTGGGTATTTTTCTGAAAAATCTCGTTTTTCCCGAATTTGGGTGCGTTGGAAAGATCTTGTCGCACTCGTCACTTTTCGTTCTTGACTCATCACGATTCGTCGCCCCGAAGTCCCTCAAATAATCACTTTTCTCTTAATTCACTCAAAAAGGGCATTTGAGTCATTTACCCCTCCATCCCTCATTTTAACTCCATTCCGGCCCTTTCATTCATTTCCTTCTTCCATTTCAGTTGCTAGGGCTTCCTTTTCTTTTTCTTTTTCTTTTTCTTCCTACTTCTCTCTCTCTCTCTCTCTCTCTCTCTATCTCTATCTTCTTGCATGAGCCATTGGAGAAGGGATTTAGGTCAACCAAGCTCACAAATCTCTTCATCTCTTCTTCCTCTACATCTTGATCCAAATTGGTAAGTTTTCCTCAACCATTTCTTTCCAAATTTCCTTCCTCATTGTTGTAGAGATGTGGCATGTTGATAGATTTCCTTTCTTTCTCTTCCATTGTGCTCTTTGGGTGTAGGAGAAGGGTTTTTGGAAGTGGTTTGGCTAGGGTGTTAGTGGAGAGCTTTCTTCCTCCTCAATCTTCTCAAATTTTCATTTCTTCACTCTCTTTGGTGAAGGCAAGTAGATTAGCCTTATCTATTGCTCATGCATGTATATTATCTTCACTCTTGACAATGCAATTGTTTAGCAACCCATAATTCCAAGCTTGTCTATGTTTATTTGGATTTCAATTGCTAGATTAGGTCATTAATGGGATTGGACCCTAATTGAATGGTTGGGTTTGTTGATGGGAGGAATGGAATGGATGTGGAGAGAGCAAGAGACACTTTTTCTTGCAGGGATGATCTTGGAGGAGAGGGGATTTGATTCCCCAAAGTTTGGACTAAAAAATGAGTCATTTTCTGTAATTTCTAGACACTTGGCTCGAGCCAACCTTCAGTTCCTCGAACCAAGTGGTCCCTAGGAAGATTGGCTCAAGCGGACCTTCGTTCGCTCGAGCGAAGGAGGTTCTGTGACCAGTTCGCTCGAGCCAACCTTTAGTTCGCTAGAGCGAACTGTCCAGGCTTAGGATGACCATCTTCCGGAAGCCATAACTTTTGACCCGTTCGTCGGAATTTGGAATTCTACAGACCGTTGGAAAGCTCTTGAGAAGTAGAATCCAATTGTATACTAACCTTGATCATCAGAGATTGGGAAAGTAAGTTGTTATTGGATAAATGAACCAACCCTTTATCTCTTGTGGAAAAGGATTCTAAACCTAGTTTGGACCCTAGGTTGGAACCCATTGACCCTACCCTTGCATGACCAATTGGGGGAAATGAAAATGGAGCACCGCTGGCTTGGTGTGCTTCGTTGGTTGTTTGGGATTTTTCATATATCAACGTAACTTGGCCAAATGCGTGTGGAAATGAGTTAATTGGTGCCCAACAACTTCCGTACACCATGGGCCCGCAAACTAGGACACCATTGACTCATCCTCCATACGTGCTCCGTTGGGGATACATTCGGTACACGGTGGATAACTCTTGACCTAGGATTGGCTTGTTATTCACTCTTGACTCACGAATGTCGTATCCGTAGCTTGTCGTACCTTGTACACTCTATCTTTATACTTGTATAACTTGTAACTTAACTTGTAGAATTAGGATGTGACCAGACTTAGAGTGTATCCTTAGGTACCTTGTCTTGTATTGATAAACACGTGTGGATAGACTTGAAAAAGGACTACTCATGGGACTTGAAACTTGACTTGTATCTTGGCTTGACTTGGAGTAGCCCTCGGCTAGTTATCTTGTACTTGGAAACCTATCCACGTGTATTTGTCTTGGAACTTGTGTCATATATAAACCATCATCATCATCATCTTGCATTCATGACCAGCTGCAGACTCAGGATTATAAAGTGGGCTGGATACCGGACACTAGGGTGGACAGTCGGCTTTGGACGGCATCCATGGCGTGAATAGTTAGGAGCGGGCTTGGACTGTGCTGCTATTCCTAGGATCGGGAGCTAGGATCCCCCTAAAGCCGGACTTTGGGTATTCGTAGTCAGTTTGGACGTCACTTATACCCCCGAGAGGTGGCTTGGACATCCTCGGAGTCTCCTCTTGCTTGACATTGCATTTCATAGATGGTTATTCTTGGTTATCTTGTTAGGACTTACATTGTTACTTGACTCTCATATTACTCATGCTTTATGCATAGCTTGTACCTTGTTATCTTATAATCATGTACTTGCTTGTCTTTATTCTCATTTGGTACATGTTATGATTAATGTATGTTGCTTATCTTCTTGCCAACATGTTGTTGATCCTTTATTCCATGGTGTGTAGAGGACACCTTCACTATTACACCGACCTGGATGCCGAGGCAATCCCAGAAGATCCTTAACCGGGGGAGGAGGACGAGGTACGAGAGCGGGGTGCCGATGACGTAGTTCAGCGTCATCACTCTTGGTACTAGTGCGCGTTACACGGGGATATATTCTATTGTGCCACCTTATTTCATCTTTTGGTTTAGATCTTTTGGACTTGTCTATCTTAACATTGTATATCTTTTGTACCAGGACCTAGGTTTTTGGGGTGGTCCTGATGTTTATAAACTTTATATGTTTTATCTTTTGAAACTTGAATATATACAATGGAATGAAATCCATACTTGCTTCGTTATTCCTACAGGTTTAATGTAGTGTTTACAGGACAAGTCCAATTGATTATTTGTTAATGAGGCTCAACTACACAATCCTCACAGCAGACTTCGATCCTTTGGCTTTAAGGGCAAAATTTTTTAATTAGCCCTAAAATTCACACCCTGGATCCGGTTTAATCTCTAATTGGGTTCGGGGCCGTGACAGAGTGGTATCAGAGCAATGGATGGTTTCTCAGGGTAAAAATTTTAGAAACCATAGGATGTGTGTGAGGATTAGCATTAGCCTAGTGTTCGTAGTATATTCTATGTTCTTATAGCCTTGTGTTGCTAGTTTCGGGTTACATAGGGTCCAACTGACATCTTTTTGCAGTGACATGGCTGGTAGCGGAGCATCATGGTCAGGATCCACACCTCCCATACCGGATAGCCAATTCCAGCAATTCCTCAATGCTTATCTGCAATCACAGACAGCACAGACAGAACGAGATAGGAAATAGAGAGAGGACCAAGTCGCCTTTCCAGCTCAGATGGTGAGGTATGCAAAAAGTGTCCGAGCCCCGGGCCAAAGAGCGAAATCTCAATGACTTAGTTGAGAAGTTTATAAAGAGATTTCCTCCAGAGTTTTATGGGGTAGAGGATCCTGCAGAGGCAGATGAGTGGACAGTGCAGGTTGAGAAGATCTTCTAAGTGTTCCAGTGCACCAGTAAGCAGCAAGTTCAGTTGGCAGCTCACATGTTTCGTGGGACAGCAGAAAGATGGTGGAAAACCATCAAAAGTGCTTATGACACCATTAAGGACGACAAGGCATGGGAGACTTTTGTCAGGCAGTTTCAGGACAAATTCATCCTTGAGCACTACATAGAGCAGAAGATAGCAGAATTTGAGACGTTTATACAGGATACTCTCACGGTCCAAGAGTATGAGATTCAGTTTACCCGTTTGTCCAGATTTGCAGCAGCTTTGATCAAGCCGGACTCTGAGAAGGTACGCAAGTTCATCCGAGGGTTGAGGCCCGATATTAAGTTGCAAGTTCAGCAGAGCAAGTTGACAGAGTACGATGTAGTGGTCAAAAGGGCATATTGGACGGAGGAGTCACTCAAGAATGTCATAGTGTTAGAGCCGCAGAGGATTATGGTTATGTTGCCACAGCTTATTGGACAATATATTCCTGCTCATGCTCCTCTCCCTCCTCTCCAGCAGCCCAAGAGACCGAGAATGGAAACCAGGTTCAAGCAACCGTAGCAGAGATTAGAGTGCATGCATTGTGGTGGAGGTCATTACTCCCGAGACTGTCGGAAACAGTCTGGTGCTTGCTATCATTGTGGAGATCCCGGGCATAAGGTTCGTAATTGCCCGACAAAGACAAGGTTTGCACCCCCAGTACTTCCAGCTCCAGCACCTAGGCCTCCTAATCCTACGCAGCAGTTGAAGCAGGCACCTCCAGTACAGATTAGATCACCGCAGCAGCAACAACAAGTTATTGTCCGACCTCCTAGGCCGCCACAGCCAAGCGCTCTGGCTCCTCAGTATAGAGCTCCGCAGCGACCTCCGGCATTGCAGCGGCCACAATATCATGCGCAGAGGCCACATCAGCGGTATCAACGTCCGAGGCAGCTGGGCAAGGCATGTGCGATCACACATGAGCAGGCAGAGGCAGCAGAGAACGTCATTGAAGGTACTCTTTCAGTTTATGGATTTGATGCCAAAGTTTTGTTTGATCCAGGCTCCACACATTCTTTTGTTGCACCAGCATTTGCATTTCATTTTGAGAAGGATAGACAGATGTTACCGTTTGTTCTAGTGGTTGCTACCCCAGTAGGCCGATCAGTAGTGTGTGATTTTGTTTATCCTTGGTGCACAGTTCAGATTGAAGGTACTCAGTTGACTGCCAGTTTGATTGTGTTGGCGATGTCCAACTTTGATGTTATTCTCGGTATGGACTGGTTAGCGGTGAATCGCGCGGTGTTGGATTGTTTCAACAAGACCATGAGGTTACAGGGTGTAGACCGTAGTGTTGAGTTTGTTGGTGCGAAGAAGCCCACCTCCACTCGGTTGATTTCTCCATTAAAGGTAGAGCGCTTGATGAAGAGCGGATGTGAGGTTTACATCGCGTTTATCACAGAGGACAAGCAGTCCAAAGCCATAGATGAGATTCCGGTAGTATACGAGTTCCCTGATGTTTTTCCGGAGGAGATTCCGGGTTTGCCACCCGTGCCTGAGTTAGACTTCACGATAGAGCTACTACCAGGTACTGCACCCATTTTGAAGGCTCCGTACAGAATGGCCCCTGCAGAGTTGAAAGAATTGAAGACTCAGTTAGGAGATCTGTTAGATAAGGGCTTCATCAGGCCAAGTGTATCACCATGGGGAGCTCCGGTTTTATTTGTTAAGAAGAAGGATGGGACTATGAGGATGTGCATCGATTACCGACAATTGAATCAAGTGACAGTCAAGAACAAGTACCCACTTCCGAGAATAGATGAGTTGTTTGATCAGCTATAGGGAGCTTAGTTCTTTTCGAAAATTGATCTATGTTCGGGATACCATCAGCTACGTGTTAGAGGGGAAGATATTCCTAAGATAGCGTTCCGGACTAGATATGGCCACTTTGAGTTTTTAGTGATGCCTTTTAGTTTAACGAATGCACCAGCAGTGTTCATGGCTTTAATGAACAAGATATTCACTCCTTACCTTGATCAGTTTGTAGTGGTATTCATTGATGATATGTTGGTTTATTCCAAGTCCAAGGAGGAACATGAACATCAGTTGAGGACTTCATTGCAGCTTCTGAGAGACAGCCAGTTGTATGCCAAGCTGAGTAAATGTGAGTTCTGGTTAGAACAGGTGTCATTTCTAGGCCATGTGATTTCCAAGGAAGGATTGGCAGTGGATTCTAAGAAGATAGAAGCAGTTGTCAATTGGGGTAGTCCACAAAATGCAACAGAGATTCGCAGTTTCCTAGGACTTGCAGGCTATTACAGAAGATTCGTGACAGGATTCTCTACTATTGCAGCTCCTCTTACTAAGTTGACTAGGAAGAACATTCCTTTTGTTTGGACCGAGGAGTATGAGAAAAGCTTCCAAGAATTGAAGACCATATTGACCACAGCACCCATTCTTGTTTTACCATCTGGCAGTGGAGGATTTGTTGTTTACACAGATGCATCACGGGTTGGTTTGGGTTGTGTTCTTATGTAAAAAGACAATGTGATAGCATATGGTTCGAGGCAGTTGAAAGAACATGAGAAGAAGTACGCCACCCACGATTTAGAGCTAGCAGTCGTTGTACTTGCACTCAAGATGTGGAGATATTACTTATACGGTGAGAAGTTCGAGGTGCACTCAGATCACAAGAGTTTACAATATTTGTTTACACAGAGTGAGTTGAACAACAGACATCGAAGGTGGATGGAGTACATTAAAGATTATGATTTTCCTATCAAATAACACCCTGGAAGAGTCAACCTGGTAGCAGATGCTTTGAGTAGAAAACCGGCATTCTGTGGGTGTATGGTACCAGAATGGAGATGGATGGAGCAGTTTAGAGATTTAGATGTTGAAGTTTGGCCTATCAGTGAGAAGGTGATGATTGCTAGCATGGCAGCATGGGAAACAGAGATAATGAATAGAATCAAAGAATGTCAGAAGGATGATAAAGGGTTACAGTGCATCATTGAGCACATAGATGGCAAGCCCGAGTTCAGACTAATTGAGGGAGTTTTGTATTGCAAAGACCGGTTGTGCGTGCCAGATGTACAGGACATAGAAACATAGCTGATGACATATGCACACCATACGAGATATTCTATTCATCCGGGCAGCACTAAGATGTACCAGAATTTGAAGAACCACTATTGGTGGATGAGTATGAAGAAAGAGATTGCAGAATTCGTTTCCAAGTGTTACACGTGTCAAGTGATTAAGACTGAACACAAGAAGCCTCCTGGTTTACTTCACCAGCTAGATATTCCCAAGTGGAAATGGGAGCACATCACTATGGATTTTGTGTCAGGATTGCCAAATACCAGGAAAGGGAATGATGTTATATGGGTGATCGTGGACCGATGGACCAAGTCAACTTATTTCATACCATTCAAGACCGGTCAGTTTATGGATAAGATGGCTAAGTTGTACAATGATGAGATTGTCAAGTTGCATGGAGTGCCTAAATCTATAGTATCCGATCGAGACACCAAGTTTGTCTCTCGGTTTTGGACTACACTTCAGTCGTCTATGGGCACACAGTTGAGATTCAACACGGCTTACCACCCTCAGACGGATGGACAATCAGACCGCACTATTCAGACTCTAGAGGATATACTCCGGGCATGTGTGTTAGACCTTAAGAAGGATTGGGATGAGAGTTTGCCTCTCTGTGAGTTTTCCTATAACAACAATTATCATTCTAGCATTGGCATGGACATAGATGCAGGACTCCGGTGTGTTGGGAAGGGGTAGGAGTACGAAGTTTCCATGGACCATCAGTGGTTGGTGATTCCAGCAAGAAAGTCAAGGTCGTACAGATGCATTTGAAGGAATCTCGTGACCGTCAGAAGAGCTAGCAGATAAGAGACGGAGACCACTAGAGTTTCAGGTTGGTGATAAAGTGTTCCTCAAGGTCTCTCCGATGCGTGGTGTAGTAAGATTCGGTCAGAAAGGGAAGCTTTCCAAGAGATATGTGGGACCGTTTGAGATTCAACCCGGATTGGTGACGTTGCATATCGTCTTGCCTTGCCGCCAGATGTTGACACCAAAAATGTCACTTTCCGTCTTCAACATCAAGAAGCCGCAGAAGCCGCATCCTACTACAAAACAGGCAATGCTGCTTCAAGCATCAGATCTTGTCAGAAACAAACAAAAACTGCAAGATCTTTCAAGACAGCAAAAAGAGGGGTTCACATGAAGTTTCGATCCATTCCAACATTATTTGACCCTACTTTACTCCTCCGGTAGCTAAACAGGCGCTCCTGGCGGAGACAGCGTCGAAGACATCAAAACTTTGATCAAAGCCTACAGATGGTCTCAAAATACCTCCAAAGGGCTCCATGTCAAATTTCAAGTCAAACCAACAACGTTTGACTCTCCATCAACCCTCGAGCAGTAAAATCAAGTCTCCCAGTGGCGAGAACCATAGAGACCGTTACTCATCAAACGGAGCACATGGATGGCTTCAACATGCTTCCAATATGGGCTGCACGACAAATTTCAGGTCATTTCGACAACGTTTGACCAGAATTTAACGCTCTGAAACAAAATCAAAGCTACCAGCGGCGGAGCACCCCAGGACCATGACATCCAAATCGGAGCCAATGGATCATCTCAAAATGACTCAAATAAGCTCCCTGTCAAATTTCAAGTCAATCGGGCATCGGTTGACCACACATCAAAGCGCGGCATCTTCCAGGGGCAAATCAAGTCTACTGGAGATGGGATCCCAAACGGCTTCAAACCTCAAGCAAAAGCCCATGGTTGGTCCCGTCTACTGCTCAGGAGGCTTCACCTCAAATTTCAGGTCATTCCGACATCGTTTGACCTAGTTTCGACTCTTGACGGAAAATCGGCTACAAAGTCTTCGGCTTTTCCAAAAAATAGGAAACTTTGTGCTCCGATTTGCACGGCTTCTCATCAAGTTTTCTTCAGGAGAATCGAGCCAGTTAATGAGGAGAAATGTCAAGAAAAATCCAGGAGAAAACGGTGGCGAAAAAGACCAAAGAGCTGCCGAGAAATGGCGACCAAAAGGGGACCAATCCCAACGACCATGGAAATCCAGGTCACCCGGATTTGTCGCCGGGTGACCCATTTTTCATCCCTTTTCTCGTTTATGGAGTTCCAGCCCCTGTGATTTCCTGAAAATCTGATTTTCGATGCTCGAAATCGACTGATCTCCACCGACATCTCGGATCCGCCATCAAGAGCAAGAAATCATCATTGATCGCTCCAAGATCGTTAGCCGGCTAACAAAAAAAGTGCACTTTCTGTCCAACCGATTGAGAAATCGACAAGACAGATGTCACCCGCCCGCTGGTATCAACCAATGTCTGAAGTTACATCGCCATCCGACATCAAACAACATGCGGATCCATCAGTGATGATCACAAGAAGAATTTCAAAAGCTGGGGCACGGCCCGCGACTCTTCAAATGCCCTGGCGACCACTTAATGTCGTTAATTGACCCGTTTATGACAACTTAATGCAGTCATTAACCCATTATTTTGGATGGCCCAATCAGAATCAAGCAAATGGGAGTTACAAATCCAAGCAATCATGGCATTAAAACCATGAAACTCCCCTCATCATGGAGATTAAAGGCGATTAAATGCCCATCATCTCCCACCGGCCAATCATAAGCCAAGAAAAAGGAGTTACATAAACAAGAATTAAAACTTGTAACTCCTCTCATTATGGGTCATCAATCCCATAAATCACCCCATGGCTACCAAAAGCCTATAAAAAAGGGGTCACTCTAAGAAGAAAAAGGGGCTACACACAGAGATATACACATACACAACCCTTGGACACATCTCTGAAGAATTCTCGAAGAAACTCTGCCACTACATTGTAGAAAAGACACCACAAGGTGATCGAAGTCCCTTGGGGGGCCACCCCCCCAAGGCCACCTCTTTCCTTCTATCCAACATGGCCTAAATGTGGCTCTTCAACCCGTTTACTCGGTTTTCCATTGGATATAGGACGTTCCCTTGGTCTTTATCCTCTAAAAAACTAAGGTCCAGGCCAAGTCAAAGAATTAAAGCATCAAGCGTTCTCATCTGAAGGACGATGGCGAAGTCCATACATGACTTGCGACCGTCGATCTGAACGAGTCCCCACAATCTCCTGAGAAGTCAGATACATTTTCTTACTTTTCTTTGTATTTTGTATTGTTTGTAAAGAGGCAAAAAAATCACATTTCTTGTCTTTCTTCATTGATAAGATTTGTAAATCGCCTTCTACGGCACAAACCGCCTTTCACGACAAACAAAATGAAATCGCCTCTCACGGCATTTTAAAAAATTGTCTCTTTCTTAAAATATATGTGCAATGAAAAGTTAGAAAAAAAAATGATTTCCTTTCTATTTGCGAAGGTGAATCTTCGAATCACCATTCCAAATTCCAAGATGAACAGAAAATCTGGCATACCTGTACAAAAATGTTGATGACCTTGCTTTTCCTCCTCCGCCATGCTCCCGGCAGCCCCAGGGGTGGGAAGGAGAGGACGAAAGGTCGGAGCCCCCATCACCAGAGTTGTCAGGTGTACACAACGTGTTTCACACGTCGATGTTGCGCAAGTACAATCCAGATCCCACCCATGTGTTGCCACACGAGCCACTGCAGATTCAGCCCGACGCATCATATGTGGAGCAGCCAGTGCGGATTATAGACACCAAGGAGATTGTCATGCGAACGAGGACCATTCCATGGGTAAGGGTTCAATGGGAGCACCACTGTCCAGAGGAAGCTATGTGGGAACTCAGGGACCATATTAGGAAAGTCTATCCTCGTCTTCTTCCTGAGGAGGTATGTCTAGGCATTTGGAGGGCCAAATGTTCTTTTTAGAGGGAAGGGATGTAAGGTCCCCGACCTTAATAGGGTGTTTAACTTTCTAATATTGGTGATTAGCCTAATTAATTGTGATTCTAGCTAATTAGGCGGGTTTAGTGGCTAAGCGAGTTTCTTTTATCATTAGTAAGATGTTCCCAAAGTTTCGTTTGATTCCGAGTTCGATTAGTCCTAATAGGGGGTTAGGTTGTGATTAATAGGAAAATTGGGTATTTTTCCGAAAAATCCCGTTTTTTCCTGAATTTGGGTGCGTTGGAAAGATCTTGTCGCGCTCGTCACTTTTCGTTCTTGACTCATCACAATTTGACGCCCCGAAGTCCCTCAAATAATCACTTTTCTCTTAATTCACTTAAAAATGGCATTTGAGTCATTTTCCCCTCCATCCCTCATTTTAACTCCATTCCAGCCCTTTCATTCATTTCCTTCTTCCATTTCAGTTGCTAGGGCTTCTTCTTCTTCTTCTTCTTCTTCTTTTTCTTCCTACTTCTCTCTCTCTCATTTTGCATGAGCCATTGGAGAAGGGATTCAAGGTCAACCAAGCTCACCAATCTCTTCATCTCTTCTTCCTCTACATCTTGCTCCAAATTGGTAAGTTTTCCTAAACCATTTCTTCCCTAATTTCCTTCCTCATTGTTGTAGAGATGTGGCATGTTGATAGATTTCCTTTCTTTCTCTTCCATTGTGCTCTTTGGGTGTAGGAGAAGGGTTTTTTGAAGTGGTTTGGCTAGGGTGTTAGTGGAGAGCTTTCTTCCTCCTCAATCTTCTCAAATTTCCATTTCTTCACTCTCTTTGGTGAAGGCAAGTAGATTAGCTTTATCTATTGCTCATGTATGTATATTATCTTCACTCTTGACAATGCAAATGTTTAGCAACCCATAATGCCAAGCTTGTCTATGTTTATTTGGATTTCAAATGCTAGATTGGGTCATTAATGGAATTGGACCCTAATTGAATGGTTGGGATTGTTGATGAGAGGAATGGAATGGATGTGGAGAGAGCAAGAGGCACTTTTTCTTGCAGGGATGATCTTGGAGGAGAGGGGATTTGATTCCCCAAAGTTTGGACTAAAATGTTTGGCTGCCGGAGGAGTGAAGTTAGGCCAAATGATGTCGGAATGGCCTGAAACTTGATGTAGAGCCTCGTGGTGGCATCTTGGGGCCAGTTGTGTACTTTGTTTTGTGTGTCAGGGTCTCTAGCTTCACCACCGCCGGGAGTGCCTGCTCAGCTGCTGGAGGAGTGAAGTATAGTCAAATGATGTTGGAATGGCCCGAAACTTCATGTGAACCCCTCTTTTGGCTGTCTTGAAGGATCTTGCAGTTTTTGTTTGATTCTGACAAGATTTGATGCTTGAAGTAGCATTGCCCATTTGTAGTGGGATGCGGCTTCGTGTGGCTTCTTGATGTTGAAGAGGCAAAGTGACATTTTTTGGTGTCAACAACTCGCCCCAAGTCTGAACCGAGTTCTGCCCCCACTGTTGAAGCTGCTGCGGAAGCTGTCCCGACTCCACCTAAGGTTGCTCCCCAAGCCACCACGACCGAGCCTTTTGATGTCAACGTGGAGGCTACTGATTCTTGAAGCACTACTGTATTTTTTCTTTTTCTTTCTTATGTAAAGAACTCTATAACCATTCTTTCATCAATGAAGAGAATTGTACATTCACACTTGCCTTCTCATTTCTTCTTAAAATAACATGTGTGTGCTTGACTTTTGTTCCACAACTAGGCTCTTAGCAAAAACGCCTGATTTTTGACTAAGTAGTTGAGTTTGGTTCAGTAACCGGAACTGAGTGACTATTGGGCAATAATGACTTTGGTTCTTTAACCAGAAGTAACTTAAGCAAATCGAACTTGGTTCAATAACCAGAACTCCAATTGCTCTTAAGTTTAAATAACTTTTTAAGAAGTACCTGTGCCTTAGAGATAGAAAACTTTAGCTGGTTCCGCAACCGAACTAGACTTTCATAGGAAGCGATCAGGTTCTTCAACTGCATAGTTGGTTCCATAACCGAACTAGGATTGTCGTCAAGTTCCATAACCTGGCGTGTTGCTCATTTGGTCCCGTGACCAGGTTGGCTGGTTCTATAACCGAGCCAAGATTTTGGCCGAGTTACAAAACTACAGCCCTCTGTATAGCTAGTTTCGTAACCGAGCTACAGTCTCTTCCATGCTGGTGCTGTCACCGAGCTGAGACTGCGGTCGAGTTCCATAACTGTGGCACTTTGCAGCTGCTTCTGTAACCGAGTTGTCGTCTCTTCTGCGCTGGTGCTGTCACCGAGCTGAGACTGCTGCCGAGTTCCATAACTGCGACACTTTGCAGCTGGTTCTGTAACCGAGCTGTGACCGCTGCCGAGTTCTGTAACTTGGCAAGGATCAAAAGTTGTTGTAAGTGAAGTTATCCAGGTCGCGGCTGGTGCTATCACCAAGGCCATTGCCGGGGCTTTATAAGTCGAGGTTGGTGTTACCACCGCGACCCGATGCTGAAGCTGTGTAGCGGAGGCTGGTGCTGTCACCAAGGCCGCTGCCGAAGCTTTGTTTCATGTTCGAAGAAGCTGGGCTGAGACCAGTGCTATCACCGAGGCCGCAGCCGAAGCTATGAAGATTGGAACTGTCCGAGCTTTGGCCGGTGCTATCACCGAGGCCGTTGCTGGAGCTGTCAAGATTTTTTTTTCCCGAGCAGCAACTGGTGTTATCACCGAGGCCGCTGCTGGAGCCTATCAACTGAAGAAAGTGAGTCGTGGTCGGTGCTGTCACCGAGGCCACAGCTGAAACTCCTGTTGGGTTGTGCTTCTACCAGGGTCGTGGCTGGTGATATCGCCAAGGCCGCTGCTGGAGTTATCGCGATTGGAACCGTCCAAGCTGTGGTTGGCGCTATCTCTGAACCGGGACTTGAGGATGAAGACTACATGGCTATTCAAGGAACTGTTTCCGTGACCACCGTTTCTTTTCTTGGGGAGGGGTCCCGCCAGAGATTGAAGCTCTCGTGAGCTCGAGCTCGAACTTCGTTTTGGTTCATCCTGGGGACCAGTGCTTTCACCATGACTATGAGGAATCGAATGAGGTCCCTTCGATGCTTGCCGCCTGGCAGTGGAGCTTGCTTGAAGGATGCGAGGGCAGCAGCTGCGGGCCCTGGTATCAACAAGGGACGGATCTTCATCATTATCGTTGTTGCGATCCACCTGGTGGAGGAAATGACGAGACCCGGCTGCTTGTTGACACCAAAAATGTCGCTTTGCCTCTACAACATCAAGAAGTCGCATCCTACTACAAACAGGCAATGCTACTTCAAGCATCAGATCTCGTCAGAATCAGACAAAAACTGCAAGATCCTTCAAGATAGCCAAAAAGAGGAGTTCACGTGAAGTTTCAGGCCATTCCAACATCATTTGGGCTAACTTCACTCCTCCAGCAGCCAAACAGGCGCTCCTGGTAGCGAACACGTCGAAGACATCAAAACTTTGATCAGAGCTTACGGATGGTCTCAAAATACCTCCAAAAGGTTCCACGCCAAATTTCAGGTCATTTCGGCGACATTTGACCCGACTTTGACGCTCCGAAAGAAAAATAAGCCTCTCGGCGGCGAGAACTACCGGGACCATTACTCATCAAACAGAGCACATGGGCGGCTTCAAAATGCTTCAAAAGGGTTGCACGTCAAATTTCAGGTCATTCTGACAACGTTTGACCCGACTTTGACGCTCCGAAAGAAAATCAAGGTTACCGGCAGCGGAGCACCCCAGGACCATGACATCCAAATCAGAGCTAATGGATCATCTTAAAGTGACTCCAATAGGTTCTCGTCAAAGTTCAGGTCAATCGAACATCGGTTGACCGCACATCAAAGCGCGACATCTTCCTCATGGGGAAATCAAGCCCAGCAGGACAGGACCCCAAATGGCTTCAAAACTCAAACAAAAGCCCATGGTTGGTCCTATCTACTACTCAGGAGGCTTCACGTCAAATTTCAAGTCATTCCGACATCGTTTGACCTAGTTTCGACTCTTGAAAAAAATTGGCAACTTTGCGCGACAAAGTTTTTGGCTTCTCCAAAAAATAGGAAACTTTGTGCTCCGATTTGTACAGCTTCTCATCAGGTTTTCTTCAGGGGAATCAAGCCAAAAAATGAGGTAAAATGTCAAGAAAAATACAGGAGAAAAAAAGAAACATAAAGCTCGAAAAACAGCCGACAAAGCGGCGACCAAAGAAGAAAAAATTCCCCCATGGTCGCCAGCGACCCTGGAAATCCAGGTCGCCGGATTTCCGCTGGAAGACCCGTTTTTTTATTCTTTTCGCGTTTCGGCAGTCCGCTGAAAATCTAATTTTTGATGCTTGAAATCGACTGATCTTCGTCTACATCTTGGATTCGCCGTCAAAAGCATGAAATCATCATTGATCGCTCCAAGATCGCCAACTAGCCGACCAAGAAAGTGTACTTTCTGTCCGACCGATCGAGAAATTGACAAGACAGATGGTACCGGCCCGCTGTTAGCAATCTATGATTGAAGTTGCATGATCATCCGACATTGATCAACATGAAGATCCATCGTCGATCATCGCAAGAAGAATTCCAAAAGACGCGGCACGGCCCGCGACTCTTCAAATCCTCGGCGACCACTTAATGTTGTTAATTGACCCAACTAAATGCGGTCATTAACTTATTGTTTTGGGCAGCCCAATCAGAAGCAAGGAAATGGGAGTTACAAGTCAAAGCCATCATGGTATTAAAGGCATGAAACTCCTCTCATCATGGAGATTAAAGGCGTTTAAATGCCCATCATTCTCCATCGGCCAATCAGATTCAAGGAAAAAGGAGTTACAAAATCAAGAAATAAAAACTTGTAACTCCTCCGATCATGGAGCTTTAAAGCCATCAAAGCTCATAAACACTCCTAAATGGCTACCAAAGGCCTATAAATAGGAGATCATTCCAAGAAGAACGGATCAAGAAATCCATCCGGAAAAATCGGATAAAATCAGCCAGAAAGATCGTCCAGAAGCTTTGCTACTATGGAGAAACTCTGCTGCAAAAAAAAACACCACAAGGTGATCGAAGTCCCTTGGGGGGCACTCCCCCCCAAGAAAAAGCCTTATCTTCTCCTATTCAACATGGCCAAGACACGGCTCTTCGGCCCGTCTCTTCGTTTTTTATTGGGTATAGGACCTTCTCTTGGTCCTTATCCTGTAAAAAACTGAAGTTCAAGCCAAGCCAAAGAATCAAAGCATCAAGCGTTCTTATCTAAAGGACGATGGCGAAGTCTATACATGACTTGCGACTATCGATCTAAACTGGTCCCTTCAATCTCCTGAGAAGTCAGATTCCCTTTCTTACTTTTCTGTTGTATTTTGTATTTTCTTTGAGAGACAAAAAAACTCACAATTCTTGTCTTTCATTTTGATAAGATTTGTAAATCGCCTTCCATGGCACAAAATCGCCTCTCACGGCATTCAAGAAAAAGGATTGATTTCCTTTCTACTTGCGAAGGTGGATCTCCGGATCACCATTTCTAAATTCCAAGTAGAATAGAAACTCTGGCATACCCGTACAAAAAAATGTAGATGCCCGCCTTTCTCCCCCCTTTCTTCCCTCCATTCGGCCTTTCTCGGTGACCCCGGGGGCGGATGGGAGAGGAGAGGAAGGAAAATAAGGGTCCATCACTGCTGCTGGAACTTTTGCTCCGCGGGGGAGTCTCAGCAGGGCAGCACTCTGTTGGGGGTGCTCCAGTGGAGGAGCGCTTTACTGGGGAGGTGTTGTCACCCCCTTTGCTGATGAATCTGTCTGAGTTACAGGTCATATTAAGCCTATCGCATCAAACTTTCCCTGGATCTCATTCGACAGGGGGTCGTCGATGATGGACGCGAGGCTTTGCAAATCCTTCGCCGCTGCTAGAGGCATGAATTTTTTATCGTTTTCCCACAGACGGCGCCATTTGTGAGTGCCTAAAAGTTACAGACTCAAATTAGGTGAGTGTGAGACTCATGATTTGTTGTTTAAGCTTCTTCGGGGGAGATAGATCACCTAAGAACCTAAAAGGGAAGGAGAAATAGAGATCAGAGACCCTGGCTGTCGTCAGCCGAAGACTCTCCGATGCCTGAGTTAGTGCTATCACTAAACAAAGGATGGAGGTGAGGGGCAAGTATGGTAGTATTGCATGATGTTGTACAAGACATACCTCCGAAGGGATTCTTACCCTTGTTTATGTAGAGGTTTTCACCTGGCGCTCCCTTAGTGGGGGTAGGTGGAGATATTGTCTGGTCGAATCAAGAGATGACCTCTAGTATTAATGTGGATGTGATTGATCAAGACGACATCTAATCATTATCCGTCGCCTATCTTGTCTGTCAGCACGTTCTGTAACATAGCCGTAACTTTATGGAAGTATAATCATGGTGTAGTACTCATCTCTGTGGACGGACCGAGCTGAAGATGATACTGAGACCAGATTTGGTCGCATCCTGGCACTATTGCCGAGATGCCTTATACCGAGGCCGAGATGAGTCCAGTTGGTACTATTACCAAGGCTAGCCCAAGCATGGTGTAAGCCGGCACTATTTGTCGAGCTGAGAGGAGATGTCTAACTGGTACTGTTACCGAGCTAGATGAATCTTAGTACTTTGGTTGAACTTGGATACCGAGATCAAGATGAGCTGAGCTGGTACTGCTACAGAGACTAGCGTAATCCTACTCTTAGGAAAACACCCCACAGCTGTTGTTTTATCTTCTTGATAGGTTTATTTACTGATCATGATGGTTGAGATTGAGGATCTTGGATTGGGTTTTATAGCCTTCTAGATGGTGTTTATGGCATTATGGGTACTTGATCCCTGAGTCAAGTGGGTCAAAATTTTTGAAAATCTATCCACGAGGCCTACCTTTTTCCAACATCAGGTTCCAACAGGAGCACCAGGCAAAACTTGAGTGGGATTATGCTTGTGTCACAGAATACAAGGGGCTAATTAGTCGGAAGCTCATAGGCGTTGCGCGGGCCCGCTATACCCTGCTCTTCGAAAAGTACAGCGATATCTGCAGGCTATATAAGCATCTCTATACTTCCATGGAAGCAGCACTGCGTGCGCTTTTCGATTACGAAGGTACAATTGAAAACCTTCCATCCTTCATGATGGGGCTGCTGAGAGCGAAATTCCTTGAACTGGTTGACTTCCGCGCCAGGCATGCCCAATGGGAATCGAAGACAGTGGCATCAGTGCCTGCCCGCATCAAAAACTTCAACACAATATAGCAGAGGAGGAGGAGGGTAGCCCCTCTTGCTTTCACATGCGAGCATGGTATCGACGTTGGGATCCACCAACAAATGAAGACGTACTTAGAGGGACAAAACCTGACACTGTGTGCCCTCATGACCACCCATTGTTGACGGCTACACAAACATGTTGGGCTTGATTCGAAGTGCCTACCACCACATGAGAGAAGACCCGGTGAACCTGGTGAAAGCTCATGAAGATCTGGCGACATTCGTCATTGAGATGAAAGCGATCAACGGGAACTTCTGAGCCCTGAATGGAATTCCCCCCATTTGAACCAACAGCAGTAGTGGCGTAGCAGTGACCTCCATTAGTTCATTCATTATTTAGGTCATTTATTCATCGCTTGCTTTAGGAAACTAAATGCTCATGTTAGGATTCATTTTGTTTTTGCTTATGATCGGAGGTAACCCCTAAGATTTGAAACCAAGATATTATTCATTTGTTTATAAATACGATTTATTAATAAAATATTTAGTTTAGGTATGAATGGGCTCACACTATTTATCTTTTATTCTTTCTCCTTGCATGTGGTTGGATGGATTTCTCTTGTTTTCTTTTATCTCTATTGATTGTCGTGGTGATGGATGATTGATGATCATGACAGCAGGATGATGTCGAGGGTGCACCTCTCACTAGCATTTTAATTCAGTCTGCATCATACTTGCAAACATGCTAGACTTCATCATCACATGCATCACATACACACTTGGCACGCTTATGTACTAATCTCGTCGCGAGGCGGGGTACTGCTCCCTTCTTTCATTCCAGTCAAGAGTTACCACAGATGAAAAGACGTGGGCCACCACACCGAAAGGAACAGGATCCATGAGGTAAGTACCGTTGAACCCAAAACCCGAGTTGCATTTCATTCCAGCACATGCCTTTTCATTGACGTCATTACCGGAACATACGCTTTTAGAATCCTGCTTCAATACTTTGTACACCCCTTGACTAGGATGATCCACCTTGTAAGCATTTTATTTTGGATGGACAGTGGAACACACGAGGTGACTTCCTCTAAGCACTCTCGCACAGCACTTGATCAGGCTCGATCCTAAAAGGGACCAAATTGACTTAGTGGCCTAGAACAACCTTACCTTGATCCTCTTGAACTAGTTTAACCTCACCCTCATAAACCGCCACTCCCATGAACCTAAAGGCTCAAACGGAGGCATGAGCACGTGTCTTCTTTTCTTTGGAGAACAACTATGTACGTGATGCCCTCCAAAGAGGGGCATACTATAGACACCTCATTTTGGCACCCTATGAGGGGTGATTTAGTCCACCCTACTTAATGATGCCCCGATTAGGTCCCGAGTCAAAGATCACCTATCATTGCTGGACCTCTGAACGTCATGGAAATTTGCTCATTGCGATCTGCTGATCGAGGGTTTTCCGTTCATATGTAGAACTCTGAAATTCGACAGGCGGATCGAAAATAACAACAGCAGGTCCCGTACTCCCCGGGGTGCCACCCTGAAAAGATCGCCTACCATTTCTAGACCTTTGATCGCCCTGGGAGTTGGCTCGTTGTGACCTACTTGTCGAGAGCTTTCCGTCATCCATATATAAAACTAAGAGACCCAACGGGCGGATTGAAAAATCACAACAACTGGTCCCACTCTCCAAAGGCGCTCGCATGAAAAATCACATACCATTTCTAGACCTTCGATTGCCCTAAGAATTGGCTCATCGTGACCTACTCACCAAGAGCTTTCCGCCGATGTGTAGAACATCGAAATTCGGCGAGCGGATCAAAATCTACGAAGCCTGGGCCCCAGCGATGATAACCCGACCAAACTCCATCGGACCCCACCTTTTGGGCCCGAACCAATTCCTTTAGTCCAAACTCGAACCAAACCCAACCCTGAACCTAACCCGACCCAACCCATTAAAACCTAGCTCAAACCCATCTAATCTTGACCAAACGCCAGCCCAAACCCGACCTGGCCCATTAGCTACATGGGAGAGGAGAGTTCACGAGATTTGGACTCTCCCCTCCCCTGAGATCTCTCTTTCCCTCTCTATCCCCAACTCCCTCGTCCCAATCACTACAACAAATGGGATTTTCAGCGACGAAAATATTTGCGACGCAACCCAAAGTGTCGCAAAAAATAAATTTTTTGCAACATAAAATTGGACCCGTCGCAACAAGTTAAGTATTTACGACACAAGACTCCATGCGTTGCAAATAAATACTTTCAGCAATTAATATATAGTGCGTTGCAAAAAAATGCGTCAAAAAATCATTGGCGCCAAATGGCGGTAAAATTATTCGTCACGCTAGATACACATTTGCGACACAATCATCTGTCATAAATAAGTGCCTCTATTCGCGACCCAATCCCTGCGTCGCAAATAATTTTTAGTCCGAGCTATGTCGTAAAAAAGTTAAGGTTTTTTGCAACAGTTTCCTTTTTGCGTCACACATAATATCTTATTCGCGACACTGATGTCTTTTGGTCGCAAACAATTATTATTAGCGACCTCCATCATATGGTGTCACAGAAATTTTAAGCTAAAAAAAAGAACTAATTTCTTCCCTCGGCCACCATTATGGAAAAAAATTATACATTTATTTGGGGCGCAATTTTGACGTCGCAAATAATAATTTTTTGCCACAGTATATCTGCTGTGTCGCAGATAATAAGCTTTTTTACGACATGTGGGTTTAAATGCATCGAAGAAAATATTTTTATTAGGGACATTATATTTATAGCGTTACAATTTCCCATAAGTTCCATCGCCCGCGCGCCTTTTTTTTCAGTCGATCCCCGCCTTTTCTTAACAGTGTTTTATAAACTCATCTTTCTATTCTTCCCTCCATCTCTGCGCTTCACTCTCTATCTCTCTGCCCTAAATCCAAACAGCCACGATTCCGTCAACGATCCTCTACAAGACGATAAAGAAATCCGTCCCAATCTCCTTTCTTTTTGCCTCCCTCTCTACGCTTCAATCTCTGCCTATCTCTCTACCATAAATCCAAACCAAAGCCAAGATCCCGTCTATCATTCCTTTACAAGACAATAGAGAAATCTGTCCCAACCTGGAGGTATATATATATATACATTCCTTCTAAATCTCTATGTTTTTTTAATCTCCCATACATCCAAACGTGTCCCACTGTTCGATTTCGTTGTACTATGTGCGCCTTTCTTCTTCAGGTCTTCTTTACATTTGTTTCTGGTTTTGGGACCAGTGGCTGCTACTTGTGGAGGAATCTTCATTCGATTTCTTCTTCAAAGCAGCGGTGATTGAAGAGGTTCGATCTCTTCCTCTTCTTTTTTTTAATCTGTTGAAATTTCTTTCCATGTTTGTAATTTGGATTTTCTTTATTCTGAATTTCAACAGTGGAGATCTTGATTTGAATTTTTTTTTTTACCTTTTGAACTTTGGATTGTTTACTCTAAATTTAGGCAATGGAGATCTTGATTTGTTTGTTTTTGCAGGGTTTAAGCAGGGTTTATGAATAGATATGGATTAGATGTGGTGGGTCTTTTTTTATTTATTTAATGATTTTTGGTTTTTTGAAGGGTATTAGGATTTTAGTTTTTTTTTTTTTTGGCGTTTTTCAGTATGAGTGTTTGGCTATTTGGAGACTGCTTAGTATTATTTTGTGCTTCATAGATATGTTGATTTTGATAGGATTCATAGTTATTGTGGGTTTAGGGGGGGTTTGTATACAGTTCTAGGAGTTATTGGATTGGGATTTAATATTTCTTCTCTTTATTGCTTGTAAGTGTTGGAAATATGGTTGTCATGATGGGTTTTTTTTATTATTATTAAGGATTTCAATTGGAGTTGGATTTTGGTTGTGTGTGTGTGTATGTTTTCTCCTCCCTTTTCTATTAGTTGGATGTATGGAGATTTGGTTGGAGTGATGGTATCAGAGAGAGAGAGAGAGAGAGAGAGAGTGTTTTGTGGTGATCTGTGTCTGGTTTTACTAAGGATGCTGGTTCTTTATCTGTTTTTACGAAGTGAGGTTTATTTATAGTTGTTTTCTTTTCTATTGAATGATTGCAACTGTTTACTCTTGTGTTCTTATTTTTCTTTTACCAAGCATTGATTCTTTGTTGATCTTTCAAAAAGGTAAAAAAAAAAATTGATTCTTTTTTTATTTCAGTAGGATTATTAGTCAGATGTTTGGGATGAGATGGATTTCACATTTTGTTTTTGCCTTTAATTTAGGGGAGATAAAATATACGTTATGATGTCCTCACATGAATTTGTTCCTGAAATTCATTCCTTTGGGACGGTGGTTCTACTTCATGATAACATGGTTTCATGTTGATTCAATCAGTGGACTTGGTTCATATTGATTCAAGTGATGGATTTTGTTTGGCTGTTCACATGTTCTCTCTTGCTTTGTTTTTGTCTTGGTATTTTTCTATGAGAAATTGTTGTAGAGAAACTATGATAGCTTAAGTTTGAAAAGGACTACAATCATCTCTAGATTAATATCCTTTTGCATTTCTATGTGTAAGTATGGTTCTTATGTTTCCTTCACTCTCTGTTATGCAGAAGCTATAGATTTGCTCCAGAAGCTGTCAATAGATTCTCAAACCAATACCCTTGAAGTTCCTGAGCCTACTAAAAAGGTAATTATGAACTCCTTTTCATGCCTATGTGATAATTTCTATAAGCTTGTAACTTTCTTCCATGTCCCTTGAAGTTTTTGTTCTAATTTTTTGTTATCCATTTCTTTCCTAATAAATATGGGCCTGTGAGCTCTAGTGATGCGGCAAATGTGCCGATTGCATCACGTGAAAGATCTACTCCTCTAACTTGGGGACTTGGAGGATGTGGACTCAATGGTCAATGAGACAGGTGTGATTAAAGAGGTAAAGAAGGCCCATTAGCATTCTTCACTAGGCTTGAGCTAGTTGGAGAAAGAACTTAGTTTTGAGTTGGGTCAAAGTGTGCTTGACTTGTTAAGGGGCTTTGACTTGAGTTCTATATTTTGGCTTATTTCAGTATGGACATACTCTTTATATCCTATATTTTTATGCCTTTTGTTAACGTATTTTTTTCTTTTTTAGAAATTAGTGAGAGTTATATGTAAAAACAATGAGTTTTTATATAAGGAACTTAAATGTCTATCGAAACCTTTACAAATTGTTGGATTGAGTCAACAAAATCTGTTTTTAATAGATTATTAAACTTTTAAACTGTTAAATCAAGGGCTAGGATCATTGATGTAGCTGATTTTTGTATGACTCTTATTCATAAAGAGATAACTCCAGCTATTCTTCTCTACTGATATAACTACATTTGCTCATAGGCTAGGATCATTGATGAAGCTGAATGTTTGGACTTTTTTCTAGTCCTTTTTTTATCGGTTGGTTAGACTTCTTAAATTGGGGACTCATGCAGGTGAAAGCTCTGCCACCCCAAAAATGGCTTAATTTATATAGAAAAGGTTATAAAGGTTTGGAAAAAAGTTGAGACATCTATTAGTGCAGGTTACAATTGAATGGAAAATGTTAGGTTTGCCTTCTTAGCTTGACATTAGTTCCATTGTGTATACCCAATGTAAGATATTCTTGCCTTTGAAGCTTTCACTTAGTTTTCAAGATTGTTTCAAGTTCCAAAACATCTGAAAATGTTAGTGTAGATAACAATACTAATTTTTGTTTTTAATCCATTTGTATTATGCATTATAAGGCTAAGTTTGATTGAGTTTTACTGCTTTAGATTCAAGATTGATACGCTCATATTTATCATCTTTGCCATAGTTGATGATGTTGATTTCATGCTTCGATTGACCTGTTCATCACAAATTTTCAAATGTTTCCTCTTTTTTAAAATCACACCATGTATTTTGGTATTTTCTTCATTCCACATATGTAGCCTCATGTGTTTTTTGTAGTTGCTGTGTGGATTACAACTGTAGTTTATTTGTCAATTTTCATGTATGGCTCAAAATGGGTTTGATTTCATGAATTTGATGTTGGGATTGGTGTATGCCCTAAAGCCCACTGACTGCACTCACATCTCTGTTACTGGATATTTATTGGTTATTTAATAGAATGTCATCTTTCTCTTATAACTTGTGTATATGTATGGTTGTATAAGGCCCATTGTTTTCTAGTAATGACTTGGGTGTGTAGTGGCTACACACAGTTAGGTCTGAGTCATGGACACTTGAAACAATAAACTTGTTCATAACTGAGAGATGGAGTTGGGCACTTCATCTTGGTATAAGTTATAATGAGATACTCTCCTGTATTCAGGGTGACTTACCTAAGTCACGGAAGGCTTTTCCGGATTTATCTCATTTGTGCATGTGTCATGCATTGAACAGGACCACTTGAAGGTGTGATCTCTAAAATAGTACTATCACAGAGAGAGATCAAATCACCTCTTGCTACTGAGTGACCAGTGCTCTTAATCTTGAGCATTTGTGGATGAACCGACGAAGTCGAGTTCTTGTACTTTAATTCACTTTGGGTGAGATCCTGTTCATGGGTCAACAGCTCTGTGTTTTGGGTACTCGGGCTTGATTAGTTGGGACGTGCAAATGCAATATGGAATCTATGCCATCGTGTGATGGAATGATCGTCCTCTTAGAATTATCCGATTAATCATCAGAATCTAAGATCTTAGTATATGGATGTTCCATATGGATATTGAACTTGTGGGTCTCTCCCTGGATCAAGAGAATGATATCCGGATGATGATTAAGTCAAGGGTATGAAGTTCTAAGGTTGAGATGTAATCAAGAACGTAGATAGTACATCGATTAACCTACTTGATTATGGATGTTACATAGAGGGGCATTATGGTCGTTGTACTTGGTAGGTCAAAGACAATCGTCTATTTATGATGAGCTTTATTTGCAATTTGATATTTGTCCCTGGAGTGCAATCATAACTCTCTAGTGGAATGAGTTAGAGTTAAAATGATCTTAATGTTGCTATGGGGTTAGCATGGACATTTTGGTCATTTTGGGAGCCAAGGGCAAATATGTCTTTTGGTCCCTCTTCTAGCCACTTTCCTATATTGGCATGGTTTCCTAATTTAATTAGATGATATGTGGTTGAATTATTTTATGGAAGAATAATTTTGAGTTTAAGTTCTAATAGGCTCTTGATGGCATACATGAATTTAACTCTAGCTAAATTATTGACTAGTGGGCCATGGTGTGTTTAGCTATCTTGTGGGCCAGCCATAAGTGGAGCCCCTTGTGTGAGGTTTCCAAGTTTGATTAGGTATCTTTACTTGGAAGGAAAGACTCCTCTTTGGGTAAGAATTCCATTGATTAAAGCTTACTAATTTTAGTGTCTTTAATTAGTAAGTGTTGCACAACTAAAGGGGATGGTTGCTATTCTTTTTAGGGATTGACATTCCTATTGGAAAGAGTATTCCTTAAAGGAATCTAATCTTTATAAATATATGGGAGTCCCCTTGGGCGTGCAACACATCAGAAACCAAGTGGAATAAAACCCTAGGGGCGTGAATCACAAAAGAATTCCATTGGCCGCCCAAGAAAAAGAGGAGCATTCCCACGCCCAGCCCATTGCATCTTCTTCTTCATTCATTGAAGAGGCTGAGATCAGGTCCAGGTATTTTCCACAAAGAGTAATTCTGAAAACCCTTCTTAGGATTCCATAGATTGATCCCACCATCAAGACCAATTAGATTGGGAAGTGGAATAGGAGAGAAGATCAAAGGAGAGAAATTTCTGCAACATATTCCTGCACCTGTGTTGCTGGTTGCAGGCTGGTTTCAGACCTTTGAAGTCTTTCTTTTCAGAGTTTTGAGGCACTCAAATCATCAAGGTAATAGTCCTCTATCATCTCCTTTATTTAGACACATGTTGATCATGATTTCATGGAGTTCTATGCATGCTTTCATGGCTGGAAAATCAGATTAGTTTCAAGTTTTAAAACTAGATTAGCCATGGACGTCCTCTTGAATATGATTTCAGATCTGTAATGCATATTCTTTCAATGGTATCAGAGCCTCTCCATGTGATATCATGATCCCATGATGTGTTAATATCATTCCTAGATTAATTAAGGGCATGGTGGCGCCCTTTAGGTTGCTGTTTACTGCTTGTTAGGAGTGCAGTAATTATTCCAGACTGCTGGAATTTGCCCAGAGCACAGTTTACTGCATGTTAGGAGTGCAGAAATTTTTTCCAGGCTGCTGGAACAATTTCAGATTGCTGTTTACTGCATATATAGTGTGCAGAAATTTTTCCAGGCTGCTGGAATTTTTTCCAGAACTCAGTTTACTGCAGTTAAAGAGTGCAGGAATATTTTCCAGACTGCTGGAATAATTTCAGGATGATGAATAGTGCTGTACATAGCACTTTGAATGCACTAACCTCTTTGTTTGCAGCCATATAATTGCATCCTTGATGGTTCGCATGTATGTGTGTGGATTTGGATGTTTTTTAATTAGTTGGAAAGTGTACGATTGCGCGGTTAGCAATCATAGGAAGTTGTAATTATTTCCTTGTTTATATTTCAACTAGTCTTGATGTAAGCTTTCTTGAAAAGCATAGGTATCTCCAATGTAATTTTGGGTTTTTGTTTTTCATGGGTTTGCTTGTATAAATTTGACTTATTGTAACAAGCAAGAAAAGGAAAGTTTCAAGCGAGGAAGGTTGCAACAAACCGGGTCCCATGGTGATGGAGGCAACGGAGGTTTCCTAGCGCAAGAAGGACTCTTAATCTAGTTTCCTAAATGGAAAAGGATTTGAAGTCCAAAAATAGCAGGGAGCCATCAAGGATTGCATTCTTTAATTTGCTTTTATATATGGAATGCATGGTTGAATGCTTTATATAATTGCTATGTTTGTCACCTAGTAACATGGCCACCACTAGGTTCTTAAAATTGACATCTTTCTATATTGGATTGTTTTTGTTTGGCAAATTGTTTTAAACGGATCTTAGACCAGCACCTTCTATTTGTCTAAGGTTTAAAATTGGATAGGGTTTAGTTTATCTTGGTACCCTAAGTTTCCAAGAGAGGCCAAACTAAAATCTAATATGTTGCTACCCTAGTGGGCCCATAACCCTCAGGTCCCAAGACCTTTACTCAATATGTTTCAAAGCAAAGGTTATTTATTTTTTGAGATGACTTAAGCAATTGAGTCATGAAAATTGTTAACTAAGTTTGCTAGATTTAAACAAGATTTGAGTAACGATGCTAAGGTCAAAAGATGTTTTTCAAAACCCTAGAGTTAAATAATCAAGTGGGAGAGGGGTTTGGAAAAACCCCACGGCCTTCCATTTTAGGTTCATGCTATCTCATTAGAGTGTTAGTGGGAGCGGCCATCCCTTCGATGGAGTTCTTTACTAAAGATCACTTCGATGGGTTAGTGGGTGAACTAATGTGAATATTCGTAATGAGGTGTTAGTGGGAGCGGCCATCCTTTCGGTGGAGTTCTTTACTAAAGATCACTTCTATAGAATGTCAATGAAGTGTTGGTGGGAGCGGCCATCCCTTCGGTGGAGCTCTTTACTAAGGTTCACTTCAAGGGTTGATTGGAGTCACTTCCCTTCGGAGGACTGAAGTCATAGACATTCTGGGAACGTTCATAACAGATGGTAATACACTTGACATAAGACGGTAATGACCTCTCCCTAGGAGTTAGAGTTGTTTGTCATATGAGGCCAAACCAATCAGTGATTGGACTATCACTGGATATGCGTATCCAGACAGTGATGATCCAAATAAGCAGACCTTAACTCAACGTGACTGTAGGCTCGGCCATCCCTTCGATGGAGGGTCTATGAGGAGGTTGAGACACTGATACATTATTTTTAGGGTTAAATAATGTAAAAAGTCTTGTGCATGTTTTTCCTTTTATTACAAGCACCATATACATGTTACATATATACTGCCTGTCTAATTATAACCTGTTATATATATCCAGAGAGATGGGGAAGGATTCCTTTAGCCCGTTGATGAGTATTTTGCGTGAGAACAAATTGACTGGCCCAAATTACGTAGACTGGAAAAGAAACCTTAACATAGTACTCACCGCTGAGGAGTACAAGTATGTTTTGTCGGAACCCTGTCCTACCATTGATGATTATTCTACAGATGACCAGCTAGAGGCTGAAAGGAAATGGAAAAAGGCGAATAGCATGGCCAAATGCTACATGCTTGCTTCCATGTCCAACGTGTTGCAAACGCAGCATGAGCAAATGGACACAGCTTCAGACATCATGTTGTCCTTGTCTAAGATGTTCGTAGACAGAAGAAGGCCAGCTAGGCAAGCTGCTTTAAGGACAATCATGAATTCTAGGATGGCTGAGGGAACACCTGTCAGAGAGCACATGCTCAAAATGATGGATTGTTTCAATGAAGCTGAGATCCTAGGGGCTGAGATTGATGCAGGGAGTCAGACTGATATGATTCTCGAAACTCTGCCGGGGTCTTTCAACCAGTTCAAGCTCAACTTCAACATGAGCAAAATGGACATGACTCTCTCTGAGTTAATGAAAGAACTCCAGGCGGTAGAGGCCATCATGAAGACTAAAGGCCAACTTCACTTTTCCCAGTTTTCCTCTAAACTCAACCCGAAAGAGAAAAAGTTCAAGAAGAAGCAGGGTAAGGGAAAAGGACAGAAAAAGGGCAATGCTGGGAAGAAGGACAAAGGCACAGGTGAAAAGCCCAAAGGGAAATGCTTTAAGTGCGGCCTCAAAGGTCACTGGAAGAAAGATTGTCCCAAGCTCCTAGGCTCAGATAAGAAAGGTATATCTCTTTCCTACTACATTGAAACCTGTCATGTGGTTGATTCTACCGATTCCTGGATAGTAGACTCTGGAGCCACTAATCATATCTGCAATTCATTGCAGGGGTTTCAGATAATGAAAAAGCTTGAGAAAGGGGAGTTTGACCTTAGAGTTGGAAATGGAGCAAAGATATGGGCTGTTGCAGTGGGAGCAGTTACCTTACATTTTCCGCATGATAGGATATTAGTTTTAAACAATGTTATCTATGTTTCGGACATAAGGAAGAATTTAATTTCAGTTTCCAGACTCATTGAATTTAATTATTCAGTTTCTTTCCATTCTGGTGTTGATATCAGTAGAGATGGAAATATTATATGTTCCGGTAGAATGCATGATAACTTATTTTATATATATCCTATTGCTCCCTCACTGCATAATGTACAACTAGAAAGCTCATCTTCCCTTAAGAGGAAGGTATCTTCGGCCAATGACACTTATCTTTGGCACTTACGTTTGGGTCATATTAACCTAAAACGGATTCAGAGGTTGGTAGAGGATGGGCTTCTGAGCTCATTAGATCTCGAACCTTTTCCTCAGTGTGAATCTTGTCTCATGGGAAAGATGACCAAAAGGTCATTCTCTGGAAAGGGACTGAGGTCAAAGGAGTTGTTAGAATTGGTTCACACTGATGTGTGTGGTCCTATGAACAAACTAGCTAGAGGAGGTTATGAGTATTTCATCACCTTCACTGATGATTACTCTAGGTATGGATATGTGTACCTAATGCGACGCAAGTCTGAAGCGTTTGATAAGTTCAAACAATTCAAGGCTGAGGCGGAGCTACAACTAGGGAAACATATCAAAGCTCTTCGATCTGATCGAGGTGGCGAATACCTCCTGGGTGAGTTCAAGGAGTACCTCACACAACATGGGATTGTGTCTCAGTTGTCTGCACCGGGTACACCCCAGCAAAATGGTGTAGCAGAGAGAAGAAACCGGACCCTTCTTGATATGGTAAGGTCCATGATGAGTCATGCAACCCTACCCATATCTTTTTGGGGATATGCCCTAGAAGCAGCAGCATACATTTTGAATCTGGTACCTTCTAAATCAGTACCTAGGACACCTCAAGAAATGTGGACAGGACGAAAACCCAGTTTAAAACATATCCACATTTGGGGTTGTCCAGCTTATGTACTGAATGATAAAGCTACCAAGCTAGAACCCAGATCGGAAATGTGCTACTTCATTGGGTATCCTAAGGGAACGAGAGGAGGCATCTTTTATCATCCAAAGGAGCAAAAGGTGCTTATCAGCACTCATGCTAGATACTTGGAGGATGATTGCATGATGCACCAAGAGCTTGGTTGTAAAGAAACACTTGAGGAGATTCTTTCAGAAACTCCTGCAACATCTGTGCCAGATCCTGAGATTGTAGAAAATCAAGACATTCCTTTTAACACTCCGGAGCCTCGTCGTAGTGGGAGAATTTCTAGACCACCAGATAGATACCTAGGAGTGTCTTTTATGACAGACTCCGAGGATCTGGTTGAGGATCCTACTAGTTACGATGAAGCAGTAACGGATATAGATGCTGACATGTGGCAGCAAGCGATGAAATCTGAATTGGATTCTCTGTATTCCAATCAAGTCTGGGAACTTGTGGATGCACCTGAAGGGATCAAACCCATAGGGTGCAAGTGGATCTACAAGAGAAAGAGAGGAGTGGATGGGAAGGTTGAAACCTTCAAAGCAAGACTGGTGGCGAAAGGATATACTCAGAAAGAGGGTTTCGATTATGAGGAAACTTTTTCGCCAGTAGCCATGCTCAAGTCCATAAGGATTCTCTTAGCCATCGCATGTCATTATGACTACGAGATATGGCAAATGGATGTCAAGACAGCTTTTCTAAATGGAAGTCTTGACGAATGCATCTATATGATGCAACCAGAGGGATTCATTGCTGGTGGCCAAGAGAACATGGTCTGTAAACTTAAGAAGTCCATTTATGGACTTAAGCAAGCATCTAGGGCATGGAACATCAAGTTTAATCAGGCAGTCAAATCTTTTGGCTTTGATCAAAACATTGATGAACCATGTGTGTATAAGAAAGGGAGTGGAAACGCAGTTGCATTTTTAGTCCTGTATGTGGATGACATATTACTCATTGGAAATGATGTTGGCATGATGTCGTCTACAAAGGTTTGGTTATCATCTCAATTTCAGATGAAGGATTTGGGTGAGGCAAGCTATGTCTTAGGGATCAAGCTTTTGCGAGATCGCAAGAACAAGATGTTAGCCTTATCCCAATCTTCATATATTGAGAAGATATTGGTCAAGTATAACATGCATGACTCCAAGAAGGGCTTACTACCTTCTAGACATGGAGTACCACTATCTCGGAATCAATGTCCGAAGACACCTGAGGAGATAGAAAGCATGAGGAGAGTACCATATGCATCAGCTGTTGGAAGCCTCATGTATGCAATGTTGTGTACTAGACCAGATATCTGCTTTGTCGTAGGCATGGTTAGTAGATATCAATCAAACCCTGGACCTATGCACTGGACAGCTGTTAAGCATATATTCAAGTATCTTCGGAGAACGAAAGATTATATGCTAGTCTACCGAGCAGATGATCTAACGCCACTGGCGTATACAGACTCTGATTTCCAGTCGGATGTAGATGGCAGAAAGTCTACCTCGGGATACGTCTTTACTCTATCGGGAGGGGCTATATCATGGAGAAGTGTCAAGCAAGATTGTACTGCTGATTCTACCATGGAGGCAGAGTATGTGGCGGCATCGGAAGCTGCGAAGGAAGCAGTATGGCTCAGAAAATTCCTATTGGAATTGGGAGTAGTTCCTGCAGTGCAAAAACCGATTGTCATGTACTGCGATAATACTGGTGCAGTAGCTAACTGCAAAGAGCCCAGGAATCACAAAAAAGGCAAGCATATTCAGAGAAAGTACCACATGATCTGGGAATTCGTCCAGGATGGAGAAATAGTGGTAGAGCAGATTGCCTCAGCAAATAACTTAGCTGACCCATTTACTAAGACTCTTACTGAGAAAGTCTTTACTTCACATGTTGAGTCTATGGGAGTTAGAATAGGTCGTAGTGATCTTTAGTGCAAGTGGGAGATTGTTGGGATTGGTGTATGCCCTAAAGCCCACTGACTGCACTCACATCTCTGTTACTGGATATTTATTGGTTATTTAATAGAATGTCATCTTTCTCTTATAACTTGTGTATATGTATGGTTGTATAAGGCCCATTGTTTTCTAGTAATGACTTGGGTGTGTAGTGGCTACACACAGTTAGGTCTGAGTCATGGACACTTGAAACAATAAACTTGTTCATAACTGAGAGATGGAGTTGGGCACTTCATCTTGGTATAAGTTATAATGAGATACTCTCCTGTATTCAGGGTGACTTACCTAAGTCACGGAAGGCTTTTCCGGATTTATCTCATTTGTGCATGTGTCATGCATTGAACAGGACCACTTGAAGGTGTGATCTCTAAAATAGTACTATCACAGAGAGAGATCAAATCACCTCTTGCTACTGAGTGACCAGTGCTCTTAATCTTGAGCATTTGTGGATGAACCGACGAAGTCGAGTTCTTGTACTTTAATTCACTTTGGGTGAGATCCTGTTCATGGGTCAACAGCTCTGTGTTTTGGGTACTCGGGCTTGATTAGTTGGGACGTGCAAATGCAATATGGAATCTATGCCATCGTGTGATGGAATGATCGTCCTCTTAGAATTATCCGATTAATCATCAGAATCTAAGATCTTAGTATATGGATGTTCCATATGGATATTGAACTTGTGGGTCTCTCCCTGGATCAAGAGAATGATATCCGGATGATGATTAAGTCAAGGGTATGAAGTTCTAAGGTTGAGATGTAATCAAGAAGGTAGATAGTACATCGATTAACCTACTTGATTATGGATGTTACATAGAGGGGCATTATGGTCGTTGTACTTGGTAGGTCAAAGACAATCGTCTATTTATGATGAGCTTTATTTGCAATTTGATATTTGTCCCTGGAGTGCAATCATAACTCTCTAGTGGAATGAGTTAGAGTTAAAATGATCTTAATGTTGCTATGGGGTTAGCATGGACATTTTGGTCATTTTGGGAGCCAAGGGCAAATATGTCTTTTGGTCCCTCTTCTAGCCACTTTCCTATATTGGCATGGTTTCCTAATTTAATTAGATGATATGTGGTTGAATTATTTTGTGGAAGAATAATTTTGAGTTTAAGTTCTAATAGGCTCTTGATGGCATACATGAATTTAACTCTAGCTAAATTATTGACTAGTGGGCCATGGTGTGTTTAGCTATCTTGTGGGCCAGCCATAAGTGGAGCCCCTTGTGTGAGGTTTCCAAGTTTGATTAGGTATCTTTACTTGGAAGGAAAGACTCCTCTTTGGGTAAGAATTCCATTGATTAAAGCTTACTAATTTTAGTGTCTTTAATTAGTAAGTGTTGCACAACTAAAGGGGATGGTTGCTATTCTTTTTAGGGATTGACATTCCTATTGGAAAGAGTATTCCTTAAAGGAATCTAATCTTTATAAATATATGGGAGTCCCCTTGGGCGTGCAACACATCAGAAACCAAGTGGAATAAAACCCTAGGGGCGTGAATCACAAAAGAATTCCATTGGCCGCCCAAGAAAAAGTGGAGCATTCCCACGCCCAGCCCATTGCATCTTCTTCTTCATTCATTGAAGAGGCTGAGATCAGGTCCAGGTATTTTCCACAAAGAGTAATTATGAAAACCCTTCTTAGGATTCCATAGATTGATCCCACCATCAAGACCAATTAGATTGGGAAGTGGAATAGGAGAGAAGATCAAAGGAGAGAAATTTCTGCAACATATTCCTGCACCTGTGTTGCTGGGTGTTGGCTGGTTTCAGACCTTTGAAGTCTTTCTTTTCAGAGTTTTGAGGCACTCAAATCATCAAGGTAATAGTCCTCTATCATCTCCTTTATTTAGACACATGTTGATCATGATTTCATGGAGTTCTATGCATGCTTTCATGGCTGGAAAATCAGATTAGTTTCAAGTTTTAAAACTAGATCAGCCATGGACGTCCTCTTGAATATGATTTCAGATCTGTAATGCATATTCTTTCATTTGATGGGTCATAATTGAATTTGATAAGAATGTTAAGGTACTGAATCTGAGCTTATTTACTGAAGTTAGGATATAAAACCAAATCTAATTATTTTATGAGTTCACATTTGTATTTCAAATGGATTTAGTTCTTTTTTAAATTAGCCTGATTTAGAGCTTACAAGTATTCATAAGAGCATCACATAATCAGTACATGGTTAGATATATGAAAGCTAATTGATTATTTGAAAGAATAAGAGAAAAAAAAGCATACATTTACTTATAATACTCCATAGTCTTGCTACTGTGTTATCTTTATAAATGATATAAACCCAGTGGCAGAGAGACGTCTCACCTTATAGCCACCCAAGGATCCATCTGTTGTGTGCCTCTTCAAGAAGGTGAGTTTCACAATTTGGGTGTTGTTCAGGAAGGTAATGGGCTCCCTGACCCCTACCTCTTCTACTTGTAGCTATTTTGAAAATGGATTAAAGGGATCGTAAGAAAGGAAGAAAAGGAGAAAGAGTGGACATTAGCAGGTTTCTTCGAGGGAAACCAACCTCCCAGTTAATCCATTAATGTGTAGACTGATTTTTATTTACTGTTGCCTATTCACTTATAGGCACAATCTTACAACTGTAATACAGAAGTGGAGAACCCACTTCCTACAAACTAGCAAAGCCTCATCTAAATGCCAAGTTTATTTTTGCAGGAATTCTGAATTCCAAATCTTTCAACCCACGTGAGAGTCACAAAAAGCCTTTGGATATCTCAAAAGTTTAACATTACAAATGCTAGATGGAAGATGGCTCCAAACATAACTTCTAAAATTTCTAATAAAGGAACAGGCCATCATGTTTACACTGATATTTCAGTAGCAAAAATAAAAAAATAAAAAATTATGGCTCCAGTAATTTACCTTATTATCATCACAAAAAGAGGATGCAGTTGTAATACGTCAGCATGATAGATTTGATTATCAACATAATCATTTCAAAATGAGAGCTAATGGATTACAATGGAATAATCAACAGCTTCTCTGCTATTGTACACCAATGAGAAATAGAGTTGAATAGAAGAATACCCATTCTGATTACCATGGATTCTGCACTTATTGGAAACTTAATCTGGTTAATTCCAAGTTCTCGAAAAAAAAATTGGTGCTCTTTGGGAATTCTTCCAAGGGATATTTTAGTGTCAGTACCAACATAAACTAGTGGTAGGGAATCAAGTAATTTCTCATCAATATATAGTACTCATATTTGTTCTTCTTGTGGCCGTAGGGAGTTAAATATGGATAAAAGTTGGATGCAGCTTCGGGGTAGACATTTACCTACTTACATGAAAGGAGTTAAAGACTTTATTGAGCATGCGCGTGATTATGCGGATAGAGGCAATAGGATAAAATGTCCATGTAACAAGTGCAACAATAGATATTTCAAACCCATTAATATGGTTAAAGCACATTTGGAGGAAAATGGAATAGATAAGACTTATACCCAGTGGGTATTTCATGGCGAAGATTTTGAGGAGATGAGTGAGGATGAAGACGATGGTGGTGATGGTGGTGTATAGCAACGTTGTGATGGGTTGCAGGAAATGTTAGCAGACGTATGTGAGGGAAGGTATGAGATGAATATTAATGTGGAAAATATACCACAAGGGGAAGCATCTAGTAGTCATGGTCCTAGTGCAGCATATGAGGATCCACAACCGTCTGATACGATCTCAAATGACTTGGTTCCACTACCATTTGATGCGATGTTAAATGATTTGCACCTTCCACTATATCCAGGGTGTGAGAAGTTTTCAAAATTGGAATTCCTTGTGAAGTTGATCCATGTAAAAATAATCAACCATTGGAGTAACAAATCATTTGATATGAATCTTCAATTGAGTAAAATGACATTGCCTACTAGTGAGATGCTTCCCAAGTCATATTATGAGCCTAAAAAGTATATACGGGACTTGGGTCTTGGCTACATTCCTATACATGTATGCAACTATGATTTTGCACTCTTTTGGAGGGAGCATGAACATAAAACTAATTGTCCAGAATGTGGTGAGCCGAGGTATAAGCTTAATGAAGGTAAGGGTAAGAAGATTCCTTAAAAAGTTTTATGGTATTTTCCAATGAAGCCTAGACTGCAGAGGTTGTTTATATCAAGAAAGACAGCCGAAGATATGAGGAGGCACAAGGAAAAGTGAGTTGGGGAGGATAATGTATATAGGCATCCAGCAGATAGTCATGTTTAGGAGGAATTTGACAAGGTTTATCCGTGGTTTGCGAAAGATCCTCGTAATGTCCGTCTTGGCCTCGCGAGCGACGGGTTCAATCCCTTTGGGGACATGAGCACTTCCTATAGCATGTGGCCTGTCATGCTTATCCCATATAATTTGCCTCCTTGGAAATGTATGAAAGAACCCTTCCTTTTCATGTTATTACTTATTCCTGGACCAAAAGCACCCGGAAATGACATCGATGTGTACCTGGTACCATTGATAGATGAATTGAAGGAACTATGGGAAAATGGCGTAGAGACTTTTGATATAGTGACAAGAAAGAAATTCAATTTGCATGCAGCACTTTTATGGACTATTAATGATCTTCCTGCATATGGAAACTTATCCGATTGGAGTACGAAGGGGTACATGGCATGTCCAATTTGCAACAAGGATGCATGTTCAATGTATTTGAAGCATAGACGAAAGCTATGCTTCATGTGCCACCGTCGTTTCTTGCCGCCCAGGCATGCTTGGCGAAGCCGTTATAAGGATCACTTTGATGGTAAATATTGAGCGCCGATCAAGACCTAAGAAGTTATCTGGGGATGAAGTTTTTGCACAATTAGAATGTGTCCAACCTAACAAATTTGGCAAGGCACCAAACAATAAGAAGAGGAAACGAACTGAGATGGAGTTGAATTGGACAAAGAAGAGCATATTTTTTGAACTATCGTATTGGTGAGCACTAAAGCTTTGGCATAATCTGGATGTGATGCACATAGAAAAGAACATTTTTGATAATGTGTTAGGAACATTGTTGAATCCAGATGGGAAAACAAAAGACACCGTGAAAGCTTGCATAGATTTAGAGGCAATGGGTATACGAAAGGAATTACACTTAATCCCGAACGGTGATAAAGTAATGGTGCCACCTGCATGCTATACTCTTTCTGGTGCAGAGAAAAGGAGCTTTTGTGAATGGTTTAAATCGGTTAAGTTCTCAGACGGATATGCATCTAATATATCTCGATGTGTGAACATTACAGATGGTAAAATATCAGGATTGAAAAGTCATGATTGTCACGTCCTTTTACAACGGCTTCTACCGGTTGGCAAGTATGCAAAACAATTTAAGACTGAAGTTGGCATAATTTGTCGAACGTATGCTCCTTTTGCATGTTCCACTTGGCCAACGGTTAAACAGGAACATAGGCAAATATTTTATGATCGCATTTTGTTAATTCAGTCCTCAAAATTTTATTTTTTGCTTTTATTTTGCATACTATGTTATTTGAAAGTTGGATACAAGATTAAGTAATCTCTTTCCTGTAAAATATACCTAACAAACTTATTATGACTGCATCTTATTTGTAGGAAAATTTTGATATAGATCTTCATAATCCACGTTTGAAAAAAGCTGTTAACAGCTATTTAGCATCAACATTCAAAAACTATAGGAACAGATTGCACTCCCATTATAAGAGGGCTGGCAATCACGAGGTGGCATGCCAAAAACCTTATGAGGGCGTGTCACAAGAAGATTGGGAGTTGTGCTGCAATAGGTTTTGTTCAGAAGAGTTTCAGGTGAAATTTAATTTTAACTGTATTACCTACATAGAAATGATTTTATTTTAGAAAATCTTGACGGCATTTCTAATTCATTAACTTGAATGCAGAAAGTTAGTAAAAAGAGTTTTGAAAACCGACAGTTGCTTAAAATGAACCATTGTGCGGGTTCAAAATCATTTATCGAATATCTTCATGAGATGGTATTAGTAATTCTAATATTTTAATAAGTATTCATTTATTAGCTTTTTTTAAATTTAATATTGTCTTCAAATTTATACAACGTGATGCTCTAATCGGTAGGATAGAATTATGGCACAAGACACACTAAAGTCAAGAGAAGGGTTGGTCTACTCCCGAGTGTCAGCTGCTCTATGTAAGGACACTTTTTTTAAAGTTTCTTCTAATTAATTATTTCTTTTGTTCTTCAGTTTTTCTATACATGTCTAAATATTTATGTGAATTTTTTTTCTCTTTTAGGATAAAATGATTACACTCCAATCGCAGCCCACAGAAGAGGATTCTCCCCCCATTGACAGATGATGAGATATGCAAACGAGTGTTGGGTACAAGGCCCGGATATGTCCGAGGTCTTGGGCATGGCGTCATGGCCCCTCCAACCTCTTCAACGGGCTTTCACAATAATCAGCGGGTGGAAGAGCTTACTAAGAAGGCCGCGACAGCTGAAAGACAAGCTCAAGAGTTGGCTGAGCAGTTACAGCGGAAGGAAGCTCAGATGGAGGCTCAGAGGCAACAAATGGAGGTTCAGATGGCGGGTCAAAAACAACAGATGGAGGCCCAGATGGAGGTTCAGATGGAGGGTCAAAAACAACAGATGGAGGCTCAAATAAATGAAATGAGGTCCTGGCAAAAGAATATGGAGGCTACCATGCAATCTATAATGGCGCAAAAGATGGGCACTCCTCCATGGTAAAATATTTATTCTTTGCTTTTATACATCAGCAGGTGCATGTTCAGTTCAAATAGAAGGAAAATAAAAATGGATAAAATTTCATCTTAAATTATTAGATATCAGGTGCTTCATTTTCTTAGTTGCAGTTTCCATGCTGAATCTCTCTTCACAAATGTCACATACCCAGAAATGTTTAAAATGAGAAATAAGCAGTCATATCATCAAGTCAATTTGAATTTTTCCATGCCCCCATATATATCAAGGGCCATGATTTGAATGATATGAATTTATGTACATGTGGTGACTTTGTGTATAGGCTACAATCAACATGAATAGATACGATTGCAACTTGATATCTCAAATTTTAGTTTTAACATCTATCTTGTTTTATAGATTTCAACATCTATCTTGTTTTATTTATTACAGATCAAAATGGGAGAGGAAGAGAAAATTAGAACAGGCAACATTTTTTGGACCCGTTTGGATGGCGCAGATCAATTTGAGGATGCTATATTTTATCGTGAAAATTGTCCGTTGTCTCTGTGTGATACATATCGAAGACTGCCTTCCAGTTATTGTTTCTATGTGTTTTTTAGACCAGCTATTATATAGATTTATGTTTAACAGAATTTTATCAATATCTTCAGCAATAATTTGTGATAAGGACAACTGTTTCATTGCACTCAAATTCAATGAATTAATTTAGTTTATGTTTTTACATCGGTGGAGTGTTATTTTCATACCTAAATTGCAACTTAGAGATATATGATTGTGATGACCTAAGGATGACTTTGCATTAAAGATTTGTGAATGGATGGCTTGTGAATAGATGATGAGAATATATTTGTATTGATTGGGTATAAAAACAGGAAAAATATATCTATTTTAAAAATATTTTTTTTCTAAGAAATTATTATTTGCGGTGCTTTTATTGCGCTGCAAATAATCAAATGTAACAAGATAAAGATTATTTACCACACCACAGAAGCATCGCAAAAAAATATTATTTGCAACTTTATATGAGCGTCGCCTTTAATCATTTATTAACGACCTTATCGAATCATCGCAAATATAAATTATTGGTGACGCAATTTTACGGTTGCAAATAAATCATTATCTGCGACGCTTATAATACGTCGCAATTGATACGTAAATTAGCAACGCTTTGAAACCGTTGCAAATACTCTCTCCTATTGTCACGCTGCAGTATTTAGCGTAGCTAATCTTTCTGCGACCCCATTATTTGCGACCCCTTTGCGACGCTTAGTTTTTTGGGTCGCAATTACTTATTGCGACGCTTTTTATATTATTTACGATGCTTTTTTGGCGTCGCAAAAAGAAAAATTGTTGTAGTGAATCTCGAACTCCCTCATCTCCATCTCATCACACGAAAAACCATCGCCCAGAAGACGATCCCCGAACTCCACCTCCATCATCTCTGAGCCCGTTTCCTCTCCATTCCATGCCAGCCTCACGCCCAACATCTCACTCCTCACCATCTCTCATTGCATCTCACCAACACCTTCTCCATTCCTTGCACGAAGGCCATCCCCTGCAACCCATCTCTTGGTCTTTCCTCTTCCATCTCCCTCCAATCCTCCCCTACACACAACGCCGACCTTCTCCTCCCTCGATCATCCTGCATCTCCCCCTCTCCAACACTATCATCACCCAGCATCCCTCCTCTCATCACCTAGCCTCACCATCTCCTTCGTCTCCCTCTTATCATCTCATGCCCATCTTCTCCCAGAGCAGCACCGCCCCTTGCACGCAGCGCCGCCCTCTGCAGCACCTTCTTCCTCCTCGGGACGTCGCCTCCTCTTTCCTCACCAGGTACACCCTTATTCCCCTTCTCTGCCACCTACACCCACACACACCAACACTCTCTTCCCTCTCTTTTTCTTGTTCTTGTTCTTCTTCTTCATCCCCTTCTCTGTCTCCCTGCGTCCCACTCCCTCTCTTCTCTCCCTCCCTTTTTCCGTCTTCTTCCTTTCTCATCTTCTTCTCCCTTCCTCTACTCCTCCCTCTTCCCTCGCCTTCCTCCTCCTCCGTCCCCTGGCCTGTGCGCCCACTTGCCCTGCACTCCCTCTCTTCTCTCCTCTCCTCTCTACCTTTATCTCTCTCTCCCTCCTCTCATTCTTCCTCTCTCTCTCTCCATGTTTTCCTTTCGCCTTCCTCCTCCTCCGTCCCCTGGCCTGCGCGCCCACCTGCACTACACTCCCTCTCTTCTCTCCTCCCTTCTCTATCTCTCTCCCCCTCTCCCCTCTCTCCTTCTTCCTTTGTTCCTCACCTTTCTCTCTTCCCTTATTTTCTCTCTTCCTCCCTGTCACCGTTACCACCCTTATAACCCCTTCTTCCGCTTCTTCCTCTCGTTTCATTTTCTTTCTTTCCTTCTTATTCCCCTGCATCTCATTCCACTACACACCCACCTACGCACACCCAACTTCACCTCACCCACTTCACTGAGCACTCTCTTCCCTCTCCTTTTCTTCATTCTTCGTTTCCCTTTCCTCTCTTCCCTCCTATCTTCTCTCATCTTCTCTATCTCTCTCTCTTTCGTTCTCATCTCTCTCTCTCCCCCTCTCCTCCTCTCCTTCCTCTTCCATCTCCCTCTTCCGCTTCTCCCTGCTCTGCCCCATTCCCTGCTACTCCCTCTCCCCGCTCTCTCTTCCCTCTCCTCTCTCGACCCTGCGACCAACTCTCCTCCCCATCCTTTCTACTCCCCATATTGAGAATCCTGGGATCTAAACCCTAGAGGGGGGTGAATAGGATGAGCTTCAATTATGACCAATTTTAACCAATTTTAACTTCTTTAAATTAAACCAGTCACAAGTGGTGATTAAGTAAATAAATGCGGAAGCTTACAAAAACAATCACCACAAAGCATGCACCATCACACAAGGATTTATAGTGGTTCGGCCTCAATGCCTACATCCACTACCGGCTTGTGAACCAACACCCCACCGTATTTCCACTATTTATGCTTTTCAATAGGCTAAGCAATAACCTTTACAATATACTTTTCAAGGCTAAGCAATAACCTCTACACTATGCTTTCTTAGGCTAGGCAATAACCTCTTCAACCAAAAGGTTGGTTATCTCTCTAAGTAGTGTCTATAATACACTTGATGGAGATACAATTAATAGCTCATTACAATGCCTCTTAGTTCGGCGGATATAAAAGTGAAAATCTAATTCACACACACACACACTATGAATGCAAAGATGAATGCACAATGTGTATGTATGATGTCCTCAATCAATTTGAAAATGAAAGCTCATAAATGTATGCCAAAGGCTTTTGAAAGTTTTAGCTCATAAAAACATTTATGATTGAGGAAAGAATGCTAATCACATGTTTAAAATAACTTGTAAAAGATATACATATGTATTCAAAACAAGTTCTGAAATTCTAAGAACAAAACATGTGATGCATAGGGATGTCAATCAAATTAACAATGTAGCTCAATATGTGTATGCTATAAACATAAAACATAAAAATAGATTTGATTGAAGTTAGGGGACAAATCATATGTAATTATAAATTCAACTTGAAAATGATATACCAATCAATGCTAAACAAGTTGTGAAACTTTAAAACAAAAGTACATATGATTTGTGAAGTTGTTGAATCCAAAACATAAGATAGATTTGAAAGAGATTTTCTTATGATGAAAAACAACAACCATAGATTCAACCAAGTATAGGAATCATGTTACATATAATTTCAAAGATGTTTTCATTAACATGATTTACTTAGATATACCAATTTAAGTACTACTTGGATTGAATCAAGGTGATGCATCCAAAACAATAAATCAATTCAAAACATATATGTCGAGACCCCGGAATGGGAATCCGGGATCGGGACTAATAATGATGATGATGTGAATGGTTAATAATGTACCACATCGATTTAATGCCATACATTTATTTAACTTCCTACAGGTGTCCGCGGTGAGGATGTCACAACCATATATGAATATTTCTATTAAGTGCGGAAGCGTGTAGCAAATCAAATATTCAATCCATCTCAAATCATAAAGATAATAACACAAGTATAGCACCGTATCAGAATGAGCAATGATCATTAGCATGTTACCCAAAAGTAAGTTAAAGTTTATACAAAGATCATTTAATTACATTTCCCAAAATTAGAGGCCAAAAAGGGCCAATATAGACAAAATACCAATCCCCAAAAGAATGGTTAAAAGTTCTCCCAAAATGTTAACTCTCTCTAGCAATATAATGTCTAAATGACATCATCAGCATGCCACTGAACTAACTGTTGCGGTTCTCCAAGCGCCTCCTCGTGCTCCTCCTCGGGTTAACCAACAACGGGACCTAAGTACCAAAGAGTGTGTCAAACACGACGGTTTGGCAAATAGGTAAAATACAATGCCAATATGATAATAAATGAATTTGCCTTCAAAAGCATTTAAATTTGTTTAAATAACAATTTCTATAAACGAGATAAAACATTTATTCAAATACGAGTGTCCATTATAAAAATAAGTACAGGCAACCAAGGAAACGGGAAACAAGCAAGATGGCAACCACACGAAGCTAAGTCCTCTATCACTAAAGTGACAGAGCTATAACTAGGCACTGATCTCAGTCACTTGAGGTGAAGAGAAACAGTAGATCTTATAAATACATATACATATACTATACATGACCACGGTAGCGAGCCGAGCATCGGGAAACACAGTAGCAATCTGCAGCATCGGGACAAGACCACGGTAATAACCGGGTAGCGGGATCCAAACTGCAACTGGCGGGACAAGGGGGAATCTCCAAGTCGGTGGATCAGACCAACAGGGTTATCCAAGCTTAGTAGTGCCGACTAATAGGTCAAATAACAAATCGAGACATGTGCAAGTAAATCAAGTACAAATAAATAGACAGGCAGAACGGGGGTGCTCAAGGGCACACTGTCGTTTCATGTGGTGCAATGCACTTCAAGACAAGTAGCCATTGTAACTGTACTTCAATGCTTTCGGGAAAACAAGGCATGTAATATAAACCTCGGGATCGATAAAGTACAATAAACAATTTACATTTCGCGTAAAGTATCGGGTTCAAGATTTATTTGAAGTGAATAGGGGTCCCGTATGTTGATCTAATAATAATTTGGTACTCTTTGAGTTTGGGGACATTCCGGGCTCCTTATACACTTTGAATTTTCAAAACTTCGAATGACATCTTCGTGATATGGTTTCTTTCTCAAATGACCTCATACATTGCCTAGTGAATCTCCTTGGACCAACAAAGCTCATCGCTCGAGCGAACCGGAGAGTTCGCTCGAGCGAGGAGCTCTCTGGAATGCTTGTCTGGGTGATTTCGGTTACCTAGCGGTTAGATGGTGGTTAGCCGCCGATGGGTTAGGCGGTTAGCCGCTGGCTGACCGCGGTTGGCCTGACAGAAAGACAGGTTACTGGAAATGTAACCGAAATGGTTCGGTTGGCTGGCGGTTAGCCGCCGATGGTTTAGGCGGTTAGCCGCTTGTTAACCGTGAGGCTGACCGTGTCTACAGGTGGAAAATGTTGCTCTCTGGAGAAGTAACCGAAATGGATCGGTTGGCTGGCGGTTAGCCGCCGATGGGTTAGGTGGTTAGCCGCTTGCTAACCGTGAGGCTGACTGTGCTTTCAGGAGGAAAATGTTGCTCTCTGGAAAAGTAACCGCGGCTGTTCGGCAAGCTGATGGTTAGCCGCCAAGCACCAGACGGCTAAACGACAAGTGACCGTTGGCTGACCGCCAGGTGCGGGAAACACCCACTGTGTTCAGATTTGAGCCATTTTTCCTCCTCAAAACCATTCTCCTCACTTTCATTTAATCCCTGCAACAAAACTGAGCTAAGAGCTCCTCCAATACATCTATCTACACTTCTCCACAACTCCAATAGGGGTTCATTCCATCACCTCCTTCTTAACCACAACCACCACAAGAGGAAAGAGGAACCAAATCACAAACTTTCATTTATGATATATCCACAAGACAATAAATACCAAACCAATCTATTTCCAAAACATTAAATGACTTAGCAAAGTTCATCCAAAGCATTTATTTCAAAATCAATGCAAACCAATAAATATGAATGAAAATGACAAATCAACCACATTCCTCATGAAAACCATTGAAAACTCATAATATTAACTCATCCACTTGCCTTGGGTCTTCTAATCAAGGAAATCAAGCTCTAATACTCTTCCAAGCCAAAGATCCAAGCTTTGAACAAAAATCCCCAAAAACAAACCCTAAAATGGTCAAACAAAGAAATAGAAAGGGAAACCATACAATAATGAAAATGGGACCTCTTCAAGATTGAAGAAGCACAAATCTAAGAGATGGGGAAGGTTGCTTACTTGTAAGGTCCTCTAATGGCAAGATGAGCTCCAAAGGGAGTCTTGGAATGGTATCAATAGAGAGCTATGGTGATGAAGAAGAGAATGATGACCTCCATTTTGATGTTGGTGCAAGATTAGTAGGAGATTGAGATGGAGAGAGCAAGAAGAAAATGAGAAAGTTGCCAAGCAAACCCTAGGTTCTTTTTGTGCTGGAAAAGGGAAATGAGGAAGATGGGTTCTCCTTTTATAAGCAAATGGAAATGGGTCCCACTACTTAACACATTCAAGGGCTGAAATCTTGGCTTTCGGGGCTTCTACTGAATTCGACGAAGAAGAGAAAAGTGATCGTCGAAATATCTAGCTTCCAAAAAGTATATGTTTCGCGGGTTTCATGAATATCAAGTTTTGGGTACAAATTTAGTGTACAATGACTGTTTTGCCCTCAAGGCTATTGTTAGACCCCGACCCAGACCAATCCGATTAGTGTGTGATTAGTATGTGTTTAGTCCTAAGTGAGTTTAGTTATTGTTGGGTTAGAAGTGATTAGTTTTAGTCTTGGTTATAGCTTTGGTAATTTTGAGAACGTTTAATATTAGTTAGACACACTCAGGATGGCCTGAGTGCACGTGTGAGCTTGGGAAGATCGTATCATTTTCCGTGTGAGTGTGGTTTTGATTTCATTTGAATGATCTTTTTATGTGTTACAACTTTCGTTTTAAGCCCATTCATGTTTGAAGCCCAAAAACCCAAGTTCTGGCCCAAAGAGGGTAAAATTATCTTTCTTGCACAAATCTGGACACAATTTTCGAGATCTCAAAACTATGTCAAAAATATACTTTTTCGGAAACTAGATATTTCGACGATCATTTTATCCTTCTTCGTCGAAGTCATCCGAGGCCCACAAGATCGTGTTTTAGCCATTTCAAGTTCAAGTCAAATGGGGCCCATGAGTCATCACTTAAAACCCTTTCTTCCTCTCATTTCACTCATTCCCCCAAATCTCTGCAATTTCTAAACCTAGGGCAAGGAGAGCTCTTTTCTCCTTCATCTTCCTCACTTGGTTTGATCTAGCTAGAGAGCTCCAAAGGAAATTCTAAGACTACCATTTTCTTCATCTCCTTGCAAGCTCTCCATTGATACAAGTTTCTTGAGTTTTCAAGTTGGGCAAGAGCTCCTTTTTCTTCCCTCTCTCTTGTTTGACCTTCTCTAGGTAAGAGCTTCAACCCATATTTTTCATGGAGTCATTTTAGTTCCTTAAGATCATGTTTTTCATGTTTTCAAACCCTATTTGGAAAATGGGCTCCTTGTTTCCATTTTGAGTGAGTTTTGTGTGTTTTCTTGTTTTTGCTTGTAGTGTGAGATTAGCTTGTGTGAAGAGCTTGGAGGAGAGTGTTTAGCATTTGGGCAAGGCAAGTAATCTCTATAGGATCATTGTGCATGTTTACTTTAAGCTACATTGTTGTTTGAGAAGTTTTGTACATGAATATGTTTACAAGTTTCATACTCATGATTTCCTTTGTGTTGGATGTTTAAAGTTTGGAAAAATATATGTTTTGTCCCTTGGAGAGTAAGTAGACTCAGGGAATATAAGTGGAATGAGAATGAATGGAAGGGAAGAAGAGAAATGTGAAAAATCTGTGCTGAAACGCATTCCCGTGCACTGGCGGTCAGCACAGCGGTCAGCTCGCGGCTAGCCGCCTGTGCCCACTGCGGCTAACCGCAGGCTGACCGAACCCAGCGGTTCCTTTTCCAGAAGCTAGCATTTTCGCCTGGGTTCAGCGGTCAGCTCACGGCTAACCGCCAGTCTCGCTCGCGGTTAACCGCAAGCCAACCGTGGACTGCGGTTTCTTCTCCAGAAGCTGGCATTTCGATTGTGGTTTACGGTCAGCTCCGCGGTCAGCTCACGGCTAACCGCCAGTCCCACTCGCGGTTAACCGCAAGCCAACCGCGCAAATACGGTTCCTTTTCCCGAGAGCTAAGTCCGATTTGCTCTCCAGCGGTCAGCCTGGCGGTCACCTTGCGGCTAGCCGCCATGTCCCAGTTCGGCTAGCCGACACCTGACCGCGAGGTGACCGAAATTCACTATTTGTGTATTTTGAAGAGTTTTGCAAGAATGAAAAACTAGAACATGTTAAGTGACCTTTAGCTTGATATTGTGCACTCAAAACCCAAGATGTCTTTAAACTTCTGGGGCACCAATTTTATTTAATTTCCAACATCGGGGCTTCGATTTCACAATGACCATCCAAAGGTCATTACGTGTGCTTGATAAGCCTTGTGTTCGTGCTTTAGTTTTGATAAAATGAATATCATCGTGAACTTGTTTTGAAGTGCTAGTACAAGCTTGTTTTGGGAGTTTTGTTTCAAGAAAAAAGGGGATCTCTTCCTAAGCGTGTTATGCATAATTATTATGCCCGTGCTAGTCGTGCTCGTCGTGTTTTGATAAGTGATTTCCCCCTTTTTATCTCGACGTGTTTGATCGTGCTTCGCGTGTTTTGTGCATTCATGAATTAAGTAAACACCACTGAGCTTAGACTGCCCTTTCGGTTTGATCCACTGTCTGGGGGTCTTTAAACATGTGGACTGTCTGCAGACTGGTCGTGTATTTATTACACATCGTGCGTGTCCGGTTCCGCGGCCGGAATCCCCGTATATGTGGGAATCGTGTCGTGCTTATATTATGTATATCGTGCTTGTCGTGCGTGCTTGCTCTTTTCATCATATAGATGATAGAGAAAGGATGAGCTCTTTGTGGATTGTAACTTTTCATGATATATTTAGTACTCATGCTAGTTTGTTTTGATACCTCAGCTATTGTGACAGTTCAAATCAAGTATTCGATTTCAAGTGTTTTTCCAAAGTATTATTGTCATGTTCGTGCCTATATTGATTACCTGCCAAACCGTCGTGTTTGACCCTTGCTTGTTGGTGCCCAGGTGCAGGAGATGTTGCCTTTGAGGAGGAGCGTCAGGAGGAGGCTTGTGAGCCAACTCCCGTAAGAGAGTGGCAGCCCGACGATGTCATCTAGATGTCGGTCTGGTCCTTGAGTTTCGTCACATTTTGTCTTAGGGTCCTTTTGTTTTTGTTGGAGATGTGTATTGGCCTCTGTTGGCCTCTCTTGGGAATTGTAACAAAACTTAATCTACTTTCTTGTTAGACTTGTAACTTGAACAATGTTGGGAATGCCTTGTTAACTTATTCCTTTGATACTTTGTCTTGTATATTATTGTGATAGCACCTAAATATTTTACTGGTGCTTATCTAGTTGTGTTTTGCTACACGCTTCCGCAAATCGTGTACGTGTGAGCCAGATTCCGCGTGTCTTTGGGAATCCTCACCGCGGGAACCTGTGGGAAAACAATGATCAAACAAGAATAATCACAATCAACACCGTCGCGGGGCCTGGGATCCGTTCCGGGGTCGCGACAGGACTGGTATCAGAGCGAGACATGTTTCAGGCAATTAAAAGAAACTAGAAAGATCTTAGGAACGTGGCGAGGATTCGTGAGTTCGATAGATTCATTCGTATAGGATCCTAGAAACCCTTGTACCATGATTATTGTGTTCTAACTCTTTGTGTTACAGCAATATGCCTCCGAGAAAAGCTCCAAATCATCATGCTTCAGGCAGTAATCATAATGAGTCAGATGCATCTGAGACACCTACAGCCACACAGTTTCAGGAACTTATGCAAGCCATGATAGCACAGCAAAGACAGGCTAATGAGAATCAAGCAAGATTTCAAGAGCAACTAACTAAGAAGGATGATGAGATGGCACAAGTTCAGAGGCAACTGTTAGAAGTACTTCAGAACAGGAATGTAGCACCACCTGCAGGTCCTCAGATTGTGATACAGAATAGGGATCCTGACCCTAATGCTCTATTTGAGAAGTTTAGGAAGAGAGCACCAAAAGAATTTTCGGGCAATGAGGACCCACTAGTGGCAGATGACTGGCTAGTCAATACGGAGAAGATCTTTGATGTCTTCATGTGCACGGGTATACAGAAAGTCAACCTCACTGCTTCTTTATTTTATGGGCTTGCAGACCGGTGGTGGCAAACAGTCAAGGACCCATATGCAGTGATGGTTGATGATGAGGCATGGGCAGCTTTCAAGATACAGTTCCAGGACAAGTATATTCCCTCTCATGTCAAGAGGCAGAAGGCTATTGAGTTTCAGCAACTCAAGCAAGGTAGCATGACCGTGTTAGACTATGTCACCAAATTTGAGAGATTGGCTAGATATGCTACCGAGCTAATTGATACGGAAAGGAAGAAGATAACTAAGTTTTTGGAAGGGCTGAATCCGATCATTATGAGGGACGTCATAGGAGTAGTGCCTCCAGCTACATATGATGAGGCAGTCAAGCGGGCTTATACATTTGAGGATATTAATAATATGATCGTTCAAGACAGGAAACAGCAATATCAGCAGCATAACCAGAGGCAACAGCAAGGCAAGAAGCCAAGACAAGAACAAGCCTATGTGAGGCAAGGTTGTGGACATTGTGGCAAGAATCATGAAACTCTCGAATGTAGGAAGGCCATGGGTGCCTGCTTCAAGTGTGGGGCTATGAATCATTCAATCAAGGATTGCCCACTACTCCAGAATCAGGGGAACATGAACCAGCAACAGAGACAAGTAGCTCCTCGGAATCAAGCACCAGTTCAGAATCAGATGAGACCACCTCAGCAACAGCAGCTGGCTAGGCCACCAGTCCAGAATCAGAATGCTCGTCCTCCACAGCAGAACAGACAAGGCCAGGGAAGGCAGAACCAAGTACCGAACAGACTACAGATGCATGGGCGTTTGTACTATCTCAACCGTGCAGATGCTGAAGCTGCAGGAGACGTGGTAGAAGGTAAACTTCTTGTTTGTGGGGTAGAAGCCCAGATTTTGTTTGATCCTGGATCCACTCATTCCTTTGCATCTCCTAGTTTTGCTAAGTTGATTGATGCACCATGTAGTGAATTGGATTACATCTTAGTAGTGACCACTCCAGTAGGGAAACAAGTTGTGTGTAGGAACCATTATCCTAGTTGTACAGTGTTATTAGGAGATGTTAATTTGCCGGCCAACCTCATAGTTTTGGACATGCATGATTTTGATGTCATCTTAGGCATGGATTGGTTAGAAGCATATCATGCCACTATGGATTGTTTTAGTAAGACCATCACATTCAGATTCCAAGGACCACAGGCAGAATTGTTATTTCAGGGGAACAAGAGGAAATCTCAGGCAGGGTTTATTTCAGTGTTGAAGGCAAGCAGATTAGTGCAGAGTGGGTGTCAGGCATTTATTGCGTTTATCACGGAGGATAAACAGTCCCAAGGGGTGGAGGATATCCCCATTGTGTGTGAATTTCCGGATGTTTTTCCAGAAGAAATCCCGGGTTTACCACCAATTAGGGAAGTTGAGTTCACAATTGAGCTTCTTCCAGGGACAGCTCCGATCTCGATTGCACCATACAGGATGGCTCCAGCAGAAATGGGTGAGCTAAAGCTCCAATTGCAAGATTTGTTGAGCAAAGGTTTTATTAGGCCAAGTGTTTCACCGTGGGGAGCACCGGTGTTGTTTGTGAAGAAGAAGGATGGAAGCTTGAGAATGTGCATTGACTACAGGAAGTTGAACCATGTGACAGTGAAGAACAAGTATCCTTTGCCAAGGATAGATGAATTGTTTGACCAATTACAAGGAGCAGCCTATTTTTCCAAGATAGACTTGAGGTCAGGGTACCATCAGTTGAGAGTTAGAGACTCAGATGTTCAAAAGACAGCCTTTAGAACAAGATATGGGCACTATGAGTTCTTAGTGATGCCCTTTGGTTTGACGAATGCACCAGCAGTCTTTATGGCTTTGATGAACAAGGTATTTGCGCCATATTTGGATCACTCTACGGTAGTGTTTATTGATGATGTCCTTGTGTATTCTAAGAGTAAGAAGGAACATGAGGAACATTTGAGGACAGCGTTGCAGCTCTTGAGGGACAACCAGCTATATGCAAAACTCAGTAAGTGTGAATTCTGGTTAGAGCAAGTCGCTTTTCTAGGCCACATCATATCCAGAGAAGGTTTAGCAGTTGATCCAGCCAAGATAGAGGCAGTTGTTAGTTGGGTGAGGCCAAGCAGTGTGACAGAGATTAGAAGCTTCTTGGGGTTAGCAGGCTACTACAGAAGATTTGTCCAAGGTTTTTCGTCCATCGCAGCCCCTTTGACGAAATTGACTAGGAAGAATGTCCCATTTGTGTGGACCGATCAGTGTGAAACCAGTTTCCAAGAGTTGAAGGGAAGGTTAACCACAGCCCCAATTCTTACATTACCCTCGAGCAACGGTGGATTTATTGTTTATACAGATGCTTCGAATGTGGGACTAGGTTGTGTTTTGATGCAAGATGGCAAGGTGATTGCTTATGGCTCGAGACAACTGAAGGACCATGAGAAGAATTATGCAACTCATGACTTGGAGTTGGCAGCAGTTGTTTTCGCATTGAAGATGTGGAGACACTATCTCTACGGAGAGAAATTTGAGGTCCATTCAGATCACAGAAGTTTGCAATATTTGTTCTCACAGAAGGATTTGAACATGAGGCAGAGAAGGTGGATGGAGTATATCAAAGATTATGACTTCCCAATCAAGTATCATCCAGGCAAAGTGAATGTGGTAGCAGATGCGTTGAGCAGAAAATCAGTAGTCATGGCTAATTTGAGAGGAATGGGTGTCTTACAGCAGTTCGAAGAGTTGGGTGTAGAGGTACAAACCCTGAGATTGGGTGCAATGTTAGCGAATATGACAGTTTCAGAACCTACCTTCATCCAGAAGATTAAGGAAAATCAGTTACAAGACCCAGACTTGGCCAAGATAGTAGATGTTATTGCAGAACGCCCCGATTTCAAGATGGTGAATGGGATATTGTATTTCCGTGACCGGTTGTGTGTGCCGAATGTGGATGATTTGAAGAGTGAAATATTGGACGAAGCTCACAGCACGCGATATTCTATGCATCCGGGTAGCACGAAGATGTACCACAATTTGAAGAATAGATTTTGGTGGAACAACATGAAGAGAGAGATAGCAGCTTTTGTGTCTCGTTGTCTAACTTGTCAGTTGATCAAGGCAGAACATCAGAAGCCTCCAGGTTTGTTACAGCCTTTGGAGATTCCGGAGTGGAAATGGGAGCACATTACCATGGATTTCGTCTCCGGTTTGCCTAATACTAAGAAGGGAAATAATGCAATTTGGATCATTGTAGATCGTCTGACAAAGTCTGCTCACTTCATTCCGATGAAGACCGGGAATATGATGCATATGGCACCACTTGCGAAGCTATTTGTTGATGAGATTGTTAGTAAGCATGGTCAACCCGTCTCCATTACTTCAGATAGAGACAGTAGATTTGTTTCAAAGTTTTGGAAAACTCTTCATGAGTCGATGGGTACCAAGCTCCAGTTCAGCACAGCTTATCATCCTCAGACCGATGGTCAGTCAGAAAGGACGATACAGACTCTCGAAGACATGTTGCGTGCTTGTGTATTAGATTTCAAGATTCAGTGGGATGAATGCCTACCGCTTTGCGAATTTGCTTATAACAATAGTTACCACTCTAGCATCGGTATGGCACCTTTCGAGGCACTTTATGGTAGAAGATGCAGAACTCCGGTTTGCTGGGAAGAAGTCGGTGAACGTAGTTTCCATGGACCGACGATAGTTGGAGAGACAAGTGAAAAGGTCAGGTTGATTCAGGAAAGGTTGAAGATTGCCCGAAGTAGGCAGAAGAGTTATGCAGACACTCGCAGAAGAGAATTGCAGTTTCAAGTGGGTGACAAGGTGTTTTTGAAAGTCTCACCAACTAGGGGGACATTGAGATTTGGACAGAAGGGCAAATTGTCTAGAAGGTTTATTGGTCCGTATGAGATTTTGAGCAAGATTGGAGATGTAGCTTATAGACTTGCGTTACCGCCGGAATTCTCCGGGGTACACAATGTTTTTCACGTTTCAATGCTCAAGAAGTATGTCTCTAGTCCTGCACACATTCTACAACATGAGCCTTTAGAGATTCGAGAAGATGCCTCGTATGTGGAAAGACCGATCAAGATCATTGACACCAAAGAGCAAGAATTGAGAAACCGGACTATTCATTGGGTCAAGGTACTTTGGGAAAATCACGAGCCAGAGGAAGCCACCTGGGAATTGAGAGAGCAAGTGCAAAGGAAGTATCCACAGCTTTTACCAGAGGTAATTGTTTGATTTATTTGGTGGACCAAATATCCTAAGGGGTGGAGGATGTTAGACCCCGACCCAGACCAATCCGATTAGTGTGTGATTAGTATGTGTTTAGTCCTAAGTGAGTTTAGTTATTGTTGGGTTAGAAGTGATTAGTTTTAGTCTTGGTTATAGCTTTGGTAATTTTGAGAACGTTTAATATTAGTTAGACACACTCAGGATGGCCTGAGTGCACGTGTGAGCTTGGGAAGATCGTATCGTTTTCCGTGTGAGTGTGGTTTTGATTTCATTTGAATGATCTTTTTATGTGTTACAACTTTCGTTTTAAGCCCATTCATGTTTGAAGCCCAAAAACCCAAGTTCTGGCCCAAAGAGGGTAAAATTGTCTTTCTTGCACAAATCTGGACACAATTTTCGAGATCTCAAAACTATGTCAAAAATATACTTTTCGGAAACTAGATATTTCGACGATCATTTTATCCTTCTTCGTCGAAGTCATCCGAGGCCCACAAGATCGTGTTTTAGCCATTTCAAGTTCAAGTCAAATGGGGCCCATGAGTCATCACTTAAAACCCTTTCTTCCTCTCATTTCACTCATTCCCCCAAATCTCTGCAATTTCTAAACCTAGGGCAAGGAGAGCTCTTTTCTCCTTCATCTTCCTCACTTGGTTTGATCTAGCTAGAGAGCTCCAAAGGAAATTCTAAGACTACCATTTTCTTCATCTCCTTGCAAGCTCTCCATTGATACAAGTTTCTTGAGTTTTCAAGTTGGGCAAGAGCTCCTTTTTCTTCCCTCTCTCTTGTTTGACCTTCTCTAGGTAAGAGCTTCAACCCATATTTTTCATGGAGTCATTTTAGTTCCTTAAGATCATGTTTTTCATGTTTTCAAACCCTATTTGGAAAATGGGTTCCTTGTTTCCATTTTGAGTGAGTTTTGTGTGTTTTCTTGTTTTTGCTTGTAGTGTGAGATTAGCTTGTGTGAAGAGCTTGGAGGAGAGTGTTTAGCATTTGGGCAAGGCAAGTAATCTCTATAGGATCATTGTGCATGTTTACTTTAAGCTACATTGTTGTTTGAGAAGTTTTGTACATGAATATGTTTACAAGTTTCATACTCATGATTTCCTTTGTGTTGGATGTTTAAAGTTTGGAAAAATATATGTTTTGTCCCTTGGAGAGTAAGTAGACTCAGGGAATATAAGTGGAATGAGAATGAATGGAAGGGAAGAAGAGAAATGTGAAAAATCTGTGCTGAAACGCATTCCCGTGCACTGGCGGTCAGCACAGCGGTCAGCTCGCGGCTAGCCGCCTGTGCCCACTGCGGCTAACCGCAGGCTGACCGAACCCAGCGGTTCCTTTTCCAGAAGCTAGCATTTTCGCCTGGGTTCAGCGGTCAGCTCACGGCTAACCGCCAGTCTCGCTCGCGGTTAACCGCAAGCCAACCGTGGACTGCGGTTTCTTCTCCAGAAGCTGGCATTTCGATTGTGGTTTACGGTCAGCTCCGCGGTCAGCTCACGGCTAACCGCCAGTCCCACTCGCGGTTAACCGCAAGCCAACCGCGCAAATACGGTTCCTTTTCCCGAGAGCTAAGTCCGATTTGCTCTCCAGCGGTCAGCCTGGCGGTCACCTTGCGGCTAGCCGCCATGTCCCAGTTCGGCTAGCCGACACCTGACCGCGAGGTGACCGAAATTCACTATTTGTGTATTTTGAAGAGTTTTGCAAGAATGAAAAACTAGAACATGTTAAGTGACCTTTAGCTTGATATTGTGCACTCGAAACCCAAGATGTCTTTAAACTTCTGGGGCACCAATTTTATTTAATTTCCAACATCGGGGCTTCGATTTCACAACGACCATCCAAAGGTCATTACGTGTGCTTGATAAGCCTTGTGTTCGTGCTTTAGTTTTGATAAAATGAATATCATCGTGAACTTGTTTTGAAGTGCTAGTACAAGCTTGTTTTGGGAGTTTTGTTTCAAGAAAAAAGGGGATCTCTTCCTAAGCGTGTTATGCATAATTATTATGCCCGTGCTAGTCGTGCTCGTCGTGTTTTGATAAGTGATTTCCCCCTTTTTATCTCGACGTGTTTGATCGTGCTTCGCGTGTTTTGTGCATTCATGAATTAAGTAAACACCACTGAGCTTAGACTGCCCTTTCGGTTTGATCCACTGTCTGGGGGTCTTTAAACATGTGGACTGTCTGCAGACTGGTCGTGTATTTATTACACATCGTGCGTGTCCGGTTCCGCGGCCGAAATCCCCGTATATGTGGGAATCGTGTCGTGCTTATATTATGTATATCGTGCTTGTCGTGCGTGCTTGCTCTTTTCATCATATAGATGATAGAGAAAGGATGAGCTCTTTGTGGATTGTAACTTTTCATGATATATTTAGTACTCATGCTAGTTTGTTTTGATACCTCAACTATTGTGACAGTTCAAATCAAGTATTCGATTTCAAGTGTTTTTCCAAAGTATTATTGTCATGTTCGTGCCTATATTGATTACCTGCCAAACCGTCGTGTTTGACCCTTGCTTGTTGGTGCCCAGGTGCAGGAGACGTTGCCTTTGAGGAGGAGCGTCAGGAGGAGGCTTGTGAGCCAACTCCCGTAAGAGAGTGGCAGCCCGACGATGTCATCTAGATGTCGGTCTGGTCCTTGAGTTTCGTCACATTTTGTCTTAGGGTCCTTTTGTTTTTGTTGGAGATGTGTATTGGCCTCTGTTGGCCTCTCTTGGGAATTGTAACAAAACTTAATCTACTTTCTTGTTAGACTTGTAACTTGAACAATGTTGGGAATGCCTTGTTAACTTATTCCTTTGATACTTTGTCTTGTATATTATTGTGATAGCACCTAAATATTTTACTGGTGCTTATCTAGTTGTGTTTTGCTACACGCTTCCGCAAATCGTGTACGTGTGAGCCAGATTCCGCATGTCTTTGGGAATCCTCACCGCGGGAACCTGTGGGAAAACAATGATCAAACAAGAATAATCACAATCAACACCGTCGCGGGGCCTGGGATCCGTTCCGGGGTCGCGACAGGACTGGTATCAGAGCGAGACATGTTTCAGGCAATTAAAAGAAACTAGAAAGATCTTAGGAACGTGGCGAGGATTCGTGAGTTCGATAGATTCATTCGTATAGGATCCTAGAAACCCTTGTACCATGATTATTGTGTTCTAACTCTTTGTGTTACAGCAATATGCCTCCGAGAAAAGCTCCAAATCATCATGCTTCAGGCAGTAATCATAATGAGTCAGATGCATCTGAGACACCTACAGCCACACAGTTTCAGGAACTTATGCAAGCCATGATAGCACAGCAAAGACAGGCTAATGAGAATCAAGCAAGATTTCAAGAGCAACTAACTAAGAAGGATGATGAGATGGCACAAGTTCAGAGGCAACTGTTAGAAGTACTTCAGAACAGGAATGTAGCACCACCTGCAGGTCCTCAGATTGTGATACAGAATAGGGATCCTGACCCTAATGCTCTATTTGAGAAGTTTAGGAAGAGAGCACCAAAAGAATTTTCGGGCAATGAGGACCCACTAGTGGCAGATGACTGGCTAGTCAATACGGAGAAGATCTTTGATGTCTTCATGTGCACGGGTATACAGAAAGTCAACCTCACTGCTTCTTTATTTTATGGGCTTGCAGACCGGTGGTGGCAAACAGTCAAGGACCCATATGCAGTGATGGCTGATGATGAGGCATGGGCAGCTTTCAAGATACAGTTCCAGGACAAGTATATTCCCTCTCATGTCAAGAGGCAGAAGGCTATTGAGTTTCAGCAACTCAAGCAAGGTAGCATGACCGTGTTAGACTATGTCACCAAATTTGAGAGATTGGCTAGATATGCTACCGAGCTAATTGATACGGAAAGGAAGAAGATAACTAAGTTTTTGGAAGGGCTGAATCCGATCATTATGAGGGACGTCATAGGAGTAGTGCCTCCAGCTACATATGATGAGGCAGTCAAGCGGGCTTATACATTTGAGGATATTAATAATATGATCGTTCAAGACAGGAAACAGCAATATCAGCAGCATAACCAGAGGCAACAGCAAGGCAAGAAGCCAAGACAAGAACAAGCCTATGTGAGGCAAGGTTGTGGACATTGTGGCAAGAATCATGAAACTCTCGAATGTAGGAAGGCCATGGGTGCCTGCTTCAAGTGTGGGGCTATGAATCATTCAATCAAGGATTGCCCACTACTCCAGAATCAGGGGAACATGAACCAGCAACAGAGACAAGTAGCTCCTCGGAATCAAGCACCAGTTCAGAATCAGATGAGACCACCTCAGCAACAGCAGCTGGCTAGGCCACCAGTCCAGAATCAGAATGCTCGTCCTCCACAGCAGAACAGACAAGGCCAGGGAAGGCAGAACCAAGTACCGAACAGACTACAGATGCATGGGCGTTTGTACTATCTCAACCGTGCAGATGCTGAAGCTGCAGGAGACGTGGTAGAAGGTAAACTTCTTGTTTGTGGGGTAGAAGCCCAGATTTTGTTTGATCCTGGATCCACTCATTCCTTTGCATCTCCTAGTTTTGCTAAGTTGATTGATGCACCATGTAGTGAATTGGATTACATCTTAGTAGTGACCACTCCAGTAGGGAAACAAGTTGTGTGTAGGAACCATTATCCTAGTTGTACAGTGTTATTAGGAGATGTTAATTTGCCGGCCAACCTCATAGTTTTGGACATGCATGATTTTGATGTCATCTTAGGCATGGATTGGTTAGAAGCATATCATGCCACTATGGATTGTTTTAGTAAGACCATCACATTCAGATTCCAAGGACCACAGGCAGAATTGTTATTTCAGGGGAACAAGAGGAAATCTCAGGCAGGGTTTATTTCAGTGTTGAAGGCAAGCAGATTAGTGCAGAGTGGGTGTCAGGCATTTATTGCGTTTATCACGGAGGATAAACAGTCCCAAGGGGTGGAGGATATCCCCATTGTGTGTGAATTTCCGGATGTTTTTCCAGAAGAAATCCCGGGTTTACCACCAATTAGGGAAGTTGAGTTCACAATTGAGCTTCTTCCAGGGACAGCTCCGATCTCGATTGCACCATACAGGATGGCTCCAGCAGAAATGGGTGAGCTAAAGCTCCAATTGCAAGATTTGTTGAGCAAAGGTTTTATTAGGCCAAGTGTTTCACCGTGGGGAGCACCGGTGTTGTTTGTGAAGAAGAAGGATGGAAGCTTGAGAATGTGCATTGACTACAGGAAGTTGAACCATGTGACAGTGAAGAACAAGTATCCTTTGCCAAGGATAGATGAATTGTTTGACCAATTACAAGGAGCAGCCTATTTTTCCAAGATAGACTTGAGGTCAGGGTACCATCAGTTGAGAGTTAGAGACTCAGATGTTCAAAAGACAGCCTTTAGAACAAGATATGGGCACTATGAGTTCTTAGTGATGCCCTTTGGTTTGACGAATGCACCAGCAGTCTTTATGGCTTTGATGAACAAGGTATTTGCGCCATATTTGGATCACTCTACGGTAGTGTTTATTGATGATGTCCTTGTGTATTCTAAGAGTAAGAAGGAACATGAGGAACATTTGAGGACAGCGTTGCAGCTCTTGAGGGACAACCAGCTATATGCAAAACTCAGTAAGTGTGAATTCTGGTTAGAGCAAGTCGCTTTTCTAGGCCACATCATATCCAGAGAAGGTTTAGCAGTTGATCCAGCCAAGATAGAGGCAGTTGTTAGTTGGGTGAGGCCAAGCAGTGTGACAGAGATTAGAAGCTTCTTGGGGTTAGCAGGCTACTACAGAAGATTTGTCCAAGGTTTTTCGTCCATCGCAGCCCCTTTGACGAAATTGACTAGGAAGAATGTCCCATTTGTGTGGACCGATCAGTGTGAAACCAGTTTCCAAGAGTTGAAGGGAAGGTTAACCACAGCCCCAATTCTTACATTACCCTCGAGCAACGGTGGATTTATTGTTTATACAGATGCTTCGAATGTGGGACTAGGTTGTGTTTTGATGCAAGATGGCAAGGTGATTGCTTATGGCTCGAGACAACTGAAGGACCATGAGAAGAATTATGCAACTCATGACTTGGAGTTGGCAGCAGTTGTTTTCGCATTGAAGATGTGGAGACACTATCTCTACGGAGAGAAATTTGAGGTCCATTCAGATCACAGAAGTTTGCAATATTTGTTCTCACAGAAGGATTTGAACATGAGGCAGAGAAGGTGGATGGAGTATATCAAAGATTATGACTTCCCAATCAAGTATCATCCAGGCAAAGTGAATGTGGTAGCAGATGCGTTGAGCAGAAAATCAGTAGTCATGGCTAATTTGAGAGGAATGGGTGTCTTACAGCAGTTCGAAGAGTTGGGTGTAGAGGTACAAACCCTGAGATTGGGTGCAATGTTAGCGAATATGACAGTTTCAGAACCTACCTTCATCCAGAAGATTAAGGAAAATCAGTTACAAGACCCAGACTTGGCCAAGATAGTAGATGTTATTGCAGAACGCCCCGATTTCAAGATGGTGAATGGGATATTGTATTTCCGTGACCGGTTGTGTGTGCCGAATGTGGATGATTTGAAGAGTGAAATATTGGACGAAGCTCACAGCACGCGATATTCTATGCATCCGGGTAGCACGAAGATGTACCACAATTTGAAGAATAGATTTTGGTGGAACAACATGAAGAGAGAGATAGCAGCTTTTGTGTCTCGTTGTCTAACTTGTCAGTTGATCAAGGCAGAACATCAGAAGCCTCCAGGTTTGTTACAGCCTTTGGAGATTCCGGAGTGGAAATGGGAGCACATTACCATGGATTTCGTCTCCGGTTTGCCTAATACTAAGAAGGGAAATAATGCAATTTGGATCATTGTAGATCGTCTGACAAAGTCTGCTCACTTCATTCCGATGAAGACCGGGAATATGATGCATATGGCACCACTTGCGAAGCTATTTGTTGATGAGATTGTTAGTAAGCATGGTCAACCCGTCTCCATTACTTCAGATAGAGACAGTAGATTTGTTTCAAAGTTTTGGAAAACTCTTCATGAGTCGATGGGTACCAAGCTCCAGTTCAGCACAGCTTATCATCCTCAGACCGATGGTCAGTCAGAAAGGACGATACAGACTCTCGAAGACATGTTGCGTGCTTGTGTATTAGATTTCAAGATTCAGTGGGATGAATGCCTACCGCTTTGCGAATTTGCTTATAACAATAGTTACCACTCTAGCATCGGTATGGCACCTTTCGAGGCACTTTATGGTAGAAGATGCAGAACTCCGGTTTGCTGGGAAGAAGTCGGTGAACGTAGTTTCCATGGACCGACGATAGTTGGAGAGACAAGTGAAAAGGTCAGGTTGATTCAGGAAAGGTTGAAGATTGCCCGAAGTAGGCAGAAGAGTTATGCAGACACTCGCAGAAGAGAATTGCAGTTTCAAGTGGGTGACAAGGTGTTTTTGAAAGTCTCACCAACTAGGGGGACATTGAGATTTGGACAGAAGGGCAAATTGTCTAGAAGGTTTATTGGTCCGTATGAGATTTTGAGCAAGATTGGAGATGTAGCTTATAGACTTGCGTTACCGCCGGAATTCTCCGGGGTACACAATGTTTTTCACGTTTCAATGCTCAAGAAGTATGTCTCTAGTCCTGCACACATTCTACAACATGAGCCTTTAGAGATTCGAGAAGATGCCTCGTATGTGGAAAGACCGATCAAGATCATTGACACCAAAGAGCAAGAATTGAGAAACCGGACTATTCATTGGGTCAAGGTACTTTGGGAAAATCACGAGCCAGAGGAAGCCACCTGGGAATTGAGAGAGCAAGTGCAAAGGAAGTATCCACAGCTTTTACCAGAGGTAATTGTTTGATTTATTTGGTGGACCAAATATCCTAAGGGGTGGAGGATGTTAGACCCCGACCCAGACCAATCCGATTAGTGTGTGATTAGTATGTGTTTAGTCCTAAGTGAGTTTAGTTATTGTTGGGTTAGAAGTGATTAGTTTTAGTCTTGGTTATAGCTTTGGTAATTTTGAGAACGTTTAATATTAGTTAGACACACTCAGGATGGCCTGAGTGCACGTGTGAGCTTGGGAAGATCGTATCGTTTTCCGTGTGAGTGTGGTTTTGATTTCATTTGAATGATCTTTTTATGTGTTACAACTTTCGTTTTAAGCCCATTCATGTTTGAAGCCCAAAAACCCAAGTTCTGGCCCAAAGAGGGTAAAATTGTCTTTCTTGCACAAATCTGGACACAATTTTCGAGATCTCAAAACTATGTCAAAAATATACTTTTCGGAAACTAGATATTTCGACGATCATTTTATCCTTCTTCGTCGAAGTCATCCGAGGCCCACAAGATCGTGTTTTAGCCATTTCAAGTTCAAGTCAAATGGGGCCCATGAGTCATCACTTAAAACCCTTTCTTCCTCTCATTTCACTCATTCCCCCAAATCTCTGCAATTTCTAAACCTAGGGCAAGGAGAGCTCTTTTCTCCTTCATCTTCCTCACTTGGTTTGATCTAGCTAGAGAGCTCCAAAGGAAATTCTAAGACTACCATTTTCTTCATCTCCTTGCAAGCTCTCCATTGATACAAGTTTCTTGAGTTTTCAAGTTGGGCAAGAGCTCCTTTTTCTTCCCTCTCTCTTGTTTGACCTTCTCTAGGTAAGAGCTTCAACCCATATTTTTCATGGAGTCATTTTAGTTCCTTAAGATCATGTTTTTCATGTTTTCAAACCCTATTTGGAAAATGGGTTCCTTGTTTCCATTTTGAGTGAGTTTTGTGTGTTTTCTTGTTTTTGCTTGTAGTGTGAGATTAGCTTGTGTGAAGAGCTTGGAGGAGAGTGTTTAGCATTTGGGCAAGGCAAGTAATCTCTATAGGATCATTGTGCATGTTTACTTTAAGCTACATTGTTGTTTGAGAAGTTTTGTACATGAATATGTTTACAAGTTTCATACTCATGATTTCCTTTGTGTTGGATGTTTAAAGTTTGGAAAAATATATGTTTTGTCCCTTGGAGAGTAAGTAGACTCAGGGAATATAAGTGGAATGAGAATGAATGGAAGGGAAGAAGAGAAATGTGAAAAATCTGTGCTGAAACGCATTCCCGTGCACTGGCGGTCAGCACAGCGGTCAGCTCGCGGCTAGCCGCCTGTGCCCACTGCGGCTAACCGCAGGCTGACCGAACCCAGCGGTTCCTTTTCCAGAAGCTAGCATTTTCGCCTGGGTTCAGCGGTCAGCTCACGGCTAACCGCCAGTCTCGCTCGCGGTTAACCGCAAGCCAACCGTGGACTGCGGTTTCTTCTCCAGAAGCTGGCATTTCGATTGTGGTTTACGGTCAGCTCCGCGGTCAGCTCACGGCTAACCGCCAGTCCCACTCGCGGTTAACCGCAAGCCAACCGCGCAAATACGGTTCCTTTTCCCGAGAGCTAAGTCCGATTTGCTCTCCAGCGGTCAGCCTGGCGGTCACCTTGCGGCTAGCCGCCATGTCCCAGTTCGGCTAGCCGACACCTGACCGCGAGGTGACCGAAATTCACTATTTGTGTATTTTGAAGAGTTTTGCAAGAATGAAAAACTAGAACATGTTAAGTGACCTTTAGCTTGATATTGTGCACTCGAAACCCAAGATGTCTTTAAACTTCTGGGGCACCAATTTTATTTAATTTCCAACATCGGGGCTTCGATTTCACAACGACCATCCAAAGGTCATTACGTGTGCTTGATAAGCCTTGTGTTCGTGCTTTAGTTTTGATAAAATGAATATCATCGTGAACTTGTTTTGAAGTGCTAGTACAAGCTTGTTTTGGGAGTTTTGTTTCAAGAAAAAAGGGGATCTCTTCCTAAGCGTGTTATGCATAATTATTATGCCCGTGCTAGTCGTGCTCGTCGTGTTTTGATAAGTGATTTCCCCCTTTTTATCTCGACGTGTTTGATCGTGCTTCGCGTGTTTTGTGCATTCATGAATTAAGTAAACACCACTGAGCTTAGACTGCCCTTTCGGTTTGATCCACTGTCTGGGGGTCTTTAAACATGTGGACTGTCTGCAGACTGGTCGTGTATTTATTACACATCGTGCGTGTCCGGTTCCGCGGCCGAAATCCCCGTATATGTGGGAATCGTGTCGTGCTTATATTATGTATATCGTGCTTGTCGTGCGTGCTTGCTCTTTTCATCATATAGATGATAGAGAAAGGATGAGCTCTTTGTGGATTGTAACTTTTCATGATATATTTAGTACTCATGCTAGTTTGTTTTGATACCTCAACTATTGTGACAGTTCAAATCAAGTATTCGATTTCAAGTGTTTTTCCAAAGTATTATTGTCATGTTCGTGCCTATATTGATTACCTGCCAAACCGTCGTGTTTGACCCTTGCTTGTTGGTGCCCAGGTGCAGGAGACGTTGCCTTTGAGGAGGAGCGTCAGGAGGAGGCTTGTGAGCCAACTCCCGTAAGAGAGTGGCAGCCCGACGATGTCATCTAGATGTCGGTCTGGTCCTTGAGTTTCGTCACATTTTGTCTTAGGGTCCTTTTGTTTTTGTTGGAGATGTGTATTGGCCTCTGTTGGCCTCTCTTGGGAATTGTAACAAAACTTAATCTACTTTCTTGTTAGACTTGTAACTTGAACAATGTTGGGAATGCCTTGTTAACTTATTCCTTTGATACTTTGTCTTGTATATTATTGTGATAGCACCTAAATATTTTACTGGTGCTTATCTAGTTGTGTTTTGCTACACGCTTCCGCAAATCGTGTACGTGTGAGCCAGATTCCGCATGTCTTTGGGAATCCTCACCGCGGGAACCTGTGGGAAAACAATGATCAAACAAGAATAATCACAATCAACACCGTCGCGGGGCCTGGGATCCGTTCCGGGGTCGCGACAGGACTGGTATCAGAGCGAGACATGTTTCAGGCAATTAAAAGAAACTAGAAAGATCTTAGGAACGTGGCGAGGATTCGTGAGTTCGATAGATTCATTCGTATAGGATCCTAGAAACCCTTGTACCATGATTATTGTGTTCTAACTCTTTGTGTTACAGCAATATGCCTCCGAGAAAAGCTCCAAATCATCATGCTTCAGGCAGTAATCATAATGAGTCAGATGCATCTGAGACACCTACAGCCACACAGTTTCAGGAACTTATGCAAGCCATGATAGCACAGCAAAGACAGGCTAATGAGAATCAAGCAAGATTTCAAGAGCAACTAACTAAGAAGGATGATGAGATGGCACAAGTTCAGAGGCAACTGTTAGAAGTACTTCAGAACAGGAATGTAGCACCACCTGCAGGTCCTCAGATTGTGATACAGAATAGGGATCCTGACCCTAATGCTCTATTTGAGAAGTTTAGGAAGAGAGCACCAAAAGAATTTTCGGGCAATGAGGACCCACTAGTGGCAGATGACTGGCTAGTCAATACGGAGAAGATCTTTGATGTCTTCATGTGCACGGGTATACAGAAAGTCAACCTCACTGCTTCTTTATTTTATGGGCTTGCAGACCGGTGGTGGCAAACAGTCAAGGACCCATATGCAGTGATGGCTGATGATGAGGCATGGGCAGCTTTCAAGATACAGTTCCAGGACAAGTATATTCCCTCTCATGTCAAGAGGCAGAAGGCTATTGAGTTTCAGCAACTCAAGCAAGGTAGCATGACCGTGTTAGACTATGTCACCAAATTTGAGAGATTGGCTAGATATGCTACCGAGCTAATTGATACGGAAAGGAAGAAGATAACTAAGTTTTTGGAAGGGCTGAATCCGATCATTATGAGGGACGTCATAGGAGTAGTGCCTCCAGCTACATATGATGAGGCAGTCAAGCGGGCTTATACATTTGAGGATATTAATAATATGATCGTTCAAGACAGGAAACAGCAATATCAGCAGCATAACCAGAGGCAACAGCAAGGCAAGAAGCCAAGACAAGAACAAGCCTATGTGAGGCAAGGTTGTGGACATTGTGGCAAGAATCATGAAACTCTCGAATGTAGGAAGGCCATGGGTGCCTGCTTCAAGTGTGGGGCTATGAATCATTCAATCAAGGATTGCCCACTACTCCAGAATCAGGGGAACATGAACCAGCAACAGAGACAAGTAGCTCCTCGGAATCAAGCACCAGTTCAGAATCAGATGAGACCACCTCAGCAACAGCAGCTGGCTAGGCCACCAGTCCAGAATCAGAATGCTCGTCCTCCACAGCAGAACAGACAAGGCCAGGGAAGGCAGAACCAAGTACCGAACAGACTACAGATGCATGGGCGTTTGTACTATCTCAACCGTGCAGATGCTGAAGCTGCAGGAGACGTGGTAGAAGGTAAACTTCTTGTTTGTGGGGTAGAAGCCCAGATTTTGTTTGATCCTGGATCCACTCATTCCTTTGCATCTCCTAGTTTTGCTAAGTTGATTGATGCACCATGTAGTGAATTGGATTACATCTTAGTAGTGACCACTCCAGTAGGGAAACAAGTTGTGTGTAGGAACCATTATCCTAGTTGTACAGTGTTATTAGGAGATGTTAATTTGCCGGCCAACCTCATAGTTTTGGACATGCATGATTTTGATGTCATCTTAGGCATGGATTGGTTAGAAGCATATCATGCCACTATGGATTGTTTTAGTAAGACCATCACATTCAGATTCCAAGGACCACAGGCAGAATTGTTATTTCAGGGGAACAAGAGGAAATCTCAGGCAGGGTTTATTTCAGTGTTGAAGGCAAGCAGATTAGTGCAGAGTGGGTGTCAGGCATTTATTGCGTTTATCACGGAGGATAAACAGTCCCAAGGGGTGGAGGATATCCCCATTGTGTGTGAATTTCCGGATGTTTTTCCAGAAGAAATCCCGGGTTTACCACCAATTAGGGAAGTTGAGTTCACAATTGAGCTTCTTCCAGGGACAGCTCCGATCTCGATTGCACCATACAGGATGGCTCCAGCAGAAATGGGTGAGCTAAAGCTCCAATTGCAAGATTTGTTGAGCAAAGGTTTTATTAGGCCAAGTGTTTCACCGTGGGGAGCACCGGTGTTGTTTGTGAAGAAGAAGGATGGAAGCTTGAGAATGTGCATTGACTACAGGAAGTTGAACCATGTGACAGTGAAGAACAAGTATCCTTTGCCAAGGATAGATGAATTGTTTGACCAATTACAAGGAGCAGCCTATTTTTCCAAGATAGACTTGAGGTCAGGGTACCATCAGTTGAGAGTTAGAGACTCAGATGTTCAAAAGACAGCCTTTAGAACAAGATATGGGCACTATGAGTTCTTAGTGATGCCCTTTGGTTTGACGAATGCACCAGCAGTCTTTATGGCTTTGATGAACAAGGTATTTGCGCCATATTTGGATCACTCTACGGTAGTGTTTATTGATGATGTCCTTGTGTATTCTAAGAGTAAGAAGGAACATGAGGAACATTTGAGGACAGCGTTGCAGCTCTTGAGGGACAACCAGCTATATGCAAAACTCAGTAAGTGTGAATTCTGGTTAGAGCAAGTCGCTTTTCTAGGCCACATCATATCCAGAGAAGGTTTAGCAGTTGATCCAGCCAAGATAGAGGCAGTTGTTAGTTGGGTGAGGCCAAGCAGTGTGACAGAGATTAGAAGCTTCTTGGGGTTAGCAGGCTACTACAGAAGATTTGTCCAAGGTTTTTCGTCCATCGCAGCCCCTTTGACGAAATTGACTAGGAAGAATGTCCCATTTGTGTGGACCGATCAGTGTGAAACCAGTTTCCAAGAGTTGAAGGGAAGGTTAACCACAGCCCCAATTCTTACATTACCCTCGAGCAACGGTGGATTTATTGTTTATACAGATGCTTCGAATGTGGGACTAGGTTGTGTTTTGATGCAAGATGGCAAGGTGATTGCTTATGGCTCGAGACAACTGAAGGACCATGAGAAGAATTATGCAACTCATGACTTGGAGTTGGCAGCAGTTGTTTTCGCATTGAAGATGTGGAGACACTATCTCTACGGAGAGAAATTTGAGGTCCATTCAGATCACAGAAGTTTGCAATATTTGTTCTCACAGAAGGATTTGAACATGAGGCAGAGAAGGTGGATGGAGTATATCAAAGATTATGACTTCCCAATCAAGTATCATCCAGGCAAAGTGAATGTGGTAGCAGATGCGTTGAGCAGAAAATCAGTAGTCATGGCTAATTTGAGAGGAATGGGTGTCTTACAGCAGTTCGAAGAGTTGGGTGTAGAGGTACAAACCCTGAGATTGGGTGCAATGTTAGCGAATATGACAGTTTCAGAACCTACCTTCATCCAGAAGATTAAGGAAAATCAGTTACAAGACCCAGACTTGGCCAAGATAGTAGATGTTATTGCAGAACGCCCCGATTTCAAGATGGTGAATGGGATATTGTATTTCCGTGACCGGTTGTGTGTGCCGAATGTGGATGATTTGAAGAGTGAAATATTGGACGAAGCTCACAGCACGCGATATTCTATGCATCCGGGTAGCACGAAGATGTACCACAATTTGAAGAATAGATTTTGGTGGAACAACATGAAGAGAGAGATAGCAGCTTTTGTGTCTCGTTGTCTAACTTGTCAGTTGATCAAGGCAGAACATCAGAAGCCTCCAGGTTTGTTACAGCCTTTGGAGATTCCGGAGTGGAAATGGGAGCACATTACCATGGATTTCGTCTCCGGTTTGCCTAATACTAAGAAGGGAAATAATGCAATTTGGATCATTGTAGATCGTCTGACAAAGTCTGCTCACTTCATTCCGATGAAGACCGGGAATATGATGCATATGGCACCACTTGCGAAGCTATTTGTTGATGAGATTGTTAGTAAGCATGGTCAACCCGTCTCCATTACTTCAGATAGAGACAGTAGATTTGTTTCAAAGTTTTGGAAAACTCTTCATGAGTCGATGGGTACCAAGCTCCAGTTCAGCACAGCTTATCATCCTCAGACCGATGGTCAGTCAGAAAGGACGATACAGACTCTCGAAGACATGTTGCGTGCTTGTGTATTAGATTTCAAGATTCAGTGGGATGAATGCCTACCGCTTTGCGAATTTGCTTATAACAATAGTTACCACTCTAGCATCGGTATGGCACCTTTCGAGGCACTTTATGGTAGAAGATGCAGAACTCCGGTTTGCTGGGAAGAAGTCGGTGAACGTAGTTTCCATGGACCGACGATAGTTGGAGAGACAAGTGAAAAGGTCAGGTTGATTCAGGAAAGGTTGAAGATTGCCCGAAGTAGGCAGAAGAGTTATGCAGACACTTGCAGAAGAGAATTGCAGTTTCAAGTGGGTGACAAGGTGTTTTTGAAAGTCTCACCAACTAGGGGGACATTGAGATTTGGACAGAAGGGCAAATTGTCTAGAAGGTTTATTGGTCCGTATGAGATTTTGAGCAAGATTGGAGATGTAGCTTATAGACTTGCGTTACCGCCGGAATTCTCCGGGGTACACAATGTTTTTCACGTTTCAATGCTCAAGAAGTATGTCTCTAGTCCTGCACACATTCTACAACATGAGCCTTTAGAGATTCGAGAAGATGCCTCGTATGTGGAAAGACCGATCAAGATCATTGACACCAAAGAGCAAGAATTGAGAAACCGGACTATTCATTGGGTCAAGGTACTTTGGGAAAATCACGAGCCAGAGGAAGCCACCTGGGAATTGAGAGAGCAAGTGCAAAGGAAGTATCCACAGCTTTTACCAGAGGTAATTGTTTGATTTATTTGGTGGACCAAATATCCTAAGGGGTGGAGGATGTTAGACCCCGACCCAGACCAATCCGATTAGTGTGTGATTAGTATGTGTTTAGTCCTAAGTGAGTTTAGTTATTGTTGGGTTAGAAGTGATTAGTTTTAGTCTTGGTTATAGCTTTGGTAATTTTGAGAACGTTTAATATTAGTTAGACACACTCAGGATGGCCTGAGTGCACGTGTGAGCTTGGGAAGATCGTATCGTTTTCCGTGTGAGTGTGGTTTTGATTTCATTTGAATGATCTTTTTATGTGTTACAACTTTCGTTTTAAGCCCATTCATGTTTGAAGCCCAAAAACCCAAGTTCTGGCCCAAAGAGGGTAAAATTGTCTTTCTTGCACAAATCTGGACACAATTTTCGAGATCTCAAAACTATGTCAAAAATATACTTTTCGGAAACTAGATATTTCGACGATCATTTTATCCTTCTTCGTCGAAGTCATCCGAGGCCCACAAGATCGTGTTTTAGCCATTTCAAGTTCAAGTCAAATGGGGCCCATGAGTCATCACTTAAAACCCTTTCTTCCTCTCATTTCACTCATTCCCCCAAATCTCTGCAATTTCTAAACCTAGGGCAAGGAGAGCTCTTTTCTCCTTCATCTTCCTCACTTGGTTTGATCTAGCTAGAGAGCTCCAAAGGAAATTCTAAGACTACCATTTTCTTCATCTCCTTGCAAGCTCTCCATTGATACAAGTTTCTTGAGTTTTCAAGTTGGGCAAGAGCTCCTTTTTCTTCCCTCTCTCTTGTTTGACCTTCTCTAGGTAAGAGCTTCAACCCATATTTTTCATGGAGTCATTTTAGTTCCTTAAGATCATGTTTTTCATGTTTTCAAACCCTATTTGGAAAATGGGTTCCTTGTTTCCATTTTGAGTGAGTTTTGTGTGTTTTCTTGTTTTTGCTTGTAGTGTGAGATTAGCTTGTGTGAAGAGCTTGGAGGAGAGTGTTTAGCATTTGGGCAAGGCAAGTAATCTCTATAGGATCATTGTGCATGTTTACTTTAAGCTACATTGTTGTTTGAGAAGTTTTGTACATGAATATGTTTACAAGTTTCATACTCATGATTTCCTTTGTGTTGGATGTTTAAAGTTTGGAAAAATATATGTTTTGTCCCTTGGAGAGTAAGTAGACTCAGGGAATATAAGTGGAATGAGAATGAATGGAAGGGAAGAAGAGAAATGTGAAAAATCTGTGCTGAAACGCATTCCCGTGCACTGGCGGTCAGCACAGCGGTCAGCTCGCGGCTAGCCGCCTGTGCCCACTGCGGCTAACCGCAGGCTGACCGAACCCAGCGGTTCCTTTTCCAGAAGCTAGCATTTTCGCCTGGGTTCAGCGGTCAGCTCACGGCTAACCGCCAGTCTCGCTCGCAGTTAACCGCAAGCCAACCGTGGACTGCGGTTTCTTCTCCAGAAGCTGGCATTTCGATTGTGGTTTACGGTCAGCTCCGCGGTCAGCTCACGGCTAACCGCCAGTCCCACTCGCGGTTAACCGCAAGCCAACCGCGCAAATACGGTTCCTTTTCCCGAGAGCTAAGTCCGATTTGCTCTCCAGCGGTCAGCCTGGCGGTCACCTTGCGGCTAGCCGCCATGTCCCAGTTCGGCTAGCCGACACCTGACCGCGAGGTGACCGAAATTCACTATTTGTGTATTTTGAAGAGTTTTGCAAGAATGAAAAACTAGAACATGTTAAGTGACCTTTAGCTTGATATTGTGCACTCGAAACCCAAGATGTCTTTAAACTTCTGGGGCACCAATTTTATTTAATTTCCAACATCGGGGCTTCGATTTCACAACGACCATCCAAAGGTCATTACGTGTGCTTGATAAGCCTTGTGTTCGTGCTTTAGTTTTGATAAAATGAATATCATCGTGAACTTGTTTTGAAGTGCTAGTACAAGCTTGTTTTGGGAGTTTTGTTTCAAGAAAAAAGGGGATCTCTTCCTAAGCGTGTTATGCATAATTATTATGCCCGTGCTAGTCGTGCTCGTCGTGTTTTGATAAGTGATTTCCCCCTTTTTATCTCGACGTGTTTGATCGTGCTTCGCGTGTTTTGTGCATTCATGAATTAAGTAAACACCACTGAGCTTAGACTGCCCTTTCGGTTTGATCCACTGTCTGGGGGTCTTTAAACATGTGGACTGTCTGCAGACTGGTCGTGTATTTATTACACATCGTGCGTGTCCGGTTCCGCGGCCGAAATCCCCGTATATGTGGGAATCGTGTCGTGCTTATATTATGTATATCGTGCTTGTCGTGCGTGCTTGCTCTTTTCATCATATAGATGATAGAGAAAGGATGAGCTCTTTGTGGATTGTAACTTTTCATGATATATTTAGTACTCATGCTAGTTTGTTTTGATACCTCAACTATTGTGACAGTTCAAATCAAGTATTCGATTTCAAGTGTTTTTCCAAAGTATTATTGTCATGTTCGTGCCTATATTGATTACCTGCCAAACCGTCGTGTTTGACCCTTGCTTGTTGGTGCCCAGGTGCAGGAGACGTTGCCTTTGAGGAGGAGCGTCAGGAGGAGGCTTGTGAGCCAACTCCCGTAAGAGAGTGGCAGCCCGACGATGTCATCTAGATGTCGGTCTGGTCCTTGAGTTTCGTCACATTTTGTCTTAGGGTCCTTTTGTTTTTGTTGGAGATGTGTATTGGCCTCTGTTGGCCTCTCTTGGGAATTGTAACAAAACTTAATCTACTTTCTTGTTAGACTTGTAACTTGAACAATGTTGGGAATGCCTTGTTAACTTATTCCTTTGATACTTTGTCTTGTATATTATTGTGATAGCACCTAAATATTTTACTGGTGCTTATCTAGTTGTGTTTTGCTACACGCTTCCGCAAATCGTGTACGTGTGAGCCAGATTCCGCATGTCTTTGGGAATCCTCACCGCGGGAACCTGTGGGAAAACAATGATCAAACAAGAATAATCACAATCAACACCGTCGCGGGGCCTGGGATCCGTTCCGGGGTCGCGACAGGACTGGTATCAGAGCGAGACATGTTTCAGGCAATTAAAAGAAACTAGAAAGATCTTAGGAACGTGGCGAGGATTCGTGAGTTCGATAGATTCATTCGTATAGGATCCTAGAAACCCTTGTACCATGATTATTGTGTTCTAACTCTTTGTGTTACAGCAATATGCCTCCGAGAAAAGCTCCAAATCATCATGCTTCAGGCAGTAATCATAATGAGTCAGATGCATCTGAGACACCTACAGCCACACAGTTTCAGGAACTTATGCAAGCCATGATAGCACAGCAAAGACAGGCTAATGAGAATCAAGCAAGATTTCAAGAGCAACTAACTAAGAAGGATGATGAGATGGCACAAGTTCAGAGGCAACTGTTAGAAGTACTTCAGAACAGGAATGTAGCACCACCTGCAGGTCCTCAGATTGTGATACAGAATAGGGATCCTGACCCTAATGCTCTATTTGAGAAGTTTAGGAAGAGAGCACCAAAAGAATTTTCGGGCAATGAGGACCCACTAGTGGCAGATGACTGGCTAGTCAATACGGAGAAGATCTTTGATGTCTTCATGTGCACGGGTATACAGAAAGTCAACCTCACTGCTTCTTTATTTTATGGGCTTGCAGACCGGTGGTGGCAAACAGTCAAGGACCCATATGCAGTGATGGCTGATGATGAGGCATGGGCAGCTTTCAAGATACAGTTCCAGGACAAGTATATTCCCTCTCATGTCAAGAGGCAGAAGGCTATTGAGTTTCAGCAACTCAAGCAAGGTAGCATGACCGTGTTAGACTATGTCACCAAATTTGAGAGATTGGCTAGATATGCTACCGAGCTAATTGATACGGAAAGGAAGAAGATAACTAAGTTTTTGGAAGGGCTGAATCCGATCATTATGAGGGACGTCATAGGAGTAGTGCCTCCAGCTACATATGATGAGGCAGTCAAGCGGGCTTATACATTTGAGGATATTAATAATATGATCGTTCAAGACAGGAAACAGCAATATCAGCAGCATAACCAGAGGCAACAGCAAGGCAAGAAGCCAAGACAAGAACAAGCCTATGTGAGGCAAGGTTGTGGACATTGTGGCAAGAATCATGAAACTCTCGAATGTAGGAAGGCCATGGGTGCCTGCTTCAAGTGTGGGGCTATGAATCATTCAATCAAGGATTGCCCACTACTCCAGAATCAGGGGAACATGAACCAGCAACAGAGACAAGTAGCTCCTCGGAATCAAGCACCAGTTCAAAATCAGATGAGACCACCTCAGCAACAGCAGCTGGCTAGGCCACCAGTCCAGAATCAGAATGCTCGTCCTCCACAGCAGAACAGACAAGGCCAGGGAAGGCAGAACCAAGTACCGAACAGACTACAGATGCATGGGCGTTTGTACTATCTCAACCGTGCAGATGCTGAAGCTGCAGGAGACGTGGTAGAAGGTAAACTTCTTGTTTGTGGGGTAGAAGCCCAGATTTTGTTTGATCCTGGATCCACTCATTCCTTTGCATCTCCTAGTTTTGCTAAGTTGATTGATGCACCATGTAGTGAATTGGATTACATCTTAGTAGTGACCACTCCAGTAGGGAAACAAGTTGTGTGTAGGAACCATTATCCTAGTTGTACAGTGTTATTAGGAGATGTTAATTTGCCGGCCAACCTCATAGTTTTGGACATGCATGATTTTGATGTCATCTTAGGCATGGATTGGTTAGAAGCATATCATGCCACTATGGATTGTTTTAGTAAGACCATCACATTCAGATTCCAAGGACCACAGGCAGAATTGTTATTTCAGGGGAACAAGAGGAAATCTCAGGCAGGGTTTATTTCAGTGTTGAAGGCAAGCAGATTAGTGCAGAGTGGGTGTCAGGCATTTATTGCGTTTATCACGGAGGATAAACAGTCCCAAGGGGTGGAGGATATCCCCATTGTGTGTGAATTTCCGGATGTTTTTCCAGAAGAAATCCCGGGTTTACCACCAATTAGGGAAGTTGAGTTCACAATTGAGCTTCTTCCAGGGACAGCTCCGATCTCGATTGCACCATACAGGATGGCTCCAGCAGAAATGGGTGAGCTAAAGCTCCAATTGCAAGATTTGTTGAGCAAAGGTTTTATTAGGCCAAGTGTTTCACCGTGGGGAGCACCGGTGTTGTTTGTGAAGAAGAAGGATGGAAGCTTGAGAATGTGCATTGACTACAGGAAGTTGAACCATGTGACAGTGAAGAACAAGTATCCTTTGCCAAGGATAGATGAATTGTTTGACCAATTACAAGGAGCAGCCTATTTTTCCAAGATAGACTTGAGGTCAGGGTACCATCAGTTGAGAGTTAGAGACTCAGATGTTCAAAAGACAGCCTTTAGAACAAGATATGGGCACTATGAGTTCTTAGTGATGCCCTTTGGTTTGACGAATGCACCAGCAGTCTTTATGGCTTTGATGAACAAGGTATTTGCGCCATATTTGGATCACTCTACGGTAGTGTTTATTGATGATGTCCTTGTGTATTCTAAGAGTAAGAAGGAACATGAGGAACATTTGAGGACAGCGTTGCAGCTCTTGAGGGACAACCAGCTATATGCAAAACTCAGTAAGTGTGAATTCTGGTTAGAGCAAGTCGCTTTTCTAGGCCACATCATATCCAGAGAAGGTTTAGCAGTTGATCCAGCCAAGATAGAGGCAGTTGTTAGTTGGGTGAGGCCAAGCAGTGTGACAGAGATTAGAAGCTTCTTGGGGTTAGCAGGCTACTACAGAAGATTTGTCCAAGGTTTTTCGTCCATCGCAGCCCCTTTGACGAAATTGACTAGGAAGAATGTCCCATTTGTGTGGACCGATCAGTGTGAAACCAGTTTCCAAGAGTTGAAGGGAAGGTTAACCACAGCCCCAATTCTTACATTACCCTCGAGCAACGGTGGATTTATTGTTTATACAGATGCTTCGAATGTGGGACTAGGTTGTGTTTTGATGCAAGATGGCAAGGTGATTGCTTATGGCTCGAGACAACTGAAGGACCATGAGAAGAATTATGCAACTCATGACTTGGAGTTGGCAGCAGTTGTTTTCGCATTGAAGATGTGGAGACACTATCTCTACGGAGAGAAATTTGAGGTCCATTCAGATCACAGAAGTTTGCAATATTTGTTCTCACAGAAGGATTTGAACATGAGGCAGAGAAGGTGGATGGAGTATATCAAAGATTATGACTTCCCAATCAAGTATCATCCAGGCAAAGTGAATGTGGTAGCAGATGCGTTGAGCAGAAAATCAGTAGTCATGGCTAATTTGAGAGGAATGGGTGTCTTACAGCAGTTCGAAGAGTTGGGTGTAGAGGTACAAACCCTGAGATTGGGTGCAATGTTAGCGAATATGACAGTTTCAGAACCTACCTTCATCCAGAAGATTAAGGAAAATCAGTTACAAGACCCAGACTTGGCCAAGATAGTAGATGTTATTGCAGAACGCCCCGATTTCAAGATGGTGAATGGGATATTGTATTTCCGTGACCGGTTGTGTGTGCCGAATGTGGATGATTTGAAGAGTGAAATATTGGACGAAGCTCACAGCACGCGATATTCTATGCATCCGGGTAGCACGAAGATGTACCACAATTTGAAGAATAGATTTTGGTGGAACAACATGAAGAGAGAGATAGCAGCTTTTGTGTCTCGTTGTCTAACTTGTCAGTTGATCAAGGCAGAACATCAGAAGCCTCCAGGTTTGTTACAGCCTTTGGAGATTCCGGAGTGGAAATGGGAGCACATTACCATGGATTTCGTCTCCGGTTTGCCTAATACTAAGAAGGGAAATAATGCAATTTGGATCATTGTAGATCGTCTGACAAAGTCTGCTCACTTCATTCCGATGAAGACCGGGAATATGATGCATATGGCACCACTTGCGAAGCTATTTGTTGATGAGATTGTTAGTAAGCATGGTCAACCCGTCTCCATTACTTCAGATAGAGACAGTAGATTTGTTTCAAAGTTTTGGAAAACTCTTCATGAGTCGATGGGTACCAAGCTCCAGTTCAGCACAGCTTATCATCCTCAGACCGATGGTCAGTCAGAAAGGACGATACAGACTCTCGAAGACATGTTGCGTGCTTGTGTATTAGATTTCAAGATTCAGTGGGATGAATGCCTACCGCTTTGCGAATTTGCTTATAACAATAGTTACCACTCTAGCATCGGTATGGCACCTTTCGAGGCACTTTATGGTAGAAGATGCAGAACTCCGGTTTGCTGGGAAGAAGTCGGTGAACGTAGTTTCCATGGACCGACAATAGTTGGAGAGACAAGTGAAAAGGTCAGGTTGATTCAGGAAAGGTTGAAGATTGCCCGAAGTAGGCAGAAGAGTTATGCAGACACTCGCAGAAGAGAATTGCAGTTTCAAGTGGGTGACAAGGTGTTTTTGAAAGTCTCACCAACTAGGGGGACATTGAGATTTGGACAGAAGGGCAAATTGTCTAGAAGGTTTATTGGTCCGTATGAGATTTTGAGCAAGATTGGAGATGTAGCTTATAGACTTGCGTTACCGCCGGAATTCTCCGGGGTACACAATGTTTTTCACGTTTCAATGCTCAAGAAGTATGTCTCTAGTCCTGCACACATTCTACAACATGAGCCTTTAGAGATTCGAGAAGATGCCTCGTATGTGGAAAGACCGATCAAGATCATTGACACCAAAGAGCAAGAATTGAGAAACCGGACTATTCATTGGGTCAAGGTACTTTGGGAAAATCACGAGCCAGAGGAAGCCACCTGGGAATTGAGAGAGCAAGTGCAAAGGAAGTATCCACAGCTTTTACCAGAGGTAATTGTTTGATTTATTTGGTGGACCAAATATCCTAAGGGGTGGAGGATGTTAGACCCCGACCCAGACCAATCCGATTAGTGTGTGATTAGTATGTGTTTAGTCCTAAGTGAGTTTAGTTATTGTTGGGTTAGAAGTGATTAGTTTTAGTCTTGGTTATAGCTTTGGTAATTTTGAGAACGTTTAATATTAGTTAGACACACTCAGGATGGCCTGAGTGCACGTGTGAGCTTGGGAAGATCGTATCGTTTTCCGTGTGAGTGTGGTTTTGATTTCATTTGAATGATCTTTTTATGTGTTACAACTTTCGTTTTAAGCCCATTCATGTTTGAAGCCCAAAAACCCAAGTTCTGGCCCAAAGAGGGTAAAATTGTCTTTCTTGCACAAATCTGGACACAATTTTCGAGATCTCAAAACTATGTCAAAAATATACTTTTCGGAAACTAGATATTTCGACGATCATTTTATCCTTCTTCGTCGAAGTCATCCGAGGCCCACAAGATCGTGTTTTAGCCATTTCAAGTTCAAGTCAAATGGGGCCCATGAGTCATCACTTAAAACCCTTTCTTCCTCTCATTTCACTCATTCCCCCAAATCTCTGCAATTTCTAAACCTAGGGCAAGGAGAGCTCTTTTCTCCTTCATCTTCCTCACTTGGTTTGATCTAGCTAGAGAGCTCCAAAGGAAATTCTAAGACTACCATTTTCTTCATCTCCTTGCAAGCTCTCCATTGATACAAGTTTCTTGAGTTTTCAAGTTGGGCAAGAGCTCCTTTTTCTTCCCTCTCTCTTGTTTGACCTTCTCTAGGTAAGAGCTTCAACCCATATTTTTCATGGAGTCATTTTAGTTCCTTAAGATCATGTTTTTCATGTTTTCAAACCCTATTTGGAAAATGGGTTCCTTGTTTCCATTTTGAGTGAGTTTTGTGTGTTTTCTTGTTTTTGCTTGTAGTGTGAGATTAGCTTGTGTGAAGAGCTTGGAGGAGAGTGTTTAGCATTTGGGCAAGGCAAGTAATCTCTATAGGATCATTGTGCATGTTTACTTTAAGCTACATTGTTGTTTGAGAAGTTTTGTACATGAATATGTTTACAAGTTTCATACTCATGATTTCCTTTGTGTTGGATGTTTAAAGTTTGGAAAAATATATGTTTTGTCCCTTGGAGAGTAAGTAGACTCAGGGAATATAAGTGGAATGAGAATGAATGGAAGGGAAGAAGAGAAATGTGAAAAATCTGTGCTGAAACGCATTCCCGTGCACTGGCGGTCAGCACAGCGGTCAGCTCGCGGCTAGCCGCCTGTGCCCACTGCGGCTAACCGCAGGCTGACCGAACCCAGCGGTTCCTTTTCCAGAAGCTAGCATTTTCGCCTGGGTTCAGCGGTCAGCTCACGGCTAACCGCCAGTCTCGCTCGCGGTTAACCGCAAGCCAACCGTGGACTGCGGTTTCTTCTCCAGAAGCTGGCATTTCGATTGTGGTTTACGGTCAGCTCCGCGGTCAGCTCACGGCTAACCGCCAGTCCCACTCGCGGTTAACCGCAAGCCAACCGCGCAAATACGGTTCCTTTTCCCGAGAGCTAAGTCCGATTTGCTCTCCAGCGGTCAGCCTGGCGGTCACCTTGCGGCTAGCCGCCATGTCCCAGTTCGGCTAGCCGACACCTGACCGCGAGGTGACCGAAATTCACTATTTGTGTATTTTGAAGAGTTTTGCAAGAATGAAAAACTAGAACATGTTAAGTGACCTTTAGCTTGATATTGTGCACTCGAAACCCAAGATGTCTTTAAACTTCTGGGGCACCAATTTTATTTAATTTCCAACATCGGGGCTTCGATTTCACAACGACCATCCAAAGGTCATTACGTGTGCTTGATAAGCCTTGTGTTCGTGCTTTAGTTTTGATAAAATGAATATCATCGTGAACTTGTTTTGAAGTGCTAGTACAAGCTTGTTTTGGGAGTTTTGTTTCAAGAAAAAAGGGGATCTCTTCCTAAGCGTGTTATGCATAATTATTATGCCCGTGCTAGTCGTGCTCGTCGTGTTTTGATAAGTGATTTCCCCCTTTTTATCTCGACGTGTTTGATCGTGCTTCGCGTGTTTTGTGCATTCATGAATTAAGTAAACACCACTGAGCTTAGACTGCCCTTTCGGTTTGATCCACTGTCTGGGGGTCTTTAAACATGTGGACTGTCTGCAGACTGGTCGTGTATTTATTACACATCGTGCGTGTCCGGTTCCGCGGCCGGAATCCCCGTATATGTGGGAATCGTGTCGTGCTTATATTATGTATATCGTGCTTGTCGTGCGTGCTTGCTCTTTTCATCATATAGATGATAGAGAAAGGATGAGCTCTTTGTGGATTGTAACTTTTCATGATATATTTAGTACTCATGCTAGTTTGTTTTGATACCTCAGCTATTGTGACAGTTCAAATCAAGTATTCGATTTCAAGTGTTTTTCCAAAGTATTATTGTCATGTTCGTGCCTATATTGATTACCTGCCAAACCGTCGTGTTTGACCCTTGCTTGTTGGTGCCCAGGTGCAGGAGACGTTGCCTTTGAGGAGGAGCGTCAGGAGGAGGCTTGTGAGCCAACTCCCGTAAGAGAGTGGCAGCCCGACGATGTCATCTAGATGTCGGTCTGGTCCTTGAGTTTCGTCACATTTTGTCTTAGGGTCCTTTTGTTTTTGTTGGAGATGTGTATTGGCCTCTGTTGGCCTCTCTTGGGAATTGTAACAAAACTTAATCTACTTTCTTGTTAGACTTGTAACTTGAACAATGTTGGGAATGCCTTGTTAACTTATTCCTTTGATACTTTGTCTTGTATATTATTGTGATAGCACCTAAATATTTTACTGGTGCTTATCTAGTTGTGTTTTGCTACACGCTTCCGCAAATCGTGTACGTGTGAGCCAGATTCCGCGTGTCTTTGGGAATCCTCACCGCGGGAACCTGTGGGAAAACAATGATCAAACAAGAATAATCACAATCAACACCGTCGCGGGGCCTGGGATCCGTTCCGGGGTCGCGACAGCTATGAAATCGGGTTTCGGGATCTCGAACGGGGACGAGGTCAACATAAAAGTCGTACGGATTAACAATACAAATAAAACGGGATTAAAACAATGAATGCAAGAATCTCCGATAATCCTCAAGCGCATGCAAGGTCATAAAGAAGGAAACCCCCCCCCCAAAGGGCCCCACTATCACAAAGCAATCAAAATTCCCCAAAACTATTTCAAAAGCTATAATAAGCCCAACTTAACAAAAATCCACTAAACACGCTTAGAACTAAACCACAACTTAATTAATACTAATCGAGTTCACTCAGGTCGGGGTCTTACATCCTCCACCCCTTAGGGCATTTGGTCCTCCAAATGAATTCTAAAACTCACCTCAGGTAGTAGATGTGGATACTTTTTCTGTACTTGGTCTTGTAATTCCCATGTTGCCTCTTCCGGCCCATGATTCTCCCATAGTACCTTTACCCATTGAATAGTCTGTGTCCTCAACTCTTGTTCCTTCATAACAATGATCTGAACGGGCTTCTCAACATAGGTAGCATCCTCGTTGATCTCCAATGGCTCGTGCCGGAGTACATGTGAAGGATCGGGGACATACTTCTTCAACATAGACACATGGAAGACGTTGTGTACGCCGGATAGCTTAGGTGGTAAGGCTAACCTATAAGCCACATCACCAATCTTGCTCACAATGTCATATGGTCCAATGTATCTCCGTCATAACTTGCCCTTCTATCCAAATCTCAATGTTCCTCTCGTAGGTGTCACCTTCAGGAAAACCTTATCTCCTTCTTTGAGCTGTAAATCCCTTCTATGAGAATCTGCATAGCTTTTCTGTCTACTCCGGGCTACTTTCAGACGTTCTTGGATCAACTTCACTTTGTTGCTGGTTTCACTCACTATGGCCAGTCCATGGAAACTGCGAATTCCGACCTCTTCCCAACAAACAGGTGTCCTACACCTCCTATTATACAAAGCCTCAAAAGGCGCCATCCTAATGCTCGAGTGGTAACTGTTGTTGTAAGCAAACTCACACGATGGTAGAGTCTCATCCCATTGAGTCTTGAAATCTAACACACAAGCACGGAGCATATCCTCAAGAGTTTGAATTGTCCTCTCGACTGACCATCTGTCTGCGGGTGATAAGCCGTGCCAAACTGTAGTTTCATACCCATAGACTCATGCAATGTCTTCCAGAATCTTGAGACAAATCTGTTGTCTCTGTCAGAAGTGATAGAAACTGGCTGTCCATATCTACTGACAATCTCGTTGACAAACAACTCTGTCAAATGTAGCATGTGCATCTTCTTCCCTGTCCTCATAGGAATGAAATGAGCTGACTTGGTGAGTCGGTCCACAATGACCCATATCACATTGTTGCCTCTGCTGGTCCTCGGTAGTTCTGAAATAAAATCCATAGTAACGTGCTCCCATTTCCATTCCGGTATCTCTAATGGTTGTAACAATCCTGGAGGCCTCTGATGTTCTGCCTTTATCAACTGACAAGTCATACAACGGGAGACAAACGCTGCAATCTCTCACTTCATGTTATTCCACCAAAATCTGCCCTTCAAATTCTGATACATCTTCGTGCTGCCTGGATGCATAGAGTACTTCGTACTGTGAGCTTCGGTCATAATGTCATTCCTCAAATCTTCAATGTTAGGCACGCATAGACGGTCCCGGTAGTACAAAACTCCATCAACGATACGGAAGTCAGGACGTTCTGCTATGTGCTCTGAAATCTTTGCCAACTCTAGATCTTGCAACTGACTATCCTTGGTCTTCTGAATAAAAGAAGGCTCTGATACTGGCATGTTAGCTAACAAAACACCCTTCCTTAGTGGCTGCAGGTCTATACTCAATTCTTCAAATTGCTCAAAGATACAAGTGTCGCTTAGATTTGCCAACCCTACTGATTTCCTGCTCAAGGCATCGGCAACTACATTAGCTTTCCCCGGGTGGTACATGATTGGAAAATCATAATCCTTGATATATTCCATCCATCTTCTCTGCCTCATGTTCAATTCCTTTTGAGAAAATAAATATTGTAAGCTGCGATGGTCGGAGTGGACTTCGAACTTCTCTCCATAGAGGTAATGTCTTCACATTTTCAACGCAAAAACAATCGCTGCTAACTCAAGATCATGGGTGGCATAGTTCTTCTCGTGATCTTTCAACTGTCAGGATCCATATGCAATCACTTTTCCTTCTTGCATCAACACACAACCAAGTCCAACGTTCGAAGCATCGGTAAAAATGGTAAAACCGTCGTTTCTGGATGGTAAAGTAAGGACTGGTGCTGTAGTCAATCTCTTCTTTAGCTCTTGAAAACTATCTTCACACTTATCTGTCCACACATATGGCACATTCTTCCTTGTCAACTTCGTCAAAGGTGACGCAATCGACGAGAATCCCTGCACAAACCTCCGATAATAGCCTGCCAATCCCAGAAAACTTCTGATTTCTGACGCATTCTTCAGTCTTGCCCAACTCATAACTGCTTCAATCTTGGACGGATCCACTGATAATCCTTCTTTGGAGATGATGTGCCCCAAAAATGCTACTTGCTCCAACCAAAATTCACACTTGTTGAGCTTCGCATACAGCTGGTTCTCTCTCAAGAGTTGCAGTGCTACCCTCAAATGCTCTTCATGCTCTTCTCTGGTCTTGGAGTACACCAAAATTTCATGTATGAATACTACAACAAACTGATCCAGATACTCTGCAAATATCTTGTTCATCAATGCCATGAACACTGCCGATGCATTAGTCAACCCAAATGGCATCACTAGGAACTCATAGTGGCCATATCTTGTCCGGAAAGCTGTTTTCAACACATCTGATTCTCTGACTCTCAACTAATAGTAACCGGATCTCAAATCAATCTTCAAAAAGTATGATGCACCTTGCAATTGATCAAACAATTCATCTATTCTTGGTAATGGATACTTGTTCTTGATGGTCACTTGATTCAATCTTCGATAATCTATACACATTCTCATCGAACCATCCTTCTTCTTGACAAACAAGACTGGAGCTCCCCATGGTGAAATACTCGGTCTCACAAAATCTTTGTCTAACAATTCTTACAACTGAGTCTTCAACTCTCCCAATTCTGTTGGAGCCATTCTATATGGTGCAATGGATATCGGAGCAATCCCTGGTAACAACTCGATAGTGAAATCAATCTCTCTGATGGGTGGTAAACCTGGGATCTCCTATGGAAAAACATCCGGGAATTCCCAAACAATTAGGATCCCCTCTAGCCCTTGGGACCGTTTATCCTCTGTGATAAACACCAAATATGCTTCACAACCACTTCTCAATAGTCATCAGCCTTCAATGCTAAGACAAACCCTGTACGAGGATTTCTCCTCTCTCCCTGAAACAACACCCCTGCTGGTGTCTCATCTAACTTGAAAGTCAGGGTCTTATGGAAACAATCCATTGTGGCATGGTATCCTGCCAGCCAATCCATCCCTAGGATGACATCAAAATCAAACATCTCTAATAGAATGAGATTTGTGGTTAAAACCACTTCTCCTATCTGAACTGTGCAACTAGGGTAAAAGGTTCTACAGATAACTTGTTTGCCTACTGGGGTTGCCACAGTCAAAATGAACTCAAGTTCTCTAGCATGCATATCAATCAACTTAGAAAATTCATGGGATAAGAATGAATGTGTAGAGCAAGGGTCAAATAAAATCCTACCTTTTATCCCACAAACAAGAAGTGTACCTTCCACTACATTTCCCGCTGCCTCTGATCAGCTCTATTGACCGCATAGATTTGCCCTCGATGTTGTGGCCTATTTAGAGCTTGTAGTGGCCTGCCTTGTTGTGCATTCCTACGCTGTTGTGGGGGACGCTGGTTTTGGTCCTGTCCCTGCTGACGAGCTTGTTGTTGTTGCTGTTGTGGTCTATGTTGTTGCTGTTGTGGTGCTTGTTGCTGTAGTGGCCTTGCCTGATTTTGGACAATGATTGCTTTCTGCGGTGGTGCTGGACGTTGTGCCTCTTGCTGCTGTTGCTGATTCTGTCTATTCTGCCTTGGACAGTCTCTCATCTGATGGGTCATGGAACCACATCTGAAGCATGCTCCTGTCAGTGTACGGCACTGTGCACTCTCATGGTTCTTCCCACAGTGGGTGCAAACCAAGGGATTCTGAGTATTCAGTTCTGTCCTCTGCTTCTTGTTCTGATGATTTCTGTGCTGGTAGTTCTGCTGATGAGCTTGTCCCTTGGCTTGGACTCTAAGGATCTTGTTATGGAAATCCTCAAACTTGTAGGCCTTCTTAACCGCTTCATCGAAAGTTGCAAGTGGTACTACTCCGGTAGCATCTCTCTCAATGAAAGGGTTAAGTCCCTCTAGGAACTTGGCAATTTTCTTCTCCACCGTATCCACCAATTCAGGAGCATATCTAGACAATCTCTCGAACTTAGTGAGGTATTCGAGGACTGTCATATTCCCTTGCACAAGCTGCTGAAATTCTATTGCCTTCTGCCTCTTTATGTGGGCGGGTACATACTTATCATGGAATTTCCTCTTGAAGTTTGTCCAAACCTCTACATCAGCCATAGTCATGTATTCCTCCCTAACCGTCTTCCACCATATGTCTGTTGTACCGCTAAAGAGAGATGATTCTAGTTTTACTCTTTCTGCCCCGGTGCATTGGAAGATCTCAAATATGTTCTACGTATGTTCTAGGTAGTCATCTGCAGCTAATGGATCTTCTATCCCAAGAAACTCTTTCGGACCTCTCTTCTGAAATTGCTCAAACAAAGCGTTCGGGTCATATTGTCTCTGGTTGATGACAATAGCGGGTTGAGGTTGCACTGGTTCGGGCCTTCTCTGTAATACTTTTAGCAATTGTCTCTGCATCTCTGTCAATTCTCTTGCATGATCTTCCTCTCTCTTAAGCATTTGCTCTTGCAATCTAGCTTGATTCTCATTGGCCTGATGTTGTTGGTCAAGCATTGCCTACATCATTTGTTGGAATTGATTTGGCGTGTTGTTATCAACCCTATCCTCTTCAAGTGGCCCTGTATGATCACTATTGCTTACAGAAGGGTTGTCGTTTATCGGTCGCTTACGAGGTGACATGATGCTGCAAAATAAATTGTTAGCACATAATAATCAAATAAAGGGTCACACATTCCTCACACGATTCTAGCTAACGAAGAATCTAACAGATCCTCGCCACGTCCTTAGGATTTCTAGTTTCTTTTAATTGTTTGAAACACGTCTCGCTCTGATACCAGTCTGTCACGGCCCCGGATAGGGAATCCGGGATCGGGAATAAGCAAATGGGAATGGGTCCCACTACTTAAGACATTCAAGGGCTGAAATCTTGGCTTTCGGGGCTTCTACTGAATTCGCCGAAGAAGAGAAAAGTGATCGTCGAAATATCTAGTTTCCAAAAAGTATATGTTTCGCGGGTTTCGGGAATATCAAGTTTTGGGTACAGATTTAGTGTACAATGACTGTTTTGCCCTCAAGGCTATGAATCGGGTTTCGGGATCTCGAACGAGGACGGGATCAACATAAAAGTCGTAAGGATTAACAATACAAATAAAACAGGATTAAAACATGCAAGAATCTCCGATAATCCTCAAGCGTATGCAAGGTCATAAAGAAGGAAACCCCCCCCCCCCAAAGGGCCCCACTATCACAAAGCAATCAAAATTCCACAAAACTATTTCAAAAGTTATACTAAGCCCAACTTAACCAAAATCCACTAAACACGGTTAAAACTAAAACACAACTTAATTAATACTAATCGAGTTCACTCGGGTCGGGGTCTTACAATATACATGTTAAGGACACAACAAAACACAGTTTATCATGCTAGAAAAGATTTACCAATAATAAAGCAAAGCAGGACAACATATGGTTAAGGAAAGTAAAGCTTACTTAGTGATTTAACTCAATGGAACCAAGCTTTAGCTTTCCAAATGACACCTTTCATCCCTTAGCTCATTCCCCTTTAATTGGCCTCAAAACATCTCAAGGAGGGCCTAAAAATTGCTAACTTTTGGCAAAGGAATGAACTAGTATTTATAGCCAAAAAGTGCCCAACGGCTCTTCCCCGGTCGACCTGGCCTTCAACGGTCATAAAACTAACCGTTTGAAAAAGTAGCCAACGACTCTTTCCCGGTCGACCACGCAGTGTAACGGCCACACTGCGGGTCGACCCGGGCCTGGGACCAAAATTCCCTAAAATAGCATTTTTCAAAGTATTTCTTGAAGGGAACTTTTGCGCCACTGAATCAAGCTTGGAAACATGGTTTAAATCAAACTAAGAGGATTAAAACCATGAAAACATAAAAAGCCTAAATTGATTTGAAAGATTTAAAACATAGGCTAGCTTGATTTATAAAAATTCTTTTCAAATCTAATTGCATCCAAGTTTTAAAAAACAAAACATGCATAAATCAAGATTTCTACAAGCCTAAAAAACAATGCATGTATAAATCAAGATTTCAAGTTTTTCTAAAACAATGCATGTGTGAAAATTCAAATGATGCTAGAATGATAATGCATCCATCAAATTGCAATACACAAAATCTCTAACAATCTCCCCCTTTGCAATTTGATGGCAACTTACTCAACACCGGATTTTACACACTAAATCTTCAGCTCCCCCTAAGCTGGGCAAGTCTTGAAATCTCTTGGATGCTTCTTCTCTTAGCTTGGGCTCTTGGACTTTTTCTTCATTCTTATTGATGCTTGGAGCTTAATCATTCTTCAAGCTTTCTCTTCTTCTTTCTTTCTTTAGCCAAGCATCTTCTTTAGCTCCCAAGCTTTCTTTCTTCTATTAGCTCTCCCCCTTTGTCCATGCACTCTCTCCCTTTGGCAAGATATGCATTCTCTCCCCTTGTAGAAGATCCTACAATATCTCCCCTTAGGAAGCTTGGACATTCTCTTTCCCTGTAGAGAGCTTGAATGCTCTCTCCCCCTTTGACAATAAATTGCAAAGGTACCTACACACATGAAACAAGGAAAATACATTTTAGTAGCACCTGTTAACAAAAGAAATCAAAAATGAAATACATAACAGGTTATCATGTATGGAAGTAGTCTATAAGGGTTCAAAGCCAATCCAAGGGTCAATTTGATCAAAACTAATACTTCCTATGAAGGTTTACACTCCCCCTCAATCCATTCTCTCCTTTTGTCAACCTTTTGACAAAGATATAACTATGTAGTGCAAGAAGAAGAAGGTTTAACCAATTGAGGGTCAACTTCAAGGAAAGGATTAGACATGTTTAACTATAGAGCACAAAATGATCAAATTACCAATATAAAGGGCAAGGCCAATGAGAAAAGCAATCATGGATACCAATTGGAAAAACAAAGAATACCAATTGAGATTCAAGGATAAGACTATTAAATCAATCACTCTAAAATGGAGTTATAAAGAATATAACTATTAAGATAAATCCAAATTAGAGCTATCCATGATGAAATGGGGTTTACTAAACATAGCATCAATCAATTTAACTATGAAAATCATATGCTATGTAAGTTTTGAAATCATTTCATTCAATCATTAAATATGACTATCATGTGCAAGCTGAGTGAAATGAAATTAAAACATGAAGCCTACCTCAACTAATAACCAGCCAAGATTATGAATACATAAATATGGTGGTCATGAGATTTACCTATATGAGCAAGATAGGTGGCAAACATGAAATTTATGATGCTAATGAAATGTGACATGGAACAAAAATATATGACTATGAAGTTCAATCCAATGTACACAAGGTCTATCACATTCTTAAGATAAGACATCAATTGGATATGAAATCAATCAAAAATTATATTAAATGAAACCAATTGAATATGACAACATGATTAATAGCAAGGATGTGACAAACACAAAATTCCATCAAGCATCATAAAAGGATATTCATCACTTATAATGATATAACTAATGAGCATAGTGATGAACAAGATAAATTGCAATGCAAAAGGATATAACTTGGTAATGCATGCAATTTTCAAAGTGACAAAATCATATGACTTCAACATCTAAGATATCCATCAAACATATAGAAATATGAGGAATGGATTTCAAAGAGTTTCATATGATCAAGATCACTACTATGAAGTTGAAACATGTATAAGGATGACATTACTTAGAGAATATACATGAATCAACATCATAACCATCCAAAAAAAATGATTAGAAAGCATAAAGGATGGATTTGAGTTCTAGTATGATTTCTACAAATATAACTAAGATCACAACCATACATAGAACAATTTGACATTTGCATAGAGAGGATCAATCAACACTCAAGATCTAACTCATACCATATCATCAATAAAGAATATAACTATGCAAGCACAAGAAGGTATGGAGTTAGAGGGACATCATGGATCGCATATAGATGAAGAATGGATCTCATAAATGGGTATACCTATTTAGAACAATGAATTAATTCCAATTCATCTAAAATGATCCATTAACCTATCATGCAACATCTCCACTCTAGCAAATGTACTAAGCTTACAATGCAATGGAAAATGGATATGAGGATTATACCAAATGAGCTTAGCACACTAAATCACATATGTACTTATTATGCTCAAATGATAATAAAACCAAATATTTTACTATAAAGCACATAAACAAACATAAATTTGCATTAATGAAAATATATACCAAGTTAGGCACAAACATGCAAATCAATGAAACCATATCCAACCACACAACGTAAGACATCAAAACCAACTTGCATAAAAAGAAAGTAACTAAATGAACAAAGAGGCAAATTGTTTGTAAAAATTATTTCCTTCCAAATGATATAATCATAATTAAGCACAAGGAAATAAATTCAAGGAAAATGCTTCTATAAATACAACCAATAAAGCTTAGAACATTTTCCAAAGTTTTTCAAATCGCTTCAATATTTAAAATTCCAACAATGAATCATTTATAGAATTATGAGCAAGCGATTTTGAAAAACAAGAAGTGTACTACTATAAATTTTCATTTTGTATTCTAAATATAACAATAGACACTCATACAAATTGAAAACATATTTTCCATACCAAGAGATATAACTTGAAAAATCAATGAAAAACTTAAATTGCTTCAAATCATTTGATTTACAAAAAAGATCTAATTATGGCATTCATCAAATGATTTTCCAACATCAATTGATCATGAAAAATCTAGCTATGAAAGGTAATCACAATCAATTGATCATGAATAGATATGCACTACAAGAGATATAGCTATATGAATAAAATGCAAATCCAACATGAAAATATTGCAATCAAGGGATTTTGAAAACCATGAGATATAACTTAAAAGTTCAAGAAGACAAAATCAAATGATCACAAAGAAATATTGCATTTTAAGAGATGTGACTATAAAGAAACAAAATGCAAATGTAACAAAGACCAACAAAAAGATATAACTAAAAGGAATAGATTGGTCTAGAGAGGTTCAAGGCCTTAAGGTTAGTCTAAATGTGTACCTTTGAAGATTCACCTAAGGTCTTGATAAGGATGTCCTTGAGGGTTCACTTTGAGGACTCACCAACTCTTAGAGATATAACTCAAAAAAGTCTTAGAGTGGTGAAATGATACTTTGGAGAAATTTCATTTTCAATCATAGTGGAAATCATTACAAAGATATGCAATAAAACACAACACTAGGGTTCTAGTCTAGATCATAGCGAATAAGGATCAACTCCGGGTTGTTAAGCACTATAATGGAGTAACCTCGCTCTGATACCAATTGAAAATCCTGGGATCCGAACCCTAGAGGGGGGGTGAATAGGGTGAGCTTCAATTATGACCAATTTTAACCAATTTTAGCTTCTTTAAATTAAACTAGTCATAAGTGGTGATTAAGTAAATAAATGCGGAAGCTTACAAAAACAATCACCACAAAGCATGCACCATCACACAAGGATTTATAGTGGTTCGGCCTCAATGCCTACATCCACTACCGGCTTGTGAACCAACACCCCACCGGATTTCCACTATTTATGTTTTTCAATAGGCTAAGCAATAACCTTTACAATATTCTTTTCAAGGCTAAGCAATAACCTCTACACTATGCTTTTCTTAGGCTAAGCAATAACCTCTTCAACCAAAAGGTTGGTTATCTCTCTAAGTAGTGTCTATAATACACTTGATGGAGATACAATTAATAGCTCATTACAATGCCTTGTAATTAGGCGGATATGAAAGTGAAAATCAAATTCACACACACACACACACACTATGAATACAAAGGTGAATGCACAATGTGTATGTATGATGTCCTCAATCAATTTGAAAATGAAAGCTCATAAATGTATGCCAAAGGCTTTTGAAAGTTTTAGCTCATAAAAACATTTATGATTGAGGAAAGAATGCTAATCACATGTTAAAAATAACTTGTAAAAGATATACATATGTATTCTAAACAAGTTCTGAAATTCTAAGAACAAAACATATGATGCATAGGGATGTCAATCAAATTAACAATATAGCTCAATATGTGTATGCTATAAGCATAAAGCATAAAAATAGATTTGATTGAAGTTAAGGGACAAATCATATGTAATTATAAATTCAACTTGAAAATGATATACCTATCAATGCTAAACAAGTTGTGAAACTTTAAAACAAAAGTACATATGATTTGTGAAGTTGTTGAATCCAAAACATAAGATAGATTTGAAAGAGATTTTCTTATGATGAAAAACAACAACCATAGATTCAACCAAGTATAGGAATCATGTTACATATAATTTCAAAGATGTTTTCATTAACATGATTTACTTAGATATACCAATTTAAGTACTACTTGGATTGAATCAAGGTGATGCATCCAAAACAATAAATCAATTCAAAACAAATACATGTTAAGGACACAACAAAACATAGTTTATCATGCCAGAAAAGATTTACCAATAATAAAGCAAAGCATGACAACATATGGTTAAGGAAAGTAAAGCTTACTTAGTAATTTAACTCAATGGAACCAAGCTTTAGCTTTCCAAATGGCCCATTTCATCCCTTAGCTCATTCCCCTTTAATTGGCCTCAAAACATCTCAAGGAGGGCCTAAAAATTGCTAACTTTTGACAAAGGAATGAACTAGTGTGAGAACCCGACCCCTAATCTCTTGGATTAGTGTTGTTTTATTTGTGGATTAGTTTCTTTTAGTGGGATTAGTATTTGTTGGGTTGAGTTTGTGAGCTAGAATGGTTTTTCTTCTAGTTTTGGGCTTTTGAGTGCTTTGGTAGCTTGTGGGGCCCTTTGGGGGTTCCCTTTTCGGCTTTGCATTTACTTGTGAGATTTTCCCGATTTGTTTCGTATTGTGCTTTTGGCCCGTTGCATTCATCTTGAGGAATCCTACAACTTTCATGTTGATCCCGTATCCATTTGAGAACCCGAAACCCGATTTCTTGGCCTTGAGGGCAAAACAGTCATTGCACACCAAATCTGTACCCAAATCTCGATATTCTCGAAATCCGTGAAACATATACTTTTTGGAAACTAGAAATTTCGACGATCATTTCTTCCTTCTTCGTCGAATTCATCCGAGGTCCCGAAAGAGATGATTTCAGCCACCCAAGTTCTTTAAGTTGTGGGACCCAAACCTCACTTGCTTATAAGAGGAACCCATCTCCTTCATTCATTTCACTCTTCCTTTTCCAGCACAAACCAGCAACCTAGGGTTTCTCTTGTGTTTCTCTTCTTCTTCTTGCTTCTTCATCTCCAAGCCACACCAAGAGTTCATCAATCAAGAAATGGAGATCACCAACCTCTTCCTCATCTTGCAAGCTTTCCATTGATACCATTTGTGAAGAGAACCCTCCATCACAAGACTTCCTTTGAGCTTACCTTGTCCATTAGAGGACCTTGCAAGTATGTTTTCTTCTTCATCTTCTAGATTTGTAATCTTCTAGCCTTAGAGAAGCTCCACCTTGATTATTGAAAGGTTTCCTTGTCATTTCATTGCTTAACCCATTTTAGGGTTTGTTTTGGGGGTTTTTGTAGAGATTGTGGATCTTGAGCTTGAGAGGTGATTAGGAGCTTGATTTGCTTGATTAGAGTCAAAGGCAAGTGGATGATTGGATCGTTTTGATTATTAACATGTTTTGTGAGAAAAATCTTGTTTCATTAAGGGTTTTGGTGATTTTAGTAGTTGTCTTTACTATGATTAATATTGATTTCGAAATGTGCTTATTGATGAGTTTATTCCCTCTTGTTCATGCTTGGAAAATATATGCATCATATTGGCGAGGTTTCAAATGGTTTCACATGAATGAGTTTTCTCCACCTTGAGATTTGTTGTGAATGGAAAGAATGGAAAGGGAGAAACTTGAAATGAGGAGCTCTTTAGCTCATATTATTGTCTTGGAAACATGTATTTTAGTCTTCTTGTTTATAGTTCTATGTGATTATTTAAGTGTTGGAAAGGAAAGGAAAAAGGAAAGGAAAAAGGGAAGAAAAAAAAATCAGTGTCCCGGACCTGCTGCACGCCCAGGTCCGATCGATCGAACCTACAGGCCGATCGATCGGTCTGTCTTTTAACTGTAAGGATTTTTGGGCCGATCGATCGGACCCTGTGCATTTCTGGTACAGAAAAATCAGTTTGAGTCCAGTGAAATTTGATATTGTTTTTTTTTTTGGAAACCTTTGGGCTTTCTATGAGTCCTAGGGGTATATACCTTAGTGGTAAGACCAATTATACCCTAATCTAAGGTCTCTAAGACTAGGGAACTAAAAAGAAAGAATGGTGATGATCTAGGCACTAATTCTCGGTTTTAGGTGGGACCCTGGCTACCCTCTTTGGACTGTTTGGACCATGTGTGAGAATGTCTTGAGCCGACACGCCTCACGGTTGGTTCGGTGGCATCGGAGTTCAATCCATTTCAATCTTGAACGGGATGGAACGACGCGATATCTTCTTTATATCTAAACACAAGTCTTTCCCTTGGTTATCGCGAATTCTATTCCTTTCGGTGACTGAATAGGTTGCTCGATGTTTCCGGATTAATGTCATGCCTAGGATGGACCGTTTATGATCTTGATTCTTTTCTATTGTAACATCTAGTACTACCCATAAGCTCATTTTAAGTTTGGAAAATCGAAAAGTGCATAAGGAGCCCGGAATGTCTTCAAACTCAAGGAGTACCAAGTAATTATTATAATCGACATACGGGGCCCCTATTCACTTAAATAGATCTTGAAATTAATACTTTTACCCGAAATGGTTATAGTTCATTGTTTCACCTCATTTCCCGAGATTTGCATTACATGACTTGTTTTCCCGAAAGCATTGAAGTTACTCTGGTAACAGTTATTGTCCCGAAGTGCATTGCACCACATGATATGTCAGTGTGCCCTTGAGCACCCCCGTCTTGCCCGTTTGATTATGTATTTGTACTTGGTTTACTTGCATGTGTCTCGATTGTATTTGACCTATGAGTCGGCACCACTAAGCTTGGATAACGATGTTGGTCTGATCCACCGACTTGGAGATCCCCCTCTTGTCCCGCCAGCTGCAGCTTGGATCCCGCTACCCGGTTATTACCGTGGTCTTGTCCCGATACCGCAGATGGCTACTGTGGTCCCCGATGCCCGGCTCGCTACCGTGGTCATGTATAGTATATGTATATGCATTCATGAGATCCACTGTTTCTCCTCACCTCGAGTGACTGAGATCAGTGCCTAGTATATGTATATGAATTTATATGAGATCCCCTGTTTCTCCTCACCTCGAGTGACTGAGATCAGGGCCTAGTTATTGCTCTATCGCTTTAGTGATAGAGGACTTAGCTTCGTGTGGTTGCCATCTTGCCAATTCCCGATTCCTTGGATACCCGACACGTTTTATATTGCTTACTTGCTTTCCGATAAATGATTTGTTTCCTTTATGAAAGTTGTTATTTAAACAAGTGTTAATATTCTCCAATGTAAATTCAGTTATTATTATATTGTCTTCTGTTCTTTGTACCCGCACATGTTTTAAATGGATGCTGGTTGGGCGAATACCCATGCTTTTACATATGTTTCAAACGATCGATGGTTTTACTAGATTTATGTGATTACACATGTTTTAAATGAATACCCGAATTGTTAAATATCCGTGCTTTGTTTTAAATGACATTTGGCTTGTGAGATTCCTATGTTTATACCTGTTTTAAATGATTACCCGATTTGTTAAATATTCATGCTTTGAAATATGTTTCAAATGACACTTGTTTGCCAGATCCCTACGTTTATACCTGTTTTAAATGATACCCGATTTGTTTAAATATCCATGCTTTGAAATACGTTTAAATGAACACTAGTTTTGTCAGATTTCTTTGGTTACACCGGTTTTAAATGAACACCCGGTTTGTTAAACATTCGTATTTTCACATATGTTTCAAATGGACATTGGTTTTGCTAGACTGCTATGAATACCTGGTTTGTTGTATACTTATGTTTTTACTTAAGTTTCAAATGAACGTTGTTTTGCCATACCGCTATATTTATACATGTTTTAGACGAACACCCGATTGTCAAATATCTATGATTATAGATGATGTAAATGAACACATGTTTTATTAGATATTCATGTTTTACCCATGCTTGAAATGAATACAGGTTTTCCCCGAGATTCCCGACTTTGCACCCGTTTAATTATATGCAGCATTTGATCGAATAGCATGATTTATATTATGTTTTATTCTTCAGTATATTTGTTGTCTTTTCATCCACCTGCCAGACCGTCGTGTCTGACCCACTACTTTTGGTACTCAGGTTCAGATTTCTTCGTCCCGAGATGAGTGCTTTTATTGGCTGTGGAGCCATGTTTTGCAGGTTGTTCTGTCGGCTATGTCATGTAGACATCGAGCTTGACATTGGAGCTACGTCATATTCGGGGTAGTGATTATAGCTTACTGTTGTATGGCTTTTATTAGCCTTTTCTTGGGATCCTTAATTAATGTACATTGATAATTGTAACTTGAACATATTTGGGGATGTAATATCTTGTTACTGTCAGCTCTATAATTTATTGTGATGGTTTACTCCAGTCTGATATGATTCTTGATATGATAGCTATATGCTAAAGGTTGAGTGCGACGCGGAATCCGATGGCCACGGACTCCGGGTCGCAATGCCACGAAAGCTTCCGCAAAATATTCAGAATGTGTTGTCTTCACACACGCGGATCTTGGGAGAAGTAAAATACATTTATGCTTTAATCCCATTCCCGCCCCCGAGGTTTCGGTAAGGGGGGCGTGACAACTAGTATTTATAGCCAAAAAGCGCCCAACGGCTCTTCCCCGGTCGACTTGGCCTTTCCCCAGTCGACATGGCCTTCAATGGTCATAAAATTGACCGTTTGAAAAAGTAGCCAACGGCTCTTTCCCCCTCAACCGCGCAGTGTGGCCAGTCGACCAGGTCCCCTGGGCCGATCGACCGGCCACACTGCGGGTCGACCCGGGCCTGGGACCAAAATTCCTTAAAATAGCATTTTTCAAAGTATTTCTTGAAGGGAACTTTTGGGCCACTGAATCAAGCTTGGAAACATGGTTTAAATCAAACTAAGAGGAATAAAACCATGAAAACATCAAGATTTCAAGTTTTTCTAAAACAATGCATGTGTGAAAATTCAAATGATTCTAGAATGATAATGCATCCATCAAATTGCAATACACAAAATCCCTAACACATCTCACTCTCCCTGTCTCTCTCCTCCTCTCCCTCTCCTTCCCTGCTCTCCCTCTCCCCTGCTCTCTCCCTGCACCGCCCCAGTCCTAGCAACTCTCTCCCTCCCCATTCGTTCTCTCTCTCTTCCCTCTCTCTGCCCCTCCTCTCTCTCAGCCCTCACTCCCTCCTCTCTCTCTCTCTCTCTCTCTCTGCCACTCTCTCTTCTACTCTCCCTCTCTCTCTTTCACCCCCTCTCTCTACTTTCCTCTCCACCCAGCCACCTCTCTCTATCTCCACTCTTTCTCTGTCTCCACTCTCTCTCTCCACTCTTTCTCTCACTCTCCTTGTCACTCTCTCGCTCTACACCCGCCCCATGCATGCGTAGCCCCTTCTTATCATTTTGTTTTATTTTAATTCACTTATTACTTTATTATATTTCATCTATCTAGTTCGATTTTACCTCACTGTTCACTTCGTGCATTTAATTGCGTGTTGCCTTTATTTTTTTTCTCCAGGCATTCGAAATTGCCCATGCATCTAATTTAAATTTAAATTTCTTAATTTTTTATTTGTCTCAAATTATATCCTCTTTTTATACAATATGCTCATGCATTAAAATATGCCCATGCATCACATAACTTAGTCTCATTTTCTTTTACTATTCATTCCGCTTTTCCTTTCTCTTAGCTAAAATCTGATAGTGCAAAAAAAATATAAATAAAAACAAAAAAAAATAGAAACAAAAAAATAACCAAAATAATAATAATAAAAAAGTAAAAATTAAAATTAGAACTTTAGCTATCTTATTAATTAGAAGTAATTAGGCCAAATTTAATAATTCAATTCTTTTCTCTCCTCCCCTCTTACTAGGATTAGATAACCATATTTAGGAAATTCTAGAGTAATTTGGGAAATTAATATATAAATAAAAAATTAGAATTTATTCATTCTCTTTTCCTCTTCTCATTTCATTAGAAAAAAACTGTTTAGGATTTTAGGTCTTATAAATAAACATAAAACCAAAAACAAAATAATAACAATAAAAACCCAAAAGACCAAAAACAAAGTAAAGGATATTAAAAACCCAAAAATAATTAAATTAAAATTAGAAATTAAATAGTGATTTAGGCTGACCAAGTCAGACCCCAGACCCAGATCTAGGTTTCCCCTACTTAGGTTAGACTACCCTAGTTTCTTTAATTCGAACTAATTAGGCCCCACTCTCTCTTCGGGCCCCACTAAGGGACCGGGAGAGTGGATGAGGGCGGTCAGGACCCTATGATAAGGTAGAGATACATTTAGGGAAATGGATTAGTTAGATTAAATCCAAGTAGGGAAATCCCCTTGTTAGGCCCTTCTAGCCCCAATTAAAAAAAAACCATAAAACCAACAAACCAAACCCAAAAAGATTTTCCTCTCTTTTCTCCACCTCTGGTGCCAAATATTCATTTGAACTCAAAGAATAAAGGGAGTAGGCCATGTACTCTTATCACTTGCATATCGCACGCAAACCCACAGAAATCACAACTCGAAGTTTTGTTTGCATCGTTCTTTCGATTTGAAGAATCAATCTTTAAACCCTAGGTTGTTAAAGGACATTGAAGTGGGTACCCGGGAATGGGGCTGATCCTCTTTTAAATATTTGGCACCCTCCCCCTATTTTCCTTAGTTTATTTCCAATTTATTTCATTTACCCCCCTTAGAATACTTGGATTTAACTTTAATTAGTCTGCATGGCCCTGAATGTTGATTTCCCCTGCCTAGTTCGCTATGACCCTACTTTGAGACCATAATTCGACCCAAATTGAAAGACCCAAATTAAGTGACGAGCCAACCGTCATGTGTCTCCAGTGGCACATTAGACGAGAGTAAGAACCCATCCTATTTTCTCCCGCTTTCTTTTGGCTTTCATCGAAGGATGGTGTTACGGCCATATCCATAATTGGAGATCGTGGTCCGTTGATTTTGAGGATAGTCGGAATCCTCATTTTCGATGTATTTTTTTAATATCTCATATAGTTGAATGGCGATTTCCCTCCCTGGGCGGGCCAAAATTCACATCCGACAGCAATGTGTTCAACGGGGTGACGTCCCTTACAACCACTGCTATCATCAAAGGCATGACCAAGCTTCTGCAAAGATCCTCGATCCCTGTCTCTCCAAGCACCACTAAGCAGGATATCCTGATATAACTGTTTAGTCCTAGGGGAAGTCAGCAACTTGGTCCTGAATCTTTCCATCTCAGCCCCAACGATGTTCTCCACATTTCGAGAGATGTGTTCCATCCTGGCACAGCCTTCTAGCATTATACTGCGAGCAGAAGGTGGGGCTTGTGTAGCTTCAGCAGCCGGAACCTGCGGAGCCTTGACAGCAGGCTGCTTGTGTAAGACCCCGACCCGAGTGACCTCGATTAGTACTGATTAAGTCGTGTTTTAGTTTTAAGCGTGATTAGTGAATGCTGGTTAAGTTGGGATTAGAATAGCTTTTGTTATAACTTTGGGGAATTTTGAGTGCTTTTATGCTTAGTGGGACCCTTTGGGGGTTCCCTTTGTGACTTTGCATTTACTTTGGGGATTTTCTGAGATTCTTGTGATCTATAACTTAATCCCATTTTACTTACCTCGTTAATCTCTTCAACTTTTATGTTGATCCTGTTCCCGTCCAAAACCTCGAAACCCGACTTTCCTAACATTGAGGGCAAAACAGTCTTTTTACACTAAATCTGTACCCAAAATTTGATATTCTCGAAACCCTTGAAATATATACTTTTTGGAAACTAGAAATTTCAATGATCTTTTTTCCCTGCTTCGTCGAACTCATCCGAGGTCCCGAAATCAATGATTCCAACCCCATAAGATTTCCAAATGGTGGAGCCCATCTTCACTTGTATAAAAGGAGAACCCTCCTTCTCTTTTCCCTTTTTCCAGCTCAAATCAAACCCCAACTAGGGTTTTCTCTTTTCTCTTCTTCCTCTAGCTCTTCCACCTCAATCACTACCAAATCTTGCACCAATAAGCAAATGGAGGTTGTCTTCTTCTTCCTCTCCTTAAGTGCTCTTCATTGATAGCATTTGTGGAGGAAGTCATCCATCTCTAGGCCCTTGTGAAGCTCATCTTACCTACTTGAAGAACTTCCTAGTAAGCTTCCCCTTCCAATCTCTTTGATATGTATTCTCCTAGCCTTAGGGAAGCCCCATTTTCATTAGTGAAGCTTTCTTCCTCCTTGCTCATTGTCTTGACCATTTTAGGGTTTGTATTTGGGGTTTTGATGTGTTTGTGGGCTATCTTTGAGAGAGGCTTGATTAGAGCTTGATTTTCTTGTTAGAGACCCAAGGCAAGTGGATGAATGGGTATTTGATCATTATATGGTTTTATGAGAAATGTGTTGATTTTGTCAATTCTATTCATACTATTCTTGATTTACATGATTTTGAAATAAATGTAAATGAATGAGTTGGTTGGTTGTTTAACTCCTAGAAATGTTAGCATTTATAACCTTTCATTTATTACTTGCTTGTGGTATAAATGAATCCTTGTCACTGTGGATTTTCTCTCCTCTTTTGTGGTTGAATGTGATTGAGAATAAGGTGTTTGATTTGATGTTTATGGAATTATTGATGGGGATTTGAATGGTGTTTGAATGGTCTCAAAGGGGGTTATAAGAGGATGAGAAAGGGGTGAGCAGAATTGTCCCCGGAACCAGTTCTGGATAGTTCACTAGAGCAAACTTGACAGGTCGCTCGAGCGAACCCTTCCGGTGGATAGTTCGCTTGAGCGAACTCTAGCTCGCTCGAGCGAACCCTCCCAGAACTTATTCCAGAGAATGGTTAGCTCGAGCGAACTGAAATTTCGCTCTAGCCAACCTGGACTGGATGATTTTGCTTAAGCGAACTCAACTTCGCTCGAGCGAACCCACCGAGAAAATCATTCCAGAGAGCTCACCGCTCGAATGAACTTCAGGTCCACTCGAGCGATGAGTACTGTTCACCTGGGGCTACATTAGAAGTAAAAAGTGAAATGTTTAGATGATTGGGAGAGGTTTGTTGAGAGCCCAAATGAAATGGAGGTATGAAGAAATGATACTTGAAGCCCGTTTGAGGAAGAAACCACTTCACAAAGATCCATTGTAGTTTTGAAATTCACCAAGGTGTATAAGGACCCAGGAATGTCCCCAAACTCAGGGAGTACCAAGTCTTTATTGATATTAGCATACGGGATCCCTATTCACCTTGAACTAGTCTTGAGCCCCGATACTTGTCCTGAGATTTCGAAAGTTCAATAGTTTTTCATTGTTCCCGAATTTTATATGCACTTCCGAAAATATTGAAATTGCAATTGTAGCATTTTGCTAGCCCCGATGTGCATGCCCGAATTGAAGTGATAATTGTGCCTTTAAGCACTCTCGTCCCGCCGGTTTATATACTTACACTTGATGTATTTTATACATGTCTTGATTCTGTTATTTAATCTACGAGTTGGCACCACTAAGCTTGGATAACCTTGTCGGTTTGATCCACCAACTTGGAGATCCCCCTCTTGTCCTGCCAGCTGTAGTTTGGATCCCGCTACCCGGTTTATTATCATGGTCTTGTCCCGATACCCCGGCTTGCTACTGTGGTTCTTGATGCCTGACTTACTACCGTGGTCATGTCCCGTATTATTATATGCATATGTATATATCGTTGAATCTCCTCACCTCATGTGATTGAGATCAACACCTTGATATGCTTTTGTTACTTCGGTGATAGAGGACTTAGCTTCGTGTGGTTGCCATCTTGTTTGTTTCCCGATTCCTTGGTTACATTTACTTGTTTTACACTGCATATATGTTTTTGAATAAATGAATTATTTCTTCCATGAAATTTATTGTTTAAACGGGTTTAAATGTTTTTCAAGGTAAATCTTATTATGTTATATTGTTATATTCTTTCACCCACCTGCCAGACCGTTGTGTCTAATCCATTTCTTTGGTACTCAAGTCCAGACATTATCTATCCTGAGACGGAGTTTGAGGAGGCGGTCGGTGAACCGCAGCGTTTAGTTGAGTGGCATGCCGATGATGTCGTCTAGACATTCGGTTGTTTGAGTTACGACACATTTTGGGATCGTGATTAACCATTCTTTTGGGTTATTGTTTTGAGATGTATTGGCCTTTGTTGGCCTTTATTCTTTTGGGGAGTGAAAAACTAATTGATCTTTTGTATAAACTTTAAAGTTACTTTTGGGGAAATCACTAATGATCATTGCTCACTCTGATATTCTGTTATATAAATGTGTTATCAGTCTTGTTATTTTGGATACGAATGTGTGAATTAGATTTGCTACACGCTTCCGCACTTAACCAAAATATATTATGTTGATGTGATATCCTCACCGCGGACACCTGTGGGAAATCACGTGCACGGGTAGTATCTCATTCTTCAATGGCCCGTGTACGTAGAGGCCAAAATAAATACACTTATGTTATATGTACAATGGCAATTAATCATTAATTCTTCCTTTTTAGTCCCAATCTGGGATTAGGCCTACGGGCCCGATCCGGGGTCACGACAGAACTTTTATCAGAGCGAGACGTGTTTCAAGCAATTAAAAGAAACTAGAAATCCTAAGGACGTGGCGAGGATTCGTAAGACTTCTCGTTGGCTAGAACCGTGTGAGCAATGTGTGACCCTTATTTGATTATTATGTACTAACAACTTGTTTTGCAGCATCATGACACCTTGTAAGCGACCACTAAACAGCAATCCCACCGCAAGTAACAGTAATCATACGGGCCCAATTGAGGAATATACTGTTGATAACACTATGCAGAATCAATTCCAATAGATGATACAGTCAATGCTTGACCAACAACGTCAGGCAAATGAAAATCAAGCTAGATTACAAGAACAAATGCTGAAGAAAGATGAAGACCATGCCAGAGAATTGGCAGAGATGCAGAGACAATTGCTCTAACCAATCATCTACAAAGAAGGCCCGAACCGATTCAAGCTCAACCCGCAATTGTCATCAATCAAAGGCAACATGACCCGAATGCATTGTTTGAGCGGTTTAGGAAAAGAGGTCCAAAAGGGTTTCTTGGAACAAAAGATCCATTAGCTGCAGATGATTGGTTAGAGCATACAGAGAACATCTTCGAGATCTTCCAATGCACCGGAGGAGAACGAGTAAAACTTGCAACATCTCTCTTTACCGATTCAACGGATATCTGGTGGAAGACAGTCAGGGAAGAATACAGGACCATGGCAGATTTAGTTGCTTGGGCAAACTTCAAGAAACAGTTTGGAGACAAATATGTACCCACTCACGTCAAGAGGCAAAAGGCAATGGAGTTCCAATAGTTGGTGCAAGGGAACATGACAGTCCTAGAGTACCTAACAAAGTTCGAAAGATTGTCAAGATATGTTCCAGAGTTAGTGGACACAGTCGAAAAGAAGATTGCTAAGTTCCTCGAAGGACTGAATCCCATAATTGAGAGAGATGCTACGGGAGTAGTGCCACCTGCCACTTTCGAGGAAGCTGTCAAGAGAGCTTACAAGTTTGAGAACTTTCACAACAAAATCCTCAGAGTTCAAGGAAAAGGGCAAGCTCATCAGCAGAACTACAAACAAAAGAACCAGCAGTACAAGAGGCATACGCCAGATCAGAATGTTCAGAATCAAACAGTTTGTATCCACTGTGGGAAGAATCATGAGAGTACCCAGTGTTGTACAATCTCAGGAGCATGCTTCAGATGTGGTTCGATGAACCATCAGATGAGGGACTGTCCAAGATAGAATAGGTAGAATCAGCAGCAACAGGGAGCATAACATCTAGCACCACCACAGAATGCAATGGTTGTCCAAAATCAGGCAAGACCACTTCAGCAATAAGCACCACAGCAGCAGTATAGACCACAGCAGCAGCAGCAGGCCCGTCAACACGGACAGAATCAGAATCAGCGTCCCCCACAACAGAACAAAAATGTTCCACAAGGCAGGCAACAACAGGCTCCAGTCAAGCCACAACAGTGAGGACAAGTATATGCAGTCAATAGGGCTGATGCAGAGGCGGTAGGCAATGTAGTGGAAGGTACACTCCTTGTTTGTGGGATTAAAGTTAGGATTTTATTTGACCTTGGCTCTACACACTCATTTTTATCTCATGTGTTTTCTAAGTTGATAGATGTGCATGCTAGCAAACTTGAATACATTTTTATTGTGGCGACCCCAGTAGGTAAACAAGTTATGTGTACCACTTATCACCCTAGTTGTACAGTTCAGATAGGAGAAGTGGTTTTAACTGCAAATCTCATTTTATTAGAGATGCATGATTTCGATGTCATCCTAGGGATGGATTGGTTGGCAGGGTACCATGCCACAATGGATTGTTTCCATAAAATCTCCACCTTCAAATTAGATGAGACACCAGCAAGAGTGTTGTTTCAAGGAGAGAGGAGGAATCCTCGTGCAGGGTTTGTCACAGCATTGAAAGCTAATAGACTTCTAAAAAGTGGATGTGAAGCCTATTTGGCGTTTATCACAGAGGATAAACGGTCCCAAGGGATGGAGGAGATCCCTATTGTTTGAGAATTCCTGAATGTCTTTCCAGAAGAAATTCAAAGATTGCCACCCATAAAAGAGATTGATTTCACTATTGAGTTATTACCAGGAACCGCTCCAATTTCGATTGCACCTTATAGAATGGCTCCGACGGAATTGGAAGAATTGAAGATACAGTTGGAAGAATGGTTAGACAAAGGTTTTGTGAGACCGAGCATTTCACCATGGAGAGCTCCAATTTTGTTCGTCAAGAAGAAAGATGGTTCGATGAGGATGTGTATTGATTACCGAAGTTGAATCAAGTGACCATTAAGAACAAATACCCATTGCCAAGAATAGATGAGCTGTTTGATCAGTTGCAAAGTGCTTCATATTTTTCGAAGATTGATTTGAGATCCGGTTACCATCAGCTAAGAGTCAGAGAATCAGATGTACTGAATACAGCTTTCTGGACAAGATATGGTCACCATGAGTTCCTTGTGGTGCCATTTGGGTTGACTAATGCACCGGCAATGTTCATGGCATTGATGAACAAGATATTTGCACAGTATCTGAATCAGTTTGTGGTAGTATTTATCGATGACATTTTGGTGTACTCCAGGACCAAGGAACAACATGAAGAGCACTTAAGGATAGCACTGCAACTTTTGAGAGAGAACCAGCTGTATGCGAAGCTCAACAAGTGTGAGTTCTGGCTAGAGCAAGTAGCATTTTTTGGGCATATCATCTCTAAAGAATGAGTCTCAGTAGATCCGTCTAAGATTGAGGCAATAGTGAAGTGGGAAAGACCGAAGAATGTGACAGAAATAAGAAGTTTTCTGGGATTGGCAGGCTACTACCGAAGATTTGTGCAAGGATTTTTGTCGATTGCGTCACCATTAACGAAGTTGACAAGGAAGAATGTGTCGTATGTGTGGACAGATCAGTGTGAGACTAGTTTCCAAGAGCTGAAAACAAGATTGACTACAGCACCAGTCCTTACTTTATCATCCGAAAGTGGCGGTTTTACCATTTTCACCTATGCTTCGAATGTTGGACTTGGTTGCGTATTGATGCAAGAGGGAAAAGTTGTTGCTTATGGATCCCAACAGTTGAAAGATCACGAGAAGAATTATGCCACCCATGATCTTGAATTAGCAGCGGTTGTCTTCGCGTTGAAAATGTGGAGACATTACCTCTACGGAGAGAAGTTCAAAGTCCACTCCGACCACCGCAACCTACAGTACTTATTTTCTCAGAAGGAACTAAACATGAGGCAAAGAAGATTGATGGAATAAATCAAGGATTATGATTTTTTAATCAGGTATCACCCGGGGGAAGCTAATGTAGTTACTAATACCTTGAGCAGGAAATCAGTAAGCCTGGCAAATTTAAGTGGCACTTGTATTTTTGAGCAATTTGAAGAGTTGAGAATAGACCTACAGCCACTGAGAAAGGGTGTATTATTAGCCAACATGTCAGTGTCCAAGCCTTCCTTCATTCAGAAGATCAAGGATAGTCAGTTGCAAGATCCAGAGTTTGCCAAGATTTCAGAACATATAGCAGACCGTCCTGACTTTCGTATCGTTAATGGAGTTTTGTACTACCATGACTGTCTATGCGTGCCCAACATTGAAGATTTGAGGAATGACATTATGACAGAGTCCCACAGTACGAAGTACTCCATGCATCTAGGCAGTACGAAGATGTATTAGAATTTGAGGGGAAAATCTTGGTGGAATAACATGAAGAGAGAGATTGCAATGCTTGTCTCCCGTTGTATGACTTGTCAATTGATAAAGGCAGAACATCAAAAGCCTCAAGGGTTGTTACAACCGTTAGAGATACCAGAATGGAAATGGGAGCACATCACTATGGATTTTATTTCAGGAATACCGAGGACCAACAGAGGTAACGATGTGATATGGGTCATTGTGGACCGTCTCACCAAGTCAGCTCATTTCATTCCTATGAAGACAGGAAAAAAGATGCACATGCTATCTTTGGCAGAGTTGTTTGTCAACGAGATTGTTAGTCGACATGGACAACCAATTTTTATTACATCTGACAGAGACAGCAGATTCGTCTCGAGATTCTGGAAGACATTGCATGAATCCATGGGTACGAAATTACAGTTCAGCACTGCTTATCACCCGCAGACAGATGGCCAGTCAGAGAGGACCATTCAGACTCTTGAGGATATGCTCTGTGCTTATGTGTTAGACTTCAAGACTCAATGGGATGAGACATTGTCGTTGTGTGAGTTTGCTTACAACAACAGCTACCATTCGAGCATTGGAATGACGCCTTTTGAGGCTTTGTATGGCAGAAGGTGTAGAATACCGGTATGTTGGGAAGAAGTTGGCATTCGCAGTTTCCATGGACCAACTATAGTGAGTGAGACCAGTGACAAGGTCAAGTTAATCCAAGAACGTCTGAAGGTGGGCCAGAGTAGACAGAAAAGTTATGTAGACTCTCACCGAAGGGATTTACAGTTCAAAGAAGGAGACAAGGTTTTCTTGAAAGTGTCACCTACGAAGGGAACATTGAGATTTGGGCAGAAAGGCAAGCTATCACGGAGTTACATTGGACCGTACGACATTGTGAGCAAGATTGGTGACGTGGCTTATAGATTAGCCTTACCACCCGAGCTATCCGGCGTACACAACATCTTCCATGTGTCTATGTTGAAGACGTATGTTCCCGACCCTTTGCATGTACTCCGGCATGAGCTTTTGGAAATACGAGAGGATACAACATATGTTGAGAAGCCCATTCAGATCAATGCAACAAAGGAACAAGAGCTGAGGAAACAGACTATTCAGTGAGTAAAAGTGCTTTGGGAGAATCATGGACCGGAAGAAGCAATGTGAGAACTACAAAATTAAGTGCAGAAAAAGTATCCACATCTACTACCAGAGGTGAGTTGTGTAAGACCCCGTCCCGAGTGACCTCGATTAGTACTAATTAAGTTGTGTTTCAGTTTTAAGCGTGTTTAGTGGATTTTGGTTAGGTTGGGCTTGGAATAGCTTTTGAAATAGTTTTGGGGAATTTTGATTGCTTTGTGATAGTGGGGCCCTTTGGGGGTTCTTTTTTATGACTTTGCATGTGCTTGAGGATTTAATGGAGATTCTTGCATTCATTGTTTTAATCCCATTTTTTTGTATTGTTAATCCCTACGACTTTTATGTTTATCCCATGCCCGTTCGAGACCCCGAAACCCGATTTCATAGCATTGAGGGCAAAACAGTCATTGTGCAATCTGTATCCAAAACATGATATCCCCGAAACCCGCGAAACATATACTTTTTGGGAACTAAATATTTCGGCGATCATTTCTTCCTTCTTCGTCGAATTCATCCGAGATCCCGAAAGACATGATTTCAGCCCAAAGAGTGTCTTAAGTAGTGGGACCCATTCCCATTTGCTTATATAAGGAGAACCCATCTTCCTCATTTCCCTTTTCCAGCACAAAAGAGAACCTAGGGTTTCCATTTTTCTTCCTTCTTGCTCTTGCCTCCCATCACCAAATCCACCACCGACCTTGCACAAATTGAGAGGTTGAAATCATCATCTTCTTCCTCATCACTATAGCTCTCTATTGATACCATTGCTAGAGAAAACCCTCCATTCCAAGACTCCCATTGAGCTCACCTTGCCCATTTGGAGAACCTACAAGTAAGCAACCTTCCCCATCTCTTAGATTTGTGCTTCTTTGATCTTGAAGAGGTCCCATTTTCATTATTGTAAGGTTTCCCTTTCTATTTCATTGTTTGACCATTTTAGGGTTTGTTTTTGGGGATTTTGTTCATAGCTTGGATCTTTGGCTTGGAAGAGTATAAGAGCTTGATTTCCTTGATTAGAAGACCCAAGGCAAGTGGATGAGTTAATATTATGAGCTTTCAATGGTTTTCATGAGGAATGTGGTTGATTTGTCATTTCCATTCATATTCATTGGCTTGCATTGATTTTGAAATAAATGTTTTGAATGAACCTTGCTAAGTCATTTAATGTTTTGGAAACATATTGGTTTGGTACTTGTTGTCTTTTGGATATATCATAAATGAATGTTTGTGATTTGGTTTCTCTTTCCTCTTGTGGTTGTTGTGGTGAAGAAGGAGGTGATGAAATGAACACATATTGGAGTTGTGGAGAAGTGCAGATAGAGGTATTGGAGGAGCTCTTAGCTCAGTTTTATTGCAGGGATTAAATGGAAGTGAGGAGAGTGGTTTTGAGGAGGAAAAGGGGCTCAAATCTTAACACAAGGGGTGTTTCCCGCACCTGGCGGTCAGCCAGCGGTCACCTGTCGGCTAGCCGTCTGGTGACTGGCGGCTAACCGCCAGCTAGCCGAACAGTTGCGGTTACTTTTCCAGAAAGCAACATTTTCCTCCTGAAAACACGGTCAGCCTCACAGTTAGCAAGTGGCTAACCGCTTAACCCATCGGCGGCTAATCGCCAGCCAACCGAACAATTTCGGTTACATTTCCAATAACCTGTCTTTCTATCAGGCCAACCGCGGTCAGCCAGCGGCTAACCGCCTAACCCAACGGCGGCTAACCGCCATCTGACCACTAGGTAACCAAAATCACCCAGACAACCATTGCAGAGAGCTCCTCGCTCGAGCGAACTCTCCGGTTCGCTCGAGCGATGAGCTTTGTCGGTCAAGGGCTTTGTTTGGGACAATGACGAACTATTTAAACGTGTTGGGACTATTCATTGAGAACCCCTCTATGTCAGGGAGATTTACTAAGCAATATATGAGGTCATTTGAGAAAGAAACCATATCACGAAGATGTCATTCGAAGTTTTGAAAATTCAAAGTATATAAGGAGCTCGGAATGTCCCCAAACTCAAAGAGTATCAAATTATTATTAGATCGACATACGGGATCCCTATTCACTTCAAATAAATTTTGAACCCGAAATTTCAATTGTTTATTATACTTTATCGATCCCGAGATTTATACTACATGCCTTGTTTTCCCGAAAGCATTGAAGTACACTTACAATGGTTACTTGTCTTGAAGTGCATTGCACAACATGAAACGACAGTGTGCCCTTGAGCACCCCCGTCCTGCCCGTTTATTTATTTGCACTTGATTTACTTGCACATGTCTCGATTTGTTATTTGACCTAGTAGTCGGCACCACTAAGCTTGGATAACCCTGTTGGTCTGATCCACCGACTTGGAGATCCCCCTCTTGTCCCGCCAGCTGCAGTTTGGATCCCGCTACTCGGTTATTACCGTGGTCTTATCCCGATGCCGCAGATTGCTACTGTGGTTCCCGATGCACGGCTCGCTACCGTGGTCATGTATAGTATATGTATATGTATTTATAAGATCCACTGTTTCTCCTCACCTCGAGTAACTAAGATCAGTGCCTAGTTATTGCTCTGTCACTTTTGTGACAGAGGACTTAGCTTCGTGTGGTTGACATCTTGCTTGTTCCCCGTTTCCTTGGTTACCTGTACATGTTTTATAATGCACATTTGTATTGGAATAAATGCTTTATCTTTTTATAGAAACAGGTTTAAATGCTTTTGAAGGTAAATTCATTTATTGTCATATTGTCATATTATTTTACCCATTTGCGAAACCGTCGTGTTTGACCCACTCTTTGGTACTCAGGTCCCGTTTTTTGTTATCCCGAGGAGGAGCACGAGGAGGCGGTCGGAGAACCGCAGTAGTTAGTTGAGTGGCATGCTGATGATCATTTAGACATTGGATTGCTAGAGAGAGATAACATTTTGGGAGTTTGTGGATAACTCATTCTTTTGAGATTATACTTTGAGATGTATTGGCCTTTGTTGCCCTCTATTTTTGGGAAATGTAATTAAATGATCTTTGTATAAACTCTAACTTAACTTTGGGTATCATGCTAATGATCATTGCTCATTCTGATACAGTACTATACTTGTGTTATTATCTTTATGACTAGAGATGGATTGAATATTTGATTTGCTACACGCTTCCGCACTTAATAGAAATGTTCATATATGGTTGTGATATCCTCACCGCAGAACCTGTGGGAAATTAAATAAATGTATGGCATTAAACCGATGTGGTACATTATTAGTCCCGATCCCGGATTAGTCCTTCGAGCCCGGTCCAGGGTCGCAACAGACTGGTATCAAAGCGAGACGTGTTTCAAGCAATTAAAAGAAACTAGAAATCCTAAGGACGTGGCGAGGATTCGTTAGACTCTTCGTTAGCTAGTATCGTGTGAGCAATGTGTGACCCTTTATTTGATTATTATGTGCTAACAACTTGTTTTGCAGCATCATGCCACCTCGTAAGAGTCCGGTAAACGGCAACCCCTCTGGAAGTAATAGTGATCACATAGGGTCAGTTGAAGAGGATAGGATTGATAACAACACGCCAAATCAATTCCAACAAATGATGCTGGCAATGTTTGACCAACAGCGTCATGCCAATGAGAATCAAGTTAGATTGCAAGAGCAAATGCTTAAGAGAGAGGAAGATCATGCAAGAGAATTGGTAGAAATGCAGAGGCAGTTGCTAGAGGTATTATAGAGAAGGCCCGAACCGGTTCAACCCCAACCCGCTATTGTCATCAATTAGAGGCAACATGACCCAAATGCATTATTTGAGTGGTTTCGGAAGAGGGCTCCGAAAGAGTTTCTTGGAATAGAGGATCCATTAGCTACAAATGATTGGCTAGAGCATACAGAGAACATATTCAAGATTTGCCAATGCACCCGGGGAGAAAGAGTAAAACCAGCATCATCTCTCTTTAGCGGTACAGCGGACAAATGGTGGAAGACGGTTATGGAGGAATATAGGACTATGGCTGATGCACAGATTTGGGCAAATTTCAAGAGGTAGTTCCATGATAAATATGTACCCGCCCACATCAAGAGACAGAAGACAATAGAATTCCAACAGCTTGTGCAAGGGAATATGACAGTCCTCGAATACCTCACCAAGTTTGAGAGGCTATCCAGATATGCTCCGGAGTTAGTGGATACATTTGAGAAGAAGATTGCCAAGTTTCTAGAAGGACTTAACCCTTTCATTGAGAGAGATGCTACCGGAGTAGTACCACCTGCAACATTCGATGATGCTGTCAAGAGGGCCTATAAGTTTGAGAACTTTCACAACAAGATCCTTAGAGTCCAAGGCAAGGGACAAGCTCATCAGCAGAACTACCAGCAGAAGAGTCAACAGAACAAGAGACAGAGGTCAGAACAGAATGCTCAAGGTCCCTTGGTTTGCACCCACTGTGGGAAGAACCATGAGAGTGCACAGTGCCGCACACTGACAAGAGCGTGCTTCAGATGTGGTTCCATGACCCATCAGACGAGAGATTGTCCAAGGAAGAATAGACAGAATCAGCAGCAGCAGCAAGGGGCACAACGTCCAACAGCACCACAGAATGCAATCATTGTCCAGAATCAGGCAAGGCCACTCTAGCAAGAAGCACCACAACAGTAGCAGCATAGACCACAGCAGCAACAACAACAGGCTCGTCAGCAGGGACAGAAGCAAAATCAGCGTGCACCGCAGCAGCATATGAATGCACAATAAGGCAAGCCACAACAAGCTCCAAATAGGCCACAACATCGAGGGCAAATCTATGCGGTCAATAGAGCTGATGCGGAGGCAACGAGAAATGTAGTGGAAGGTAGACTTCTTGTTTGTGGGATAAAAGCTAGGATTTTATTTGACCCTGGCTCTACACATTCATTCTTATCCCATGAATTTTCTAAGTTGATTGATATGCATGCTAGAGAACTTGAGTTCATTTTGACTGTGGCAACCCCAGTAGGTAAACAAGTTATCTGTAGAACATATTACCCTAGTTGCACAGTTCAGATAGGAGAAGTGGTTTTAATCGCAGATCTCATTTTATTAGAGACGTTTGATTTTGATGTCATCTTAGGGATGGATTGGCTGGCAAGATACCATGCCACAATGGATTGTTTCCATAAGACCCTGACTTTCAAGTTAGATGAGACACCAGCAGGGGTATTGTTTCAGGGAGAGAGGAGAAATCCTCGTGCAGGGTTTGTCTCGCCATTGAAGTCTGATAGACTTTTGAGAAGTGGTTGTGAAGCATATTTGGCGTTTATCATGGAGGATAAACGGTCCCAAGGGGTGGAGGAGATCCCAATTGTTTGGGAATTCCCGGATGTTTTTCCGGAGGCGATTCCAGGTTTACCACCCATCAGAGAGATTAATTTCACTATTGAGTTGTTACCAGGGACCGCTCCAATATCTATTGCACCTTATAGAATGGCTCCGGCAGAATTGGGAGAATTGAAGACTCTATTGCAAGAATTGTTAGATAAAAGTTTTGTGAGACCGAGCATTTCACCTTGGGGAGCTCCAGTCTTGTTTGTCAAGAAGAAGGATGGTTCGATGAGAATGTGTATAGATTACCGAAGATTGAATCAAGTGACCATCAAGAACAAATATCCATTGCCAAGGGTAGATGAATTGTTTGATTAATTGCAAGGTCCATCATACTTTTCGAAGATTGATTTGAGATCCGGTTACCATCAGCTGAGAGTCAGAGAATCAGATGTGTTGAAAACAGCTTTCCGGACAAGATATGGCCACTATGAATTCCTAGTGATGCCATTTGGGTTGAATAATGCACCAGCAGTGTTCATGGCGTTGATGAACAAGATATTTGCACAGTATCTGGATCAGTTTGTTGTAGTATTTATAGATGACATTTTGGTGTACTCTAAGACTAGAGAAGAGCATTTGAGGATAGCACTGCAACTCTTGAGAGAGAACCAGCTGTATGCAAAGCTCAACAAGTGTGAATTTTGGTTGGAGCAAGTAGCATTTTTGGGGTACATCATCTCCAAAGAAGGATTATCAGTGGATCCGTCCAAGATTGAAGCAGTTATGAGTTGGGAAAGACTGAAGAATGCGTCGGAAATTAGAAGTTTTCTGGTTTTAGCAGGTTATTTCAGGAGGTTTGTGCAGGGATTCTCGTCAATTGCGTCACCTTTGACGAAGTTGACAAGGAAGAATGTGCCATATGTGTGGACAAATTAGTGTGAAGATAGTTTCCAAGAGCTACAGAAGAGATTGACTACAGCACCAGTCCTTACTTTACCATCCGGAAGCGGTGGTTTTTCCATTTTTACCGATGCTTCGAATTTTGGACTTGGTTGTGTGTTGATGCAAGAAGGTAAAGTGATTGCTTATGGATCCCAACAGTTAAAAGATCACGAGAAGAACTATGCCACTCATGATCTTGAGTTAGCAGCGGTTGTTTTTGCATTAAAAATGTGGAGACATTACCTCTATGGAGAGAAGTTCGAAGTCCACTCCGACCACCGCAGCTTACAATATTTATTTTCTCAGAAGGAATTGAACAAGAGGCAGAGAAGATGGATGGAATATATTAAGGACTATGATTTTCCAATCAAGTATCACCCGGGGAAAGCAAATGCAGTTGCCGATGCCTTGAGCAGAAAATCAATGGGCTTGGCAAATCTAAGTGGCACTTGTATCTTTGAGCAATTTGAAGAATTGAGTATAGACCTGCAGCCACTAAGGAAGGGTGTTTTGTTAGCTAACATGACAGTGTCAGAGCCTTCTTTTATTCAGAAGATCAAGGATAGTCAGTTGCAAGATCCAGAGTTGGCCAAGATTTCAGAGCATATAGCATACCGTCCCGATTTCCGTATTGTTAATGGAGTTTTGTACTACCGTGACCGTCTATGTGTGCCTAACATTGAAGATTTGAGGAATGATATCATGACCGAAGCTCACAGTACGAAGTACTCTATGCATCCAGGCAGCACAAAGATGTATCAAAACTTGAAGGGCAGATTTTGGTGGAACAACATGAAGAGAGAAATTGCAGTGTTTGTCTCCCATTGCATGACTTGTCAGTTAATAAAGGCAGAGCATCAGAGGCCTCCAGGATTGTTACAACCGTTAGAGATCCCGGAATGGAAATGGGAGCACATTACCATGGACTTTATTTCGGGACTACCGAGGACTAGCAGAGGCAACGATGCGATATGGGTCACTGTGGACCGTCTCACCAAGTCAGCTCATTTCATTTCTATGAGGACAGGGAAAAAGATGCACATGCTACCTTTGGTAGAGTTATTTGTCAACGAAATTGTCAGTTGACATGGGTAACCAGTTTCTATCACATCTGACAGAGACAGCAGATTCGTCTTTAGATTCTGGAAGACATTGCATGAGTCTCTGGGTACGAAACTACAGTTTAGCACGGCTTATCACCCGCAAACAGATGGTCAATCAGAGAGGACAATTCAGACCCTAGAGGATATGCTTCGTGCTTGTGTGTTAGATTTCAAGACTCAATGGGATGAGACTCTACCATTGTGTGAGTTTGCTTACAACAATAGTTACCACTCGAGCATTGGGATGGCGCCTTTTGAGGCTTTGTATGGCAGAAGGTGTAGGACACCGGTTTGTTCGAAAGAGGTCGGAATTCGCAGTTTCCATGGACCGACTATAGCGAGTGAAACCAGCGACAAAGTGAAGTTGATCCAAGAACGCCTGAAAGTGTCCCGAAGTAGACAGAAGAGCTATGCAGACTCCCACCGCAGAGATTTACAATTCGAAAAAGGAGATAAGGTTTTCCTGAAAGTGTCACCTACGAGAGGAACATTGAGATTTGGACAGAAGGGCAAGTTATCACGGAGATACATTGGACCATATGACATTGTGAGCAAGATTGGTGATGTGGCTTATAGGTTAGCCTTACCACCTGAGCTATCCGGCGTACACAACGTCTTCCATGTGTCTATGTTGAAGAAGCATGTCCCCGATCCTTCACATTTACTCCGGCACGAGCCATTGGAGATCAGAGAGGATGCTACATATGTTGAGAAGCCCGTTTAGATCATTGATAAGAAGGAACAAGAGTTGAGAACTCGGACTATTCAGTGGGTGAAAGTACTTTGGGAGAATCATGGACCGGAAGAGGCAACATGGGAATTACGAGATCAAGTATAGAAGAAGTATCCACATCTACTACCTGAGGTGAGTTTTATATTTCATTTGGAGGACCAAATGCCCTAAATGGTGGAGGATGTAAGACCCCGTCCCGAGTGACCTCGATTAGTGCTAATTAAGTTGTGTTTTTTAGTTATAAGCGTGTTTAGTGGATTTTGGTTAGGTTGGGCTTGGAATAGCTTTTGAAATAGTTTTGGGGAATTTTGATTGCTTTGTGATAGTGGGGCCCTTTGGGGGTTCTTTTATATGACTTTGCATGTGCTTGAGGATTTAACGGAGATTCTTGCATTCATTGTTTTAATCCCGTTTTATTTGTATTATTAATCCCTACGACTTTTATGTTGATCCCGTGCCCGTTCAAGACCCCGAAACCCGATTTTGATAGCATTGAGGGCAAAATAGTCATTGTACACTAAATCTGTACCCAAAACTTGATATCCCCGAAACCCGCGAAACATATACTTTTTGGAAACTAAATATTTCGGGGATCATTTCTTCCTTCCTCGTCGAATTCATCCGAGATCCCGAAAGACATGATTTCAGCCCAAAGAGTGTCTTAAGTAGTGGGACCCATTCCCATTTGCTTATATAAGGCGAACCCATCTTCCTCATTTCCCTTTTCCAGCACAAAAGAGAACCTAGGGTTTCCATTTTTCTTCCTTCTTGCTCTTGCCTCCCATCACCAAATCCACCACCGACCTTGCACAAATTGAGAGGTTGAAATCATCATCTTCTTCCTCATCACTATAGCTCTCCATTGATACCATTGCTAGAGAAAACCCTCCATTCCAAGACTCCCTTTGAGCTCACCTTGCCCATTTGGAGAACCTACAAGCAAGCAACCTTCCCCATCTCTTAGATTTGTGCTTCTTTGATCTTGAAGAGGTCCCATTTTCATTATTGTAAGGGTTCCCTTTCTATTTCATTGTTTGACCATTTTAGGGTTTGTTTTTGGGGATTTTGTTCATTGCTTGGATCTTTGTCTTGGAAGAGTATAAGAGCTTGGTTTCCTTGATTAGAAGACCCAAGGCAAGTGGATGAGTTAATATTATGAGCTTTCAATGGTTTTCATGAGGAATATGGTTGATTTTTCATTTCCATTCATATTCATTGGCTTGCATTGATTATGAAATAAATGCTTTGAATGAACCTTGCTAAGTCATTTAATGTTTTGGAAACATATTGGTTTGGTACTTGTTGTCTTTTGGATATATCATAAATGAATGTTTGTGATTTGGTTTCTCTTTCCTCTTGTGGTTGTTGTGGTGAAGAAGGAGGTGATGAAATGAACACATATTGGAGTTGTGGAGAAGTGCAGATAGAGGTATTGGAGGAGCTCTTAGCTCAGTTTTATTGCAGGGATTAAATGGAAGTGAGGAGAGTGGTTTTGAGGAGGAAAAGGGGCTCAAATCTTAACACAAGGGGTGTTTCCCGCACCTGGCGGTCAGCCAGCGGTCACCTGTCGGCTAGCCGTCTGGTGACTGGCGGCTAACCGCCAGCTAGCCGAACAGTCGCGGTTACTTTTCCAGAAAGCAACATTTTCCTCCTGAAAACACGGTCAGCCTCACAGTTAGCAAGTGGCTAACCGCCTAACCCATCGGCGGCTAATCGCCAGCCAACCGAACAATTTCGGTTACATTTCCAATAACCTGTCTTTCTATCAGGCCAACCGCGGTCAGCCAGCGGCTAACCGCCTAACCCAACGGCGGCTAACCGCCATCTGACCGCTAGGTAACCAAAATTACCCAGACAACCATTGCAGAGAGCTCCTCGCTCGAGCGAACTCTCCGGTTCGCTCGAGCGATGAGCTTTGTCGGTCAAGGGCTTTGTTTGGGACAATGACGAACTATTTAAACGTGTTGGGACTATTCATTGAGAACCCCTCTATGTCAGGGAGATTTACTAAGCAATATATGAGGTCATTTGAGAAAGAAACCATATCACGAAGATGTCATTCGAAGTTTTGAAAATTCAAAGTATATAAGGAGCTCGGAATGTCCCCAAACTCAAAGAGTATCAAATTATTATTAGATCGACATACGGGATCCCTATTCACATCAAATAAATCTTGAACCCGAAATTTCAATTGTTTATTATACTTTATCGATCCCGAGATTTATACTACATGCCTTGTTTTCCCGAAAGCATTGAAGTACACTTACAATGGTTACTTGTCTTGAAGTGCATTGCACAACATGAAACGACAGTGTGCCCTTGAGCACCCCCGTCCTGCCCGTTTATTTATTTGCACTTGATTTACTTGCACATGTCTCGATTTGTTATTTGACCTAGTAGTCGGCACCACTAAGCTTGGATAACCCTGTTGGTCTGATCCACCGACTTGGAGATCCCCATCTTGTCCCGCCAGCTGCAGTTTGGATCCCGCTACTCGGTTATTACCGTGGTCTTATCCCGATGCCGCAGATTGCTACTGTGGTTCCCGATGCACGACTCGCTACCGTGGTCATGTATAGTATATGTATATGTATTTATAAGATCCACTGTTTCTCCTCACCTCGAGTAACTAAGATCAGTGCCTAGTTATTGCTCTGTCACTTTTGTGACAGAGGACTTAGCTTCGTGTGGTTGACATCTTGCTTGTTCCCCGTTTCCTTGGTTACCTGTACATGTTTTATAATGAACATTTGTATTGGAATAAATGTTTTATCTTTTTATAGAAATTGTTATTTAAACAGGTTTAAATGCTTTTGAAGGTAAATTCATTTATTATCATATTGTCATTGTATTTTACCCATTTGCCAAACCGTCGTGTTTGACCCACTCTTTGGTACTCAGGTCCCGTGTTGGTTATCCCGAGGAGGAGCACGAGGAGGCGGTCGGAGAACCACAACAGTTAGTTGAGTGGCATGCTGATGATGTCATTTAGACATTGGATTGCTAGAGAGAGATAACATTTTGGGAGTTTGTGGATAACTCATTCTTTTGGGTTTATACTTTGAGATGTATTGGCCTTTGTTGGCCTCTATTTTTGGGAAATGTAATTAAATGATCTTTGTATAAACTCTAACTTACCTTTGGGTAACATGCTAATGATCATTGCTCATTCTGATACAGTACTATACTTGTGTTATTATCTTTATGACTAGAAATGGATTGAATATTTGATTTGCTACACGCTTCCGCACTTAATAGAAATGTTCATATATGGTTGTGATATCCTCACCGCGGACACCTGTGGGAAATTAAATAAATGTATGGCATTAAACCGATGTGATACATTATTAGTCCCGATCCCGGATTAGTCCTTCGGGCTCGGTCCGTGGTCGCGACAAGTTGTATATTTCATTTGGAGGACCAAATGTCCCAAGGGGTGGAGGATGTAAGACCCCGACCCGAGTGACCTCGATTAGTACTAATTAAGTTGTGTTTTAGTTTGAAGCATAATTAATGAATGCTGGCTATGTTGGGATTAGAATAGCTTTTGTTATAGTTTTAGGGAATTTTGAGTGCTTAGTGGGACCCTTTGGGGGTTCCTTTTGTGACTTTGCATTTTCTTTGGTGATTTTCTGAGATTCATGTGATTTATAACTTAATCCCTTTTTACTTACCTCGTTAATCTCTTCAACTTTTATGTTGATCCTGTTCCTGTCCAAAACCTCGAAACCTTACTTTCCTAACATTGAGGGCAAAACAGTCTTTTTACACTAAATCTGTACCCAAATTTTGATATTCCCGAAACCTTTGAAATATATACTTTTTGGAAAGTAGAAATTTCGATGATCTTTTTTCCCTGCTTCGTCGAACTCATCCGAGGTCCCGAAATCAATGATTTCAGCCCCATAAGATTTCCAAATGGTGGAGCCCAACTTCACTTGTATAAAAGGAGAACCCTCCTTCTCTTTTCCCTTTTTCCAGCTCAAACCAAACCCCAACTAGGATTTTCTCTTTTCTCTTCTTCCTCTAGCTTTTCCACCTCAATCACTACCAAATCTTGCACCAATAAGCAAATGGAGGTTGTCTTCTTCTTCCTTTCCTTGAGAGCTCTTCATTGATAGCATTTAAGGAGGAAGTCATCCATCTCTAGACCCTTGTGAAACTCATCTTACCTACTTGAAGAACTTCCTAGTACGGTCGACCTGACCCTGTTCCAGGTCGACCGAGCAAACCAGATTTTTCTATACATGAATTGAGACCTGGGACACCCTTTCAGCTAGGACTTTCAGTGTGTGCGGGGGTTGACCGGACACATGGAGAATTCTGAAAATCAATCCTTTTCCTGTAGAGGATTGTGTTATACTCCTACTGTGTGGGGTCGACCGCCTAGGCCAAGGGGTCGACCTAGCACATTGTGTACAGTAACTATTCCTAGATTTCAGTTTCTGAGGTTGCGATCGATTGTGGGGCCCATTGACCATCCAAATGGACTTCTATTGATGTGCCAAGCCTGAGTCAATGGTGTGGCTCAACCTTGACTCGTTGGGACCACCAAGTAGGGTCTAGGTTGTGAATTTGACGATGATTCGATCTTTAAACGTTGTCGAAGATGCCCGTAACTTCTGGAGCACTAAACACAATATCCAATGGTATCTAAGACTTCATTTAGAGATCAAATTACCCAAGATAGACCTGGAGCTGAACGTGGACCATTACCTAGGTTGGATTATTGATATTTCCCCATTGTTTCTTGTACTTGGAGATCTACTTCACTTATTGCATTACCGTCACTCTTATGTCCTTATTACTGCTTTTAACTGTTAATTAAATGGAAAATGGATTACCTGAACCTAAGACTACTTAGAGGTGACCTGGTGATGTTGATTGGGTGAACACTGACCCGTGTCTGTGGCTAGGCGGGCCCTTTTTATGGCCTAAGTATGGATGTGTGATACCCTAACTTGGAGAGGTTGATTATTATGGATTTATAACTCATTGAGGATGAGAATGGACTGTTTATCATTGGAAAAGGACTTGTTACCTCATTTGGATTGTTTTAGACCAGGTCATGTATTTGATAGGCCTTGGTATGGATCCAACGATTGGACTTGGACCTGGATTGTGATCCATGTACTGAATTGATGCTTGGACCTCTTAGGGACTTTGTTAGGGCCTTGTTCACACAAGGCAAAACCTAGACAGACACGGACACGGACCTATATTGTTTCCTTGAGTCAGCATAGACATTCACTCAGTTGTTCTAAGCTCAGCCTTTGGACTGATCATCACTGGTAGGAGCTATTTGAGCGTTAAGTGATGAGTGAGCTATCATGATGTGCTATGTTTTAGACAGATGGTGTTATACCGAGTCTATTCTCCCGAGTGATGAGTGTGGTGAGACTGATGTGTGTGATTTGCGGGGCTTGTCATTTCCCAGCACCGGTGAAATCCCTTGCCGCGACTATGTTCAGTATGGGAGGGTCGCGGCATAATATCCCGCGGTATCGAGCTTATGTGAATGTGTCATGTTGTGTTAGATTAGATATTTTATTTTTCTTGATACTAAATGCATATCTTGCTCAACTGCCTAGATTCTATATCTTGTTACTATCGTTAACCATATGATTGTCTCTACTCTTTTAATGCATACATCCTATGTTACTTGTATACTGTGACTTGCCAGATCTTTATATTTGACCCATTTTTTGTACTTAGGTTTCGACCCCGATTATGAAGACGGTGCGCTCACGCTCATTGAGGCACTCGTAGCAGGAGACTACGGATGGGGATCAACCGACCAAGAGGTCAAGCTAGAGGTTGGAGAGCCGGCACTTGGGGTCTGAGAGTTTATTTGTTTTGGGATTTCTGAGTGATTCTTGTAGTGAGCAAGGTGATAGATAAATTTATAATAAGCCTTTGATTTTCATAACTTTGACACTTTAGGCTGGATTTCAGCCTTGCTATATTTGACATAGATATGTGATACCTTATAATTGCTTCCGCTATATTTACATGCTTCCGCATTATTAACCGTTGACATTATATTGTTCAAATCATTTTAAATTGGACCTTTTGCGGACCTACGATCTTGAAAGTTCTCGGATTTTCCGAGAAGTAGCGCGCCAACTTTGGGTACCTTAACAGTTTTCTCAATATCCGGAATTGGGGCATTACACTTCTATGTGATTTGTGAAAGACTTGTCAAACCCTTTTTCTTTGATGTATTTATCACAACCTTCCTTCTGATTTTTTTCATTTATTTGAAATGAATATTCATCTTCCGCCAAATCTTAGCATTATCTTCCCCAAACTTAAGACAATCAAGTATAAAAACTATCGTAAAAGAAGAAGAAAAGTCCTAGAAAAAGAAAAAAAAAGTTGTAGGAGGTTGACGATATCATCAACTAAATTGATGATATCGTCAACTAGGGTAATTTTGTCCAAAAAACATGTATGAACAATTATTTCGTCATTTTATGGGTTTTCTTCATAAAATTGTTTAATTATGATTTAAGCTTACTTTTTTCGTAAAAATCCCAAGATAAAAAGGCGTCATAACCCATATATATTTTATTGTCTCTTGATTTGATGCTTCACCCATTTCATTCTACATGTAAAGATCCCAAACTGGCCCTATGTGGGAGTCATGGGTCACATAGTGGATGTACATAATTTTGGTTAATCTCCTTCTCCTTCACTTCGATTACACTCATAAAAGGTATAACCTTCTCTCCAACTCAAGATCATTGCTTTCTTTTTCCCGAAATAAATATATTCTTTCACTTCTATTACAATTGACTTATCCCTAGGTCTTTGGTGGATCGCTTGACATATTCTGCAACTGCTCCAACAATATGTCGAGAAAGCTGGACACTCCTTTTATTTCCTCGAAACAACTTGGGAAGGCCCCAATTTGTTTTTATTTCCCCTAGCATATGTGTCATGATAACAAAGGTATTGTTGTGGATTGGTGGTATATGAACAAAATCTTTGTGGTTTTTTTTTCTTTTTTTTTGCTCCAATTGGTCATCTTCTTCTGATATGCTCTATACAAGGTTTGTGGATTGGAAACTCCTGCCCATAATAACTTGTTTTTCTACATGCTTGGTGGTACATCCTTTATTCAGTTTGGAATTTTTGTTTGGTAGATAAGAAATTGACATTGATAATTCCCGATCTAATTCTTGCCTCATGTACATCGACTCCCTCATCGGCTTGAGTCATTCATTGAAGACTTTTGTGGAAGGGCTAGATCTCACCCAATTGCCCGGTGTTCGATCTCTAAGTCCTCTCCTCTATGCATGCAAGTGCTCCTCTCTTAAAAAAAGTGCCCCTCTCTTCATTGTGTACTAGGGTTCACTCCTATCATAATTGGGTCTCTTGGCTAGTACCTAAAAAACTAACGTATTAGCTGAAGCCATTTCTTATAAACTAGGGAAGCCCATAAGTTCAACTAAAAAAGCATAGAATTAAAAGAAGTGTTATAAATCAATGGTACACTCATTGCAACTAAAAGATTATTAAAGAGGTAAGGGACGAGTATGTAGAAGGTAGAGATGCAGAAGGGACCATGACATTTTCAGGATTTGATTTTCAAGGGTGATGGCATTTCTCATCTTCCTTTAAATCATTTGCCATTAGACAAGAGATTATTTGATAGTTTTTTTTATGGATATTGACCTTTGTTTCTTCAATTTTAACTACTTCCAGAAAATATATTTCTTATATTTTCTAACAGAAACTTTAACAATCTCGAATTATTAAATTTACAATTGATAGGATTTTGAAAAATTAATTATAGTAAAGAGGACAAAATAGGCTTTTGATTGTTTTAAATTCATAAAGTCAAAATGAATTTTGAATATTAGAATTTAAGGATTTCAATCTTAGAAGGTTTGATAAAAGTTTTGAGTGCATCAAAAGTTTTCAAATAAGAATTCCTCCAATTTATAAAATCAAATGGATAAAAAATATGAAATAACTCTCACTCATGGGGCTTTTAAAAGAAGGGAAATTTTCAAAAAGGTATAAAACTTCTTATTCATTTTCAAAAAAGTACATGAAGATTTGAATATTTCAAAAGGGGTGTAAAAGTATTCCACAATTCTTTCAATCAAGTTCTCTACATAATTTTATTTTTTTTGAGAAATGAAAAAAACACCCTTATGTCATTTTTCAAATCATCCATTCAATAAATCATTTAAGAGAATTGATCAAGTCCAACCTAAATGACGTAGTGGGGTCTACTTCACTACCTTTATGCATGAATGGTTAAAAAAGGGGATTCCAAATTACTAAAATACTAACTTCATTAAATGGTTATGATCATCCAAATCAAAATGACCACCTTTAGTAGGAAAGATGTTAAGAAAGACAAAAGCTATCATAAGGGAATGGCATTTATGTTATTTATTAGAAAAAATTATAGAAAGGACTTGTTTGAAAGAATCATAGAAAACTTTTCTATCATTTTGAAATATTCAAATATCCGTGTACACTTTTGAGAATGAGCCAAAAGTCTTATACTTTTTTAAAATTTGTGTGGAGAGTCCTAAGTGGGGGGAGGGGAATTCCACACCACCCATTGAAGATCCTCCTGAACAGTGAGATATCCCAAAATCTCACTCAATTAAGGGTTGGTTTCACACTCACACTTTAAGATTAAACATATTAATAATGTGACCATTACAATCTCATGCATTATTCACCACGTGCAATAATTACATAATTAATTGCATAGGATCAAATTATGTTTGAGTAAAACTTGAGAATATTACGCCATAGGACATGGTTTTGATTTTGAAGATCGGATTTTCAATGGGCAGTTCCCCGTGTGGCATTCCACTCCCACTCATGCGAAAGTGAGTGAGACACTCAAGAGGATCCTGACTCTTGGCTGGTTGGTGAGAGTTGTTGACAGCGACGGAAGCGCACAAATTTGGTAAGACTTGGGCTCGTAAGAAGAGCAGGGACCCCGAATTTAAAGAGTCCAATACCTGATGGGTCTGCTACATACTTCCCTTCAATGGGATATGCATAACTGATTGAGTTCAGTTATGAGTTCAATTATTAGTCACTCCAGATCCTTAGGCCTGTTCTTTTACTAGAATTCCTGACTGGAATTCTAGTGGTTGGGGTTTTTGGGGACATGATGTCCTGGGGTTTTCAAATTCCATGTTTCTTTACAGGAATTTATAAATTCCAGCACATGATAACCTTTAGGAATTCTTGGAATTCCACCTTCTTTGCATTTTAGTGGAATTCCAAAATGCTCATGCCCTTAGAAGGATTTTGGAATTCCACCTTGTCTAGGAATTCAAGAATTCCCCAGGCAAGAATTCTAGGAATTCTTGTAAGTGAATAGGCCCTAGTCTCAACTATTACACTGAGACTATGTAACACAGGAACGCCATCATGGACCCACCCAAAGATAATCAGAACCATTCAAGACGATTCCCGTCTCCTCTACTTATATCCTCCAATTTCAGTTCAAAAGAAGTGTATCCCAATATCCGATTGAGCAACCTGAGGGAAATTTAATTATAATTAGAACCATGTCCACAGCGATGCCATGTTAGTGCCCATTCACATTTCCTTCTTGGTGTTCAATCAAATGGTACTGGGACTTGCATCATTTGAATTTAAGATTGAGAATATATCTGGATGGGATGTATGTCTGAATTATTTCTATATGGCCGTGATGAAATTTCGCCACCCTAGCTGCTAAGACAAATAATCCAAACTCAATTTTAATGATTTGGATCATCAATAGGTGGCTCCATTGTGAGCTACACCCATAAAAGGTGGTTTGCCTCATGAGTAAATTCACCGCGAAAAAGAAAAAACGGATTCCCTATTTAGTCCAAATAGAAAACCTGTTTGTACTTCACTCATGGGGTGCTTACATGGGTGAGAGATGTCAAGTCAATGACATCTCATCTTCTAAAAAAAAAAAAAAAAAAAAAAATTCCATATGACACGCCTGATTCGTCCAAACATAGATCCATTTCCATAAAAAGAAGGTTTCTACTGATGTCGGCCCAAAAGGTGGGCCCCCACCCCGAATACTTCCAAGCGGAGTGCTCAGTGCTCACGGGCATAAAAACGCATAAATGATGTTCACCCGCAACAGAAGAAAACTTAGCAGAGAGAGAGAGAGAGATGGAGGTGATGGGGATGAAACAAATGCTGATGGCACTGGCGTTTCTGCAATTTTCTGCAACTGCAACGGTGGAATACTTTCGTCCTTTGCCTCGTGAAACCATCTCTCTTCCATCGAAACCCAGACATCCCTCTCTTCCCCAACAGGTTCTAAATCTCTCTCATTAATATTTTCCTTTCCATGATTGATTGGATGCCTATCTATTCCAGATCATCTGAAAATGTTTTTGAATTTTGAATACTTGTGAAAATTAGATGATATTTCTCCCTGTATTGGCTTTTGGAACTATTGGATAATCTAACAGAGTAATTCCCAGATTGTTTAATCCATGCCTGTTACTAGGGTAAGGGTAAGGTAGGGTGGGATCGAATGGTCTCAGAATGGGTTGGATGTGGGCTACATATCAGTAGATCTGATGACCCAAATCACGGCAAGGTGACCATCTAAGCTTAATGGTTATATAAACATGCTGGTAGCCTGGTGCATCTGCAAAGTTGATTGTTATGATAATCAGATTGTACTGGTGCATGGATGATGACATATGCACAATGGGTGTTCCACCTGACAAACTGAATCACTATGACAACAAACACCATACTTGCCTATTTAGAGAGAAGTTCCTTTTTCTTTCATGGAAATTGAATATGGAATTCACTCAACCCTCTTGAGAGATTCAATAAAAAGTCCACTCGATTCGCACTTCTCATTATTTGCATGGGTGCACATAAGAATCAAGTGGCACTCCTTCGGTCCACTTCTTCAGCAAAGCAAGCTAGGCAATAAACATGCAGGTTCTTCTCAATTGAATGGTAACAAAGCTGCTTTAAGATGCGTGACTTAATACCATCTTAAATTTGAACAAGCAAAATAATCTCCATTCCAACTAATCGTTGTTAAGAAGCCCAGCTTGGTCCACTTGTATCCAGCCCAGTTGTAATATATGTAGGACATAGTTGAATATGTACATGTCATAACCGTGTGATAAGTTAGATTGTGATTGCTAATTTATAGCCTAAACAAGGCTTGTTTTATAACTCACTCTATTTTTCTTTGACAAATAAGCCAGCAGTCGTTGACGTTTTCCCAGAGTTTTCCGCAAAACCTATCTGAGATAAATAATCTTTTTTGTGCAATTCAAAATGTGAAGTAAGCCTCTGTTCTGTATCTTATTCGTGAAACTGATTACTCGAAATTCAACAGACCCTTTTTTTTCTTCTTTAAGTTGCAGAGTATCATAAATAGCTATTCTTGGGATTACCCATCCACCGGGAGAATTTATAAACAAATACAGATCCCTATTCCCTGGTAACATCCTCTATACTGAGATATACCATGAGACCAACAAGTTGATTCGAGATCTCGCTATCAACTTCTTGGCCTAAAAAAGTAATCTTTCTCAATGAAGTTGGTTGATTTGGACAAAATTCTATTCCTTAGGAACCGTACACGCACATTTGGATGCATACGGTTCAAAAAATCAAAATTGAGAAAAAAAATTTGTCGATTCCAGCCCTATTTCTTTTTTGGTAGCAGGCTTTTTCTTCCATTTTTTAAGAAACATGAGTTTGGACTTGCTTCCCTATAAAATAAAAATAGAATTCACTGAACTTATTGAGCTAACCCCTCATTGATGCATTGTTTCATCGAGATCTAAACCACGTTGTAATTTTCTTGTTCCCGATCTGCCCGAATTCTATTTGCACATATAGGACAAATGATCCCAGTACCACTTCTTTTTGCTAGTTACATGCCTTGTTTAGGTTATAAATTAGCAATCACAATCTAAATTATCACAAGGTTACGACCAGTACAGATTTGACTATACCCTACATATATTACAACTGGCCTGGATACAAGTGGGCCTAGATTGTACAACAAGTGGACCAAGCTGGGCTTCTTAACAATCGATACAAAGAATTTTTTAAATAGTAAAAATAAATACCTTAAAGAGGTTTGAGTATGGCAACCACGAATGAGTTGTATAGAGAAGCAACAATCAGTGCGCTTCTCGTTTGGTTGTTGAGTTATTTGTTGCTACCACAAGTCATAAAAGGAAGATCACCTGGATGAATTGTCTTATTCTCACCAAGATCGAGGGTTAAATTGGATCAAATATATTTGGTTGCAAAGCAACCCCTGCAAGGCATTCTCATAAAGGAAAAGTTTTCTAAAATAGTCTTATTTCTTAAGCGACCTTTCCCATACATTCATAGCTCATAGCTCATATATATAACAGCTTTTATATATATATATTATAAATGTATATATAGTTTTAAAATGAAAGCCATAGGAGAAAATAAATCTTAAATCAAAAGAATAACAAATAAAATATAAAAAGAAACCAGGTAATATTTTGTGATCTCCCTTTGTCAACTAGGCCCAATTTGGGTGTGCACTTTGGGATTCATCGACAAATAGACCAGATCCTTGATGGGCCACAGGCTTGCTCCTGCTTCACATAAGCCATGGGTTGTATCATTCCCCTGGGTCTTTCATTAGAGTTCGACCACAATCTTGACAATCACCTGCTTTGGTTGAAGTTTACACCCTTTGCAAATGACTTTCTTTGAACTTACAAATGATTTACAACCTGCTGAATGCTTCATTAGACATAGCTTAATACAAAAACCATCCTTTGTCAAAGTATACTTGTTGACTGCTGTGTGATGTCCATGTCATGATGATCAAGCAATGGTTGACCCGGTAACATAAATCCAAATATCCAATTTCCATCGGTGCCATGTGACACCAGACTTCATCTTGATATTTAATTCCAATAGAGAAGGCAACCAAACATGGATCAGCTACTATTACCTACTAAACATTCGTCAACCATTGAACTTATATCGTCCTGGATCTTTGTGCTGTTTAAGTTGCAGCTTTTCAATTTTTGACTTTGAGATGACGTTCATGGTGCTTATCCCACAAATGAGCATATTGCACACATTCCATACAATTGTGCAAATAGTCAGGAAAATATAAATTTGAAGCCATTTCCTGTCATCTGTAGGTGCTGTTGTGCTCCACAAAAATTTTCTGTTATTTAATGCTTTTGCTCCATCACCATTTGCAATCACTCTATCTCCATTTTCTTTAGATTGATTCTCATTTTCATATTCATTATCAAATATTAGGTTTTTTCAATTTTTTATTATTATTTTGTTCACTTCCAACTTCTTCCACATTATTAATTTGTTGAGTTGGACACTCGAAGGCAAGGATGAAAATAGCTACGCACGCTATGTAGCGGCGTAGCAGTGCGATTTGGAAAAATCGTCAAAAAAAATGAAAAAATTCTATAAAATCTAAAATATTGGAAAACGAGAGAAAATGTTTTTTTTTTTTTTTGCAAAAGTAACTAAGGTAAGGGGGCGTGCGTAGCGGTCCCCTCACTGTATAAGGTCTTGTATCGCTGTATAAATAGAAAATAATAGTAATGATAATTTTTTTCACATGTGTTCATGTTGCTTAGTTATGCTAACTTAGAAACTAATGAAAGGCTTATAAAAGAAAAAAACTATGTCATGAAGTCAAGACTTAAGAGTACCTAGAGAAAAAAATACATCTACCAAAGGGGGTGTCTAATAGGATGTACTTAGAGAAGAATCATTGAGAAGAACTCTCTGTATCGACTGTAATTCGGCGAGATCATGTGTTTTTTGGTGTTCTTTTAAACATAAAAGGGTAGAAGCGTTGTGTAGAAATGTTATTTGGAGAGAAGAAGAAAAGAAATAAGTCTTATTATGCATCTTAAAAAAATTTGGAAAGTAGGAATTTCTCTCACCCCGTAGCGACCTTGTAGCGGCCGTAGCGGTCCCGTAGTGGAGGTAGCGGCTGCTACGGGTGCGACGGCCAATAAATCGGTCGTAGCGTGGCGGTGGCGGCCGCTATGCTACGTAGCGGCCGCTATTTTCATCCATGCTCGAAGGTTTGATGTTTGGGTTGACAACACTGGTTGCATTTAATGGAACTTCTTGAACTGGTTGTCAGTTTTTGAAGATTATTTTGTCCCTAACTCTTTGGACCCTTTGGAGCCTTCTGTGGAACCACAGGTGGAGAGATATGCTGCTCTTCCTTCACCTTCATCCTTTTGAACTTCTGTTCTTGATATTAGTTATATTCTCAGCCTAAACTTGTGTTGGGATGCATAGGTTCCTTTTTCAAACATTTGTAAAGACAACTGTAATCTGATATTCTGAAAAGACCATGAAGATGGCTTCGCGCTTAGCGTGGTGATCTCCTTTGTTTTTGTCATGTCTGCTCTAGTACTCAACAGGTAGAAATCTTCTGCATACTCACAGACTGCCTTGCTTTCTTGTTTTAATATTGCAATTTGTCATATAAACCTCGAGCATAATTCTAGTGGAGATGTGACTTTCGTCAGTTCTTTCATCCAGTCCCACATTGCAATCGGCTCAAGATTCAACGTATGTTGCCGGTTTCTGTAAATCATTCTACCCAAAAGTCGTAAACCCGCGGAATCAAGTAGCAACAAGAGAGACCTTGTCTGCCCATGTCATCTGTTTGTGGTCCAGAACACTCTCCTCATAAATCAACCAATCAAGAAAACCCCTTCCTGTTGTAGTCTTTCTTCAAACTCAAGGAACCTTGATCTTAATGTGAAATTCCGATTCAACATTTAGAGTGCCTTGATTTCTTGATTATGTTTACTGAACCCCCACCATTGTTGTGGTTCATTTGGTGATTTTCCAAATTTTCAACCCCACACGTCAAGTTTGGCATTAAGGGTTTGCAGCAAGGCAATGCTTGTTTGCATTTGATTCATGGCTTCCATGAGTTTAGCTTGTCTGGCCTCCAATCATTTATGTCCTGTGAGATCTTTCTAATAATAAATGTATATCGGGTGTCGCTTCGGTGAGTTATTTGATGCCAATGGAATCGTCTCGTTGTTTGTTTGCTTTTTAGGGGTCATTTTACTGAATGCTAGTCAGTGGGACTGAAACAGTCTCTAATACTAGATGATGCAAGACAGGAGGTCCAATATGATCCTAGGTACGAGAATGTTAGCAAGATCTGGGGTCAACTCAATAGCATTCATGGACTAGAACCACAAGCATGTTTAGCCTGCCAATTTAAAGAAGTAGAAAATTTCAAAATAATACAAAGTGATATTGCGCTCGACCCTCCAAGAGATTCAATCAAACATTCACTCAATTCCTACTTCTCATGCTTGTAATGCATACACATGCGAGGCAAGCTGCCAAGCACCTTTCTTTCAACTCATTCTCAGGCAAAGCAAGGAAATAAACATGCTTGTTCCACTCAATCCAATGGCTACAAAACTACATAAAGATGTCTAACTCAACATCACCTTAAGTTCAAACACGTGAAACATAATCTTCATTCCAGCTAAATATAACAAGAATTCTTTGAAGAGAGAATTAAAATCTAAGAAGGTTTGGTATCTATGAATAGGCAACATGTCATGTTGCATCTTATTCGATACTTCACTTTTTGTGTAAAATCCTTGTTCCTGCCATATCCATGGCATGTCCTCATTGTATCCATTCCGTGTTTGGGCATCATAGTTGAATATGGCAGCCACAGACAACTTGTAAAGACAAGCCATAGTCAATGTTCTTCTTTTTGGTTGTTGAGTTACTTGTTACTACTTACTACCACAAGTCACATGATTAAGATCACTTGGATGAATTGTTTTATTCTTCCTAGATTCAGCGTTAAACAATAATATTTGCAACCCCCGCAGGGCTTTCTTCACCTAAATGGAATTTTCTTAAGAATAATCATATTTCGAAGGCCACCTTTACATTTCATTTGTAATTTAAATTATATATAGGGTAATATTTTTATTCAGTGTGGGCCCACCTAGGGCCCCACATATCATGGGACATGGTGGTGGTGGAGACGGCGTTTTTTTTTTTTTTTTTTGGGGGTGGGGGTGGGGGGGGAATAAAAAATGGGGTTAATCGAATGCCTCTAAACCCTTGATCAACGGCCCACAAGTTTAACACCTTCATGTTAAAGTAACGGTCTGGTCCATTTGGTAGGTGCAAACCCTCAGATCCGGTGACCATCAAGGGGGGTCCTGTGTGTGTGAACAGTTTGGATGGATCATAAGGTGGGCCCACTGGAAGTTCTTACCGAAAGGATGTATAGGAACATTTCCCATAGGCCCACTGGAAGTTCTTACCGAAAGGATGTACAGGAACATTTCCCATATATTTATTGTTTTTAAACATAAACCCTTGGACAAAATGAATCCCAACCCTCCATCTAGACTCCTAGACAATAGAAAATAACTATAAGAAATAAAATAACAAAAAGAAACCAAGTAAGATAATTTTAATGTGATGATGCTTCATCAAGTGGGTCGAAGGTGGATACGCACTTTGGGCTTTCCTTGACAAGTAAATCGTATCGTTACCAAACCACAGACCTGCTCCTGCTTCAAAGTGGTCTCCATGTAATCCACACAGTCTCACACTATCCCATAATGTTCCATCAGAGTGGTGGTACACCATGATTCTCGTGTTTCAAATCTTCCTGAATTTTCAATTTTTAAAGTCAATTTAATAATGATTTCCCTCAAGTAGTCAGTTACGATCGAGAATATAGGGATATCTCTGGGTGTAGGCGTGGGGCCCAAGGATTAGTCCTGCCAAAGGAGGGGATACCCTGAGATATCAAAAAACAAATATAGGGATATCTCTGTGGATAGGACTCCCGCTTGCACCATACCACCCAGGAATCTTTCCTTGGGTGGGTTTAGCTAGTGGCAAAAAAAAAAAAAAAAAAACAAGGGTAGATAGTTAGTCACCTGATTGTACTGATACACTACCCATCTTTAATACACACAATCCTACCCTGCCCCATTGATTGCCATGCATCAAAGTGGGGCCCAAACAAGGTTTTCATATTTCAAAATTTGTGGCTGCCCTGTAGATTTTCTTATCTATAATATTCTGGATTGCAGCACTATTACATTTTTTTGGTGTGTTTTACAGTTATGATTTTGCAGTGTAGTGGTAGTCTTGGTTTATAGTTGTTGTTGTAATAAAATCAGCTTATCATCTTGGATTTGTATGCTTAAGCAGAGATCATCATTTCAGTGTATATCATGGAACTAAAAAGAATGGACTAGGAGAACCAGTTAATGTGATTTGCAAGTTTTCAAGCTGTTTATTGCGCTTTGAATAAGCAATTTTGTTGTAATTTGGTCAATGCCCGAGTGAAGATTCTGTTAGTCTAAATCTCATACATAAGGCTTAGTGAAATCTTTCTAAGCATTGTGCTTGCAGAACAGTCAATCCGTTGGTGCCATCAGATGGTCTGTTGTTCTAATGAAATGAGGTTAGAATCTTTAAAATTGGGGCTTCTACATAGTGGTTTTGCATGCTATGTACTGGTTTTAGTTGATCCCATTATGTGTCTAAACTATGAAATATGTACTGCTATGTATATATTATTTACATCCAAAGCATCCTAAAAGGCCCTTGAGAAGGGAGCCTTATGAAAATTTCTTGGATTTTGTTAACTTGAAAACAAAAAAGAGAACGAAATGGCCCGATACAACAGTTTATTCCATTTGTATCAGCCCTGGATGATGGATTGGACTCATCTCTGGATTCTGGAGTCTTATGACACATTAATCATTGCGTTGATTTATAGATCCACTCGATTGGATTTTCATCATCTAAACATGGAATGCCACTTCTAAAGGCCTACCTCCTTAGGCCTTACAAAACAATAAAAAAACTACCCTTTTTTCCTGCCTCCACTCTCCTCATATCCTTTATTTACTTTAATAAACTAGTAATAGCTACCAATAGACACTATTAAAAAGAAGAAAGTTTTAAAAAAACTACCGATAACGATTTTAATCCAATATGTTAGATCATCCGAGTCCCATCTCTCATTTTATTTCATTTGTGTTGTAATAGTCCCATCTTTTAATCAAGAATTTGATTTATCCTCATATTAAATTTTACTGGCTACATCCCGAGCACGATAGAACCTCTCTGAGCTAGGACATCTAATACTTTAATGTTTGATTCATTGCAGAAAAAAAGCATAAACCCCTCCAAGAAGACTTCTGGTATAGGATAGAGACAGAAATGGGGGAAAATCCTGCTCAACATAATGTATGTCTCATTGATGTTCTTTACTTCGGATTAGGGGTAGCAAAACCTAACTCGACTGGTGAATCTGACCTGCAGCTTAAAGAGTTTAAATGCAGGTTAGTAAATCTTGAACTGCATTAAGTGGGTTGGGTTTGGTTTTACCCATCTAATCAATGAGTCTGATATGGGTTGGGATCAACCTGCATACATCCCTCTCTCTAATCCGAACCGCCTACCACTGAAATCAGTTAAAGCTAATTGACCAGTGTAATCCAATCTGCGTTAGACTCTTGTTACCCAATCGCATTTGAGTAGCTGCTTCTCTGCATGATGCAGGTAGGGTCAAGTTGGGTTTGGCCCCATTAATAAACAGATTGGATGCAGTTTGAATGTTAACCCATAGACCCCCACCCCATAAAAAACCAACCTGACCTGTTTGCCACAGACTTGAGATAATTTTTTCATCAGTTGGTTATTTAAATGTAGAAAAACATATTATTTTGGTGCCATTTAAGAGACTGGGCATTTTACATAGTTCTGATGCATTGTTTGATTATGAATGGTAAATTCCCCTGCATCTATATTCCGATTCCTGAATTCTTTTAAGTAGTTAATGGCTTGGTCCAATATGGCTTAATATTGAGCAGGGTTAAGGTCTTGGCTCAACAATTTTAAATTTGAAAGACAACAAATGTTTAAAGTTTTCATGTTTTTGAACTACATTAAAATGGTTTACTCTTGATATTATAGCAACTATATCTTTGTTTTTGTCTCTTGTGATAGTTGTTTCAGGGATCCACGTGGCTTCTTCATTTTTATGGAAAATGTACAATTTCTATCTGTCATCACTATTGTCAGTTTGGTTATTTTCACTGAGACATGGGCATTGAATTTCACAGGTTCACATTTCTCTGGCAGGAGATAAACACATGCGAGTTTCGTGGATCACTGATGACGAATCTTCTCCTTCCATTGTTGAATATGGGATTTCTCCAGGAAAATATACGTCCTCGTCTGAAGGAGAAAGCACGACCTACAGCTACATGTTTTATGTTTCAGGAAAGATACACCATGTTGTCATTGGACCATTGCAAGATGACACAGTTTACTTTTATAGATGCGGAGGACAAGATCCTGAGTTCAAGTTCAAGCCCCCTCCCTCCCAATTCCCAATTACTTTTGCTGTTGTGGGCGATCTAGGTCAGACAGGCTGGACGTCATCGACACTGGACCACATAACCAATTCCAAGTATGACGTCCATCTGCTCCCTGGAGATCTCTCCTATGCAGATTACCGACAGCATTTATGGGACTCGTTTGGGGAGCTGGTGCAGCCACTTGCGAGTGAGAGACCATGGATGGTAACGGAAGGAAACCATGAAAAGGAGAGTATACCTTTATTTAAAGCTGGATTTGAAGCTTACAATGCACGGTGGAAGATGCCTTATGAAGAGAGCGGCTCTGGTTCAAATCTGTATTACTCTTTTGAAGTTGCTGGAGTTCATATTATCATGCTTGGCTCTTATACAGATTATGATGAGTACTCAGATCAATACAGCTGGCTGAAGGTTAGTTCATTTGTTCTAATTGATAAAACAAGACATTTGACTCATAGTAACTTCCTCAAAACTTTCTAAAAAAAATCACAACAGGAAGTGCAATTGAAGAAGTTGAGCAAATCAATATAATGGCCCTACAAATGAAGGTAACAAATGTTTGGATTTCAACCTTACTCCCTGATAGGTAATGGGCCTAAAAGCTCACAGTATAAGAGTAATATTGAACCATGCCTTGGAATGATATCAACCCCATTGATTGAAGGGCAGTTTAACCCAATGGTGAATAGCCCTCTTCTATATGTGTCCTATCATGTCTGTAAGTTGAGATTCATGATTAATTATTAAAAGTGGGGTCCCATACGCTTGGATGTGACTAGACCTATGACAAGGTTGAGTGTATCTAAACATTTCTCTTTAAACGATGTTAATGGAGACCTAAATTATAGGATATGTGCTGACCTTACCGTAACTAATAGGGAACCTCCTACTAACTAAATAGGGGAAAACAAAACATTCCATTGACAGTAAGGTGTGTCAGCAAGGATGGCTACGCCCACCGCCAAACCTCTATGAAGCAGGCGCTAAGGAAGCGTAGCGGCTTTAGCGGAGCGATTTGAAAAAATCGCCCAAAAAATTTGAAAAAATTCCAGAAAATCCATAAAATTGTAAAATGAAAGAAAATGTGTTTCTTTTGCAAAAGTAAGTAAGAAAAGGGGGCGTGGCGGTGTCCACAAAATATGAGGTCTTGTATCGCTGTATAAATAGAAAATAATAATAATGATTAGTTTTTTCACATGTATTCATGTTTCTTAGTCATAGTAACTTAGAAAGTAATGGAAAGCTCATAAAAATATATATAATAAAAAAATAGAACATGAAATAAAGGCATAAGACTTAAGAGTTAGGGCCTAGGGAATAGGGATTCGATAGCAAACAATATCCAATGAAGTTTAGTCATTAATGAACATTGAACAATCAGTACTTCAAGCCTCAAGGTTCAAATTCAATCAAGTGAATGAAGTGAACAACAACAAATTAGAAATGACATAAAGAGTAGAGAGTTGGTGAAGGAAGTAGGAATACCTTAGTCACCACCAAAAGGAATGTCTACCAGGATATATGGCACGGTTATCCTCATCCCCATCAGTGTTATCATTTCTATTGGCACCATATTGAATTTGATATTGATGAGCATTGGGATCGACAAATCCAAAGAACTGCATCATAGGAACTTGGAGGAGGTGGAGGTGGATATCTACTATATTGCGTTTCACCATAGTCACCATATGAGTAGGACCCTGAAGTTGAAGACTGTTCTTCTCCTTGTTGCACTTTACCATATGGAAAATAATGTGAGGGTCCTTGTCTGTAACTAGGGTTCCACGAATCAGCCCATGATGCCACTTCTTGTCCTCCTACATCTCCACCCACATTTCCTTGCTCATTACTACATCCAGGAGCAGGTGGTGAGACTCTCCAACGCCGTTGATAACCACGGTTTCCTTCTATTCTTTTCGTAAAGTCCTGTATGTCCTCTACAGGAATGGCATCTTCGTCATCAAGTTGGTAATATTCACTAGTAGAACCTGTGCCACTGCTCCATCTCCCCCATCTCCTCCACCATGGCTACTAGAAGAGACGGTGATATTCGTCCTGTCAAAAGACGACACAACATGAGCAGGTTCTTTCCCTTTTGGATTGTGGGTGTGGCTGTGCACTTGTACCTTCTCCTCCAAGTGGGTCTCCCTCTACCTCATCCATTTCTTCATCAATCAAACCTTTAACCTCCTCTTAAAAGCCCGGATCTGAATTTAGCAATGGATCCTCTATCTCGGCTATCCATGGGAGCAAGGTTTCGCCCTCTCTGAATATGTTATCCAAATTAATAGGACAATAGCCCGGATCATCCCTTGCCCTCCTCTCTCTAGTTCTGTTTCTCAACTTCAAATTGTAATGGCAATACACAAGCTTGTTGAGTTTTTGCATGGTAAGTCGATTGCTGGACTCTGTGTAGATCAAGGAGAAAGTGCTCCAATTTCTCTCACAGTTTGATGAAGTTGTAATTTAACTAAGGATGCGAACAACCGCTCTCCTTAGATTTGGAGCATCCTCCCCAAAATTAATCCACCAATCAGCTGAAATTCAAAATAAACAAATAAAATTAGATATTCCCTAATCCCTATTCAAAATAACAAAAGACTATTAGGTTGGGTGATTGGGTCTTTTGTTTATACCATGTGGCATCTTTCCAATCGACCTTATTACAAGAGGGTCAGCAAAGCCTCTTCTACTTTGTGTGTATGCATATATCTACAATGTGAAAATTAGGAATAAATCAATAAACCATACATGTTTAACTTATCTCAAGCATATACATTAGAAATCTGAACCACTCACTCACCTCTTGTATGACTTTGATTTGATCATCCTCTTTCAACAATTTCTTCAACACTTGCCTTAATCCTACCCGCAATTCCGTTTCTATTACTTTGTTGTGTTGTTTGGCATTGGGGTAATAGTATTCAGGATTAAGGAAATAACCTACATTGAAAACAAGTAGAAATGCAAAATGATCAAAAATCAAAGAGAGAGAGCTTGTTTTATTGATTACCTGCAACATGCAATGGATGGTGCATGCACCGGCTGGTCATTCCATTGGGCATCAATAATCTTTATATATTCATTATGATATCTAACAGTTTCCATGATAGCTTGCTTTGCTCGATCAATTGCTTCATATATATATATATCCTATTATTGGCTTGTCATCACCATCTACAAGCCGCAACACTCTAACTAAAGATACCTATAAATATGAACAAGTAGTATGTTAAAAAAAATAAAACATGTTAGAGGAATCATATATCTAACACTTAGGAATCATTCTCAAGACATTTAATTGGTATTTCATTAATTAAAGTATTTTTTTTTCAACAATTTAAAAATTCCGAAAATAAGAAAATAAAATAAAATTAGGAAAATACAAAGATATGTTGGATTGATCTATGCCAAACGGTTATATATATATAACATTTAGGGGCCTTATTCAAAACAATATGATGGGTAATGAATTAGTTAAGGGATTTTTTTTTCAAAAAATAAATAAATCCAAAAATAAAAAATAAAAAAAAAGGAAAAGAAAACTAAATGTTGGAATGATCTATGGCAAAAATATTAAAAACATTTAGGAGTACTTTTCAACACATTTGATTGCCATTCCATTATTAAAAATATTTTTTTTTTCCAAAAAATAAAAAAAATCCAAAAAGAAAAAAAAAAGTAAAAACAAACAAGCAATATATATTGGAATGGTCTATGAGAAACATAGATCTAAAATCTAGGAGCCGTTTTCAAGACATTTGATTGGTAGTCAATTATTAAAAATAATTTTTTCCAAAAGGGAAAATTCTGAAAATAAAAAAAGGAAGAAATTGAAAAAAAAATTAATATATGTTGGAATGATCTATGGGAAACCTAGATCTAACAATATGAAGCTATTTTCAAGTTGTTTCATGAGTTTTCCATAAGTAATAATGTTTTTTTAAATAACATAAATCCAAAAATTAAAATAACAATCTATAAAAAAAAAAAAAAAAAAAAAAAGATATGCATGCAAGATCAAAAGGAAGCATGGATCTACAATAAAAAAAGACAATGATGCCATTATGTTGTGATTCATAGTAGTTAGAGAGTGATAATCTCAAAGTTGAAAAAATAATCACAAAGAAATGCATACCTAGATGAAGAATCTTGTTTAGATTCCTTAGAATAGTTGAATCTTTTAATTTGGTAGCAAGAAGTCTTGAAAATATGGAGTTGGGACCACTAGAGGGCTGTAAGAGAGGTTTCACAGCAGTGAAAGTGGAGTAAAAAAATAAAAAAGTCGCCTTTGGTAAACCCCCCCGCTACAGGCCGCCACGGTTGCAATGGCCTATATTTCGGCCGTAGTGTGGCGCTGTCCACCTATTGGCTGCTAACGTATTTGCATCCTTGGGCGTGTGCAATATCTAAAACCCAAGAGGTGAAGTAGAATGGGGCCCATTGGCTGGATTGTGGGCCCCCATTTGGGTCTACCAATCTCTGGATTGCATCAAGATTCAAGAACCATCAAAGATTTGTTGTGTACTTTAAAACAGGTTAAGTTGCTCCAAAGCGGTGTTCACATTAAAAGGAATGAAATTAGTAGCTGTATTTTGTCATATATCTTCATCTAAGTTTCTTGATGGATTGAACTTGAACTATGCCAACTTTGAATTTAGTTGGTGTTTTCATACATCTGCTTTACTATGTTAACATATCACAATGTTTTCTAGTTGGGTTTTCAATGTATAAACCATAAACACTGCATTTGAAAGATGTCGAAACCTTTGAGCCTCTCTCTCAGTTTAGAATAACTGAAGTTTTGAAACCCATCACTGTTGTCTCAGCATTAAGACTTTACCATTACAACAATGATAAGTCGGGAGATATCCTAAGTGAGCTGCAGCTATTTGATTAAAATAATTATCTTGTAGTCAGTATTCTTTGGTTGGTTTCTTCTCTCAATTGTCTGAAACAAAGAGAAGACATTTCCGTATTCATATGGACTCTCTTGCGCTTGTGTTAATAGGCAGATCTCTCAAAAGTAGACCGGAAAAGGACACCTTGGCTTCTGGTACTATTTCATGTGCCATGGTATAACAGTAACTGGGCTCATCAAGGAGAAGGGGACAAAATGATGGCTTATATGGAGCCATTGCTTTATGCTGCCAATGTGGATATCATGCTTGCCGGTCATGTGCATGCTTATGAGCGCTCGGTAAGCTAGAATGGATTTTGATCTCTTATTCAAATCATTCTTCTAATTCTGTGGAACCAACAGACTGATTAAAAATAAAGTTGTGACACTTTCCAGACACGTGTGTACAATGGAAAAGTTGATCCTTGTGGAGCTGTTCACGTAACCATTGGCGATGGAGGCAATAGAGAAGGCTTAGCTCAAAGGTAAGGACTCCCATTATTTTTTAATGCTACAAAGAAAATTTACTACTATTTTTTTTTTACTATGAATAAATTTCAAAGGTTTGTTTGATCTTTTAGAAGTATCCAATTCAGGCTGGAATTTGTAAACCTATTTTACCCGAACCAATTTTCAAAAAGTTGTGTCAGACACTCATATCCTTCAACAGACATCCTTGTAGCCATGACAGACAGATGTAAACACGTGCTACAGGAGAAACCTTTAGGTGCTATTTGGTTACGAATAAAGGGACGTCGTGGATACCCCAAATATCAGAGGTCGTTTTTATGCTGAATCTTTCCAATTTGGAGATAAAGAATCCTTACCATTGAAAGAAATAAGTTGCTTGCTCATTCATTTCTTAGATAAGCGAACTCCTACGAAAATATTTTTTAGGTTTCCATCTGATTTCTAATTGATTTAGCTGGTTTTTCTCAACCAAAGAATGTGTGGGTGTATCCTTATCTAGAATTCAACGTAGCACCAAATAGGTTGTAAATTTATCTTCCATTCTTATTTTTTTGAAGTTACATAAATTCTTTTATTTTAGAGCTCTAGGTTATTTTTCAAACGTTCTGACACTCATTCTTATGTGTGTATGTTACACATTTTTCAATCTTAACTGTTAAGTAAGCATTACAAGAAAGGAAAAAAAAGAAAGGAATGGAAACTGTTAAGTAAGGTTGTTTCTATTGCACCATTGATTCTTGTATATTTGTTAAACTTATAGTGATTTGGATTACATTTTACGAGTATCTCTCTTAATTTTGATTGCTATGTGTTAACTTCACTTTATATGAGATTGGTTTTTGATCTACCTTGAAATCTGAACACAATTTTTGGATTAGACCAACCAGAATATCATGCATGAGCTACTAGACACTTGCTTTATTTATTTATATATTTATGAATGATAACCAAACTTTATTAGAAAAGCAAATCGGCATAAGATATGTTGAAAAGCAACAACGGAAAATGAACTAGAAGAGAAGCAACAAAAGAAAGAAAAAGAAGAGTAGAAGACAAACACCAAAAACAAAACTCCCAAAGAGAAACACCCAAAGACTACAAAGAGGCCGAATGAACAACCAAACCTGATTTGCCCACACCCTCCTTAGCCAAAGTGTCTACCTCTGCATTCGCATTTTAAAAAACATGAACGAAAGAAATGGAGAACTTGGAATGGAAGGCACATCACGCCAGGGAGGACTGGAACTACAAACTGCCCAACGTAGAGCACATAAGGAATCGCCCTCCACAATGATATTATTAGTGCCCATGGAAACCAACTTGTGAGTTCCAAGGGCAATTACCTCTGCCTCATTAATCGAACAGTGCTCAGCTGGGCTAGAGGAGAGGATACAAATGCCCATATAATCTCTATCAATACCACTGATTCCAGAAGGACCTAGATTTCCAATCACACTCCCATTAAAGTTAAGCTTAAGAAACCTTTAAGGAGGGGGAAGATGATGCAAGCCCTAGGGTTAGGGCTTGCGTGGGAAGTGCTAAAAGCACAACAATGGGTGCCGAAGCACGTGTCCGAAGACACAATAAATCTCCGCAGAGATAATAAACGAGGACGCACCTCAATGGGAAAACCCAATTTCATTAATCAACAACTTTGAGAAATAATTCTCTACAATGCCATATAAATAGTAAAAGTAAACTTAAGCCTTAAGAAACCTAATAAAACTAGGAAACTAAATAATATAGGAAATCTAATCCTAATAACAATATTTAAAGAACTATTGACATGAAAATAAACTCCTAAATCTATGTGGGCCCTACACATGCAGCCATGAGGTCTACGCTGCATCATTCTCCCCCACTTAAAAAGAACTCGACCTCGAGTTCGGAATATGTCCACCCGAATCAAAGATCAATCGAATGAATGTTCTATTAGTTGGCTCATCTCGAGTTTGTACACATATCTTGAAAATGTTGCACATGACACATCCTTGGATTTGACGGTGGAAGTGTGTTTGGAAGTACACGTGATCTGTTGGGAACGTCACATGTGGAATTCGCATCATCAAATTGCAATCTTTGACTAAGTGGTCTTGATCTCCTAATCTCCATTGTTGATCCCCTAAGACAAAATCAATTTGAGAGTTTATGTGGGGAATATCAACAACTTGCTCTTCAAGGTCAGCTGTAGATGTGGAATCTTCTGTGTATAGCTCTGGCTGATCGGTCTGTATATCCACTGGCATTGGTTCCTCAACACTGTCTGTTATGTATGGCGACTTTTCTTCTTGAAGTGTAACTTCCACTAGATGAGACCTTTTAAGTATCTGTTCCACACGAATTGCTTCCCAAAATGCCTCGTGGATGGTCTTGCAGTCACACATTCTTTCCATGATGTCCGGTCTCAAGCCTCTTGCAAAACTAATGAAATCATGTTCTTCATCATCCTCCATTCCACATGCATCTTGGAGCCTTGAAAATTGGTCAGAATATTAAAGAACAAATAATTCTCCTTGTCTCAAATCAAGGAAGGACTAAAAATAGACTTTATTCTCAACATACCACATTCCATATTTAGTCACATATTTGAGTCTTTGAAGATTATTGTAAAAGCTACTAGTATGGAATTTCATCTTGACTTGAAAATGGACTGACCTTAACTGTAGATCTGCCTTTCACGATCACTTTGGCAAAAACGGATCGAAAATCTGACACTAGATGATCCTGATAATGCGAAAAGAAGATACAACTGTTGATCTTGATCGAACTTGGGACGTTAACTCTATGTTGTTTGCACTGGGCTTCGTGTGTGAATGGGTAGGATCAAAAAATCAACTTGAACTACGCCTGGGAGGGACTTGGCCCACTTGTGAATGAAAATACAGACGTTTCATTTTGAACTGCTGAGTTGGGTATGGGCCTAACTCAAGTGCAGGCCCACAGACTGGAATCGGGTGAACTGCTGAAAGCGGGCCTAGAACCCGACCCAAGTGCTGCGTTGGGCGTCGTGTCGAGGGAGAAAGGAAAAGGGTTTCGCTCCTTTTCCTTTCTGTTTTTGTTGTTGCGGACGCTCTACAAAGATGAAGTGAAGAAGATGGAGCTGGTGCTGGCGGCTTGCAACGATGAAGGAGCCTGGTGACGGCGCTGCTAGTGCGGCGTGATCAACCGGTGCATGGTACTTTCCTCTTCCCTATTCTCCTTCCTTTTGTTGCTCCTTTCTTCTCTTCTCTGCTTCTTTCTTTTTTTTTCTCTGGTGTGGGGCAACGAAGTTGGAGATCAGACGAAGGCGACGATGGTTTTCAGGGTAGCAGGGAGAGCGACGACTGCGAAAAGGGGTTCTAAAAGTAGGGGTGTTGGAATTTAGGTTGTTGCTGGAGGTTTCTCGACTGGTCTGGAACACGACGATGGCTGGATTAGGCGGTTTGGGGAGTCTGGTGGAATGAGAGTGGGGATTCTGCGGTCTGGGCTGGGTTTGGGGATTCTGGTAGAATGGGTTTGGGGATTTTGGGTGGGGTTTGGTGTCGAGGGTTCTGGCGATGAAGGAATTGGGGCTTGAGGATGACTGGTGATTAGGGTTTGGAAGTGGGTCGTGGACGAAGATGGTGGGTCGTGTGGCTAGCCGTCTGTGTTCGGCTGTGGGTTCAGGGAGGCGGAGAGGGTGAGTAGACCGATGGATGGCAGGGAAGACAGTGGGTGGATCGGTTGGGATGGATGATTGATAGGGGTGGGGATAGGGGTAGCACGGCGACGATCGAGGGATCGTTCGGCTCTAATACCATTTGTAACGTCCCACCCTTCACGCATGCATGATATTGTACGCTTTGGCCCACGGGCCTCACGGTTTTGCTTCTTATGGGCCTCAACCCATCAAAAGGCCTCATGCAAGGTAAGTGTGTAAGCTCTACATATAACTCCATTCACTTTCCTCTCTATAGTCGATGTGGGACTCTGGGGCGTCACAATCCACCCCCCTTAAGGCTGCACGTCCCTGTGCAGTAGCCTGCCAACTCTCTTGGCCCGCCCACATGGAGACCTGCCCACTTGCATCAAACCACGGCAGGGGACCCACACTCGAACTAGTCGAGAGTCGGATCTAATACCAATTGATGCAGGCCCTTGGGTTAGGGCTTGCGTGGGAAGTGCTAAAAGCACAAACAATGGGTGCCGAAGCACGTGTCCGAAGACACAATAAATCTCCGCAGGGATAATAAACGAGGACGCACCTCAATGGGAAAACCCAATTTCATTAATCAACAACTCTGAGAAATAATTCTCTACAATGCCATATAAATAGTACAAGTAAACTTAAGCCTTAAGAAACCTAATAAAACTAGGAAACTAAATACTATAGGAAATCTAATCCTAATAACAATATTTATAGAACTATTGACATGAAAATAAACTCCTAAATCTATGTGGGCCCTACACATGCAGCCATGAGGTCTACGCTGCAGTAGAAGACCAAACGGAAGTGATGGTAGTTTGATGAGAGGAAGAGAAGGCCACCTCAAGCCAATTAGTGATCATATAGTTTATAGTGGCATCTCTAGAGTCTGGAAGAGACGAAGTCCAAGGAAAAAAAAAAAAAACCTTAAACTTTGTTCTCCATAGAACCCTCGGAGGAGCAGATACCCTCGAAACTCCTTTTTATTCCTCTCCTTCCAAATCACCCATAAGATTAGTAGGAAAGATGCCTTCACATTAATTTGCCTCTTGTGGAACCCACTCCCACCCTCCAAGCTAGAAAAAATCTTTTAGAGAGTTTGGAAAAACCCAACTACAATTAAACCAACCGAGCACAACAAGCCAGAGGGCGTGAGCACATTTGCAAGATACAAAGAAGTGATCCACAATTTAAGCATCCTCGAGGCACACAGGATGCGCCACCTAAGATTATCCAACGTCAAGGATGCAACCTTGAGAAGCGAGTGAACCAAAAGCCATATAACCCTAAATGGAGCTTTAAACTTCTTAATCCAAGAAACAATAGAAGGGTTGTAGAGCTTCCGAACAACTCCAAGAAGAAAGAGGAGTCAGAGGAAGCAACATTTGTCGACCCTTTTCCAAACCTGTCTCTCCACTCCATCCTCTTGACGCTTGCTTTATGCCTATGCAATATGCTCGTATATAAACTCTAATTGGGTTTCAGCAAGAGAAGTTCGGATACAGCCCTCCTATTGAAACCCCAAGTCCTAAATAGACCATACATCTTGATCTAGAACCCTAGGGTTAGGGTTTGTGTGAAAAGTGGCAAAGCACGATAAGACCTTTGCAGAGACTTTCACAAAGGGAAAAAAACCGACAAATATTATTAATCTTCTCAACTCGGAGATCCAATATCTACAAGGCTTATATAAATAAGAAAAGAAAAATTAGGGGCTAAGACTCCTAAGTCCTAATCAAACCAGAAAACTTAGCAAATAAAAAATATTTTAATTATAACTCATTACATAAAATCAGAAAGCCACTAACAACTCATTAGGGAAATAATAAAAGTCCTGAACTGTCTTGGGCCCCACATGCAGAGCAGACGTGATAACCTCTCCGTACAATCATCTTGAGCCACCTATTGTTCTTGGATTTGAGGTTTTAGCAAGTAAAAACCTGTGCCAATTTCTTGCCCATCACTGAGTTTGGTCCCAATTCTCTAGTTATGCTTAGAGGTTCATAACCCGCTGTGTAAGTTTATTCTGAGTATATCGTCCTTTAACTTGATAATTTTGTTATAAAAAAACTTGAAAATTATTCAAATAATGGTTAATTTCTAAATTGGAAAATCGTGTTTCCATCCTTGCAACAGGTGCTTGGATCTGGTTGATTGCTACAGATAATTGAGCAGTTTGTTGATTCATACCGACAACGGCTCTAAGTCATTTCCTCCATGGTCATGGATGAAGTCTACGCATCTATATGCTTCTTAGGTGGCCTTTTTTATCCAATTGAAACGGGCAACCTGTTGTGTAGATCATATCACCACTAGCGTGCAAGCGAAGACGGATTTGAAATCTGAGTTTGGATGGCTCCGATATCGCAGAAACTGTTTCTGGCCCTCTATTGTTCAAATCTATTGTTTTATTGGACGTTGCTGATGTAGCTGATGACATCTGTTTCTGGATCCCGCTGCTTCCTATGGAGTGGGTTAGGTCCAACCCAACTTGACTTCAACATGAACCTAAAACGATTGCAAGCAACACTCAAATGAGCGCTTCCACCAAGGTGTTGATGATGTAGTGGGAAGGAAAGTGGGCAGTGCGTGGTTATGTACTCATGTGGCAGCGGCGGCTGGCACTCCAACCGTCTCTTCCTCTTGTTTCTCTCTCTGCAGAAACTGAATTCTGAAAACATTTCTTTTTCTTTTTTTTCTTTTTTTTGTTTTCAGAATCTCCATTGCAGATCTAGCCCACCTTAGATCTTACAAGAGATCTCTGCTTCACGGTCTAGCGAATCCTCCTTTTCCTCTATCTGGTTTGAGTTTTGCTAAAGGCGGCAGACCGTTCTTTTTTTAAATGTGCTTCCTTCCTTAGAAAACCAACAACCACCACGCCGGAGCTGCCGGTTGCACTGCTCTGGAGATGCGTTGCAGGCATGGTTCAAAATTGCTACGTAGCGGCCACATTATCGGCCGTAGCGGTTGATGCTGCTATGGTCTAAAACCTAGTAATCTAAGCAATTTTAATTTAAAACACTATTTTTCCTATTTCTTGTCCTTAATGGCCTTTCCTAAAGTTGTCAATACACCTTATATGGTTCCAAATCACTAAAAAACAACACAAAATTGGCTGCTACACAATATTCAAAAAATTTTAACGCTTGAAAATTTCACACCGCTACGCTGCGATGTATTGCCTCAAATGCCATGCATCACCGCTACGTAGCGTTTTGGCCATTGGTCGCTATGCCCACTGCAATAACTATTTTGATCCTTGGTTGCAAGCGGCGGGGATCCAAACATATGGACGGTGGCGTGAACATTTTTGGTTGGGCAATGCTCTTTGATGGTGAGGTTGGAATGGGAAAAAGCAGGGTTTTGAAAGATCCCAATCTTTTTCCTCCCTTTACTTTTTCCCTTGAAACCAACGAGGGCAACCCTTTTCAAATTCGGAAAATATGGATCTACCCCTCTTCTTTAAAACTCCAATGTCCCAAACCAAGCACCCTTTTTCTTCTTCTCCGACTCTGGTGACTGTCGTCCAGCAGAAATTGGAAGAGGGCACTGACCCTTTGTCTTCTTTTTTTTCCACCAAGCAGAAAATCGCCCAAACTCTCTTTGTTGCGGCAAAAACGAGAACCGAGAGTCCTCTTGAGATTTTCTACAGAAAATCATGGCCCACCTTCCGAATTTGTGCCCTCATTGAATTTGTGATCTGAAACCCTCTCTTTGATTCTCGAATCACTGGCCGAAACAATAACTTGAGCTCTTTCTTCTCCGGTTTCTTCTATTTTGCAAAAGACCATGCCGAGTCTGGATCTGTGTGCAGGGGAATGTAACCCACTCTGATACCAAATGATACAGACCCTATTGTTAGGGTTTTGTGAAAAGTGTTGAAGCATGATAAAAAGTCTTTGCAGAGACTTTCACACGATGATGCACCTCAAAGGGAACAAAACCCACAAATATTATTAATCTTTTCAACAGTGAGATCCAACCTCTACAGGGCTTCTATAAATAAGGGGGAAAAAATCTTAGGGGCTAAGATTCATAATCAAACTAGGAAAGTAGGCAAATCAGAAACTATCCTAATTACAACCAATTAAATAAAATTAGAAAAGCCACTAACAGCGCATTAGGGAAATAATAAAATCCGTAAACCATACTGGGCCCCATATATGGGCTGCAGGTCTGTCCTGCATTGCATCCTAAGGCCAAAAAAAGATTAAAAAAAAAAAAAAGTAAAGGGCCGTAAATATTGCTTAAACCAAGTCACATGCCTGTCACTTTTAGATATCTTTGATCCCAATACCAAAAGATTTTTTAATTGTTGGCATTTTTGTATCACAGCTTTATGGCTTATTACCTAAAATGGAATAGGACTGTGATTGCATGAAGATTGAAGAAACAGGTCCATCTTGTGCTTGGAATAACTGTGGGAATGGTAATAATGAGCACCTTGCCTACACCAATTCCCCATCAAATTAGAGGAAACCTGTTCCCTAGCTGGTGTCCTATGAAACTTGTTTGTGCACTGATCCCTCTTCACTTTATCTTTTGCGATGGCATTAGAAGTTTCTTCATTCAGTAAATGCATCCATAGTGTTCGAATTTGTGTTTGCCCTTCTGTAATGGAACAAATCTTTATTTTACAACCAGTCTACTAAAAAATATGCTGCATTAGGCATCTAGAAGCAATTCTGATAACTTAGGGAAAGATGTACTTAATGCTAGAATTGTCCAGAAAAGTTGGTCCCATTTCTCAGGAGTCCTTATGAATAAGACTGGTTGCAGAAGAATTGGCAATGGGTTCGGTTGGTTACAAGTTGGGTTGATTACTGAGGTTATTATGAAGTATGGACCCAACCTATACATGACCCATTTTATTGATCAGGTTTGAAATGTTAACCGAACCCTGAATTACCAAGATAGCTCATGTTGTGTTAGTGGGTTGGGGAACAACGGACCATCGCAAATTGGATTGGGTCATGTTGATGAGTTGGAGAGCAAGCATGTTGAACTACCCAAACATGACATGGTTAGTATTCAGGTCGGAAATGTCTAGCTGAACCCTGAATTGTGCACTGTCATGTTTGGGTTGGTTGGGAAAATCTACTGCTAGGTTGCATGCACAAATTGTCCCCTTCTGTTGTTCAGCTGGTATTGGTAAGGGACGTGTAGTGTAAGTGGGTTCATGAGTTCGAGTCGTGGGAAAAAATAAAAAAGTTTCCTGTTTCTTGTTGTTCTTCGAATGAAGATAGGTTTCAAAAAGAGTTGGGAGTTGGTTTTCCTTTCCCACTCTCTCCCCCTCCAAACCACCCCCCTACTCTCTTTAGCATCTCCAACAGAAAATTTTGATTAGAAGGCTATATGGTCTGGATGTCTATGAACTGGGCCCCACCTTCTGTAGACTGTAGCCCCCCAATTCATTGGTTTGAACGATCACAAGTCTTACCGTCTGATTGTGAGGTACCTTGCAAGCAACTACAAAGGTTAACTGGTTAGTGGTTGGATTTCGTACAATGTGACTGGATGCCACTGTGTGGCCACAGAGCATGCTGCTATAGAGTTCATTTGGCAGTGCGTTGCCCTACACATTCCCCTTCATTTTCCACCTTGGGTAAGTGTGCAGGTGGCTTTCATTTCCCATACAAACAGAAAAAGTTCTGTTTTGCAAAAAAAAAAAAAAAACCGGTTTGGTTCCACACAAAATATGCCCGATTCGTTCTCTTTAATCTTACCTGATGCTTGGCTTGACAGATACAAGAACCCAAAGCCGGACTGGTCAGTCTTCCGTGAAGCAAGTTTTGGTCATGGTGAGCTAAAGATTGTAAATTCAACTCATGCGTTTTGGAGCTGGCACAGGAATGATGACGATGAACCAGTGCAATCAGACCATGTATGGATAACCTCCTTGGTGAATTCTGGATGCATCCTCAATGAGAAGAATGACTTCAGGAAGACCCTCATCTCTCCTTAGGAAGGATTTCCACAATGTTGACAGCAATAATAGCATGAAATCCAAAATTGTGAGAGTTCTTCATTTGTGTATGTAGATATATATTATATATATTGATAAACCTGTAGGTGGATTAGTCTCTATGTATTTGTAACAGTTCTGAAATCAGAACCTGTAGGTGGATTAGTCTCTATGTATTAGCCGGACTGGTCAGTCTTCCGTGTGCAGCTGTATTTGTAACAGGTCTTAGACCCTTTGATGTGCTTTTTAAGCCTCAACATTGTAGCATGTTGGCTTTTAGTTGCCTTCTTAGTTAATGAGCTCTGTTTGTATTTTGTGTCTTTTAAGTTTGTGGTAGATGACAATGTTCATTTTAAAAGGGTAAGGTATTGCACTGTTAATAATCATTAGGACTCTTTTGTATGCATTATTATCCTATGGTTGGGTCTATGAAGGGTTGGGTCGATAGTGATCCTAAAGGGGCATGTTTGTGTGAGACAGTTGCCGCAGTATTTTCTTCCACACTGATTTTGTTTTATGCAGTTTCCAATTCTACTTTTTGGTTGGTAAAACATTTACCATGGTGAAGTGTTTGTACCTCTTCTTTGGTTCTCCACCTAATTGGAGTTGAATTTGCTTTTCAGAAATGCTTTCACCTCATACCGTGGACATTGCAGAAAACTTTACATGGACCAACAGAAAACCATTCTCCCTCTGAAAGCATTTTCATTTTTCTATGGATAATATTCCATACAGACATATGTCAGTGAACGTTTCGTTGAAGTGGAATTCTACAAAGGATTCTGCAAAATCTTCAGGTGGCATGTCCATTAGAGAGAAACCAATGCTCAGATCTTTCCCACACTGAATGTTTCATGTTCTGATACTCTGGTTGTCTGTAGGTCGTTCTGAGGTTGGGCCAGCACGGATTAAGCAAATGAGTTGGCCCTGGGCTTGAATTGCAAGGCTGAAAGCTTGATATGGGCCTGGATGTTAGATTTAATAGCTAAATGACTGGGCTTCAACTTGCTTCAGTATTGGCGACTCGTCTCAGTCATGCACAGATGACTCATTGTGTACCTGTAATCCACTCGATGAAACCGACCTAACAGTTTGGGCTGGGACATACCAAAGGTGGGCCATGTGATGGGCGGTCTGGACCTCATCACATGGCGAATGGGAAATAACTGCTCCCTAACATTATATGGACTTGTCATATTAGATATAGATACTCTTCAAAAATAAGAATAAATAACAACAATGGTAGAAACATGCTGATTATGCAGGCCAACATATTTGATACCAAATGTCCACCATTGATTACAATATGTTGATTGCCTGATCCAATCCAACAAAAGACAATTATAACAGTATTTCGACACACAGCCACCAAATCATGGTTGTAAACGAACCCAAGTATGCTGGCCCAACTTATAATCCAATCGATACAAATATAAATAGCATTCATAATACGCAACCACAAACCAATCCTCATCCCATGCCTGTAACTTAGTTCAAAGCACAAGTAAAATCCAACGCACACCAATATACAATAGCATTGCCTGCCTCTTGCTCTATTTGAGGGAACCTGCAATATGAAGATAGATGCTTGATTAGACTGTCGCTGCAAATCAACGAGAAACAATTTCAAATGCGTGGTTGATTCACGCTTACATTTTGTCAATCACTAAATCAGTTCTTAAGGTTCAAGAATCCTCAGCAAAAACTTTATTCCAAGGACAAAAGAATGTAACTTGTAACAAAACGATTTCCACCGTGAAATACTTTTGTGCCTCTTGATTTAGACCGTAGATGGTTTTCCACCTTTTGGATCTGAATCTACTTTCTGTTATTTGCAGAAAACTCTTTCAACTCGAAAAATGAAAATTGCAGAAAATGTTTATACGGGACTATGGAAAATATTTATCCCCTAGAAATCATTATTATTTTCTGAAAAACGAAAAAACCGAACTATTCTCATGTTTCCCACCTTGAATGTTGCATGTTTTGAAATTCTAGTTCATTCAGGGCTATTCAATTTGCGAAAGAGTTGGGCCTGGGCCTGGGCCTGGGCTTTGGTTTTAAGCATGAATGGTAGACATAAACCCAAATGACTGGCTTTGACTACCTTCAGCCTGCCTAGTCATCTCAGGCACCCACAAGTAATTGACAGGTGGGCTCCTTACCCCAGTGGTAAGGAGTTGGGCTCTTATTGGGGAGGTCAGGGGTTCAACCCCCACCTCCCCACTATATTACCGCATGTGTATATGCGGGCTTTCCTTCCCAGATGTGCCGGGCTTCCTACCCACTTCGTGGGCTTCCTTCCCGTTGTATCGGGCTCTCAAAAAAAAAAAAAATAAAAGGTCCCAGCCACCGTAGCTAGGGTAAAAAAAAAAAAAAAAGAACGAAGTAATTGACAGTATAAGAAAAACGTCAATGATCCTTATTGATTGCACACTTCTGATCCACATGATTATATCCGAGGTTGGCCTTGTGATGGGTGGTCCAGACATTGTCACGTTTTGTATGGGAAAATAACTACCCCTTAGCATCAGAAATGCTTGACAAACTTGCTACTCTTTAGAAAAAAAAAAAAAAATGCAGATCATGACATTCTGTGGATCCAACAAACGATAATAAAGCAAACTGATGCAGCCCGAGACAGTTGATGGCAAATTTGTACCCTTGATTACCCATGATTCAACAAATGACTATTTCGACACATGACAATAAGAAAAGGGCTTTTTGAGTAGATATTCTGTATTCGTAGGCTCTAAGATAACCTCGTTTCGATTTATATTGAGGGAGATGTAGCCCCTAAAGGGTTACCGATAAGCTTTTTAGAAGGGTAAACTGTGTTGTGTCCATAGAAAAACCTCTATAGTACATATTCTTGAGTTTTCGGGGTGTGGGGGGTGCATGCCCATGCCTGACTTGGTATTTTTGACCTTTTCATAAATCTTTAAAAAAAATTTTTTTGATCCGGAGTGCCATGCCCGCATTAGATTGTGGTATTTTTTTTTTCTTCTTGTCTATCCTGCTCTTTTGATATGTAAATTTGAAGTAACTTGTGTCATTTTCTTCGTTTAGGAGACCTGGAGACCTGGACCTGTTCTCATAGTCTTCTCACTTGCCGTAGTCATTTTTCTCGATTTTTCATTTTCCATGAATCTTAAGTTTTTCGTGAAATCCATTTTCATACTTTTCTAAGATTCTTTTTCCTGCCTCTTTTTCTTTGTCAAATTTGTATGTATACGAAAATCCCATATTAGGAATAGGTATTTTGAAGATTCTAGAGATTAAGGATATATTTTAAAAATATTGGATTCTATTGAATGTTAGACAGAAGTCTCCAATTAGGAATACATATCTTTAAAAAAATTTGGAGATTGACTTGGCCCATGAATGATGTGGCCCCTATCAATGAACGACGTGTGGATGCCTATATAGACTTGCGAGGAAGCTCCAAATCCCAAACGAAGCTCACGTCAGAAGATGATGTAATTGTGCTCAATGTAATGTTAGTCAGTTGCATGGAATATAATAAGTTGTAGACTTTTATGATGTCAACTTATTCAATGTGTGATTTAACAATTGTATGATCCTATTTTTGGGGTCTTTAATGATGTAATCAATATCCACCATTCTATATGGTCGATATCGACCATTTTCACTGAAGACAGAAGCTAATGCCATCCAAATTAAGATGTTCTGTACTAACAGAAATGATTGATAGCGACCATTTTCACTGAAGACAGAAGCTACTGCCTTCCAAGTTAAACTGTTTTGTACTGACAGAAAATGTTGATAGTCCATTTTCACCAGAACCACATCTAGCGCCCTAGAATACAAGAAATTGAACCAATCTCCAGCAAATGGCAACCGATAAAGTGGCTAATAGTAAAAGCTTAAAGATTATCGTTTTGGAGAAGACAAAAGAGGGAGAAAGAGAAGGGCAGGAAGAAGGAAGAAAATGAAATGTTACATAGTTACACTGGTTTGGGTTCTTTCTGTGACTGTCAATATCAACCATCCCCCAAAAAAAAAAACTTATAAAAAAAAAGAACTGGGTCCCCCCCCCGCCCCCCCCCCCCCCCCCGGTCCAATGTGATACTCGGTCCTAGAAGGCCGCATATAGGGTCCTACGGGGATTTTTTCCGTAAATCCCTCTATATATATATTATGAAACAGCTTGATAACAATATTGCTCAATTGCTAATTGATCTTAATCAACCAGTTCATTTTAACTATATAATTATTGTAAGTTCTCTCCACAAGAAGCTCGGTAACTCCTAATTACTCCTCCGCTATTCTCTAATATGTAACGGTTCTGCTCTTCCTTTCATGATAATTTGATGTTGGATATTTTCTAAAAACCAATAATTAAAAAAAATAAATTTTAAGAGGCACTTGAGACTTGAGTGTCTTTTCAAGAATATTTCAAATTTTATGTTTTTTATTTAATTTTTGTGCCTTTTGGATGTGATGTGCCTTTTAGGTCATTCATGAGTGCATATGACCCGTTTTCAATAGTTACTTTCAACTCTATAAATTAAAGTGATTTTTAAAGGGTTTTTTTTTATTTATAAAACACTCAAAATATAGAGACTATAGAGTTTTCTTCATATATATATTTTTAATTTTTAAAAAATTCCATAATTTTTATTTTAGTATGTAGACTTCGAATCAAAGTTGGCCATTGTATCCTAGGGACAAGATTTCATCAAAGCTACCTGCATGTGAGAAATTGTTGTCATTAAGAAAGCATCTTAATTGATTTGTTTTGCCCATTTTCTATTACTTTCTTACTCAATTTCTCGCATTCACTTTTATTCACTAATTATTTATTCTAAATTTTTTTTATTTTATGATTGCACATACTTCATAAGTAATTTCCCCAATAGTTAGCCACGAGTCTGTCAAGGAATAAAAAGTACAGACTAATATAGGCAAAAACTAAACATTGCACAAATCTCAGAGATGAGCGAGTTTGGAATAAATTAATTTCCCCCACTAGTTCCAAATAAAGAAACGTATATTACGAGGAATATCTCAATATATACTCTGGTATACGATACATCTAACCAAATTTCCTTTAAACTCTAATTTAGAAGTTAAGAGTGGGCTACAGTCAGGACCATCCTTCTATGTCGATAAATCAATCTCCCTTGATGTTTAGAGTCTCACCCTCTGTGATACAATATCACTTTGAGAAATTAGGTGGTTGTTCACTACAATTTATACTTCATTTACCCCAATATTACATGTTCCCATTGACATTTGTTGATGAAATAAGTATCTCGATTGGTTGGTATCATACATCTTATATAAACATATCCACAATATATACTCGGATCGAGAAAATGATGACAATACCCATGATTTGTGATCCGATCTAATAGATGACGATATAATATCCACACAATCTATGATCTGATCAGTGATGTAATATCCACAATGCAGTTTGTATCCAATCAAGGATACCTATGGTCTGTTTGGCATTCTTTTACTGGGTTGTTCCCATGTTCTCATGAGATGAAAATTGTGAAATACGTTTGGTTTTATCCTAAAAGCCGTTTCCAAAGATCAAAGAAACATGGCTTGTTGGAGCAAGAAATTAAAAACGATTGGTAATTATCTTTTTAAGAAACATCTTTGAGGCAATGCGGAACTTTGTGGCTATAATTTTTTCATTTTATAGCTTCCATTTTTTCTCTTGGTTTTTGGTTGCATGTGGGATTGGAACGCAGTTGCCCTATCACACACTCATCTCTCTCTCATCATATAACCCTCCCTCTCTCATACACATGGATTTACACAAGTGAGATGATGACGTTGCATGAGTGGGCACATAGGTGAGCAATTGAGGTTGATTTTTCTCCACTGGGCAATGCCCCCATGTCCTCCAAGATTACAATTTGAGTTAATTAGCAAAAGTTTCCTCATAGATGTCTTGTAAGGCCTCCGGTCCATCAACTTTTCCTCTAAGGCATGTAGTCCATGTAGCTTAGACATATTTCGACGAGAGGTCCCTAGATACACCACCTCATGGCTAGAGGTCCCTAAATAAGCCACCTCATACATTTTCATGATTGATTTGCCCTTTCAACTGATTATGCATAATATTTTAAAATTTAAAATTTAAAATCTTCCATTCTCCCTCTTCTTCTTTTTCAATCCAGACATGGGCAGAACCTAGCCAAAGCCCTTTTCTTCTTCTTCAAGTTATAGGTTCTTATTCGTCTATTTGCTACAGCTGATTCGACTGCGCCGATCTTGGGTGGGCCACACTAATCGATTTCCTGCAGAAATCCGAAGTCGCAGGGAATTGCAGAAGAACAGAGGATCGGGTCTATTGCAACAGAATGATCGGAGAAGGGATTAGAGGATTTGGTGGTGAAATGGGCATTGCCGGAGAAGAAGCGACGCCGTTGCTCGTCACCTTGCCATCGTCGTCGTGGAAGAAGAAGACCGCTATAGAAGTTGTCTTTAAGCCCAGGTTTCTGTTACAAAAAACCATACCGGACCGAACGAAAAACCCATATCTCTGCCACTACTGTATTCACCGTCGCCGGTTGGCATCACCGCCGCTGCTACTCGCCGCCGACTACCGTCGTCCTACTTGCGCTACGCCATCACCGAAGAGGAAGAAGGAAGGCAGCAGTTGCCTCCATCGGTCCTGGTTGCAAATCAGAACACGAAGAAGAAGAAGGAGGTCCTGAGTGGGTTTGTTTTAGGTCGGTTCTGACCTGAGCTGACCCTCGCCTCAACTAATTCTTTCAAATCTCCGTTGTAGCAGTTGTCGATGTTCTTCTATGGAAGCGACAAGATGTCGGGATTTGTCTTTTCATGGTTTCAAGCACCCTATGGTCAAATTTATTTGATTTTTTTTTAATTTTTGCCAAATTTATTTGAGTTTTGCGTAAATTTATCTAAGTTCTGAAACATTTATCTAAGTTTTAGATAAATCTATCAAAGTTTTTTGCTATTTATCTGAGTTCCAGAACAAATTTATCTGAGTTCTAAATAAATCTATCTGAGTTTTTGGCAAATTTATTTGAGTTTTTGAAAAATATAGGTGAGTTTTCAACAAAATTATCTCCATTTTAAAATTTTTAACTGAATTTTTGAATGAATATTTCTGTGTTTTTGGAAAATTTATTTGTATTTTCTTAGATCTATTTGTGTTTTTGAAATTAATTTGTGTCTTTTGAAATTTATTTATATTTTTAAAAATAAATTTAACTAAGTTTTTGACAAAAATACTTGAATTTTTTCTTGATTTTTCACTAATTTGAAAATTTAGGTTATATTAGTTTTTGCAAATGTATTTTCATTTTTTAATTTTATTTACGTCTTTTGAAATTTATTTGAGTCTTTTAAAATTTATTTACATTTTTTTTAAATTTATTTGGATCTTTTGAAGTTGATTTTCATCTTTTGAAATTTATTTATATTTTTTGAAACTTATTTGGATCTTTTGAAATTTATTGGTGTCTTTTTAAATTTATCTACGTTCTTTTGAAATTTATTGATTTTTTTTAATTTATTGCGTTTTTTGAAATTTATTTACGTTATTTTGAATTTTATTTGTGTATTTTTAGAATTTATTTGAAAATCTCATTAATGAGATTCCATTAATCATGGTCAATTAAATGGTAGTTGACCATTATTAATGGGATATCCCACCAATCATGAGATATGATTTTAAAAAATGGTAAATTAGACATATCAGGTATGAGAATGTGTTAGATGACCTTTGGCTGCATGACTTTTTTTTGTGGACTGTTTGTAACAAAGTCATACTTTGAGGGACCTCTGACCAAACACCCTTTATAATTTTGCCAAAAGTTATTATTTCTAAAAAGTGAAGTCAGTAGAATTCCTAAAAGTGGGTCCAATGTTCATGATCATAGAAGGTGGCCCACTTTGTAATTCTTAAAGGCGGGTCGCATGTTTCTAATAACAAATTATAGGCTTGCATTCTACATACTACAAAGGTGGGCCCATATTGTAAATCTTGTAAAAGTATACCCAATGTTCTAATTCCTAAAGGTGGGGTCAATGTTGCAAGTTTAAAGGTGAGTCTCATGTATAACGATTCCTACATTGATTTAAGTCCCATAGGTGGACCCACATTTTAAAAAATGGTGGCTCGTGTGAAATTCTTGTAAGAGTGGGCCCCTTATATATATAATTTTAATATTTATGATGAGTTTATGAATATTTATAATGAAAGTAAATTCAACAATGTTATGTTGTTACCAAAACTAGTTCCACATAGCACATTTTTAAAGGAACAATTTGACATAATGTTACCAAACAAGTTCTTCATAGAACAATCTCAAGACAACCCGATCTTAGCATAAAACCAAAAACAACAAAGGAACGGTGTGGGGCCTGCACCATTAAGAGATACTAACACAAGAGGATGCATCGTTATTTTATTTATCAATTAATGATTCAACACATACTTTAGCCTTTAGTTGTACATAAGTATATATAAGGGAAAAAAGTAGCATACCTACCTGTACTTTGGCCTTTTTACAGTGTACCCCTGTACTTAGGTATTTTGGACTAAATCTACCTGTAGTTTTAGTTGACATGCAAAATGAACGGATTCTGTTAGTATTAACGGTGTAGGTCATATAAAATGTGTTTGGTGCATACTGATGCCAAATTACTTGCCCAAAAAGACCTATTTGCCCCTAAACCAGCGTATAAATTAAAATGGAAATGCATAAGAGCAACTATTAGTCATTTTTTCTCTAGCCATATCAAATGGCTTCCTCTCAAAACTCTTGTACTCATTGTTCTCATGGCCAAAACTTTCAACTTGATGGTGAAATTCGTTACTGTCACTGCAGGCATGGGGATGCTTTGAGAACTTCCCGAACACAGCGCAACATGGGGAGGAGGTTTCTTGGCTGTGCACTATATGAGGTTATGCTGTCAACCATCTGATTGTTCTTCTTGATGTCTGGTCAACCATGCTAATATTAATATTTTTTTGTTTCAATTTTTTTTCAAATCTAGCCAGCGTGTGGATTTTTTGAATGGGTTGATGGAGGAATTGATCAAGTACAGAAGCTATTAGATAAGATTGATGTATTGGAGAAGGAATTGAAGATAACTTGTCGAAGGGAAAAATGTTACCTATGTGTGTTACTGTGGACTTGGGCTGTAATTTTTTTTTTCATGTGTTACCTACTTGTGGCTTGGTTCCCTATATATGGGTTGGAATTACCATGATCATATGTATCAGTTCGAATATTTTAATGAAAATGGGTTGGTGAAGTTTACTTGTCAATGCATGCTTTGTTCACTCCTTATTTTGCTCTGAACTTTAATGAACCTACAATAAGAAAATCATCATCATCCAAACACTCAATCCAAACAATAAAAAAGGGTCATCTATATTGCTCCAAACAGTCATCATCATCCAAACAGTTTTTTCAAATAGTCAATAACAAACTACATCAAGTTTTCTTAAAACACCATCGTCACCCAAATAGTCATCTATGCTGCTCCATAATCAAAGTTACAACATCATCAAGACAAAAGTTTTTTAAAACAGAACCAGGATAACATCTTACAACATCATCCAAACAATTTTTTTTTAAAATAGAATCAACATAACATCAAGCTGTTGAGCTACCTTTTCCTGCTCCAATCCTCCCTCTACCTCTAGGTGTTGATGTAGACCTCACTGCTTGTAACTTCCCTCTACCACTGTTATTACTTGCTGATGAAAGTGGTTGTGAAGCTAGCATCGTCTTAGAAGAAGCTTGCCTGACTCTCCCCTAATCAATCAAAATCTTCAATACAGTAGTGAGTAAATGCATATAATCTAGTTAGAAGTATAAAACATGGGTGAAAACACTGTACCCTGTGTGCTGGAATGGGCTAAGAATTTGGCTAAGAAGGTGGCATGGGCTGTGATGCTGCCATGGGCTATGATGTTGGCTGAGAAGCTGCCATGGGCTGTGATGCAGAATGAAAGAGTCTTGAATTTGGATGCACTGGTCCTTTGCAGGACCTGGCATTATGGCATGTTTTCAAGCATCTAGCACAAGTCATTGTTCTGTTCCTTCTGGAAACTCTATTGGAACTATGTAACTTATTTGATTCCCTCCTCCTCAACTTCTTTGGCCTACCTACAGGTCTTCTATACAGTGGAGGAGCAACTGGTTCCATTCCACTTTGTACCCAATCATGCATGCCAGGTACAACGTGTGTCATACTACTATATGCCTTCAAATACATTCCTTTGTTGTAGCATTCATGAATATAATCTTCAGGCTTATCTTGATTCATGTATATACATGTTATAGCATGCTTACAAGGTATCCCAGTAAAATCCCACATTTTGCATAAACATGTTCTACTCTCAATGTTCACAACAAAAGTTTTGGTAAAACAGTTCACCTCAAACTCACCTTTGCCTGACCAGTAGAGAAAACAATGTTTGCTATCATTCTTATTTTTTTCCAACTTCTCCAATATCGCAGGACAGACTATCCCATCATATTTGGTCATTCCTTTCAACTTCACTTGAGTTTTGGTCATAAGCTTCCTCCTAACACACTCAAGCAAACCAACTATTGGTTTCTCCCTAGTTTCAAGTATGTAACTATTGAAAGACTCACAGAGGTTGTTTGTTAATGCATCACATTTAGCCCTTGTAGAAAAATGAGATCTGGCCCACCTGTTTGGATTAGCAGCTATCAGCCAATTATGTGTAGTCAGGTCCATCTCTTTCACCCTCTGCATGTGACTATCAAATTCTCTAAGTGATCCACTTGATGCTGCAACCCACATAGCATCTTTCAACAATTTGCCTCTAAACAATTTATTGAAGTTATCATACATATGCCTCAGGCAGTGTCTGATTTCAACAGTAGGAACTACTATCTCAAATGCTGCGTCAAGCCCTATCTATCTATCAGACAAAAAAATCCAGCCCATGTCATCCCCATTTCCAATTTCATCAATTAATGATTTCAAAAACCAAGTGCATGAGTCCAAATTTTCAGCCTCTACAACAACCATTGCAATTGGAAACATATTTTCATTCCCATCTTTACCCAGTGCAGCCAACACTTGTCCACCATAACTACCTTTGAGGAAGCACTCGTCTAGACCAATTATGGGTCTACATCCACTCAGGAACCCTACCTTTTCTGCCTCATAACAGACGTACAATCTCTGGAAATTTGGAATTCTATCCATGTGAAGTCTTTGTGTCACCACAAATATCCTTGTGTTGGGATTGTACTTCTAGACAGTGACACAATAGTCCCTCAATCTAGTGTACTGGACTTTGATATCTCCAGAGATGTTATCTAATGCGTTCCTCTTGGCTCTATACAACTTATCCTTCGACAAATCCACCTTCAGTTCTTTTCTCAACTCCTTTTGAATTGCAGGAATTGACCATTTCGGATTGTCACTCATTCTCTGCTGGTATTTAACAGCTATATAGCTGGAAGTTACCAAGTGATTCTCAAACCTCATACCACATGCATGTTTGGGATTGAATGTCTTAATTTGAAATGTCTTCTCACCCTGCATGGGTGATGCATGAATCCTAAATCTGTTAGATTGTGTGGTATCAATCCATCAGTTGATGTAATAAATTGATTAATTCCTTTATTTATCAATAAAATCATGCTTTCATTTCATGAGATGAATGGTGTTTATTACTTAATGAACATGACCAATACATATGACATAATGATTCATGAGATGAACCGGGTCTCATTAGTATATTAGATGTGATATATGTATATGGATGAGATCCACATGCGGGAGACATGTGTCACAAATCTTATACTTAAAATATCTTCACAACCAGTGATGAGACTGGGCATCTCATCTGATAAGGTTGCAGCACTTTGATCACTATGAGATAGTGTGATTTGTCTCGATCATTAGAATGAAAGATTCTGGATCACGGTGCTGGTACATTTGATGTATTGAAGGATCATGAGAAACACCTTATGAAATACTGCCTCGATTTAAGGACTGCTCTCATAATTCCCTAGCAATAGGCTCTCAATCCTGAGACATTAATGAACTCGAGTTTTTATCTATTCATTTGCTTTGAGTCACCAATAAGTGAGGCCAACTGTAGGTCAACACCTCGGCGTCTTGGGTATGTGGTAGTAGGACTGTGGGAACATACAATAATCAAGATGGAATCTATCTACATTATCCCCTTGTGCCAATTAATGGATTTATCATTAGTAAGTGCGCACCCATCTCGATTAAGAGTTAATTGGATGGTACTGATGATCACTGTGATTAATTGGGGCTCAAGGATAATAAGATGTGGATCTAAGATTGGATGAGACAGATTTATTCCAATTGATCCATGGATATTGATAAAGGGGCCTACTTGTGGTACTGTGGAAGTTTAGGGTCTTCATTGTAATTTATTCCTAAGACTGGAGTGAAATTGCATTTATATAGTGGTGTTATTTGCAATTAACTGTGAGCCCGGATTGCACATGAGATGTGGGGTCGCTTGTCCCAATTGGAGCCAGCTTTCTAAAGAATCCCTAGTGGTCCCCACGCTAGCCCAAGTATTAGAAAGATTCTATTCTTACTTAAACTCTAATAGGAAAGAATTAGAAACTTGTTATTTCTATTTGAATTGAGACTTCTAATAGTGGTAATAGTAGCATGAGAAGTTACTAATTTGTATGGTAGTGAGACTTCTTATGCAATTAGTAAGAAAAGTAAGAAAAGGAGGTTGCATGAGGACTATATAAGGGGAAACACCCCTTGGACCTCCAAGACACACAACCCACGCCCAAGAACCTCTAGTGCAAGTGTTGCACTACTCTTCTTCTCCTCTTCTCTCTTCTAGTTGTCTTCTAGTTCCTTAGAGTTTCTAGTAGGGTTTTCTCTTGGAGATCCCATACATCTTCTTGAGGAAAGAGATCTGATAGAGGGTCATAGCGTGGAAGACAACAAGGTCTAGGAGATCTAAAATTGCTTCAAGAAGAGTTCTTGTTCTAGTTGATTGTCTTCTCCTCAATTAGAGCAATACCGGGCTCCAAAGGTATAATATGTTTCTCCTCTTGTGGTAGATTATTTTGTTGCATGTAGTTGCTGATTTCTATCTTCTAGATATGTTATATTACTGTACATGATTGATGAAAGGGAGGGATTGCATCCTGGATTGGGTTATAGCCTTCTGAATAGTTGATCCCTGAGTCAAGTGGGTCAAAAAGTTTTGAAAACCTATCCACGAGGCCCACCTACTTCCAACAAAATCCATAATCAAATTTACAAACAGCCATGATTCTCTTGTTCTCATTTTCCAAATATTTAATGTTATAGCCTTGCCTTACAATGCATTCAACAAGTGCTTGTCTGAAAACTTGTGGACTTGAAAATATCATACCCAACTTCAGTTGAGGATTCTCCATATCAGTCAACTCATTAAACTCAGGCCATTTAGATCTGTTGTTCTCATCAGATGAGCTGCACAAAGAGTGAAGATCATCCCCATCCTCATCATTTAGTAACCCAATTCTCATCAATTGGTACTTGTTGTTTTCCTTTCTGCACCTCTTCCACATTCTCAGAAGATCCTTTGAAGATATTCGCATCTTCTGGCTTCTCAACATCCTCATATAACTTCGGTTGCTCATCAGGATCTAATCTTTTCTCTTCACTTTCAACCTCACTGCCATCATCTAATTGATGCTGCTAGTTTTGATCATCCTCAAAATCAGGATGCGAACATTAGAGTCATCATGACCAGCACTTGTCTGATTTTGGCCATCATCATCACTGCCTTCATCAATAGAAGTTTCTTCCTCAACATCAGGATGGTGATGAACATTAGAGTCATGATGATGACCATGTGTCTGATTTTGGTCATCATCACTGGCTTCATCAGCAAAAGTTTCATCCTCAACATCAGTAGCATAGTCCTCCTCACAGTGCAGTTTCCTACTAGCTGATGCTACTTCTACTGCAGGTAACTGCTTCAAGGGACCTTTAATGTGAATATTTTGCATCAAGAACTTCCCCTTAGGTGATGCTACCATCAAAGGTTCATGTCCCCTCTTTACATAAATAGTCAACACCTCACTGTCTTTATAATGTTATAATAGAACAACTACATCCCTGTTTGATTCAATTTGCCTCAGACTACCATCAAAATCCAATCTTGACACCTTAAAATACATTGAACTGTTCCCTGGGTACCCTAATTCTATCACATAATCCCTGAACTAAAAAACTGATGCTTTATCAATATCAAAATCCCTGACTTCAATAACCACACCCCCCAATGTATACACTATTTGGTGGGTCTGTAAAATAACCACCATGGTGGAATTGAATTGTAACTTCATCAAAAATTTGCATGTAAACGACAATTATTTGAGGCAAATTCATGTACAATAACAAAGAAAAATCCATGTGTCACAAAACCATATGATTTCTAAGATAAGAGAGAGGGCACCATGAGTTCAAACCTTATACCGATTGAGAAAAAAAGTTAATATGTAATTTCATATAAGCAAATAGCTTATCTAACATATGCATATAATTTCTCCTATCCTTAAAAAGAAAAATAATATATCAAGCCATGGCCAATTGTATCAAATGGATGTTAGGTCCATTATATCAAGCCATGGTCCATCTCTTTCATCTCTCTCTTTTCTGGTCCTTCAGTCCATGGTGCCAATCAATGAAATTTAAAAGAGTGCAGATCTCACTCTTGCATCATAAAAGAAGGGCCAACTAAACAAATGGTTCAGATGCAATTTACCCATCTTAAAGATGGGCCCCACAAAATGGCATCTTTGTTCTCTCTCTCTCTCTCTCTCTCTCTCTCTCTCTCTCCTTCCTTGTCTTCTTCTTCTTCAACCTTCACACCCACATACTATACATCAAGCCATGGTTAGTTGTATCAAATGGGTGTTGGGTCCATTATATCAAGCCATGGTCAGTTATACCAACCCATAGTCCATCGCTTTCATATCTCTCTTTTCTGGTCCTTTAGGCCATGGTGCCAATCAATGGAATTTAAAAGAGCACAAATCTCACTCTTGCATCATCTGAGAAGGGCCAATTAAACAAATGGTTCAGATGCAAGTTACCCATCTTAAAGATGGGCCCCACAAAATGGCATCTTTGTTATCTCTTTCCTTGTCTTCTTCTTTTTCAACCTTCACACCCACATACGGTATATCAAGCCATGGTCAGTTGTATCAAATGGATGTTGGGTCCATTACATCAAGCCATTGTCAGTTATATCAAGCCATGGTCCATCTCTTTTCAGTTATATCAAGCCATGTATGACTGCCACAAAAGAGACTTTCTCACTCACTTCATCCTTAATTACCAGAACCAGATCCAATACCTAATCATCGAGACCCACCTCAGATATAATAACAGTGCAGACAATGGATATCCCACAAGGTGTGACTGTGGTCCCCTCCATGTGTGACTGCCACCATGGATGTCCCACAAAAGTAGCAGACAGGTACGATTTTTATTCTACCAACATTCAAGCAGGAACAATAAACAAAAGAAACAGATTTTTCAAGAGGGGACCATTTTCAATAAACATCTCTTTGATGGCAACGAAAGGTCCTACACTTTTCAAGGCTTCTAAAAATTACAAAAAAACCATCCCCATTCACTATATGAGACAAAGAAATGGTCACTTTTCTAATTCAAACTTCACATTAATCATGGACGTCGGACAACCCTCAAGCAACTGTAAAATACATGCACATAGAGCTATGAAATTAGGATGTTTGTTCAAAATCCTAAACCCTAAATCATCGGCAAGGCTTAGAACCACCACACGCATCAAAATATACATGATTAAGGGTATGAGCTCATACCACTGAAACCGCTGATGGTATTTCGTGCCTGAATCTATTGTTTTTCTTGAGGGATCTGTCGATCGTAGGGAAGGAGGGGCGGTTTCGCCCAAAATCGCCAGCGAAGATGAGCCCTATCAGCAAGTGAAAAAAGGGAAATGAGCAAAAATTGCGAAGAGTAAAACGACTATATGGAGGGGTAAATTCGCCATTTCCTATATTCTATCACGACCATTTGTATTTGCAGGTCAACTAAAACTACAGTTTTTTTCCCTATATATATTGCAAGATATTTTGCATAAAATGACATATAACATATAAATCACAAACTAAATTTAAAATCTTTCAAAATGGCTAATCAAAAAAGATAATGATATCTCAAAAATGCTATTGATTTAATATACTCAAGGGCAATCAATCTCACCATCGGATCAAATTTGAATAACTTAAGTCTAAATTATGTTAAAAACTAGGGGGTAAGGCCCATTAGGAATATTTAGTGGCAGTTTGGTCTACACATGTTGTCTCCTACATTTTAGCAAAACCCACAAGGTTTCCTTTCTAATCCCTAAGCCCTCTCGTTTCTTTGAAATTTGAGTTAAAAAAATTTCTTTTTCTTACTTCTTCTCATCCATCTTCCCACAACGTCCCACTACTTAAAATCCAACATGAAATTCAGGCAATCAAAGGCATGCAGCATGAAATTCCTACCAGAGCAGTGATCGATAGGAAGAAGCACACCCTTTGTCAGAATTATGCATGGAATTCAGTAAAGTAGTGGGTAAATTTATATGAAAACATTCGAATGGATCATGAAATGCAACTTGAGGACTATCTAGAAATGGTAAAACACCATGACAGTAAATAGTTAAGTTGCGCAAAAGAAACCACATCTATGCAATATGTGGAATTTATGCCAGCATATAAACACCAAGATGTTGGAAGACATCCTTATCCCATGACTACTGTGTTTGAGAGCATGTTCGGACAGTACTGCCCTGTGCATTTCTTCTTGCAATTCTGCATACAAATGTTTTGTTTAAATGAGTATCTACACCCCATTTAAAAACAAGGGTTAAGTCCTCATCACAGTCTTGTAAGGCCTCCAGTACATCTTCCAGTCTCCCTCGTTCTTTGGGCAAGGTTCTCTCATTTTCTATTGTCCCGAAAAATCCCTTTCTTTCAATCGCGGAGAAGAGATCTTCAGGATCTCTTGTTTTTGCCATGCTTGTCCGTCGCAGAAGGCAGACTCAACTTCTGTCTTGTAGAAACAACAGGAAAAAGGGGGATCGAATCCAGTGGTTGCTATTTGCTTCAATCCAAGAGAGGAACATCAGAGGCGTTTATCAAGGTGGGCCCCCATCAGATTGAATTGGTCGAAGAGAAGAGGGGGGTGTCTCTTTTTGGTTATGATAAAAAAGGGTTCCGATCGCTGATCTTGAACATAGATAAAAGGAGTTCCGCACGCCGGGCTTGGAGAAGACGACTGGACCACCAGTCGAGGGTTTCGTGATTCGATCGATTAAGAAATCCAGAATCTGATAAAAAAATCGTTGCTGCCCACTTGAGATTAAATGGGGAAAATCCAAAAGCTGATGCCATTGATGAATGACAAATAGCGCCAAATCCTCAATAAGAAACAACCTAAGAAGCCCTAAGATCAAACAAGTAAATCTCCTCCGAACTAGCCAACGAAAGTCGCCCCACGAACGACGCACTTTCTACCGATTTCTTCATAGGTCACCGTAAATCAAGAACCCAAAAAGAAGAACCCATGTCCCAAACAAGACGGATAAATCAAGTAGAGGAGATTTCCTCTCAATCTCAACTCTTCCTAGTGTTTCTGGGATCCTCTATTTATGAGAAAACAGAGGCTGAGATAAGCCTCTTTTGTATTGGAAACTGTAAGTGCCTAAATCTTACGGACTTGATTAGGTGAGTATGACACTCATAATAATGCTGTCAAACTTTTTTGGGAATGATGGATTGCCTTAAAACCTGAAAGGGAAGGAGAAATAAAGATCAGAGACCCTGGCTGCAGTCAGCTGAAGGCTCTCCGATGCCTGAGTTAGTGCTATCATTGAACAAAGGATGGAGAAGAAAGGCAAGTATGCTAGTGTAGTAATGTATTGTATGGTGTAGCATGGCACTGCATTGCGTACCTTTTTGAGATCTTTACCCTTGTATATATAGGTGGAAGTTTCACATGGCGCTCCCTTAGTGAGGGTAGGTGGAGGTACTGTTTAGTCGGATCATGAACTGACTTCTCGTATCATTGTGGATGTGATCATCTGATGAAGATAACCACTTATCATTATCCGGCATCCATCTTGTCTGTCAGTACGTTCTGCAACATAGCCGTAGCTTCATGAGAGTACAATCATGGTCTAGTATTCATCTCTGTTGGTCGTACCGAACTGAAGATGACACCGAGACCGAATACGGACGCACTCTGGCACTGTTGCCGAGGTGCCATATGCCGAGACCGAGATGAGCCAAGCCGGTACTCTTACCGAAGCTAGCTCAAGCTTGGTGCTAGTTGGCACTTTTGCCGAGCTAGATGTGTTTTGACATTATTGTCGAGCTTGGACACCGAGATCGGGATAAGCTAAGTCGGTACTGTTACCGAGACTAGCTCAATCCTGCTATTAGGGAATCGTCCCACACAATTGCCCCTAGCTCGTGACCTCTTAGAGTTCTCCAACTCTTTGAGGTCGGGAGCTAAGTATTATGTCGGGAGAGTCTTGGGTATCAATTTGAACTTCGTCTCGGTGCTGGCTGATGACGTCTAATCTCTATCATGATGTTTGTTCGTCTGTTCGAGACAATAAATATCGCATCGGTGGCGCTTCGTCTGCCCGAGGCGATAAATAGCACGTTGTTGTTGCTTCGCCTGCTCAAGGCAATTAATAGAGCATCTGAATCACAGCGGGAGAACTAGCATTACCACATGTCTCCATCTAGTTAGTCGTCCAGCGAATTCGAAGCGACGCGTGCTTTTCGGAATTCGAATGGGCGCCGTTCTTTCTATAGTTAGGGTTTTTCCTTCTTCATTTCTTTACTTTGGCATTCATCAGAGATAGCGTTTCTGCTGCAAGAGAGAAGAAGCCCTGCCGAAGTTTTGTCCTTAGCGAATCTAAGTCTGAAGTTGTTCTTCTCTCCTTTCTGTGAGTCTTCTTCCTCATCTCTTTCCTTTGTGTACCTTCCATTTCTGTTAGGTTTCTGCCTTAGGGTTTTTGCCCTCTGCTTAGGGTTTTCGCCCTCTATTCTTTCCAGTTTCTCCATTTTAGGAAAATAAAAACATATAGGAATTAGCTTGACACCCCTGAGGCCATGGCTGGGTTTAGGGAGATGTATGGGATCCCTAACAACGTCCAGACCAAGCTAGGCAACCCAAAGAACCTTTTTTAAGCTTATTCTTTTCGCGATGGCTGGATGTTATTCCCTCTGGTTTCAATAATCGAAGGGGGGTTAGGTTTCCGGTCCTTCCCTCTTCTTAGAGCTTGCCTGGCGACATGGCACCTTGGCCCCTATCAACTGATGCCCAACAGCTACAAAGTAATAATGGGTGCCGCCGAGCTCAATAAGATTTCGGGCATTAACCTCGGTGTCAATGACATCGAGGATGTGTATGACGTCTACAAGTCTGCGGGAGACGGTCATAGCTACTGCCTCCAGGGGAAGCAAGACTGGAGCCTTTTGTTTATGACCTGGAGGGCTCGAACAGACATGCCGGGGATGATTATCTGCTCATCTCCAGTAACTAGGAGTTCGGCGCGGCAGAGACTGAGGCGGAGAGGTTGTATAAGATTCCTCGTCACTTCGGGGTCCCCCCAAGTAAATACCGACCTCTTCAGAATGCTCTTGTTTTCTTTTTCTCGTTTTGCCGAGCTGACGCTTTCTCTTGTTGTGCAGAGGTCAGCCAGAGAAAGCAGGGGGCCGAGCGCGCCAGCTGGAAGAGAAACGACAACTGATTGAAAGTTGTGCGCGACTACCAGGGCCACCACGGGCGAGCTGCTTGGTCCTTGCTTGGGTACGAGCCGAGGTACCATACATACATTAAGAGGAAGGAGCCCGTGCTCGCCCTGACCGACACTGAGGGCCGAAGAGCTTCAGGTGCCGAGGCATCCAAATCGCCCGTCGGCTCGGAGACCGCCGACCTGTCCCAGCTCGTTCAAGCCTACTCGTCCCCCTCCAACCGAGAAGAAGAAAGGGAAAGGGGAGAGGAAATGGAGCGACGACGCCCTGTTTTGAAGACAAAGGATCTTGGGGCAAAAGTTTTTGGCAGCCGAGCCCCGCCCACACCTTTTGTTGCCGACCCCACTCCCGCCTCTGTGGCCTTGGGTAGCGTCGGAGCTCATTCTCCTGTTATTTTTGGCACAGCTCGGCAGCGCTCCGCCGAGACCGCAAGGGAATGAGGTCGGGTGGAGAAAAGGCCCCAGTCCGAGGGCCAAGGAACGGGAGCTCTGCAGCGCTCTGCCGAGGAGGCGAGGGAGAGAGCTCTGAAGGAGAAAAGGCCCAGGGCTAGGGCTCGACAGAGAAGGGCCCTAGGCAAGCCTCGACTCCCCCCAGCCCATGGGGCCGGCCCCGTGGAGGTAAAGCCTCCTACTCGAGCCTAGGAGGCCGATGACGGTGGAGGACCGTCTATCCAGCAACCCTCTCGTTGTCGCTGCTCTTGCCAATGCATGTGCTCTTCCCCTCGACATACAGAGGCATAAAGGAGCAGATGATGCGTCGCTGCTGATTTCTTCTCTGCAGTCGGTCTTCTAGGTAAGTTTTCATCATAGATCTTTATGTAGTGTTTGATTCCGTTTGTTTTTCTTTGACACGTTCTTTTCTCAGGTTGCGCAGAGGGTTCAAGTGGTCCTAGACAAGACCCGTGAAAATGGCTCCAAGGTCGAAAAGCTGGAAGCAGAGAAGAAGAAACTCGCGACTGCCTTGGAGGGGAGTAGCTAGAAACTGAAAGAGAAAGAACAGTAGCCAAGGGGCAGAGCTCGAATTTGCACTTGGTGAAATTTTGAAGCTTAAGGTGGAAACCCATGAGCTGAAGGGTGCGGCCGAGGCTTAGGCAAAGAGGGCACTTGAACTTGAGGCCGAGCTGGCGAAACGGAATGCCGAGCTCGAACTGGCGCATAAAGAGAAGGCCGGAATCCAAGCCTCAGTCCAAGCTGAACTTGACACAGCTTTCCAGGATGGGGTGGATGCGGCGACTAAAAAATATGAAGCCCAAGTCGAGAAGATAAGCTCAGCTCTATTCGAGTTTGGGTGTCGAGCTGCACGGAAGAAGGCAGGGATCCCCGATGATCACCCTGTTTATCAGGATCTGCCCAAATTGTCTAGCCCTGAGCCCGAGCCGAGTTCTGCCCCCACTCCTGAGGTCGCTCTGGAAGCTATTTCAACTCCTCTACTCGAGGTTACTCCCCGAGCCGCTGCGACTGACCCTCCAGATGCCAATGCAGAAGCCCCTGTTTCTTGAAGCCTTTTTTATGTGTTTTTTTCTCTTTTTCTCTTGTAAGGGTGGAAAAATGTAAAGAATTTGTGACTTTCAATCAATGAATATAACTTCTTTTCCATACTTGCCTTCAATCTTTCTTTTTGAAAATAACAACCATGCGTTTGACCTCTGTTCTAGGGCCTCTGGCATAAACGTCTGATTCTTTGACCAAGTAGTTGAGTTCGGTTCAGTAACTGGAACTGAGTGACTATTAGGCAAATGGCTTCAGTTCCACAACCAGAAGTGACTTGGCCTAAACGAATTTGGTTCAACAACTGGAATTCCGTCTTCTTAAGTTCTGTAATTCAGGAAGTACTTGTACCTTTGTGTTGACACCAAAAATGTCACTTTGCCTCTTCAACATCAAGAAGCCGCATCCTACTACAAACGGGGAATGCTACTTCAAGCATCAAATCTTGTCAGAATCACTTGAAAACTGTAAGATCCTTCAAGACAGCCAAAAGAGGAGTTCACATGAAGTTTCGGGCCATTTCGACATCATTTGACCCAGTTTCACTCCTCTGGCAGCCAAACAGGCGCTCCTGGCGGCGGTGACGTCGAAGACATTAAAACTTCGATCAGAGCCTACGGATGGTCTCAAAATACATCCAAAAGGCTCCAAGTCGAATTTCAGGTCATTTCGGCGACGTTTGACCCGATTTTGACGCTCCAAAGGAAAATCAAGCCTCTCGGCGGCAAGAACCACCGGGACCATTACTCATCAGACAGAGCACATGGGCGGCTTCAACATGCTTCAAAATGACTGCACATCAAATTTCAGGCCATTCCGACAACGTTTGACTTGACTTTGACGCTCCGAAAGAAAATCAAAGCTAACGGCGGCGGGGCAACCCGGGACCATGACATCCAAATCAGAGCTAATCATCTTAAAATGACTCCAACATGCTCCCCGTCAAATTTCAAGTCAATCGGACATCGGTTGGCCGCACATCAAATCAAGCCTAGCAGCAAGGGGCCCCAAACGGCTTCAAAGCGCAAGCAAAAGCCCATGGTTGGTCCTATCTACTGTTCGGGAGGCTTCACCTCAAATTTCAGGTCATTCCGACATCGTTTGACCTAGTTTCAACTCTTGACCAAAAATTGGCAACTCTGCGCGGCAAGATCTTCGACTTTTCCAAAAATGGGAAACTTTGTGCCCCGGTTTTGCACGACTTCTCGTCGGGTTTTCTTCAAGAGAATCAAGCCAAAAAATGAGGAAAAATGTCATGAAAAATACCGGAGAAAAAAAGAAATAGAGAGCTCGAAAAACGGCCAACGAAACGGCGACCAAAGGGGACCAAAACCCCATGGTCGCCGGATTTCAGCCGAAAGGCCCGTTTTTTTATCCTTTTCGTGTTTCGGGAGTTCTAGCCCCTATGATTTCCTGAAAATCTGATTTTCGACGCTCGGAATCAACTGATCTCCGTCTACATTTCAGATCTGCCATCAAGAGCATGAAATCATCATTGATCGCTCCAAGATCGCCAATCGGTCGACCAAAAAGTACACTTTCTGTCCGACCGATCGAGAAATAGACAAGACAGATGGTACCAACCCGCTGTTAGCAATCTATGTCTTAAGTTGCATGGTCATCCGACATCGATCAACATGAAGATCCACTGTCGATCATCTCAAGAAGAATTCCAAAAGACGCGGCACGGCCAGTGACTCTTCAAATCCTCGGCGACCACTTAGTGTTGTTAATTAACCCAACTAAATGCGGTCATTAACTAATTATTTTGGACGGCCCAATCAGAAGCAAGGAAATGGGAGTTACAAGTCAAAGTTTTCATGGCATTAAAGCCATGAAACTCCTCTCATCATGGAGATTGAAGGCGATTAAATGCCCATCATTCTCCATCGGCCAATCAGATTCAAGGAAAAAGGAGTTACAAAATCAAGAAATAAAAACTTGTAACTCCTCCCATTATGGAGCTTTAAAGCCATCAAAGCTCATAAATACTCCTAAATGGCTACCAACGGCCTATAAATAGGAGATCATTCTAAGAAGAACGGATCCAAAAAAAATCAAAGAAAAATCAGCCAGAAAAATAGTTCAGAATTCCCCGAAGCTCTGAAGAGACTCCGCTGCAACAAACACCACAAGGTGATTGAAGTCCCTTGGGGGGCACTCCTCCCCATGGCAAAGCCCTCTCTTCTCCTATTCAACATGGCCTAGACGTGGCTTTTCAGCCCGTCTCTTTATTTTTTTTATTAGATATAGGATTTTCCCTTGGTCTTTATCCTCTAAAAAAAACTGAAGTCAAGCCAAGCCAAAAGAATCAAAGCATCACATGTTCTCATCTAAAGGACAATGGCGAAGTCCATACATGACTTACGACCGTCGATCTAAATGTGTCCTTGCAATCTTCTGAGAAGTCAGATTCATTTTCTCACTTTTCTGTTGTATTTTGTATTTTCTTTAAGAGACAAAAAAATCTGGCATACCCGTACAAAATTGTTGATACTCACCTTTCCCCCCGCCCCTTTTTCCCTCCAATCGGCCCTCTCGGTGACCCCGGGGACGGTTGGGGGAGGAAAGGAAGGAAATCGGGTCCATCAAGCTGGCATACCCGGTGGAACTCCGTTCATTTAAGAACGCGATGCTTGAATTCTTAGTCTCCTTTCTAGTTGGTGGCCTATGTTGGATCTTGCATCCAAAAAACATGAGATGAGATTTTTGGAAAATTTCTACTTTTGAACCTCTTTCCATTCTCTCTCATTTCCAAAAAAAAAAATCTGATTTTTCTTTTTTGGATTCAATTGTGAGAAACTTTGATCATCTTCTCTTTGAACTTGATAGCTCATAGAAATGTTCACAACTATTGTTCTTATCGGGGAATGGGTCATCTTTTCTCTTTGATGAGTCCAATAGGGATTTAAAAAAAAAAAAAACACCTTCAAATTATTTTTTTCTTTCTTTTGGAATCAAATTTGAGAAAGTTTGGTCTCTTCCTTTTCGGATTTAGCGCTCGCAGAAATGTTTGAGCCCTTATTCAGATTGGGACGCTGTTCGTTCTCTTTGATGAATCCATTAAAAAAAATCAATTTTTTTTTTCAAAACCCACTAAGGTTGCACCAGTTGCGTTCTTTGACCAAAGTGGATCTAAGATAAGCCTTGTCCATAGTGTGGAGACAGCTAGACTGTTTGAGGCAAGGGTCCTCCAAACGGGTTCATTAAGTAATCTTACCCTTACCTGGGGGTTGATCTATCTACTAAGGTTTCATAAGACCAAATTGAAAACCTTTGTGTTCCTTTCAAAAAAAAAAACTTTAAAAAAAATCGTCATATTTGGGTTTACAATTGAGAAATCTTGGTTCCTTCCCTTTCGGAATAAAAGCTCGCGGAAATCGCTTGTAGCTTGCGTTCGGATTGGAATACCATATGCTCTATTTTATGAACCCAATTTTAACCTTTCAAAAATCCCACCTCATGTCTATTCCAAGGATGCGACTTGCAACATTTGTGCCTAACGGTGCTAGTACGCCCTTCCAGGTCTACTGTACTCGCGACCGATACATTTGTATCTCCAACCTTATATCGTCTTACCTCGAGTGAGCCTCGCTTCTCGGTAATTTGAATTAAGGTCTACAATTACTTCTAGCAGTCATTGGAATGCTCGCTCTGAGCCTCATGTACTTGCATTTAGAACAATTGTATCCTCTATGGCATTTTGCCTTCTTCACCTCGCTTGGGCAGGGTCATGTTCCCTCGAGCGATTTGAAAAGACAAAATCATAGTTCTTTCCCATTTATGATCACTATATTCTTGTGATTACTAATGGACGTAGTCTTGTTTCAGAAGTTTTCCAAAAACTAACAATGGCAGCTTCATTAACCATTATTTTCAATGAGAACAAGTACCAACTCATGCTCCAAGAGAAGCAGAACAAGCGCACTCATAAGCGCCCTGCCAGCTGCCGAAGCGTCACCTCCCTCGGCAAATCTCAAAACACCGGGTCGACCTCTACTCCCCGGACTATCATCTTCGAGTCGCTGGGACCGTTCCCACTTCCCGTAGAGGAAACCGCACCTGCTAAGTAGCAAAAGATCACCCCGCAACGTGTCACTGCCATGACACCAAGGGCGAACACGAAGAAGCCTGAAGGCCGTGGCAACCCCACGAAGCCTCAACCCACAGAGAATCGGGTCTAGCCTAAGACTTGGTCCCCAAGATCTTCACCAAAACAAAGGAGGTCACGAGCATCTGCAAAGTCAGCATACCTGGCCCCTCTCAAAGAAAACCGGTTCTATCCTCTTGCATACATGAAAGAGGAGAAACCAGTCTCTTACCTGACAAAGGAGGCAACCCATCATAAGTCGGCTTCCTCTTACAAGACAAAAATCAAATCATACATCACCAGGCCTCTGCAAGAACCTGCCAAGGCCTGCACTCCTGTAGTTCGACCCTTTATCTCAACAAGGGCTAAACTCACAAGATTCAAAGCTTCGCTACGACAATCAAAGGACCGAGTCCAAATCCTGTATATGCCTAGCTTCAAAGAAGACAGGCTCGGCTGCTGCGCTTGAGGGAGTACATCCTTCATTGCTAAAGCCCAGCCAGAGCTGACAGAAGCTCAAATTGCCCGTCGCATACGTCGCCGCATGTCGTATCGACAAAATAGACTAGAGAAGCAAAGGACCCAGCATCCTATCCTGCAAGTCTCCCAAAAATGGGTCGAAAAAGAAAGACCCGATCAAGCTGCTGCTGTCCACATGTTGGCAAAACCAAGAGATGTCAGAAGTCAGCAACTAAGCTTCATGTCCGACGACTGGTGACTCGCAGCATCTCCCGGACACGAAGCCATCAATCTTCTACTCCATCAAGCCAAGGACAACGGAGTAATCCTTCCTCAAGCTTTTCAAGAATGAGCCCCAGCTCAGTCACCAGAACGATCTCCTCGTTCGAACACGGGGGATGAACGTCTTGGCTACAAATTTTGAGCTACCTCGCAATCCACCTCCTGATGAAACGACCGCACGCATCCAACAATTGGAGCAAGATCAGCAGAGGATTGAGGCTCTGATGGAAAATCTTTTTCTCGCGTTTCAACGTCAAGAAAACAACCAACCTCCTCCAGATAATGAGGAAAATGCAGAAAACAATGAGTCACGCACCCTTACCAAAAAGGACGTTGACGATATCCTCGCCAAAGCAAAAGAAGAGGATACACTGAAGGAGCATGGGATCAAGCCACCATATGCCTTATGGATGGACTCGGTCCCGTTCCCTGTAAAATTCAAGCAACCTACTCTCCAAACATATACCGGGAAAGGTTTAGCCAGAAAACACGTCATGCATTTCAAAATCCTGACGGGAGCTATCGCGGATCAAGATGCCCTCAAGATCTGTCTCTTTGCAAGTACCCTAAAAGGTACAACCTTCGATTGGTACTCCACTTTGCCAGAAGTCTCCATCCAAAATTGGGTCATGCTAGAGACACGCTTCCTGACTCACTTCAAAGGTGAGGATCATCTTGTTACTATGGCACAGCTCTGCAGCCTAAAACAGGGAGAGAATGAGTCAACATACGACTTTATTCACAAGTGGAAGGCGATGGCGTACAAATGTTCAGATGTATTGCCACAAGCGTCGCTCGTCGACATCTGCCGCAACAACATGAGAGCAAGGATCCGCTCCATGATTATCAGCAACAAATCAAAAACCCTGGGAGAATTCCTAGAAGCAACTATGGAGGCTGAAACAGTGATCAAAGACCTCAACAGTCAGCAGTCATCAAAGAAAGAGCCGGCTACCATTATGACCTCAAAGCCAATGAAAAAGGAGGTTCTTAATGTGCAAACCAAGTCAGCTCCTCAGCAGCCAAAGAAAGCTGTAGGTAAGAAACCTGAACTCTTTGATGCCTTCAGAGAACGAGTAGAGAAAAAATACCCGTTCGATGAAGATGTTGAAGAAATCTTCGAGGCCCTTGTAGAAAATGGTAAACTCACCTTGCCTGAGCCCAAAAGACCGGGAGATGTTGGCAAAACCAATGATCCTCGATATTGTCCATACCATCAGATGATCTCACATCCTCTTAATCAATGCTTCGTTATGAGAGAGAAGATCAACGAGATGGGGAAAAATGGAGTCATCACCTTTGACAAAAACTATGGGTCTGCCTCGGTCAACATGGTGTCGTATGGACAAACTTCAAAGTCACCAAAGGAGAAGACAACTACTTCCTTTAAGGTGATAAAGATGACTCAGACGTCCCAAGAGTTGGTTCCTTATCCAACATCAGACGGACAACCTATATGGGTACATCCCGATCTCCTAGAAGATGAAAATTGGGAGATCGTCAAAACAAAGCCTGCCGCTCAACAGCGAAGGCAAGCCAAGAGACAACTCCGTAAGCTCAAACAGTAGGAAAAAGCTTAACCAAAGCAAGAAGTCCCTGAAAAGGCAAAAACCTCTTCCACTGCTTCGCTGGGGGCAACGGAAGAATCCGAGGCTTTAAAGGTGTTAAGAAAATTCACCCTTGGTGATTTCATGCCACCTCAATTCAGAAACGAAACTGCGCAAGGGGCGTCATACTCTTGCAATTCGGTAATTGGATTCTCCATGGATGAATACAAGTCTAGTGACACCGACGAGTGGGAGGAATCCCTTGGAACAGGAGAATACCTCTCTGACGAAGAATGGGTTCCCGAATCCCATCTTATGCCGGTAATCTGGTATAACCCATATCAGCAACAAGGATCCTGGTCTGATGATGAAGAAGACAAAGAGGATGTTCAAGAAAATCCTGTTGACTTAGCACCCTTCAACGCTCCAGTGGAACTCAATCGTGTAGAACCACAAGGGGCAGACGAAGAAGAAGATTTGGCTCCCAGCCCTCATCTCGAAGAGTATGCAAGGATCTTGCAGCGCCTTGCCTTAGAACAAGAACGAGATCTTCGCGATCAAAATCCAGAACCAGAAGTCCCTGAAAATCAACAGGTACTTCCTCCTTCAATTCTTGAAAATGGAGAAAACTGCTGGATAGATGATCCTCTCACATCCGATGATGAGCCCAACTCCCAACAGTCCACTCTAGGGGGATCTCCTATCAGGGTAACTTGCAATGCGATATTTCAGGATGATAGTGCCTCTGAAGCACCATCAACTGAGGACACGTACTCTCCGACTACACCTGATAGTATATCTTCCGGAGCTACATTTTCTCAGGTGACTTCCACTGAGATAACACCTTCTCAGCCTTCGTCCCCTGAAACCGTGACATCACAACTCACAGCTCTTCCGACTGATCATCCTGAAGAAACTTCAGCCGAAGAAGACCTGGTCAGTTGGTCCCAGATACCTGACCTCATAGGAGATGTCTGGACCGACAAATTACTCAATGAAGGAGAAAAGTTGCTGGATGTTGTTCAGGACTTGTTCCCGAAAAATGCACCATGTAACGCGACACTGAGGATGGTGACTCTGCTGCAGACACATCTTTAGTAAACGAGAAGGATCAACCCTTGGATCCCAAGGAAAATCTTCCAAATGAAGACCCTTTTCAAGAAGCTCTTGAAGTTGGTAAAGGTACCCATTCTGGCCGGGATTACCACAAAAATTACAACCAATCTTCTTCTTCTTCTTATGTGAATCCTTCAGGAAAAGTTGTTGTAAACGCCCCGAGTGGCAACAATAATGAACATGCAGGCCCGAAGGAGGCTTTCAAGTACGACTTGATTGAGCACTTCAAACACATACCTGCACGACTGCACATCCTTGATTTATTACGAATGTCTCCACACACTCGTGATAATCTCATTTCAGAACTACAAACGCTGAATGCGGATGTCGACAAACATGCCCCGCAAGTCCTACAAATTGAAATGGACTATAGGGTCAAAAAAATCAAATACTCCCTCAAAAGGAGAAAAGAAGAAAACCGAGGGATCAGGCATTGAATGCCTCTCGGTACAGAAAGCAGCAAGTGCAACCATCGCCTTCGGTAAGGATGACCTCCTGCTAGGCGAGATGAAGCACAACCGACCCATGTACTTCACAGGGTACATCAAAGAGATGTCGATACACAGAGTCCAGATCGACCCAGGTTCTGCACTCAACCTCATCTCTACTTCGGCGCTTGAAGAGATGGGCATCCCACCTAGCAAGCTGAGTCACACGTCTGTATCCATCTTTGGGTACGATGGGAGCGCTCAAAGGCCTATCGGCAAAATCAGGTTCAAGTTGCAAATCAGTGATCTTATCTCTAAAGTCACTGTGTATGCAATAAGAACCCCCTCATGCTACAACATCCTTCTTGGACGCCCCTGGATACACGAGAATGGTGTTGTCCCTTCAACTCTACATCAATGTATCAAGTTCGTCGGTAACGACGGCTCGATACATCGAGTGTTTGTAGACAAAAAGCCCTTTAAAGGCAAAGAAGTCCATTTTGCAGATGCTCAAATGTACAAAAGATGAAAAAGAAGAAAAGGAGGAAGAAATAGCACCCTTTGCTGAAAATCTTCAGAAAGATAAAGGCAAGGCTCCTCAATGATCATTGGAAGAAAACATACCTTCCGGCAAATCCGAAGAGAACAATCCATCTCCCTTCGTTGTCTCTTTCAAATCTTCAAAGCCTTTGGTCATAACAACCAAAGCAAAGAAGACAAAGCAAAAGTCTGAGGGCAAGTTTGCTGTCTCCTTCGTGTCTATCATGCAATACACGAATTCAGAGTCAGAGTCAGAAGACGACACACCGTCAAGCCAAGTTGACACTAAACAAGTTCAGCCTGCTCTACCCACAATAGAGACACCTGCTGACGTAGAAGATCCTACGTCTGCTTCCTTCGTTGTTCCGGTAACTTTAGCAGAATAGAAGCCAATCTTCTTCCACAGATCAGAAGCTTCTTCATCAAATTCCATGCTTGAACCTTTTCAAAATGAAGGTATGCCCCAACTATTTCTATATAGTCCTGTGGCACAAGCTATTATGAAGAAAATGGGTTATGACACTCAAAACCCAGTCGGTCTGGGGCAAGGTTGTGGTATCCTCACACCATTGGAGCCCACCTTAACCAAAATTCAACTGGAAGATTGAAGACTCTCAGGTCATGTAGAAAAATCTTCACATGGGTTGGGGTATGATCCCGACACTCCCATGAGAAAGTTGACACAAATGCTGAGGAGTCGATTTGCCGACAAAGCCTCAACATCTCATGTCCTTGAAGACATCAATCTCCCTTGATATCTCTTTGAAGAGTCACCCGTCAAGGATCCAGGAAGCTCTACCAATTCGTACGATTTCTCTGATGATGAAGAGGAATTGTCCGGTAACAAAGACATGTGGTGTTCTGACTTAGAAGAACCGTCGTCTCTAAAAGAAGTACCCTACTTCGATCCAGTTTCAACAGGCGATTGGGACCACCTCATCGCAAGCCTTGAGAAGATCACCAATCCTGAAGACCCATGGCCAGAAACAAAGCCTTGGCCTGAAAATGCCCTTGAAACTCCAAAAGGTTTCGTTGAGTTGGAAGCCTCCGAAAATATTGTGGAGGAACCACCTTCGAACCTTCCAACAGAAGATCATGTTCAAAAGATAGACTTGGGAACGCCAGATAACCCACGTCTTGTATTCATAAGCAAGAATATAAAGGATCATGAGTTACCCAAGTATATCTCTTTTCTTCGTGAGTTTGTTGATTGTTTTGCATGGTCTTATGCTGAAATGCCTAGCTTAGACCCCAAGATAGCAGTCCACAAACTCAATCTGTAAAAAGATATCAAGCCTGTCAAACAAGGCCAAAGAAGATTCCGTCCAGACGTGATGGACAAAATTGAACAAGAAGTTCAAAAACTCAAAAGCGTCGGCTTCATCCGTGAGGAACAACATCCTGAATGACATTCATGGATGGATTCTCTGGCTACAATCAGATAAAGATGCATCCTGAAGATGAAAAACACACATCATTTCGGACCCCATTTGGGATGTATTGCTACACTATCATGCCATTTGGTCTGAAAAATGCTGGTGCCACATATCAGAGGGCTATGATGAAGATATTCCAAGTTATGCAGCACAAGACGGTTGAATGTTACATTGATGACCTCGCCGTTAAAAACAGAAGAAAAGAAGATCATCTGAAAGACCTTCGAGAAGTCTTCCTCCGACTTCGCAAACACAAACTGCGAATGAATCCCCTGAAATGCTTTTTCGGCGTCTCGTCGGGTAAGTTCCTCGGATTCATAGTTCGGAAAGCTGGAATAGAACTTGACCCCATCAAAGTCAAGGCTATTCTAGAAATGTCATCTCCAAGAACCCTAAGATAACTAAAAGGGCTTCAAGGAAGATTGGCATACATCAGACGGTTCATCTCCAATCTCTCGGGGAAATGCCGTCCCTTTTCCCGCCTTGATGGTCCCGGCTTTTGTCTTTTTCCAAAGCTGCCTCCGCCCCGGGGCTGACGGGGTATGGTGGAGGGAAAAGGAAAAGCGGGCATCAGTTTTTTTGTACGGGTATGCCAATTTCTCTTTAATACTTGGAATTTAGAATGGTGATCCGGAGATCCACCTTCACAAGTAAAAAGGGAAATGAAACTTTTTTCTAGTTTTCCATTGCATACATATTTTAATAAAAGAGACAGTTTTGTTTGAATGCCGTGAAAGGCGTTTTTGTGCCGTAGAAGGCGGTTTGGTGCCGTTGGAGGCGATTTTGCCATGAAAGGCGATTTACAAATCTTATCAATAATGAAAGACAAGAGATGTGATTTTTTTGTCTCTTTAGAAAAAATACAATTTACAACAGAAAAGTAAGAAAAAGGAATCTAACTTCTCATGCGATTGTGGGAGGGCTCGTTCAGATCGATGGTCGCGAGTCATGTATGGGCTCCGCCATCGTCCTTCAGATGAGAACATAGTGCTTGATTTCTTGGCTTGGCTCCAACCTCAGATTTTTAGAGGATAAGGACCAAGATAAGGTCCTATATCCGGTAAAAAACTGAGTAGACGGGCTGAAAAGCCGCATCTAGCCAAGTTGGATAGAAGGAGAGGTGGCCTTTGGGGGGGTGGCCCCCCAAGGGGCTTCAATCACCTTGTTGAACTTGTCGCAGCAGAGTTTTCTTGAAGGAGCAGGGTTGTAGAGATTTCTTCGAGGATTTTTAAATGATTTTCTGGCGATTTTTCCGGATCCGTGGCGATTTTCTCCGGGTTCTTCTGTGTGTGTCCCCCCTCTTTGGAATGCTTGGAGAGGACTCCTATTTATAGGCCTTTTGGTAGCCTTTAGGAGTGATTTATGAGCCTTTATGGTAATAAAGCTCATTAAGGGAGGAGTTACAAGTTTAATTGCTTTTTGTTTTGTAACTCCTGACCCTTGGATTTCATTGGCCGGAGGAGAGTCATGGGCATTTAATCGCCTTTAATCTCCATTATGTTAGGAGTTTCATGGCTTGAATGCCATGATTGCTTGGACTTGTAACTCCTGAACGGAGGCTTCTGATTGGGCCGTTCAAGATAATGGGTTAATGACCGCATTAACTTGCCATAAACGGGCCAATTGATTGCACTAAGTGGCCACCTTGGCAGCTGAAGAGTCGCGGTCCATGTTGCGTCTCTTGGAATTCCCTTTGCGATGATCATCGATGGATCCTTATGTAAATCAACATCAGATGATCATGTAGTTTCAGACATTGGTTGATACCAGCGGGCCGGCAGCATCTGTCCAGTCGATTTCGCGATCGGGCGGGCAGAAAGTGCACTTTTTGGTTGTTCAGCTGGCGATCAACGAAGTTTTTGAAGTTCTTGGAAGGATTCCTGTGATCTTGGGGAATATCGGCGAATTTGGAGCCTCAAAAGTCTGAATCTGGAAAAATCACAGGGACAGAACAACTCGTCTCGCGAAAACGGACGAAACGGGGGATCCCGGGGCGAAATCGGTGCCCCGGACCTCCCAGGGTCGCCGGCCCCATGGTCTCCGGCGACCATGGGCCATGGTCGCCGGCGACCATGGCCCAGGGTCGCAGGCCTGGCCCAGGGTCGCGGGGCTCTGCGACCCTGGGGGGAAAATTGCTTCCCGGGGCCCGTTTCTGGCCGTTTTTCGTCGTTTTTCGCTTCCGTTTTTTTTGTTTGTTTTCTATGACATTTCTCCACATTTTTGGCTTGATTTCCCTCTGAAAAACATGATGAGAATCCTTGCAAATTGGTTTGCAAAGTTTCCGATTTTCCGGGAAAAGCCGAGCGCAGAACTGCTGATTTTCCGCCAGAAGCTGAAACAGGGTCAAACGATGTCGGAATGACCTGAAATTTGAGGTGAAGCTTCTTGAGCATTAAATAAGACCAACCATGGGCTTTCTTTTGAGTTTTGAAGCCGTTTGGGGTCATGCAAATGCTTGCCTTTGATTTCACTGCGAGGGAAATGCCGAACTTTGACTTTCGGTCAAACGATGTCCGATTGACCTGAAATTTGATGGGGAGCCTATTGGAGTTATTTTGAGATGATCCACAAGCTCCGAATTGGGTGCCATGGTCCCGGGGTGCTCAGCTGCCGGGAGCTGCTGCTTAGCTGTTGGAGAAGTGAAGCTAGGCCAAATGATATCGAAATGACCCGAAACTTCATGTGTACCTCTCTTTTGGTTCTTTTGAGTGACTTTGCAGTTTTTGTTTGATTCTGACAAGATCTGATGCTTGAAGTGGCGCCTGCCTATTTTGGTAGGATGCAGCTCCGTGTAGCTTTTGGTGTGAAGAGGCAAAGTGACATTTTTGGTGTCAACAAATGCCCCCTCGAGGTACAGCGACGATATAGCTTTTGTAGTCGATGTGCCTCGAAGAGAATCTTGAAGAAGAGCTTCTGACTTGACCAAGAGTCTTTGAGCATTTTTTTTTTATGGAGTAGCCTTTTGAGCTTCCAGGGGATTTTATGGTAGTGAGAGGGATCACGTACCACCTTAAGGCAAGATTTTGAGAATGACATTTGGATTTGGATTTGGTTTTGGTTTTTTGGTTTTGATTTTGACCTTGTGACCTAACAAGCTGTATGTGGCAGGTTAGGGGGTCAGGTTTTTGGTTTTGATTTTGACCTTGTGACCCAACAAGCTGTATGTGGCAAGTTAGGGGGTCGGGTTTTGATTTTTGGTTTTGGTCTTGTGACCTAACAGGCTGTATGTGGCGAGTTAGGGGACCATGGTTTGGTTTTTTGGTTCACTCTTTGGGACAATTTTGGGTCCATTGGAGTGGTTTGGGCTTTTGTGGAATGTCAATTTCAAGATTTTGGCTTAATTTGGTTCATGAGGTGGGATGGTTTGGATTTTTGGAAACTCATGAAGCTTGGATTTTTGTATGGTATGGTCCAATCAACTCAAAAGAGGCATGGGACCATTTTTGTACGCTCTTGGTAAGAGAAATTTTGACTAAAAGCCACTTTTAGTGCCTAGGTGGTCAAACCTGGCTCATATGGGCTAACCCATGGGACCTTAAGCTTTGAAGGATGGCTTAGATCTCATATGGTGTCACTTTGTAAAGAATATCTAAAGATATCTCCTTTGGGTGGAGAATATCTAAAAATATCCTTACTTTGAGAGATTTTCTCAAGTTTCCTTGATTTTGGGAGAGATTCTCTCAAAATATCTTTCTTTGGGAGAGAATATCTCTCATTCCCTTTCTTTTTGGAGAGAATTTCTCAAAAAATCTTTGTTTTGGGAGAGAATATCCCAAGTTTCCTTTTCTTTTGGGAAGGTTGCTAATTTTTAGCCCTTTCCTCCTTGCTTTTCTCTTGTTTCCTCTTTTGGTTTGCTCTCTTCTATAAAAGCAATTGAGGTGGGATCTCTTGCTCCTATTGCTTTCTTTTTGCAAAAGTCTTCAAGAGTTGCTCTAAGATCAAGAATCCTCCTTCTTCAAGAGTCTTCAAGTTCTTCTTTCTTCTCCATCCATGGCTTCAAGTAAGTTTTTTATTTCTTTTTACAAGAAATTCCATGTAAAGAAAGTTTCATCATTTTTTTCTTCTTTTTTTTTCTTTTTTTTTTTTTTTTTTTTTTAACACGCCCTTTTCTTTTCCTCTTTTTTTTTTTCTTTCTTCTTCCCTTTTTTTTTTCTTTTTTCTTTTTTTTTTTTTTTTGCTGCTGTACGGACATGTCCGTACAGCTTTGGGCCGTACGGCCATGTGGCCCATGGGCCACGGCCTGTGGGCTTCGGCTTGTGGGCCAGCCCATAATTTTTTTTTTTTCCTTTTTTTTTCTTCATTTTTTTTTTTAAAAAAAGAACTTTCCTTTCTCCCCTTTTTGTATCATCATGATAATGAGGTTTCATGCATTTCAGGATGTTTATGCATTTTTTTTTTTTTTTTTTTTTTTGTTTGATGCATCAAGATAGAAGGCTAGAGTTTCTATGTTAAGTCAACATGAATTTTGACTTAGACAAAGTTTGATTTTGACCAAGTTGGGTTGGAATTGGTCAAATTTTGTCAAGGTTTTCCTAGCATCTAGTGCATGATGATTTTCTTTTATGCATGATTTTTGGTAAATTGAATTGGGAGCATGATGATGATGCACACCTGAAAATCTTTTGCAAGTCTTGAGATTTGAAGCTCGCAGCAATGTTGAGCTCTTTCTTTAGTCTTGCGGGGGTTTCGACTTCGAGCCATCTATGGATATGGCTTTCGACGATGCTTCGGATGAGCAAATGGAGATAGAAAGTACTCCGCCCATCATGGAAGAAGGTATTTCATAGTGATAATCTTGACATTGATTTTTTTTGACAAGATCATATTCATACCTTTTTGTGTTTGGCAGATTTTGAAGTGACAGAAGAGAGTCCATCGCTTCCTTCAGAGCCAGAGCCAGGGATGCCAGAAGTTGACCCAGTAATTGGGACTTCTCCAGCCAATTCTGACACGGCAGAGGCAAGACCTCATGTTAAGATTCCTTCTCCAGCGGCCCCGATTGGAAAGTGTTCTGTTGTTACTCTTCCAATGGGACATGACTTGGGCAGCCAATCGTCAGAGAAGGTGGTGATGCGGGTTTTGAGTTCTTGGATTGAGACCCTCCTTTCTGGACACTTGGATGTTGCACGTAGCAAGATTCCGCATGTGAAAGAGATTCTCAAAGATGCTGAGGAAGATATTGGTCTGGATGTTACGGATGCCCGGGCGATCGTTGATAAGATCATTGCATTAGGCGACGGATGGTTTGAGACCATCAGCTATCCTGATGACCAGTTCTTCCAAGAAATGTTCCTGAACCCTGCTGAGAAGGCTCAATCGGATTTGAAAGAGACTACACAGGGCAGGAAGCAGCTGGTTCGGGAGAGGAACCGAGCGGAGTTAGACATCATCAGGCTGCAACATGACCTTAGCATCCTTGATGGAGAGGTTGAGGAGGCAAGGAAGCATCTCGAACACCGAAAGGCCCAAGTCGCCAGTACGTGGTCCGCCATAACAGAGGCTCGTGACAGGGAGAGTGTTTTGATTCGCCAAGTTGCAGAGGCCGATCAGATTCTCAATAGGAAGGCTAGAGAGAATGAACGATGGCAGACTGCACGGGATAGTCTTCCTGGTGTAGCAGAAGGGATAGAGCCTTCTCCAGCTACTCATGGCAGATTCTTGAAGAAGCGTGCCTTGGAGACTCTAACGGATGAAGCCAAGAGTTTGCTTGAGGAACTGAAAGCTTGGCTGGAGGGCATTTTTGGCTGAGACCCCTCTTTCTCTCTTTTTATATACCACATGTAATTTTTTTTGGTATACATTTTTGTAGTGCTTGTGAACACTTTTCTTTTCTTCTTCTTTTTTTTTTTTTTGGTACCACATGTATTTTTTTTGGTACCTTTTTTTTTTTGTTTTCCCTACGCTCACTTAAATATTGTGATTAAAGTGATTGCTAAATAGGATGTGATCAAAAGTTTGTCATTTTGCGAGAAATCTTTTGACAAATGATTGTTTTGGCATGGGAGCCAGTTTTTGAGACATGTTTTGGCATGGGAGCCAGATTTTGTTTGCGGCATGAAAGCCAATTTTTGGGTGGCATTTATAGCCGGATTTGGGTTTATGGCATGAGAGCCAAAATTTTGGATGGCGTGGAAGCCGAAATTTTGAGGTGGCGTGGAAGCCGATTTTGATGGCGTGAAAGCCAAATTTTGGGATGGCATGAGAGCCAATTTTTTTTGAGATGGCATGAAAGCTGAATTTTGTGGCATAAAAGCCGATTTTTGGGGTGGCATGAAAGCCGATTTTGAGGTGGCATGAAAGCCAATTTTCGGGGTGGCATGAAAGCCGATTTTGAGGCGGCATGAAAGCCAGTTTTTGGGGTGGCATGAAAGCAGATTTTGAGGTGGCATGAAAGCCGGTTTTTGGGGTGGCATGAAAGCCGATTTTGAGGTGGCATGAAAGCCGATTTTTTTTTAGTGGCATGAAAGCCGGTTTTGGTATGGCATGAGAGCCAATTTTTGTTTTTGGTGTAAGAACCAGATTTTGTTTTTGGCATGAAAGCCGGATTTTTTGAAAACCGAATTTTGTTTTGTTGGCATGGAAGCCGAATTTTGTTTTTTTGGCGTGAAAGCCGGATTTTTGATTTTTTGGCGTGAAAGCCGGATTTTTGGCATGGAAGCCGGGTTTTTTTGGCGTGAAAGCCAGGTTTTTGGTTTTCAAAAATGCAAGTATCGACTAAAAGTCGCCTCCCTGCTGAATGGTATTGCAAGTATCGATGGAATGTCGCCTCCTTGCTCATTCGGTTGCGAGTATCGATGGAATGTCGCCTCCCCGCGGATTTGGGTGCAAGTATCGACTAAGCGTCGCTTCCCTGCTTTTTCTTCAAAAACATTTGTTTTGTGGGTATCGATGGAATGTCGCTTCCCCACGATTTTTGAAGTTTGAGGTTTTTTCGAACCTTTGTTTTGTTTTTGTTTGTTTTGAAATTTGGGTTGTAGATATCAACTGGAACGTTGCGTCTCCACGGTTTTTTTGAAATTTTGGGGTTTTGGAAGTATCGAATGGGGTTCGCATCCTTCCGATTTTGGGTTTTGCAAGTATCGACTGAACGTCACTTCCCTGCGGTTTTTTGAAAAACCATTTTTTGTTTAAAGACACGAGGGTCGTAAATTTTTTTGACTAAAAACCATTTTGGTGGTAAAAGTCGAGGTGGACTAGGGCTAAAATCCCTAGGTCCTGATTTTGTTTCAAACCATGAATTTTGGTTTCAAGGATCGAAAATTTTGGTCAAGTTTGGGAAGAAGCTCCTAAACTTGGATTTTTGGATTTGCTTTTTTTTTTAACAATGAAACGATGAAAGAGACATTGTTTTGAGGGGTTCTTTTTTTTAGAAATTTCAACAAGAGGATGAAAATTCCAAAAGGAGTGGGTTTGACGAGCAGATACCTAGGAATAGGCTTTGGCCGTGCAGGCGTCGCTCTGACCCGATGGAAGAAGCCTTCAAGGGTAGTACCGCTTCAAGAACTTTCCATTGATGGGCATCATACATCTGTCACCCTCCATGTTTAGAAGAGCGTATGCGCCGTTGGAGAAGACTTTGTCGATGACGAAAGGTCCCTCCCATTTTGGTTCAAATTTGCCTTTGGATTTGTTGGCAAAAACCATTGGTCTTTTTACTATAAGAACCAAGTCTCCCTTTTTGTTGGCGCGTTGCCTGACCTTTTTGTCAAAAGATCCTGCCATGCGTGCTTGGTAGAGTTCAATGCTTTGTAGAGCTTCGAGCCGTCTCTCATCGAGGTTATCCAGCTCTTGGAGTCTCAATTTGACATTGCTTTCTTGCGTCATGTCATTTTGTAGAGATACCCTTAAGGAAGGAATTTGAACCTCCAAAGGGACAACAGCTTCGCATCCATAGACCAAGGAGAATGGTGTGCTATGGGTTGGTCCTCGAACTGTGGTTCGATAGGCCCACAAAGCTTTAGGCAGTTTGTCGCCCCATTCTCTTTTGTGACTAGAGACAATTTTCTTGAGGATTTTGCAGAGCGTCTTGTTGAAGGCCTCTGCTAGTCCATTCGCTGCCGGATTGTACGGAGTTGAAGGACAACTTTGGATTTTGTATTTGTCGCAGAACCTGTAGAATCGGTGATGGCGGAACTGTGGTCCGTTATCATGGACGAATCTTTTAGGTATGCCGAAGCGACAAATGATGTTGGTGCGCAAGAAGTGAAGGACTGATGACGTCTTCATTTCACTAAGCGCGAATGCTTCTGACCACTTGGAGAAATAATCCGTAGCGGCGAAGATGAAGCGATGACCTTTGCTCGATGGAGGGGAGATAGGACCTATGATGTCCATACCCCAGGCTTCAAAAGGCCATGAGATTGCTATAGGATGTAGCCATTCCGGAGGCATGTGGACATAATCTCCATGAACTTGGCATTGTTGGCAGCGCTTAGCAAATTGCATTGCATCAGCCACCATGGTAGGCCAATAATAACCTAACCTTTTTATCTGATCGTAGAGCTTAGGCCCAGCCTGATGGGCTCCACAAAGACCAGCATGTACTTCTTTGAGTGTTCCCTCAGCCTCTTGTTGTGACAAGCAGCGTAGAAGTACTCCATTGTAGGATTTTCTATACAGCATTTTTGAAGGAATATCCAAATGAAAGTTTGGGGCTCGTCTTTGGATGCTTACCCGTTCTTTTGGATCTTCAGGTAGGATTCCGAACATTATGTAATCAATGAACGGATCCCTCCAGTCGCTGATCAGAGGTTTAAGGACGGAGATCCGACTTCCAACCACTTGGTGGCATTCAGCAACTGCTTGATGTGTGTTGAGAGGAGGGAGAATCCTTTTTTGACACACTGTAATTTGCATGTTTTCCCCTTCTTGGATTGCCATAAACGCAGCAAGTCCAGCCAGGGCATCTGCACGAATGTTTCCACCTCTGAGGATGTGGGTGATATGACAGATGTCGAACTTTTGTCGAAGCGATTGTGCTTTGTTGTAGTAAGGCAACAGATCGGGCTTCCTGACTTCAAATTTCTGATTCATCTGGTTGACGATCAGTTGAGAGTCTCCAAAAGGTTCCAGCGTAGTGATGCCGGATTCAAGGGCGAGTTCCAATCCTATGATTAGGGCTTGGTACTCAGCTGCATTGTTTGAACATGGTTCCAGTAGCGAGAATGCGTGTGGAATCATGTATTTGTCGGGATTAACAAAGAGAATGCCAATTCCCGATATTTGATTTCCCTTTTCATTTGTCCTGGTTGCGCCATCGAAGTACATGTGCCAGGAAGCGTTTGATAAGGAAGTCTCCACACTGTAGACTGATTCGTCTGGGAGGTCATCCCTGAGTGGAGAATCTTTAGGCAATGGATGCTCCGCGAGGAAGTCTGCTAGAGCTTGGCCTTTGATTGCTTTTTGTGGTACATACCTAATATCAAATTGTGACAGGAGGATGGACCATTTTGCCAGTCGGGCATTGAGAGAACCTGCTTTTGTGACAAGGACCTTTAGGAGGTTGATCCTCGAAATCAGGTACACTGTGTTGGATAGCAGATAGTGACGCAGTTTTTGTACGGCGAACATCACTGCCAAGCATTCTTTTTCGACTGGAGAGTAGCGATGCTCTGCACCTACCAACATGCGGCTAAGGTAATATAGAGCAGCTTCTTTTCCCTGGTCATTCTTTTGTGCGAGTAGAGCGCCTAAAGAACAGTCAAGGGCTCTTGTGTACAAGAGGAATGGTTTTCCAGTTGTGGGGGCAGCCAACACTGGAGGTTTAGTCAGGTATGACTTGATGTCCTGGAACGCGGCTTCACATTCAGCATCCCAGACAAAATCGACACCTTTCTTCATTAACCGAGAGAATGGACGGCACTTTCCTGATAGGTTGGAGATGAACCGCCGAATGTATGCCAATCTTCCTTGGAGCCCTTTTAATTGTCTTAGGGTTCTTGGAGATGGCATTTCTAGGATAGCCTTGACTTTGGTGGGGTCAAGCTCTATGCCAGCTTTCCGTACTATGAATCCGAGAAACTTACCCGATGAAACACCGAAGAAGCATTTGAGGGGATTCATTCGCAGTTTGTGTTTGCGAAGTCGGAGGAAGACTTCTCGAAGATCTTTGAGATGGTCTTCTTTTCTTTTGCTTTTGACGGCGAGATCATCGACATAACATTCGACCGTCTTGTGCTGCATATCTTGGAATATCTTCATCATAGCCCTCTGATATGTAGCGCCGGCATTCTTCAGACTGAATAGCATGACAGTGTAGCAATACACGCCAAACGGGGTCCGAAATGCTGTGTGTTTTCCATCTTCAGGATGCATCTTTATCTGATTGTAGCCAGAGAAGCCATCCATGAATGTCGAAAGAGGATACAGTCTTGGTGACTGAGCTGGAGCTCGTTCTTTTAGATGAAGAGCTCGAAGAGTGGTCACTCCGACGTCCTTGGCTTGAAGAAGCGGGAGAGTTTTCTTTATGTCTTCGTGTCCGGGAGACGCTGCGAGTCACCGGTCGTCTGACATGGATTTTAGTTGCTGACTTCTGGCGTTTTCTGGTTTTTCCAACCATATGAACAACAACAAGTTGGTCGGGTCTTTCTTTTTCGACCCATTTTTGGGAGACTTGAAGTGCAGAATCCTGGGTTCTTTGCTTCTCTAGTCTCTTTTGTCGATATGCCGTGCGGCGACGCATACGACGAGCGATTTGAACTTTGGTTAGCTCTGGCTGTGCCCTAGCAATGAAGGACGTAGTCCCTGGTGCGCAGCAGCCAAGCTTGTCTTCTTTGAAGACGGGCAGGGACAGGATCTGGACGCGGTCCTTTGCCTGTCGCAGCGAAGCTTTGAATTTTGCGAGTTCGGCTCCTGTTGAGAGGAAGGGTCGACTCGCAGGTGTGAAGGCCTTGACAGGTTCTTGCGGAGGCCTTACGATGCAAGATTTGATTTTGGGCTTGTATGAGCAAGCCGGCTCGTGCTGAGTTGGTTTTGTTTGGTGGAGGGTAGGCTTCTCCTCTTTCATGTAAGCAAGAGGGTAGAACCGGTTCTCCTTGAGAGGGGCCAGGTATGCTGGCTTTGCTGATGTTTGTGACCTTCGCTGTTTGGGTGAAGGCCTTGGAGACCAAGTCTTTGAGCAGACCTGGTTTCTTGCTGGTTGAGGCTTTGCAGGAGCACTACGGGGCTCAGGTTTCTTGATGATCGCCCTTGGTATCACTGTAGTGATACGTTGAGGGGCGGTTCTCTGCTTCTTGGCAGGTGCGGTTTCTTCTGCGGGTAGTGGGAATGGTCCCAATGACCCGAAGACAATGGTCCGGGGAGTAGAGTTTGACCCGGTGTCTTCTGAGTTGCCGAGGGAAATGACGCTTCGGCAGCTGGCGGGGCGCTTGTAAGTGCGCTTGGTTTGTTTGTCTTGGAGCATGAGCTGGTACTTGTTCTCATCAAAGGTGATGGTTAATGAAGCTGCCATTGTTAGTTTTTTGAAAACTTCTGAAACAAGACCATATCCATTAGTAATCACAAGAATATGGTGATCATAAATGGAAAATACTATGGTTTCGCCTTTTCAAGTCGCCCGAGGGGACATGGCCCAGCCCAAGCAATATGAGGAAGGCAGAAAATCCATAGAGGGCACAATTGTTCTGAACGCAGGTAGGGTCAGCTCAGAATGAGCGTCCCAATGACTGCTAGAAGCAATTGTGAACCTTAATTCAAATTACCGAGAAGCAAAGCTCACTCAAGGTAAAATGATATAAGGTTGAGATACAAATGTGTCGGTTGCGAATACAGTAGACCCGAAAGGGCGTACTAGCACCGCTAGGCACAAATGTTGCAAATCGCATCCTTGGAAAGGACACGAGATGGGATTTTTGAAAGGTCAAGATTGGATTCATAGGAGAGAGCAAATGGTATTCCAATCCGAAAATGAGCTCAACATTTCTGCGAGCTCGAAAGTCCGAAAAGGAAGGAACCAGGATTTCTCAAATGTGAATCCAAAAGTGACGGAAGTTTTTTTTTGAAAGTGTCAAGATTGGACTTTATAGAAGAGAGCAAATGGTACTCCAATCCGAAAATGAGTTCAACATTTCTGCGATCTCGAAGTCCGAAAAGGAAGGAACCAGGATTTCTCAAATATGAATCCAAAAATGACAGAAGTTTTTTTTTTTCTTCTTTTTTTTTTGAAGATTTTTTTTTTTTTTAAGAGTTCACATAGATCTCCAATTCGATCTTATGAAACCTCAGTTGATAGATCAGCCCCCAGGTAAGGGTAGGATTACTTAATGAACCCGTTTGGAGGACCCTTGCCTAGAACAGTCTAGCTGTCTCCACACTCTGGACAAGGCTTTTCTTAGATCCACTTTGGTCAAAGAACGCAATTGGTGCAACCTTAGTGGCTTTTTTTTTTTTGAAAGATTTTTTTTTTATTATGGATTCATAGAAGAGAGCGAATGGTGTTCCATTCCGAAAATGGGTTCAACATTTCTGCGATCCCGAAGTCCGAAAAGGAAGAAACCAAAGTTTCTCAACTTAAACCCAAAAGAGGAAAATCTGAAAATTTTTTGTAAATCAGATTTTTTTTTTTTTTTTTTATGGATTCATAGAAGAGAGCGAATGGTGTTCCATTCCGAAAATGGGTTCAACATTTCTGCGATCCCGAAGTCCGAAAAGGAAAAAACCAAAGTTTCTCAACTTAAACCCAAAAGAGGAAAATCTGAAAATTTTTTGTAAATCAGATTTTGTTTTTTTTTTTTTGTTTTTTTTTATGGATTCATAGAAGAGAGCGAATGGTGTTCCATTCCGAAAATGGGTTCAACATTTCTGCGATCCCGAAGTCCGAAAAGGAAGAAACCAAAGTTTCTCAACTTAAACCCAAAAGAGGAAAATCTGAAAATTTTTTGTAAATCAGATTTTGTTTTTTTTTTTTTTATGTATTCATAGAAGAGAGCGAATGGTGTTCCATTCCGAAAATTGGTTCAACATTTCTGCGATCCCGAAGTCCGAAAAGGAAAAAACCAAAGTTTCTCAACTTAAACCCAAAAGAGAAAAATCTAATTTTTTTTTTTAAATCAGATTTTGTTTTTGATTTTTTTTTTATGGATTCATAGAAGAGAGCGAATGGTGTTCCATTCCGAAAATGGGTTCAACATTTCTGCGATCCCGAAGTCCGAAAAGGAAGAAACCAAAGTTTCTCAACTTAAACCCAAAAGAGGAAAATCTGAAAAAATTTTGTAAATCAGATTTTGTTTTTGATTTTTTTGAGAAAAATTTTTTAGAAACAAGAAAGACTGGAAATAAACTTAAAAGAAGAAATTTCCAAGAATCCCATCTCATGTGTTTTTTTTTTTTAGATGCAAGATCCAACATAGGCCACCAACTAAAAAGGAGCCAAAAGGAATCTAAGCACATGTTCATCAAATGAACGAGTCCCACCGGGTGTGCCAGCTTGATGGTCCCGGCTTTTGTCTTTTTCCAAAGCTGCCTCCGCCCCGGGGCTGACGGGGTATGGTGGAGGGAAAAAGGAAAAGCGGGCATCAGTTTTTTTGTACGGGTATGCCAATTTCTCTTTAATACTTGGAATTTAGAAATGGTGATCCGGAGATCCACCTTCACAAGTAAAAAGGGAAATGAAACTTTTTTCTAGTTTTCCATTGCATACATATTTTAATAAAAGAGACAGTTTTGTTTGAATGCCGTGGAAGGCGTTTTTGTGCCGTAGAAGGCGGTTTGGTGCCGTTGGAGGCGATTTTGCCATGAAAGGCGATTTACAAATCTTATCAATAATGAAAGACAAGAGATGTGATTTTTTTGTCTCTTTAGAAAAAATACAATTTACAACAGAAAAGTAAGAAAAAGGAATCTAACTTCTCATGCGATTGTGGGAGGGCTCGTTCAGATTGATGGTCGCGAGTCATGTATGGGCTCCGCCATCGTCCTTCAGATGAGAACATAGTGCTTGATTTCTTGGCTTGGCTCCAACCTCAGATTTTTTGAGGATAAGGACCAAGATAAGGTCCTATATTCGGTAAAAAACTGAGTAGACGGGCTGAAAAGCCGCATCTAGCCATGTTGGATAGAAGGAGAGGTGGCCTTTGGGGGGGTGGCCCCCCAAGGGGCTTCAATCACCTTGTTGAACTTGTCGCAGCAGAGTTTTCTTGAAGGAGCAGGGTTGTAGAGATTTCTTCGAGGATTTTTAAATGATTTTCTGGCGATTTTTCCGGATCCGTGGCGATTTTCTCCGGGTTCTTCTGTGTGTGTCCCCCCTCTTTGGAATGCTTGGAGAGGACTCCTATTTATAGGCCTTTTGGTAGCCTTTAGGAGTGATTTATGAGCCTTTATGGTAATAAAGCTCATTAAGGGAGGAGTTACAAGTTTAATTGCTTTTTGTTTTGTAACTCCTGACCCTTGGATTTCATTGGCCGGAGGAGAGTCATGGGCATTTAATCGCCTTTAATCTCCATTATGTTAGGAGTTTCATGGCTTGAATGCCATGATTGCTTGGACTTGTAACTCCTGAACGGAGGCTTCTGATTGGGCCGTTCAAGATAATGGGTTAATGACCGCATTAACTTGCCATAAACGGGCCAATTGATTGCACTAAGTGGCCACCTTGGCAGCTGAAGAGTCGCGGGCCATGTTGCGTCTCTTGGAATTCCCTTTGCGATGATCATCGATGGATCCTTATGTAAATCAACATCAGATGATCATGTAGTTTCAGACATTGGTTGATACCAGCGGGCCGGCAGCATCTGTCCAGTCGATTTCGCGATCGGGCGGGCAGAAAGTGCACTTTTTGGTTGTTCAGCTGGCGATCAACGAAGTTTTTGAAGTTCTTGGAAGGATTCCTGTGATCTTGGGGAATATCGGCGAATTTGGAGCCTCAAAAGTCTGAATCTGGAAAAATCACAGGGACAGAACAACTCGTCTCGCGAAAACGGACGAAACGGGGGATCCCGGGGCGAAATCGGTGCCCCGGACCTCCCAGGGTCGCCGGCCCCATGGTCTCCGGCGACCATGGCCCAGGGTCGCAGGCCTGGCCCAGGGTCGCGGGGCTCTGCGACCTTGGGGGGAAAATTGCTTCCCGGGGCCCGTTTCTGGCCGTTTTTCGTCGTTTTTCGCTTCCGTTTTTTTTGTTTGTTTTCTATGACATTTCTCCACATTTTTGGCTTGATTTCCCTCTGAAAAACATGATGAGAATCCTTGCAAATTGGTTTGAAAAGTTTCCGATTTTCCGGGAAAAGCCGAGCGCAGAACTGCTGATTTTCCGCCAGAAGCTGAAACAGGGTCAAACGATGTCGGAATGACCTGAAATTTGAGGTGAAGCTTCTTGAGCATTAAATAAGACCAACCATGGGCTTTCTTTTGAGTTTTGAAGCCGTTTGGGGTCATGCAAATGCTTGCCTTTGATTTCACTGCGAGGGAAATGCCGAACTTTGACTTTCGGTCAAACGATGTCCGATTGACCTGAAATTTGATGGGGAGCCTATTGGAGTTATTTTGAGATGATCCACAAGCTCCGAATTGGGTGCCATGGTCCCGGGGTGCTCAGCTGCCGGGAGCTGCTGCTTAGCTGTTGGAGAAGTGAAGCTAGGCCAAATGATATCGAAATGACCCGAAACTTCATGTGTACCTCTCTTTTGGTTCTTTTGAGTGACTTTGCAGTTTTTGTTTGATTCTGACAAGATCTGATGCTTGAAGTGGCGCCTGCCTATTTTGGTAGGATGCAGCTCCGTGTAGCTTTTGGTGTGAAGAGGCAAAGTGACATTTTTGGTGTCAACACGCCTAATGAAGAAAGGTGTGAACTTTGTTTGGGATGCTGAATGTCAAGCAGCATTTCAAGACATCAAGACATACCTAACTAAACCTCCAGTGCTGGCTACCCCTACCACTGGAAAACCATTCATCTTGTACACAAGAGCTCTCGACCATTCTCTTGGCGCTTTGCTTGCATAAGAGAATGACGACGGAAAAGAAGCTGCTCTATACTATCTCATTCGTATGCTGGTAGGTACCGAGCATCGCTACTCTCCAGTCGAGAAAGAATGCCTTGCAGTGATGTTTGTCGTACAAAAGCTACGTCACTACCTTCTTTCGAACACAGTCTACCTAATTTCGAGGATCAACCTCTTAAAGGTCCTTGTCACAAAAGCAGGTTCTCTCAATGCCCGACTGGCAAAATTGTCCATCCACTTATCACAATTTGATATCAGGTATGTACCACAAAAGACAATCAAAGGCCAAGCTCTAGCAGATTTCCTCGCAGAGCATCCGTTACCTAAAGATTCCCCACTCAGAGATGATCTTCCAGACGAACCTGTCTACAACGTGGAGACTTTCTCACCAAATGCCTTCTGGGACATGTACTTTGATGGTGCAACCAGGACAAATGAAAAAAAGAAAGATGATCTCGGGAGTTGGCATCCTCTTTGTTAGCCCCGATAAGCACATGATTCCACTTGCTTTCTCGCTACTGGAACCATGCTCAAGTAATGCAGCTGAATACGAAGCTCTAATCGTAGGACTGGAACTAGCCCTCGAATCCGGCATTACCATGCTGGAAGTCTTTGGAGACTCTCAACTGATCGTCAACCAAATGAATTAGAAATTTGAAGTCAGGAAGCCTGATCTGTTGCCTTACTACAACAAGGCACAATCGCTTCGTCAAAGGTTTGACATCTGTCATATCACCCATATCCTCAGAGGTGAGAACATCCGTGCAGATGCCCTAGCCGGACTTGCCGCATCCATGGCGATCCAGGAAGGGGAACATCCGTGCAGATGCCCTAGTCGGACTTGCCGCATCCATGGCGATCCAGGAAGGGAAAAACATGCAAATTCCAGTGTGTCAGAGAAGTATTCTCCCTCCTCTTAACACACACCAAGCAGTTGCTGAATGCCACCAATTGGCCGAAAGTCGAATCTCTATCCTCAAACCTCCGATCGGCACCTGAAGAGATCCATTCACTGATTACACCATGTTCGGAATCCTCCCCGAAGATCCAAAAGAACGGGTAAGCATTCAAAAACGAGCCCCAAACTTTCATTTGGATATATCTTCAAAAATCCTTTATAGAAAATCCTTCAATGGAGTACTTCTGCGATGCTTGTCACAATAAGAGGCCGAGGAAATGCTCAAAGAAGTTCATACTGGTCTTTGTGGAGCTCATCAGGCTGGTCCCAAGCTCTACGACCAGATAAAAAGGTTGGGATATTATTGGCCTACCATGGTAGCTGACGCCATGCAATTTGCTAAACGCTGCCACTAATGCCAAGTTCATGGAGACTATGTTCATATGCCTCCAGAATGGCTACACCCCACAACAATCTCATGGTCGTTCGAAGCTTGGGGTATGGACATCATAGGTCTTATCTCTCCCCCGTCAAGCAAAGGCCATCGTTTCATCTTCGTCGCTACGGATTATTTCTCCAAGTGGTCAGAAGCATTTGCGCTCAGTGAAATGAAGACCTCATCAGTCCTTTAATTCTTGCGCACCAACATTATTTGTCGCTTCGGCATACCTAAAAGATTCGTTCATGATAACGGACCGCAGTTCCGGGATCACCGATTCTACAGGTTTTGCGACAAATACAAAATCCAGAGTTGTCCTTCGACCCCATATAATCCGGCAGCGAACAGACTAGCAAAAGCCTTCAACAAGACACTCTGCAAAATCCTCAAGAACATGGTCTCTAGTCACAAAAGAGACTGGGGAGACAAACTACCAGAAGCTTTGTGGGCTTATCGATCCACCGTTCGAGAACCAACTAGAGCACACCGTTCTCTTTGGTCTATGGATGCGAAGTTGTTGTCCCTTTAGAAGTACAAATTCCTTCCTTTAGGATATCTTTACAAAATGACATGATGAAAGAAAGCAATGTCAGACTGAGACTCCAAGAACTGGACAATCTCAATGAAAGACGGCTCGAAGCCTTACAAAGCATTGAGATGTACCAAGCACGCATGGCAGGATCTTTCGACAAAAGGGTCCGGCAACGCGCCTATAAAAAGGGCGACTTGGTTCTTGCAGTAAAAAGGCTAATGGTTTTCGCCCACAAATCCAAAGGCAAACTCGAACCAAAATGGAAGGGACCCTTCGTCATTGACAAAGCCTTCTCCAACGGTGCATACGCACTTCTAAACATGGAGGGCGACAAATGTATGTTGTCCATCAACGACAAGTTCTTGTAATGGTACTACCCTTGAAGACTTATGCCATTGGGTCAGAGCAGTGTTTGCACGGCCAAAGCCTATTCTCAGGTACTCGCTCGTCAAACCCGCCTCTTTTAGATTTTTCATCCCTATTTTGAGATTTCTAAAATTTCAAAACAATGCTTACTTTCATAGTTTCATTGTTTAAAAAAATCCAAAAATCCAAGTTTAGGAGCCTCTTCCCAGATTTTCGATCCTTGAACCCAAAATTCATTGTTTGAAACAAAATCAGGACTCAGGAATTTTCACCCTAATCCACCTTGACTTTTACAACCAAAAACGGTTTTAAGTCAAAATTTACAACCCTCGTGTCTTTAAAAAAAAAAGTTTTTTGAAAAACCACGAGGAAGCGACGCTTAATCGATACTCACAAAACCCAAAAATCGGAAGGTTGTGAACCCCATTCGATACTTCCAAAATATCAAAATCGCAAGGAAGCGACACTTTGTCGATACTTGCAAAATTTCAAAAATTGTGGAGATGCAACATTCCAGTTGATCTCCACAAACCCAAAATTCAAACAAAAACCGAGGTCCAAAAAAAAAACAGACCTCAAAATTTCAAAATCGTGGGGAAGCGACATTCAATCGATACCCACAAAACCAAATTTTTTGAAAAAAAAATGCAAGGAAGCGACGCTAAGTCGATACTTGCACCCAAATTCGCAAGGAGGCGACATTCCATCGATACTCGCAATCAAATGAGCAAGGAGGCGACATTCCATTGATACTTGCAATCGAATGAGCAAGGAGGCGACATTCCATCGATCTTGCAAGACCATTAAGCAAGGAGGCGACTTTTAGTCGGTACTTGCATTTTTTAAAACCAAAACCCGACTCTCATGCCAAAATCGGCTATAAATGCCAAAAACCCGGCTCTCATGCCAAAAAATCGGCTTTCATGCCATTACAAAATCGGCTATGAATGCCCCAAAACCTGGCTCTCATGCCAATTCAAAATTTGGCTTTCCTGCCAACAAAACAAAACTTGGTTTTAAAAAAAATCGGCTATCAATGCCACAAACAAAATTTCGGCTTCCATACCAAAAACAAATTTCGGCTTCCATGCCAAAAAAAATCCCGGCTATCAATGCCACAAACAAAAAATCTTGGCTTCCATGCCATCTCAAAATTTCGGCTTCCATGCCGACCCAAATTTTGGCTTTCATGCCATTTCAACAAAAAAAAAAAACTTCGGCTCCTGCGCCACAAAATTCGGCTCTCACGCCATTTCAAAAAATTGGCTTTCATGCCATCTCAAAAATTTGGCTCTCATACCACAAACAAAACCGGCTTCCATGCCATCCCAAATTTTGGCTTTTACGCCACAAAATCCCAGCTTCCATGCCGACCCAAATTCGGCTTTCATGCCATCTCAAAAACAACCATTTGATAAAAGGTTTTTCACAAAATGACAAACTTTTGATCAAATTTCCAAACAAACATTCCCATTTAACTATTGCTTGAATTTATCACAAAAGAGTTCGAGTGAAAAGAGGGAATACTAAAAAGAAAAGTGCTAAAAAATGTCCACAAGCACTAAAAGAGAAAGAGTACCAAAAAAAAATATATGTGTGTATACACGGGTACCAAAAAAAGAAGAAAAAGGTTTGTTACAAAAATAAGGAGCTCAGTCTCACATGGTCTTCAACCAAAGACTCAACTCCTCAAGCAGACTCTTGGCCTTAGCCTCTAAAGCTTCAAGGCCACGCTTCTTCAAAATCTTCCCATAAAATGCGGCAGGACGCCGTGATCCATCTGCAGCACGGGGAAGCTTTTCCCAAAGAATCTGCCATTGTTCGCACTCTTGAGTCTTCCTCCGGAGATTGCTCTCAGCCTCCTCGACTTGGCGAATCAGAGTTCCTTCTCTGGCATGAGCTTCCACAATGGCAGCCCATTTTGCAGCAGCTTGTTCCTCCAATAGCTCAAGACAATGCCTGGTCTCAACGACCTCTCTATCAACACAGTGCAGATCTTCTGTCAGCTCAATGATGTCAACTCGGTAACGTTCCTCTCCCGAACGAATTGCTTCTGAGTCCGTGAGATCTCGTCCAGCTCAGACTTGAGCTCGCCAGAAGGCTTCAAAAACATCTCATTGAAGAAGTCACCACTTGGGAAGCTCTTGATTTCATTCCACTTGCTCCCTAGAGCTATGACTTCATCAACGAAAGACTTCACATCTGCAATGTCCAGGCCGACCTCTTCGTTATCAGCAAAGATGTCCTGTACAAGCTTAACCATGCCAAAGCCGGCTTCTAAATGGCCAGAAGAAAGAGTTTTGACCCATGAGCTCAAAACGCTCTTCAACACTTTCTTCGCATACTCAAGAGATGGCCCCGATGAAGGCTCGCCCCTCTCCATTGGTCGACTGCCCGTGTCATATCCTGCTAGAGGAGTGATCATTAAACTCTTTCTAACCGGACACACTGGCGAAGGAATCTACTCAGAAGATTTCATCTCTACTGCATTAAAACTGGAATAAGAAGTCCCTACTTCTGGTTCAACTGCAGGCATCCCCTGCTCTGGTACTGAGAAAGACGGAGGAACTTCTTCCGCTACCTCACAATCTGCCAGCAAATCAAAATAAAAAAAGAGGTATGAATATGATCCTGTTGAAATAATCATTATCATCAGGGTTATTGCTACAAATACCTTCTTCGACGATCGGCGGAATACTTTCTGCCTCCATGAGTTCATCCGAAGCGTCGTCAAAGGACGCATCCATGGATCGCTCGAAATCGTCGGAATCCTGTGGCAAGTCAGCTGACAAGCAACATGTTAGTAAATGACGGCACAGACAAAAAAGAGAAAACACAAAGAAGTCTTACCAGGTGAAGATTATGGAATCACTCCAAAGTCCCTCGGTTCTTCTTCAGATGCCGCAATCGGATCCGTCACTGCTTCATTAGTCGGAACCTCAGGCATCACCAAGTTCCCATCTTCCATTGAAAAAAGGAGAAAAGGCAAATCAAAATAAAAAAATCTCAAAGAAAGAAACGAAAAGGGAAAGAAGAGGAATCGTACCTTCATCAACGGTTTCTTCCTCTCGGCTCCTCTTTTCCGGAGGCTCATCAACATCCCCGACATCTCTTCAGTGGTGGTCAGAAGGACTTCTAAATCAGGAGAGTCATCGTGTCGTCTCTTATTACGGCGCTGCCCTTTCTTCCTCTTGCTTCTATGGGTTGGTTTACTTGAAGTACCCGCCCCACTGTCAAAGTCAGGAGCTTCACTTGATTCCTCACCAGATAGTCTGCTATTCGCAGTAGACTCCATGGAAGCCTTCGTTAATTCCGTTTGCATCCAAGCGTCGATCTCGGCTTCCTCCTCCTCTAGCTGTTCCAAGACTTCACTAGGTATCTCTTGTACGGCTCCTGATCTGATGATGTCCTGCTCATTGAGAAAGTCGATCTTGTGCTTCTCTCCGGAAAGGAAAGCCAGAACTTCCTTTCGCCGGACTCCATCTGATTTGCCAAGACCCTTCCCAGAAGATTGCTTGACATCAAGCTCCTTCTTGGAGAGCCCCCGGTACACTGAAAAGCTTTCCGCAAATCATTTCGTGAAGCCAACAATCCGTAAAGTGGGCAACTCAGGATAGGAAATCATGGCAGTGGTTTCCTTCGCACTGTAAAAGGCCCATGCATTCCTCCCATCCTGCAAACCTCCAAAGCGCTTCACCATGCTCGAAGGCGCTCCAACAATGCCTTCCACCGAAACGCAAGGGAACATACGGCTGGATATCAACAAAAAGATGTCTCCGGTACACCATCATACCAACACGTATGTTAAAAAGCCACCCCTTTTCTGCATTGGTCAAGGACCGACCCCGCCCTGGTGGAATCACGGGAGGCACCAAAGTCAAAAGCCTTCTTCCGCAAACCCGAAGAAAGCTTCACTGAAGATTGCCCGATCTCGACGTCCCTGAACCGTCGGATCCTTAAACGGGCAGACAAAAGAGATTCGGAAACGGCTGTCCCTCTAGCCAACCGAATCATGAAAGGGTCATCATCCTATGCAACTCCTAAGCGATGGAAGCCAAGACAGTGGTAAACATACCACGAATAGAAAATGTGGGTTGAAAATACCCTATTCATAGGGAGCCCCAGCAGAACCAAGAAAGCAGCAGCCTGCAGTTCGGTACATAAGTAGGAGTAAAGAGCTGGCACCAAAGCCAACCGCTCTCCGAACGCCATCTGACAAGCCGGAAAAATACAGTGCGGCCTGATGTGTGTTCCATCTCCTCCAGCAAAAACAGCATCACCCAACCAATAAGTGAGGTAAAAAGCGAGATCCCTCTGCAGTGCAATGTCAGGGTAAATGGCGTCTGTACTCCCGAAGAACTTCTTCAAATCATCTCACATGACGGGAATCTTCTTCAAACCCGGGTTCTTGGCCCTAGCATCTTGGGCCATACCATCAGAAGACTCTCCGCCGTCAAAGAAGTTGGAGCTACAATTCTTCCAACTGGTACACTGGACTTTCGATCCCTCCTTCTCCTTCAAAAAATCATAGAAGGTGACGAGCTGAAAGTACAGGAGCCTGAACTCCTCAGACTGTTCCTCAAGAACGTTGTCGATAGGCATAAACTCCTCATAGAGTTTGCCAAGGATAGGCAGCCCGGTGATGACGCTTAATTCCTTCAAAGTAAAACCAATCTCACTGTTCGTCACAACGAAGGTGTTGGTTTATGGAAGGAATGACTCTAGCATGGCCATGAAGGCCTCATTAGAGAAAACAACGGTCTTCCGAAAAGCCCGAACCGCATCGAAGATCCCGACCTCCTTCAAAATGGCTCCACCAACCTGCAGGGTGTGATCAGTCCATGATTTCCAGCTCGAATCAGCACTGAAACGGCCACGAAGTCGAAAAGGCTTCACCCAACTGCTGCCGTCCCCCCCCCAAAAAATGCCAAAGCCAACCGGTCTCAAATTGATCGACGGATGGTCAGAACCTTGGTAGCCACTGGAGGGCATCAACATGTCCATACGGACGGGAGACTTCTCCGCATATCCAAAAGGGCTGCCAACAAAAACCCCAGTCTTTATCACATTGGTCCCCTTCACCCGGCTTAGAGGATCCTCCCTCTTAGGACACATGGGAGAAAGACCCATGATCGAGACAGTCCGATCAAAAGTCGACCTGGTAGAAATAGTTCTCTCCTCACCATCAGTTGTGTAAGAGAACTGAAAACACCTTCTTTGGTACATCAAGTCGTCAGGGACTACGTCGCCAAAGAAGAAGGTAGGCTTGGGCACAACGCTCTGATCGTCCATGACCCAAGGACGGTCGCTTACCATAATCCTGTAAAACTGCTCATCGTTGAGAGCGATCAATCGCTGTCTCATCTCATCGCGGTTGAGGGAGTCGCATTCTTCCAAGTTCTTCTCCACAAACTAGACCTTCTCGCAGGCCTGTTGTACGGCCACATTAGGAGACCTAGTAGACCGACGAGGTGCATCAGTAACAGGCTCTTTGCCCTTGTTCATTCTGGAGGAACTACCTGCAAAGGATGAAAAAGGAAAAATCAATCATCAAAGTGACAGAATTTTGTTAAAAAAGAAAATTCTGGCAAAATTTTAGCATGATTTCGGGACAATTTCGAAGAAAAGTGAAACATCCCGAAGAAGATAGAAAGCTTGAAGATGAGCTCAACACCGCTGCAAGCTCAATGAAGCATCCTCAAAGAAGGTTTGAACTCAAACATTGCTGCGAGATCAAACCATTCTCATCAAATCTCTGCAAGCTTAAAGAAGGGCTTAACATTGTTGCGAGCTCCAAAACTTCAAAAATTGCGAAGCTCCTCAAAATCCAGTAAAATCAGGAAATGGCTCAGCATCGCTGCGAGCTCCAAATTCCAAAACTTGCAAAAGATTTTCAGGTATGCATCATCATGCTCCCAATCAATTTACTAAAAAGCATGCATCAAAAAATCATCATGCATTAGATGCTAGGAAAACTTTAACCAAAGTTTGATCAATTCCAACCCAAGTTGGTCAAAACAATCAAACTTTGTCAAAGTCAAAATTCATATTGACATGACCTAGAGATTCTAGCATTCTATCTTGATGCATAAAAAAAAACAAGTATGCATGAACATCTTGGAATGCATAAACCCCATGGTGCATAAACCTCATTATCTTTGTGAGCAAAAAAAAAAGAGAAGCAAAAAAAAAAAAAAAGAGAGAAATTTCTTCAAAAAAACAAAATTTGGCTAGCAGGCCGTGACCCACTGCCACATGACAGTATGGCCAGGTCCGTACGGACTTGTACGTACAGCCAAAGGAAAAAAAACGTGCAAAAAAAAAGGTTAAAAATAAAAGCAAAAAAAAAAAAAAAACAGCATGTGAAAAAAAAAACACGTGGAGAAAAAGAAAAAAAGAAAAGGAAAGGATTCTACTTCTACATGAAATTTCTTGTGGAGGAAGAAAACTTACTTGAAGCCATTGATGGAGAAGAAGAAGAATTCTTGATCTTGGAGCACTCTTAAAGACTCTTGCAAAGAAAGAAAGCAAAGAAGCAAAGATCTAATCTCCCCTTGCTTTTATAGAAGAGAGGAAACAAGGAGAAAAGAAAGGAGGTAAGTGCTAAAAATCAGCAACCTTCCCAAAAGAAATGAGATTAGAGATATTCTCTCCCAAAGAGAAGATTCTTTGAGAAATTTTCTCCAAAAAGAAAGGGAATGAGAAATATTCTCTCCAAAGAAATATACTTTGAGAAAATCTCTCCCAAAAAGAAAGGAAACTTGAGAGATTCTCTCCAAGTAAGGATATTTTTAGATATTCTCTATCCAAAGGGATATTTTTAGATATTCTTTACAAAATGACACCATGTGAGATCTAAGCCATCTTTAAAAAAGTTTAAGGTCCCATGGGCTACCCCACATGAGTCAGGTTTGACCACCTAGGCACTAAAAAGGGCTTCCTTTCAAAAAAATTCCTCTTACCAAGAGCATACAAAATGGTTCCATGCCTCTTTTGAGTTGATAAGACCATACACAAAAAAATCCAAGCCTCATGAGTTTCCCAAAAACCAAACCATCCAACCTCATGAACCAAATTAAGCCAAAATCTTGAAATTGACAACCCACAAAAAACCAAACTCTGGTCCCCTAACTTGCCACAGAAAGCTTGTTAGGTCACAAGACCAAAACAAAAAATCTTGACCCCCTGGCTCGCCACATACAGCTTGTTAGGTCACAAGGTCAAAACCAAATCTGACCCCCCCAATTTGTCGCATACAGCTTGGTGGGTCACAGGGTCAAAATCCAAAAATCAAACCCCGACCCCCTAACCTGCCACATACAGCTCGTTAGGTCACAATGTCAAAAGCCAAAAATCCTTCTTGATCGCCTGATGCGCCACATAAAGCCCTTAGGTTCACAAGGTCAAAAGGAAAACCCAAAATCCAAAATCCAAAATCCAAAAATCCAACTCCCTCATGTCATTTTCAAAACTTTGCCATGAGATGGTACGTGATCTCTCTCACTACCATAAAATCCCTTTGGAAACTCAAAAGGCTATTCACAAAAATGCTCAAAGACACTTAGTCAAATCAAAAGCTATCCTTCAAGTTTCTCTTCGAGGCACATCGACTCCAAAAGCTACTCGTCGATGTACCTCGAGGGGGCATTTGTTGACAACAAAAATGTCACTTTGCCTCTTCAATATCAAGAAGCCACATGAAGCCGCATCCTGCTACAAATGGGCAATGCTACTTCAAGCACCAAATCTTGTCAGAATCACTTGAAAACTGCAAGATCCTTCAAGACAGCCAAGAGAGGAGTTCACATGAAGTTTAGGGCCATTTCGACATCCTTTGACCCAACTCCATCCAGCAGCCAAACAGGCGCTCCTGGCGGCGGCGGCGGCGTCGAAAACATTAAAACTTTGATCAGAGCCTACGGATGGTCTCAAAATACATCCAAAATGCTCCACGTCAAATTTCAGGCCATTTCGGCGACGTTTCACCCGACTTTGACGCTCCGAAACAAAATCAAGCCTCTCGGCGGCGAGAACGACCAAGACCATTACCCATCAAATAGAGCACATGGGCGGCTTCAACATGCTTCAAAATGACTGCACATCAAATTTCAGGTCATTCCGACAACGTTTGACCTGACTTTGACGCTCAGAAAGAAAATCAAGGCTACCGGCGGAGAAGCACCCCGGGACCATGACATCCAAATTAGAGCTAATGGATCATCTTAAAATGACTCCAACAGACTCCCCATCAAATTTCAGGTCAATCGAACATTGGTTGACCGCACATCAAAGCGCGACATCTTCCTCGCGGCAAAATCAAGCCTAGCAGCAACGGGACCCCAAACGGCTTCAAAACTCAAGCAAAAGTCCATGGTTGGTCCTATCTACTACTCGGGAGGCTTCACCTCAAATTTCAGGTCATTCTAACATCGTTTGACCTAGTTTCGACTCTTAACAAAAAAATCGGCAACTCTGCACGGCAAGATCTTCGACTTTTCCAAAAATGCGAAACTTTGTGCCCCGGTTTTGCACGACTTCTCTTCGGGTTTTCTTCAGGAGAATCAAGCCAAAAAATAAGGAAAAATGTCAAGAAAAATACAGGAGAAAAAAAGAAACAGAAAGCTCGAAAAACGGCCGACGAAACGGCGACCAAAGGGGACCAAAACCCCATGGTCGCCGGCGACCCTGGAAGTCCAGGTCACCGGATTTCCGCCAGAAGGCCCGTTTTCCGATCCTTTTCGTGTTTCGGGAGTTCTAGCCCCTATGATTTCCTGAAAATTTGATTTTCGATGCTCGGAATCGACTGATCTTCGTTTACATTTCGGATCCGTCGTCAAGAGCATGAAATCGTCATTGATCGCTCCAAGATCGCCACTTGGTCGACCAAAAAGTACACTTTCTGTCCGACCGATCTAGAAATCGACAAGACAGATGGTACCGGCCCGCTGTTAGCACTCTATGTCTGAAGTTGCATGGTCATCCGACATCAATCAACATGAAGATCCACTGTCGATCATCGCAAGAAGAATTCCAAAAGACGCGGCACGGCCTGCGACTCTTCAAATCCTCGGCGACCACTAAATGTTGTTAATTGACCCAACTAAATGTAGTCATTAACTCATTACTTTGGATAACCCAATCAGAAGCAAGGAAATGGGAGTTACAAGTCAAAGTCATCATGGCATTAAAGCCATGAAACTCCTCTCATCATGGAGATTGAAGGCAATTAAATGCCCATCATTCTCCATCGGCCAATCAGATTCAAGGAAAAAGGAGTTACAAAATCAAGAAATCAAAAATTGTAACTCCTCCCATCATGGAGCTTTAAAGCCAACAAAACTCATAAACACTCTTAAATGGCTACCAAAGGCCTATAAATAGGAGATCATTCCTAGAAGAACGGATCCAGAAAAAATCAAAGAAAAATCAGCCAGAAAGATCGTTCAAAATTCCCCGAAGTTCTGAAGAGACTCTGCTGCAACAAACACCACAAGGTGATTGAAGTCCCTTGGGGGGCACTCCCTCTCCCCCCCCCCCCCCCCCAAGGAAAAACCCTCTCTTCTCCTATTCAACATGGCCTAGACGTGGCTTTTCAGCCCATCTCTTTGTTTTTTTTTATTGGATATAGGACCTTCCCTTGGTCTTTATCCTCTAAAAAAAAACTGAAGTCCAAGCCAAGCCAAAAGAATCAAAGCATCGCATGTTCTCATCTGAAGGACAATGGCGAAGTCCATACATGACTTGCGACCGTCGATCTGAACATGTCCCCTGCAATCTTCTGAGAAGTCAGATTCTTTTTCTCACTTTTTTGTTGTATTTTGTATTTTCTTTAAGAGACAAAAAAATCACAATTCTTTTCTTTCATTTTGATGAGATTTGTAAATCGCTTTCACGGCAAAAAAATCGCCTTTCACAGCAAAACCGCCTCTCACGGCATTCAAAAAACCTTGTCTCTTTTCTTAAATATATGTGCAATGGGAAGTTAGAAAAAAAGATTGAGTTCCTTTCTACTTGTAAAGGTGGATCTCCGGATCACCATTTCCAAAATTTCAAGTAGAATCGAAAATCTGGCATACCCATACAAAAATGTTGATACCCGCCTTTCCCCCCCCCCCCCCCCCCCCCGTTTTTCCCTCCATTCGGCCCTCTCGGTGACCCCGGGGACGGATGGGAGAGGAAAGGAAGGAAATCGGGTCCATCACTTTGGAGATAGAAATCTTTACTTGATTCTCAGAGGAGGCCATAGAGTTCCTTTAACTGGATGCTCCGCGTAGTTGGTTCTGCAACCGAACTAGGATAGCCACCGAGACCAAACTAAGATAGCCGTCGAGTCTCGTAGTCTGGAGTTTTGTACATTTGGTCCTACGACCGAGTTGGCCGGTTCCATAACCGAGCTGAGATCTCCGTCGAGTTCCGTTACTTGGCGTTGTATATAGCTGGTTCTGCAACCGAGCTGGAACCACTGAGTTCTGTAACAAGGCGTTGTATATAGCTGGTTCTGCAACCGAGCCGAGATTTCTGCCGAGTTCCGTAACTTGCCGTTGTATAGCTGGTCTATAACCGAGCTGAAACCACCAGGTTCTGTAACAAGGTGTGCCTTAACTGTTTAAGTTCTTTCTTTATTTCTCTAATGCTCTGTAGCAGTTAGGAAAATAGGTAATTGCCGAGTTCCACAACTTGGCAAGAACTAGAGTTGTCGTGACTGAAGTTGTCCAGGTCGTGGCTGGTGCTATCACCGAGGCCATTGTTGAAGCTGTCACGACTAAGACTGTCTGAGCTGTGGTTGGTGCTATCATCGAGGCCATTGTCGGAGCTTTGTAAGTTGAGGCCGGTGCTGCCACCAAGGCCAATGCTGAAGCTCGTTTGAGGCTGGTGCTGTCACCAAGGCCAACGTTGAAGCTTTATGAGCTGAGGTTGGTGCTGTCACCGAGGCCAATGCTGAAGCTCATGAAGAAGCTAAGCTGGGGCTGGTGCTGGTGCTATCACCGAGGCCGCAGTTGGAGCTTATACCGAGTTTGTACTTCTATCTAGCCGATGCTATCACCGAGCTAGGACTTGAGGATGAAGACTTTGTATGGCGAGTAAAGGAACTGCTCCCGAGATTGTTGTTTTTCTGCCTTGGCGACTTCGTCTTCAACCCGTGTGCTCCTTAATCCGGTATCGGGCCGGCTTTGGTGTAGTCCACCAAGTGCCCATCCTTGACGAGCTCTTCGAGGTGAGATTTAAAGGTTTCGCAGTTCTCGGTCTAATGCCCATTCAGCATGTGATAGGCGTAGAACTTGTTTTGATCGCGGGTGGAAGGACCACCCTTCACTGGCTGCGGCCATTTGAAGGACGGCTGTGACATGATCTTACCGAGGAGCTTGTAAATTGGCTCCTAGAAAAACACGTCGACAGTCTTGTAAGAGGCAACAACTGACTTGGACTTCTAGCCGCCTCCTGAGATCGTTGCTGAGCTTAGAGGTGCTTTGTTTCATGGGGGAGGTTCTAATAGGGGAACACTCTGCTAGGGAGGAGCCGTTAGAAGGTTGTTTCGCCGGGGGGGTTGCCGTCACCCCTCTTGATGATGAACCTGACTGGCTAACAGGTCCTTCCACACTCACCGCACCAGACTTTCCCCGGATCCCTTCCGACGGGGAACCGTTGGTGATAGTGATGGGCTTTTGATCGTCCTTCTCCATTTCTGGTTTTTGGATGCATGGTTTTTGTGAACATGGCCTAATATCCTTTTTCCACATATGGCGCCAATTGTAAGTGCCTAAATCTTACGGACTTGATTAAGTGAGTATGAAACTCATAATAATGTTGTTAAGCTTCTTTGGGAAGGATGGATTGCCTTAAAATGTTCATGACTCGCTTTTCCTCCTCCGCCGTACCCCGGCTGCCCTAGGGGCGAAAGGAGAGGACGAAAGGCCGGGCCCCAATCAGTGCCATGGTCTTCAGTGTCATAGGTGTTTAGCCAGTCTCGGGTGAAACCAACTACCTCCATATTTCATTGGACGGTCTATTTGACTTGATGGTCAAGCCATTCCCTCATATCGTCATTGTCTTCTGGTCTCCGGCGCGACCTCATGGAGTCGTTAATTAAATGGTTGCTACTTGAGCCTTCATCGTAAGCTCGGTCGCGCCTTTTATTGCTTAGGACTTGTCTCAAGTCCTGTTCGAATGAAGGGGGCCGGTTGCGTCTGGGGGTGATACTGGGGCTCTCTCTTTCTCCCGGAGTCGCCTCTTGAGTTTACGGATCAACTCCTCCTGCTCTTGGATAATTAGATTTTGGGCCTCGATATCCGCAAGGAGCGGATCGTCATCCTCGTCAACATTGACCTGGTGATGTGATTGGTGCAGCTTGGACGGCATTGGCGTATACTCTCGCCGGGAGCGCTCCGGTGGAGGGGTGTCCTGGCGAGGATGCTCTTATGGAGGAACGTCCTAACAAGGGCGCTCCGTTAAAGTGACATTTTGCTAGAGACGCTCCAGCAGGAGGTCATCTTGTTTGGGAGGTGCTGTCACCCCCTTCAAAGATAAGCCTAATTGAATGATAGGCCCTTCCATGCTCACTGCGCCAGGTTTTCCCCTGTTTCTTCTTTGGCGAGGAGCCTGTGGCAGTTGCTTTGGTAATACTGGTAGTAGCGACAGGGCCCTCGAAGGTCCTTCACCGTTTATGGTCTTTGGAGGCATGGTTTTTGTGAATCTGATTCAATCTTTCCCACAGACGGCGCCAATTAGTGCCTAAATATTACGGGCTTGGTTAGATAAGTATAAAACTCTCAATATTACTGTTAAGCTTCTTTGGGAAAGACCAACTGCCTGAGACCTGAAAGGGAAAGAGAGAAAACAAAGGTCAGATGCCCTGGCTGCAGTCAGCCGAAGGCACTCCGATGCCTAAGTTAGTGTTGTCACTGAATAAAGGATGAGTGAGTGGAGGAGAAGAAAGAGTTTGGATTATGTGAGTTTATGTTCTATTGTATTGTGTACCTCTTTGGGATCTTACCCTTGTATATATAGGCGGAAGTCCCATATAGTGCTTCCTCAGTGGAGGTAGGTGGAAGTACTGTCACATCAGCCCATGCTATGTTTCTTTAGTGGAGGTAGGTGGAGGCACTGTCCCATCGAATCATGCACTGACTTCTTATATTAATACGGATGTGATCGCTAGATAAGGACAACCCCTTATCATTATCCGGCACTCATCTTATCTGTCAGCACGTTCTGCAACATAGCCGTAGTTTTTTGGGAGTACAATTATGGCTTAGTATTCATCTCAGTTGGTCGTACCGAGTTAAAGATGATACCGAGATCAGATATGGACGCATCTGGCACTGTTGGTGAGGTGCCTTATACCGAGACCGATGTGAGCCTAGTTGGTACTTTTACCGAAGCTAGCTCAAGCTTGGTGCTAGCTGGCACTGTTGCCGAGCTGGATGTATCTTGGTACTATTGTCAAGTTTGGAAACCGAGATTGAAATAAGCCAAGTCAGTACTGTTACCGAAATTAGCATAACCCTGCTCTCAGGGAAACGTCCCACACAGAAACATACACCATAATATGAGTTTTGATTTGTGGATTTCATAAGACAAAGCACGAATGGTAACATAAATATAATCACGGAATTCTCATCCTATCATCCACACGATTCAAAACATGATAAAAAAATCAAATCACATAAATCCTAAGTTCTAGCAAGGTTTTAGGTTGATCAAATCACAATGTGCCAAAAAAGGTCATGATATAACGATCAAGGCACATGCAGAAAGTTCTGCAATTTTCCCACGCATGATGGTCGAATTAGAAAATACAACATAAATCCGATAGAGGTGTGATCGAGTTGATTATAGATTCAGTAGAAAGGTACAGAAGTCTTGTACTTAATTGAAAAAAATCTAAGTTAGATTCCACTGGTAAACTGGTTTTAATATATACTGAAGTAAAGTAAAATTTGGATATCTGCAGTTGGATAGATTTTCCCTTGTAATTTGTATAAATTATATCAGTCATCTGACCTCAAAATCATGCAACCTACTCATCGATTTCATAGTACCTGATGACACAAAAGTATAGTTGAGTCACAATGTTTAGATCATTTGATTGACGGAAAAGGGCTTACTGGATTCTATCTAACTACACAAGCCCCAAATCTCATCTATAACGTATAATACACATTTAACTTAGATGAAATACATCATGGAATCACTTTCTTTTTCTACATCAAATGGGTTATACGGTAACAGAAAAGAAAATAAAGTAAGAAAAGACACATACAAAAACAGAGATTGAGAAAGAACAAATCAGCCTACCAAAAACACCATGGAACTGCAAGCACTCTATTTGGCCAGCCTTGCAAAGACGGACGTTGAAATCAGACCTATTGACTTCTGCATTTTCTTCAGGTTCTGTACTTCCAGCTGTTGGAATATAGGTGGGCCTTCCACACAGGTTTCAAAAACTTTTGACCCACTTAATGCAGGGATCAATTGTCTAGAATGCAACAAACCCAATCCAGGTTGCAATTTCCTCAATCTCATAGCCATGTACAGCAACAACTACTATCTAGAAGATAGAAAACAAAACATAAACATGCTCCCACGAAATACACAACATACAAGGATGTAGATATACCTTTGGAGCTTTGTTGTGCTCTAATGGAGGATTTGATTTCTTTACTTTGGTGATGAACAACTTCACAATCCAAATCAGAATCTTCAACTCCTTTTGATCTTCCAACGCTATGTCCCGTATTAGATCTCTTTTCTCAAGAAGACGGTGGGATCCTCAAGAGAAAACCCTACTAGTAACTCTAAGGAACCAAAGGTGAAAGAGAGGGGAACTTTGAGAGGAAGAAGACTTGTACAACTCTTGCACAAGGGGCTGAAAAGTGCTCTTTTAATTATGCACGAATTTGAGAGGAGTATTCATCTATTTATAGCCCTCCATAAATCCTCTTTTCCTATTTGAAATAGAAGTTTAACTCCCATTACAAATTAGTAAACATCTCCCTTACTAATTGCCATAGAAGTCTTACTTCCACAACTATTAGTAACTTTCTCCTTTCTAATTAAAATAGAAGTCCTACTTCCATTATTAATTAGTAGCTTACCATTACCACTATTAGAAGTCTCACTTCAAATAGAAATAGTAACCTTCCTTTTAGAGTTTAAGTAGAATTAGTATCTTTCTAATATATTGGGCTAGCGTGGGGACCACTAGGGATTCCTTAGAAAGTTGACTCCAACTGGGACACGCGACCCCACATCTCATGTGCAATCCGGGCCCACAGTTAATTGCAAATAACTCCACTAAATAAATGCAATTGCACTCCAGTCTTAGGAATAAATATCAATGAAGACCCTAAACTTCCACAGTACCACAAGTAGGCCCCTCCATCTATATCCATGGATCAAATGGATCTGTCCACCAAATTAGATCCATATCTTATTATCCTTGAGCCCCAATTAATTATAATGATCATATGGTACCTATCCAATTAACTCTTAATCAAAATGGGTGCGCACTTACCAATGATAAATCCATTAATTGGCACAAGGGGATATTAAAGATGGATTCCATCTTGACTATTGAATGTTCCCACAGCTCTACTACCACGCACCCAAATCACCGAGGTGTTGACCTACAATTGGCCTCACTCATTGGTGACTCAAAGTAAATGAATAGATAGAAACTTGAGTTCATTAATGTCTCAGGATTATGAGCCTATTGCTAGGGAATTATGAGAGCAGACCTTAAATAAAGAGTGTTTTTCATGGTCCTTCAATACATCCAATGTACCAGCATCATGATCCAGAATCTTACATTCTGATGATCGAGATAAATCACACTATCTCATAGTGATCAAAATGCTGCAACCTTGTCAGATGAGGTGTCCAATCTCATCACTGGTTGTGAAGATATTTAAGTATAAGATTTGTAATACATATCTCCTGTATGTGGATCTCATCCATACACATGTATTACATCTAGTATACTTGTGGACTCCGGTTCATCTCATGAACCATTATGTCATTTGTATTAGTTATGTGTAAGTATATAGAACATCATTCATCTCATGAAAGGAACAACATAAATTGTATTGAGAAATAAAGAACTTAATCAATTTATTACATCATATACCCATGGTATTGAGACCATAAACTAACAATCTCCCACTTGGGCTCAATGCCAATCAGGATTGCATCACATGCCCATCCCGTCTACATGCTGCTCAAAAACCTTGGTGGTCAAAGGCTTAGTAAATGGATCTGCCAGATTGTCCGCAGAAGCTATCTTGGTGATTGCAATATCACCTCTTTGCACAATCTCTCTGACCAAGTGATACTTCCTCTGTACGTGTTTTTGGCTTTTATGGCTCCTTGGTTCCTTGGACTGAGCGACTGCCCCGCTGCTGTCACAGTGAACTGTGAGCGGCTGTCATGCCAAAGGTACCACTCCAAGTTCCAAAAGGAATCTTTTGAGTCATACTGCTTCCTTAGATGCTTCACAAGCCGCTACATATTCAGCCTCATAAGTAGAATCAGCGGTACATTCCTATTTAATACTCCTCCAGCTGATAGCTCCTCCGCCAAGCATAAACACATAACCAGAGGTAGATTTCCTGGAATCCTTATCTGACATGAAGTCAGAATCTGTGTATCCGACTGGAATCAGCTCATCACTGCCGTAAATCAACATGTAATCTCTTGTCCTTCTCAAGTACTTAAGGATACATTTTACAGCAGTCCAATGGTCAAGACCTGGGTTAGACTGATATCTGCTGACTAAGCCCACTGCATGACAGATATCCGGTCTAGTACATAGCATAGCATACATGAGGCTACCAATAGCCGAAGCGTATGGAATTGCTCTCATTTGTTCCTTTTCCTCTGGGGTCTTGGGACCTTGATCCTTAGAAAGGTGCACTCCATGCCTGAAAGGTGTGATACCCTTCTTGGAGTCCTGCATAGCAAACCGTACCAGTACCTTATCTATGTATGCAGCTTGAGACAAGCCAATCATCCTATTTTTCCGGTCTCGATGGAGTTTGATCCCTAGGATGTAACTAGCTTCTCCCAAGTCCTTCATATCAAAAGTCTTAGCTAACCAAACTTTTACCGTTGACAACATTCCTATATCTTTCCCAAGGAGAAGGATGTCGTCGACATATAAAACCAGAAAAACTACCCTGTCACCTTCATTTTTCATGTACACACATGACTCATCCGGATTTTGACTAAAACCAAATGATTTGATTGCCCGGTCAAAACGGATGTTCCAGCTTCGGGATGTCTGCTTCAGTCCATAAATGGACTTCTGCAACTTGCAAACTCTTTGCTTTTGGTTACTTGCTATAAAACTGTCTGGCTGCATCATATAGATGTCTTCCTCAAGATGGCCGTTGAGAAACGCCATCTTGACATCCATTTGCCAAATCTCATAATCGAGATGAGCCGCAATGGATAAGAGTATCCGGATGGACTTGAGCATGGCTACCGGCGAGAAGGTTTCCTCATAATCAATACCCTCTTTCTGAGTATACCCTTTCGCAACAAGCCTGACCTTAAAGGTCTCAACTCTTCCATCTGGTCCTCTTTTTCTCTTGTAGACCCACTTGCACCCAATAGGTTTGATATTGGCAGGCAAGTCCACAAGTGTCCAGACCTGATTAGAGTACATAGACTTCATCCCAGCTTTCATAGCATCTTGCCAATGTCCCGAATCAATGTCATTAATTGCTTCATCATAGTTACAGGGATCTTGTTCCAGTTCTTCCGGGATTGCCTCGTAAGACTCTCCCAAGAACTAGAACCTATCAGGGGGCCTGATTATTCTCCCACTACGACGAGGCACTGGTGTAACTACTGGGTCTGGTAGGGGCGGTTCTTCCTCAAGTTCGGTCATACTTGGATTTGGAATTGATTGTTCTTGAATCTCTTCCAAGATCACCTTTTCCAAAGATTTCCGGTCCATCATATAATCTTCCTCCAGAAAAACCTCATTGGTGCTTACCAGCACTTTCTGCTCTCTGGGAATATAGAATGTCCAACCTTTAGTTCCTTTAGGATATCCTACAAACGTGCATACTTCCGACTTCGTTTCCAACTTATCCGTCTTTACCTTCAGCACGTGTGCCGGACAACCCCAAATGTGTAAATGTTGTAGACTAGGCTTTCGCTCAGACCACAACTCCCGGGGAGTCTTAGGTACAGACTTAGATGGTACGAGGTTTACTATGTACATCGCAGTATCCAAGGCATATCCCCAAAAGGATATAGGTAATCCTGAGAAACTCATCATAGACCTGATCATATCTAAAAGAGTCTGGTTCCTTCTTTCCGCTACTCATTATGTTGAGGCATACCAGGAGCAGACAACTGGGATAGAATCTCATTTTCTGATAAGTATCCCATAAAATCACCAGAGAGATATTCCCCTCCTCGATCTGATCGAAGAGTCTTGATACTTTTACCTAATTGCCTTTTCGCTTCCGCTCGAAACTCTTTGAACTTTTCAAAAACCTCGGACTTGCGGTGCATAAGGTATATGTATCCATATCTTGAATAATCATCTGTGAAAGTGACAAAGTATTTATATCCTCCTCTGGCCCTGACATTAATGGGTCCACACACATTAGTATGCACTAATTCCAATAAATCTTTGGCTCTATTGCCCTTGGATGAAAAGGGTCTTTTGGTCATTTTGCCTTCCAGACAGGACTCACAGACAGGCATTGGTTCTACAACCAATGAAGGCAAGATACCATCTTTCACTAGCCTGTCAATCCTATTTAGATTTATATGACCTAGCCTCAAGTGCCAAAGTTTTGTTGGATTAGATGAAGGTGACTTTCTCTTTAATGATGGTCTATTAATTATTTCGGTATCATGTATCTCATACATTGTAGGAGTTAATAGATAAAGCCCATTGGTTACCTTGCCAGAACATATAAAAGTACCGTTTCTCTTTATAACAACTTCAGTACCAAAAGTAATAGAATAACTTTTATTCACCAAACTAGAAACTGAAATTAAATTCCGTCTTAAAGGCGGTACATATAGAGTGTCTGACAAAACCAACTTATTATCTTGAAAACATAAAGTAATAACTCCTACTGAAACCGCATCCACCTTAGCATCAAATCCTAGGTTGACAATGATTTCGCCGTCACTGAGTCTCCCGGTTTCCCTGAACCCCTGCAACGAATTACATATGTGATTAGTTGCCCCGGAGTCCACACACCAAGATTCTGAAGTACCAGTTGCAAAACTAACTTCAGTAACAAGTGACTCAATCATACCTGAGGTCTTTTTCTTAGACAGATATTCTGGACAATTCCTCTTCCAATGTCCTGTCATACCACAATGGAAACACTTTCCTTTTGTCCCTGTTCCCTTAGCCTTGCCAACACCACCATTAGGACCATTCTCCGCCTTAGGACCCTTCGGAACTGATTTCTTCTTGCCTTTCCGCCCTTTGCCTTTCAGTTTGGACTTGGCAAATGACTTTTCTGTCATCAGGGCAGTTGGCTTTTTCTTCATAATCCCTTCAGTCACCACCAGCTGGCTAGATAGCTCAGCCAGAGTCAGATTCATTTTATTCATGTTGTAATTGACCTTGAAATTATTAAATGATTCTGGTAGTGACTCAAGGATTATATCAATCTGCGATTCTGCATCAATCGCAGCCCCCAGTACATCTAACTCATTCAATGAGTCCATCATTTTCAACATATGGTCCTGTACTGGCATGCCTTCAGCCATCTTGGTGCTTATAAGCACCCTCATAGCAGCCTGTCTAGCAGGCCTGTCCTGTTCCGCAAACATCTCCTTTAAGTTTGATATAATATCATGTGCAGTCTTAAAGGATTGATGTTGGTGTTGTAAAACACTAGACATAGATGTCTGTATGTAACATCTGGCCATCTCATCGTCTTTGGCCGACTTGGTGTAAAGTTCCTTTTCTTCCTGTGATGCTTCTGGCAATGGCTCATCAAGGGGGGGTTTGGTAAGGACATATTTGTATCCTAAAGCTGTCAGGACAATATCCAGGTTCCGTTTCCAGTCTACATAGTTTGACCCCACTAACTTATTTTGGTTGAGGATGGTTGCAAGTGGATTGAAAGTGTTTGAATTCATGCTGAAAATACTGTAGCACATAACCATACATTCAATTAATAAATTTAAATGACATCAGAGTTTAGTATTCTACCAAATTTATATGGAATCCTCATAACCATTAAATTCAGAATACATCGGAATCCCAATCCCCGGGGTATGCCTCCTTGGGGAGTGCGAATACCACCTAGATTGGTGCGGATCAAAGTTGGTCAAAATCGGAATTAAGACTAACTATCCATGATCCCCCTTCATTCTTTATTATCTAGGTATCTCATACCAAATAATGAATGACTCCCGATTTTCTTCGGTTTCTAAAATAAATGAGGCAAATGCTTGGGGATACTACATCATTATTTTAGTTAAGTGTGACCCACCAACTAGCATTGCATGACAACCGTTGCGAGCAGCTCCTCCTTGGGGAGTGGGCCCCCGCCCCGTCTCACTAACACTATACATAGGAGATCCATACCTAGTAGCCAGACAAATAAAAGCCCTCCGTGGGGAACGGCCATACTCGAGATGGCACGAGGCTAATACTTTCTTTACAATGGACCTATGGTGGAAAACCATGGGGATTTGTAAATATAAATGCCCCGTTCCCACTTAATATTTTAGAATTGAAGATTTCTTTATAAGGTATTAGGGCCCACATGTATACATCAAATCATCTTATGATATGATCTAAGATTGGTTCCAATTCAAGTTATTTTAAGGAAAGTTCAGTTTCTAAATTAGAGTTACCAATGTGTCCATCTCATGGGCCATCAACACTAATTAGAACTCTTTCCAAAATTAATTTGATTTGACCAATTTTAGTTATTTGCTATGTTTGGATCAGATCTGGAAAAAATCTAATTTAAGCATGCATCCATAAATAGAAATTGTAAAAATAGAAACTAGTCCTCTCCTCCACATGGCCCAAGCGGAATAGACTTCTTGGACTTCTAGACTTTCCAAAAAATTTGGAATTCCTCAAACTCTTTGGGAAACTCCAAAACTCTTTTGGTAATCTTCAAACTCTTTGATTAGGAGTCCAACATCGCTTTCCTTCTTCGTCTCGGACATCGCCAGAATTTACAAATTTAGAAAAATTACATAAATTCCTATGCCTCATATATGAGACTTACATGGTAATCTAAAACTAGAATTAAAAGGGCTATAGGGAAATTCATCATGCCTTGCCCTTTCACTAGAAACCAAGGAAACCATGATGCCCTTTACAATTAGCCTTAAATAAACCAATCACCATAAAAGAAAGCAAAAGACTTGTGGGCCATATGGAGAGGACATGATCATCTACAAGTTAGTATCTTATACAACCATACAAATCACAAAATAGGCTGCCAAACAATGCTGGAAAAATAGGAAGCATTAATAGACCTGAAACTTGAAAAACAAATTCTGCAGAATTTTGCATAGAAGGCCGGGTCGACCTGCCAGGAGGGGCAGGTCGACCCGCCTGCAGTCACCAGGTCGACCTGCCTGACGAATTTCTGCAAGCTGGGTTTTCTGTTTCGTGTCTGTTCTTCTCCAAATCACTTCCAAAGTGTCCCAATGGCTTCCTATGATCCTTCCATCATTATTAAACCCTTTTGTGACTATCCAAACATGAATTTACTATCAAACCAAGCAAGTCCATTAAAACTGATCCTTACATAGCCCTTACTTCATCTTCTTCACATCTCATGCAAAGATTGAAGCAAGCTTGCTGGTCTAACATGATTAGAGATGAGGTTAGCCTCTGATACCAATTGTTGGAATATAGGTGGGCCTTCCAGACAGGTTTCAAAAACTTTTGACCCACTTAATGCAGGGATCAATTGTCTAGAATGCAACAAACCCAATCCAGGTTGCAATTTCCTCAATCTCATAGCCATGTACAGCAACAACTACTATCTAGAAGATAGAAAACAAAACATAAACATGCTCCCACGAAATACACAACATACAAGGATGTAGATATACTTTTGGAGCTTTGTTGTGCTCTAATGGAGGATTTGATTTCTTTACTTTGGTGATGAACAACTTCACAATCCAAATCAGAATCTTCAACTCCTTTTGATCTTCCAACGCTATGTCCCGTATTTGATCTCTTTTCTCAAGAAGACGGTGGAATCCTCAAGAGAAAACCCTACTAGTAACTCTAAGGAACCAAAGGTGAAAGAGAGGGGAACTTTGAGAGGAAGAAGACTTGTACAACTCTTGCACAAGGGGCTGAAAAGTGCTCTTTTAATTATGCACGAATTTGAGAGGAGTATTCCTCTATTTATAGCCCTCCATAAATCCTTTTTTCCTATTTGAAATAGAAGTTTAACTCCTATTACAAATTAGTAAACATCTCCCTTACTAATTGCCATAGAAGTCTTACTTCCACAACTATTAGTAACTTTCTCCTTTCTAATTAAAATAGAAGTCCTACTTCCATTATTAATTAGTAGCTTACCATTACCACTATTAGAAGTCTCACTTCAAATAGAAATAGTAACCTTCCTTTTAGAGTTTAAGTAGAATTAGTATCTTTCTAATATATTGGGCTAGCGTGGGGACCACTAGGGATTCCTTAGAAAGTTGACTCCAACTGGGACACGCGACCCCACATCTCATGTGCAATCCGGGCCCACAGTTAATTGCAAATAACTCCACTAAATAAATGCAATTGCATTCCAGTCTTAGGAATAAATATCAATGAAGACCCTAAACTTCTACAGTACCACAAGTAGGCCCCTCCATCTATATCCATGGATCAAATGGATCTGTCCACCAAATTAGATCCATATCTTATTATCCTTGAGCCCCAATTAATTATAATGATCATATGGTACCTATCCAATTAACTCTTAATCGAAATGGGTGCGCACTTACCAATGATAAATCCATTAATTGGCACAAGGGGATATTAAAGATGGATTCCATCTTGACCATTGAATGTTCCCACAGCTCTACTACCACACACCCAAATCACCGAGGTGTTGACCTACAATTGGCCTCACTCATTGGTGACTCAAAGTAAATGAATAAATAGAAACTTGAGTTCATTAATGTCTCAGGATTATGAGCCTATTGCTAGGGAATTATGAGAGCAGACCTTAAATAAAGACAGTGTATATAAGGGGCTTTTCATGGTCCTTCAATACATCCAATGTACCAGCATCATGATCCAGAATCTTACATTCTGATGATCGAGATAAATCACACTATCTCATAGTGATCAAAATGCTGCAACCTTGTCAGATGAGGTGTCCAATCTCATCACTGGTTGTGAAGATATTTAAGTATAAGATTTGTAATACATATCTCCTGTATGTGGATCTCATACATACACATGTATTACATCTAGTATACTTGTGGACTCCAGTTCATCTCACGAACCATTATGTCATTTGTATTAGTTATGTGCAAGTATATAGAACACCATTCATCTCATGAAAGGAAAAACATAAATTATTTTGATAAATAAAGAACCTAATCAATTTATTACATCATATACCCATGGTACTGAGACCATAAACTAAAACAGCATCAACACTTCTTTTTTCGTTCTTGTACCACTCATTTCCTATTGACGGAAGGAAGAAGGCAAAAGTTGTTAAAGTTGGCCAATTCAACTTGGACAAGTAGTTAGCTATTTTATTCTGGGACCTCCTGTAAAAATTTATTTCTCTAGTATCAAAGGCTTTAAGGAAATTAAGGAGCTTTTTCTAAGTAAGCATGAAATCCCAAGGAAGATTCTTTTCTTTTTTTCAAATTCTACGCTAGAATGAGTCAATATCCTTCTAGCATAACTCGTTTAATCTCATTCTCATGATAAATTAAAACTTCTTCATAGAGGGCCCTTAATTCAGCTTCAAGTGGGTATACTATTTCTATTGCTCCAAAATATGCAACCATCATGTCTCCCCCGTGATTCCTTACAATGCGGCAATGCCCCCTCATAGTGTTGTCTCGTTACCTAGGTTGACAACCCCACCATGGAATAACTACATCCCACACAAATACATTGAATTCGGGTGTGTGTGTGTGTGTATTATAATAATAAAAAAAAGGTGTAAAAACAATCTAGGAACACAGAGACCACATGTGGGACATCAAATCTAACATAAATGTGATCATAAGAATCAAGAGAAATAACAATGGTTGATAAATAATAATCTTACATGATCTAATCTATTTATAACATAGGTCAAAGACTCTAGAGATACTAAGGTATGTCTGGATGCACAACAAAATACAAGAAAATAATATTTTATATAATATAATCTTTCATTTTCTAAAAAAGAAAGTCTCATGCGTTTGGTAATCCAAAAAAAAATTGAAGAAAAAGTTCTTTTCTTTCAAAAAGCTTAATATTTTCTCCTACAACTCCCCCCTTAGAAAATTTTCTACAAGATAAGAATCTTTCAAAATGACGATTACAACGTGGTAGAGTAAAGTAAAAACTTTAGTTCACCAAATCCATCATGATATGTTTGTTTATATATATGGTAAAATAAAGTAAAAGTAAATGTCACCGCACGGTAAAGGTGAGGTAAAGTAAAGGTGAGATAAAGTATATGGTGAAGTAAAGTGAGAAGGAATGCTAAAGTAGTTTCTTTTTTTTAAATTTACTTTATCACATTTTATTGTAGTTTTATATGGTAAATAAAAAGTTACTTATTTACATATGCGGTAAAGTAAAATAAATATTGATGTCATATCACGATAAAGGTGAGATAAAGTAAGGTGAAATAAAGTACGTGGTAAAGCAAAGTGGGAGCAAGATAGAGTTATAAGTAGTTGTTTTTTGTATTGGCTTTACTCTACTATACTTTACCATGGTTTTGTGTGATAAAAGAAAAGTAATTTATGGTAAAAAAAAAAACATGGCTGTTTAACTTTACTTTACCACATCACTTTTTTATCCAGACATGGCAAATTATATATAAATTAAAATATTTAATAAAAAATATTTTAGTAATATAATTCACTTTAATTATAGCACCTTCCAAACAGCTCAACCTTTGGTGAATTTTTAGATGTGTTTTATTGTTTTTTTTGTTTTTGTGGATTTAAGGGGGCAGTTTTGATTCTTTTTTTTTGTGTTTATATATGATGTGTGGTGCTGGATGAGTGATGTATTATAGTTGTGGTCATGGTGTAATGAGGTCAAGTGAAACGGAGTGAGGTGCGGAGGTAAAGATGCTAAGGAGTATGGAATAAAGTGATGTGTGGAGGAGTGGTAAAGTTCTATTTCCTATGAATGATGTATGCATGCAAACCATTGAAAATGTGTGTTTTATTATCATTTCTAGTTGATTGTGGCTACGAGGTGTGTTTTAACGTTTTCGTTTATCTTAGTTGTGGATTAATTGAATTTTAAAATTGGTTTTGTTTAGTTTTAATTTGCTTTTGTTGGTTGGTTTGTTTTGTTTTGTTTATTCGTTGCTTTTTTTTAGTTGGGTTTTTTTTTATCATTGGTGAGTTGGTTTTTATTATGTTTTTTTTTTGTTGTGTCCATTTTTTTTTTTAAATTAAATTCGTTGTTATTGGTTGGTTGGTGGATTTTATTGATGGTTAATCTGTTGTTTTTTGCGGAGAAAACCAAAAAGAGGGTGGAGGGTGTTCTACGACAACCTCGATTGATTTTTGGCATGGAGAGGCAAGGAGGAGTGCAACGGAGCTACCATTTCATCTTGAATGAGCTGAGGAACCACAAGCTACGCACCCTTTTTCTCTACTTTATTGGGTTAAGTCTTTAATTTACGTTTACATTTAAGTTTAATTTTAATTTTTTTTTTTTTTTTTACTTTTCTTCTTTTAAGTTCAAGTTTGGTTTTAATTTTAAATTTGAGTTTGGTTTTAGTTCTTCATTTAGTGAGTTGATTTCTTTTATGGAATTTAATATGGCAGGTCTCTTGGCTCCCCGATTAAGATGGCTCGAATGAAGAGTTGATTGCCGTGTAGGAGAACATTATTTATTTGAAAGAATATATGATTCCATGTTCCAAAGATCACAGATAGGCTTGTCGTTTGCGGCATTGTGTGACAACTAGATCGTCATTACACTATCCTAATCGATGAGGCTACCATGAGCTGGTTATACCCGAGATGGATCCCTAAAGGATTAAGGCGCGAATTCAGAGCATCGGGGAATTACATGAGACATTGGAGGGATTTTCCATAACGGTACATACTCTCAGAGTTATACTCTTGCGAGGCCTCCTATTCTATTGAAAATTGTGCAGAGACGATCGAGGCCCTATATTGTTGTTGTTGCGGTTATGATTGGTGTTTGTTATCTTTTGATGTTGGTTATTAGTTGTTGATCATTGGTGTTGTATATATGATAGAGGGATGTTATTTTTAGGCTCATTTTTTTCACTTTGATGTATGTATTATGATGTATAAGATGTGTGCAAGTGCATGTAGCATTTATAATGTGAGTGCATGCTTTGTAGTTTGACTTAGAAGTGCCTTGGTTGTGTGTATGATGATGATGGGATGGACTCCCCTGAGGGGCACTGAGGGATCGTGTGAAGTTTTTTTTTTATTATTATTATTAAGACGACAGGTTTTATACCCGATGATTTTTCAAGATCTAAAAAAAATAAGGGGGAGAGTGCCGAAATTTTTCTAGAATCTCGAGATCCGTCCCTAGGCATGTGAGTCTCACAAAGGGAGCATTAGTAGTTCAGGATAAATAAAGTGAGGTTTATATGATAAAAATCAAATAACTACAATCTCACATCAGTCTAAACTTGATAAGAAATATAGAATTGAGTTCTCAAACGACAAGGAGTGCCTAAGTGTGTGGCATTTGTGACCTAGGTAATTCTATGTTTCGAGGCATTCATAATATCAACTATATATATGAAGGCAGAGGCTCAAGATAACAGCATTTTGGAATCGCACAACATGTGATATCATAAAAGGATGTGCATAGCATACAACTATAATGAAATTCATCATAGGATATCATAACAAACACAATTTATATATCCCAAGTTTGGTTATCATCACTTTGTCCTTTTCAAATCAGGAGGAGTTGTGCACAAAATAGTACCCGTGAATAATAATAAAAAATGCCCCAGCTTGTGGGATGTTGTGAATGTAATCGGGGTTGGTTTCCCTATAAGGTCTCAAAACAAACTTGTTAGTTTAATATTTTTAGGCCCCCTGCATAGTTCGGCTAAGGTGGTGTCTTTCTTTCTCGGTAAAAATGTCAGGGGGCCATTTCGGCACTCAAACTTTGAGAATAACAAGATTGAATTCATACCTTAGGGGACACGTCTTCCCTGCATCTAACCAAAAGTGATTAGTAGTAAAAGCATGCATGAGGTGCGTGTGTGGGGGCTAGTGGTGCTCGTGGCAATTGTGTATGCGATGAGGACCTAGGTTGGGAAGCCGTGTGAAATCAACATATATTGGTATGAAAAAAATGCCCCAGCATAAGACTAGTGTTTATTCTAGCCGTGGGTAAGGTGTGAAGGTAGATTAGCTTCTCGATCCATGATTTTCACTCCGGTGGTAATGTGATCCTCCCTAACTTTCCTGTGGAGGTCGAACCCTCACGGGCCCCCTTTTGTTGCTGCTTAGTCTTTTCGGTTGACCTTTGGAGCGCACCTGACTGCCTCCGGGGCTCATTTGTGAGTAATGTTTGTGTGTGGGTTGGTGACTCACCATGCTACCTTAGTGTTGTGGTTTTCGACCACCTTCTGCTTAGTTCGCCCGATGAGTACCCATGTCACTCCAGCGAGCCTAATTCTAATAGAATTTTTTTTTCTTTTTTTTTCTTTTTTTGTTTGTTTTTTTTTTTTAGGGTGTGACTGTGCAATGCCCGGGCCCCTTAAGATTTCTGATCAACCCATGTAACGAGATTTCGGCCAATGACTCCCAAACCAAGTGGCTTTAGGGCACTAGGCATGTAAATACCCCTACGGGCTTACTGGCTCGAGTTAAAAAGGCTACTAACCCAGACTAGTCAAAAAAAATTTTATTCTTTTCAAGACTTCTAACTAAACATTTCTCTTCTCTCTTTTTTTTTAACATGTGATTGTGCAATGCCTAGGTCTCTTAAGCTTTCTAATTAACCCATGTAACGAGCATTCAGCCAATGACCACGGAACGGACCCCGGGCCCGCGACGAGTTGATTGCATTGATTTCCCACAGGTTCCCGCGGTGAGGATTCCCTAGACACACGGAATCTAACTCACATGAACAAGTTTGCGGAAGCGTGTAGCAAATCACATCAAGATAAGCACTAATAAATTTTTAAGTACTATGATAAATAATCAAAAGACATAGTATCAAAAGAAAGGAGTTAACATGGCATTCCCATCATAATTCAAGTTATGAGACTACACAAAGTAAGTGAAGTTTAGTTACATCCCATAAAAGGCCAACAAAGGCCAATACAATTCAAAAAAAATAATAAAAAGAACCCCATGACAAAATGTAACGAAACTCAAGAACCCGCCCGACGTCTAGTTGACATCGTCGGGCTGCCACTCTCTCACTGGGGGTGGCTCAAGAGCCTCCTCCTGACGCTCTTCCTCAAAGGCAACGTCTCCTGCATCTGGGCACCAACATACAAGGGTCAAACACAACGGTTTGGCAGGTAATCAATTTAGGCATGAGCATACAAGTAGTAAGTGTTTCAAAAAACATATAAAGGCATCTTGCTTAATTGTAAACAGTTACATGACTAAGGTACATTTCAAAATACGAGCAAAGCTGACATGAATACTTATAATATCATGAATAGTTACATTCCACAAAGAGCCCATCATTTCTCTATCATTTATAATGAAAAAAGCAAGCACACACGACAAGCACGATATAAATAATATAATCACGACACGATTCCCACATATACGGGGATTCCGGCCGCGGAACCGGACACGCACGATGTGTAATAAATACACTACCAGTCTGCAGACAGTTCACATGTTTAAGGACCCCCAGACAGCGGATCAAACTGAAAGGGCAGTCCAAGCTCAGTGGTGTTCACTTAAATTCATGAATGCACAAAACACGCGAAACACGGTCTAAACATATCGAGATAAAAAGGGGGAAAACCACTTATCAAAACACAACAAACACGACTAGCAAAAGGCATAATTAATATGCATAACACGCTTAGGAAGTGATCCCCTTTTGCTTGAAACAAATCTTCAAAACGAGCTTGTACTTAACTTCAAACGAACACACAATGATGTCCATTAAATCAAACCAACGTACGAATACAAAGCCTAACAAGCACATGTAAGGACCTTTGGTTGATCTTTGTATAAACGAAGCCCAAGTGTTGGGATTTAAAAGAGAATTGGTGCCCCCGGAAGTTCAAAGACATCTCAGGCTTCGAGTGCACAATATCAGGCTAAAAACTCTTAATCACATACTGGTTTTCATTGATTCAAATATCCACCTCACTTTTCAATCTTTGATCACTAAGATAAGTATACCGTTGGATTCCTTGCTTCAAGAGCTTTCCAACGGTATATAGAACTTCCAAATCCGATATGGGAATCAAAAGTTATAGGCGTTTCAAAGTGGCACTCGAGCGGGCAGCCAATCTATTGCCCGAGCTGCAATCAGAATGACTGCGCGCTCGAGCGGCCAACAGCGTGCTCGAACGGGCAGCCAATCTGCTGCCCGAGCTGCAGTCAGAATGACTGCGCGCTCGAGCGGGCAGCCAATCTGCTGCTCGAGCTGCAGTCAGAATGACTGCGCGCTCGAGCGGCCAACAGCGCGCTCGAGCGGGCAGCCAATCTGCTGCCAGAGCTGCAGTCAGAATGACTGCGCGCTCGAGCGGGCAGTCATTTCTGCTGCCTGGGAATAGCCATTCTGGCCTTTTTCTCCTTCATCTCCAAACATGTTTTCTTCCAACAAAAGGCCTTCTTGCCTCCCAATAACAACCATTAAATCTCTTCAAACAGTCCTATAAAACCTTCATCAAAACTCCAATGAACATTGAATCCAAACACCTTCTCCACAATTCAAACATTCAATCTAAGGAAAACATGATCATGAAGCTTATAAACAAGTTTATGTGCAAAATTTCTAGAAAAATAAAGTAATCTAAAGTACACATGCAACATTGAGCCTATAGAGATTACTTGCCTTTGCCCAAATGCTAAACAATCCTCTTCAAGCAATCTTACTCAAAAGCTAAGCCAACACTACAAGAATCCCATGGAAAACCATTCAAGACTCAACAAAAATGAAAACAAAGAACCCATCTTCACAAAAGGGTTTGCAAACATGGAAAACAAGATCTTTAGGGGCTAAAATGACTCCATGAAAATTATGGGTTGAAGCTCTTACCTAGAGATGCCCAAACAAAAGGAATGAAAACAAATGGAGAGCTTGCTCAATTCTAACTTTCAAGAAAATGACATCAATAGAAAGCTTGAGATGAGAGGAAGAAGGTGATGGTCTTAGAATTCCATTTGGAGGCTTCTAGCTTGGGCATGCAAGGTGAGGAAGATGGAAGAAAAGAGGGTTTTCTCTTTAGAGCTTGGTACTCTAGGGTTAGGGCTTGAGAATGAAAAGAGTGGAAGAGAAGGAGTGTTGACTTAAACACTAGTGAATGGGGCCCAATGAACTTGAACCTTGTATTGACAAAAACATGATCTTGTGGGCCTCGAGTGAACTCGACGAAGAAGGATAAATTGATCCTTACAATATCTAGTTTCCAAAAAATATATTTTTGACATGGTTTTGAGATCTCAAAATTTGTGTCCAGATTTGTGTATAAAAGACAACTTTACCCTTTTTGGGCCGGAACTTGGGTTTTTGGGCTTCAAACATGAATAGGCTAAAAACGAAAGTTGTAACACATAGTAAAATCATTCAAATGAAATCAAAATCACAAATACATGGAAACCGATACGATCCTCCCAAGCTTACACGTGCACTCAGGCCTTCTTGAGTGTGTCTGACTAACACTAAACGTTCTCAAAATTCCCAAAGCTGTATCCAGGACTAAACTAATTATTTCTAACCCAACTATAACTAAACCCACTTAGGACTAAACACACACACTGATCGTATACTAATCGAATTGGTCTGGGTCGGGGTCTAACAGAGGGTTGGGTGGCTGGTAGGATTGTTGGGAACGATAGGCTGCAGGATTGTATTGAAAGTTAGGCCTATTTCCCATTTGAGAGAAAGAAGTGCCTTGACCGGGCGACTTCCATGAAAAATTGGGGTGACTGCGCCATCCCGGGTTGTAGGTATTCGAATAAGGATCATTACCCGATTTGGAGAACCCCTGAGCAGCATTCACCTGCTCTTGCACAAACTCAGGAAATTGGGGTGCTGCAGGACAGTCACTTACAAAATGAGCGGGACTGTTGCATAAAGCGCAAGCATCTTGATGAGCAGGGGGCTGGGGAGATGAAGATTGGAGAGATTGTCCCCTAGAAATCAACTGATCTATCTTTTGGGTCAAGGCAGCCACTTGGGTTGTGAGTTCATTAGAGGGCTGAATTTCAAATACCCCCTTAGGTTTTTGCAAAATAGAAGTTGTCGGCCTCTCCAATATAGCAGTGGAGGCATGGTGTTGGAAGGTCTCGCTCATATTCTCAAAGAGCTCCCATGCCTCGTCCTCATTTTTTAACATTATTGAGCCCCCACTGGGGGTCACTACCATGTTTTGCCATTCGGGTGATAGCCCATCATAAAAGAATTGCACCAATTGCCATTTGGAAATTTGGTGATGAGGACACTTTCTAATGAGATCCTTAAATCTATCCCACGCCTCATGAAATTGTTCATTGTCAGTTTGGGCGAAGCATGTGATAGACCTCCTGTACTGATTTGTTTTACCCACAGAGAAATATTTGTCCAAAATTTATTGTTGTAGTTGGGCCCACGAATTGATAGAGTTTGCAGGTAAAGTACTCAGCCAATACTTGGCTTTGTCCTTTAATGAAAACGGAAAGAGAAACAATTTTAAGACCTCACTACTAAAATTGTTTATTCGCACCGTGGAGCAAATAACCAAGAACTCATCAATGTGGTTGTACGGGTCCTCATTGTTCAAGCCATAGAAAGAAGGAATAAGATTGATTGTGCTAGGCTTGATTTCATATTAGTACAGGCAGCTGAATACACGATGGTAACGCGTATTCTGAAGGAGTATAGTGCTCCTTCAAGGGTCGGGGAGGTGGAGCCTCAGGACCCCCATCTTCTTTTCTTGCCTCAGCCATTAGTGAATTTGTGTGTGAAACAGCAGAAGGGTGTTTAGATGATCTAATTTTTCTAAGGACTCGCTCTAAATTTTGGTCTAAAGAAACCAAATCCGGATGACAAGAGTGACGACCAAGCATGCACACACAAAACTTACTGCAATTGTGTTAAAAGAATCAGAAAGTCTAGGCTCACCGCGCTCCAGGTGTAAGCGACCTTTTAATTGAGTAGGACTTTCAAGTTGTCAACAGCGCTCTAGGGTCCTGCATAAACCTTAGGATTCTCTGTGTTAGAGTCAATATCCTGCAGTAAGAATAGTAGAGGTGTGAGAAAAGATGGCAAAGTAGAATAAAAAACAAATTGGAAAAACTAAACTAATGTTAGAATTAAAAGAAACAAACAACCATGCTAATTGTCCCCGGCAACGGCGCCAAAATTTTGACCAGTCCTAAAACAGGGTTTCAAATATAATTTATTCTCCGCTATTATCTCTGCTTAAAAAAGCAACGATGTTAACCGAGTATCGTATCCACTGGGACAAAAAGGCTAAGTTGTGTTGTTTCCTAAATTCCTAAACTAATCCTATTAGAAGACAAAGTTCTGAATATTAAACTAATCCTATTAGAAAGCGAAGTATTGGTTTTATGGGTTTTGATTTCTAAATTAACAAATTAAAGACAGGGTTGATTCAATCAGAGAAAAGATCTAAGGGTACGAATCCACTCTAACCTCGCACTATGGCAAGTATAGGCCTAGGGTTTCACTGTCAACGCTATAGAGACTCGTCCTGGTTACAAACCTTCAGAGTCAACAAATAAGGGACGTGGATGTAAATCGGGGCATAACCTATCTCTATGGCATAGATTATCCTAGATCTAACAAACACATTCATTCAAGCATCATTATATGACTTAGTATTCAAATCTACAAGATTAAAATACCAAAGAAAGAGATATTGCATTAATAAAATCCAATCAATGGATTAACATCTTGTCATATAACCAAAAGCGTTTAATATAAAACCCTAAACCTATACATCACCATAAACAAGATATTAGGGCTTCATCGCAACCCAAAGATAAGGATTTAGTTACGCATGGAAGACGATTGGCGAAGAATCTCTGATGAAATCTCCATTGACGCGCTTCCAAAAGCTCCACAACCTTCTTCCAGACCTGCCCCAAGATGTGTATATCTCCAAAAACGAGTTTGGGCTCTTATTTATAGCTTTTGGGATGAAAAACCTCGTAGAAACGCACATGAGACGGACTCTCAGACGGTTCGGGCATCCGAACGCCAGGAAGTATTTTCCCTGCACGCCTCTCTGTGCCCCGGCGTCCGGACGCCCGGTGTTTGGCGTCCAGACGCCCGGTGCCAGAAAGCACCGGTTCGATTGATTTTTTTCGCCATTTTTCTATCTTTCACCAATTTCTTTCCAATGCACTTCGAACACCTGTAAACACGAAAATACTAAAATTAGACTAAATAGACTCATCAAAGCGCATATCAAAGTATAAATTAAGGGGCCTAAATGGTGCATTTTAAGCTCTTATCACTTAGCAATATAGTACAAATTTATTTCCTAATTCAATTTTGAGAACAAAAGTCTTACATGAGCTGGACCCATATTCATCTAATCAATTTAGATTCAAAGGAACTCTTAACGATGTGAACTCTCCTTCATCACGAGTCTCTCTATGAGTTTTACCTTAAATTTGTGTTAGATTCTTTTTTTAAATAAAATTGTTACTTTTTTGTTTTTTTTTTAACTCCAAACATTGGCAACGTTAAAATTTTAATTAAAATTAACTCATAGAATTAATTGTATGCTTTAAATATTGAACCCGACCGTATGGCTTTTATATGTGTGTGTGAAGCTAGAGAATTTTTAAAAATCGACTTTCAGTTTTGCAATTAATTCTAAAGTTGATTGGAATCAAATTATTTTGACTACTTTCTAGGTTCTTAAGAAAACCCATATCTATCTAACATGTTTCCAAACAGAGTCGTGATCTCGCATGTTTAGTATACATTGAGATATTTTACAGATTATACACTGAGATATTTTACGGATTAAGTATCAGTTAGATTTTAGAGATTTAAGTATCATGGATAAAGCCACATATTCATTTCCCCCCGTTTTCAGTTGCTATGAGGTTTTCTTGTATGGAGTGATGATAATTTATTGTGAGAGATTTTTAAATTAGGCATGATTTTTTTTTTTATACTTCTATATTCGATTCTACAATTATTGGTTGGAGGACTTGCCCACTTAAGCACGAGCTATTGTTCTAGTGCCAACTAGGATGCATTAGCATACATGTCTTAAAATTCAAATGATAGGACTGGACTGTTTTCTTAATTTTAGAATTTTGATATTTTATCACGATGGCCCTTAAAGTCTATCCTTATATACGCATATGCCTATGTTCTCACATAATCTAATGATAATCATAACTTTTTTGAGATAATTAGAGAAAGGTCCCTAGAATTAAATCTATCCAGCCTCTAATCCGGGCAAATTCATTTTAAGTGCTCTGGTCCAAGCAGTTAAACTGTTTGCAGTCAGAGGTCCCTGGATACAATTTTCATGACTGATTTGCCCTTTTCAACTGTTTAGGCATAAATTTTTTAATTTTAAAATTTCAAATCTTCCATTCTCCCTCTCTCAAATCTATCCTACCAAAGGAACCACTTATCTGATATGTTTCCGGTTTCTATAAGCCCAATTTTCGGTTTCTGCAACAGTGATGAGCAGCACCATGCAGCATCTGGGACGCTTGTCTGGCGGTGGCAGCAGCGTTGAGGATCAAGTCCTCTTCCGCGGCTGCGCGTGGTGTCTGGGAACTCTGATCTGGGGTGGCAACAAGTATCGAAATCCATGTTTGTTTCTGCACTTTATAGCCAAGCCCGATTTCCACCCGTCCATCCACTTGTCATAACAAGACAAGATTTCTTTTTGTCTTTAGTTTTGGACTCAGAGAAGCCAACAAAGAACTTAGTTTAAATCAGGGAAACGAACCATGCCTTCTTCTGAAGCCCGGCGCTGTGACAAATTCGGTGCGCGAAGATGGGTTTTCCGACGCGATTAATAGTTCGAGGAAGTGGGTTATTTTTTGGGCGAATGGATTACATGGGGATTTGGGGGAAAGGTGGTGTTTTGTTCTCTCCGATGGGTGGGAATGGTGGGAAGCTTGTTGGGGGTTTTGAGAACAATGGGACCCAGAAGCCAGGTCCGTCACCGGTGACGAAAGATGTAGCCTATTTACCCAAGCTGGAGCGGGAAAAGAAGACTCAGGTTTCTTTCTTTTCACAGAGAAACAACCGTCGAAGTCTGCCCGTTTTCCTCTTTTTTGACCCTCTATGCTCTTTGCGTTTTTTGGTGGTCTTGGCTTCTTCATGCTTTGTTCTGGATTTTGTTAAGAAAAAGCTAATAATACCTACCTGCTTGATTTTGTGAGATTTGGAGTTCGGGGATTGGAGAATGGGTAGGGCGCAGGAGCAGTGCAGTTTGCAAGTTCGCTCGGGTTACTTCAATGGGGCTGGTCCTTCAGCAAAGTGAAGTTATTGCCTTGCTTGTGGTTACATAAACCAGAGCGAAGAAGAGGGAATCTGGCCTAGGTTCAAGTTCTGTCCAGGTTCTGCAGAAAACGGAACAATCGCAAAACAGAGGATTCCATGATTTCCTTGCACTTGTCAAGGAAGATCCTTGGTTGCATAGATCGACCGCCATCATTGGAGAAGTAGTTTCTCGCTGTTCTGCATAAAAGTAAGTCACGCGCCCTTACCAAAAAGGACGTCGACGATATCCTCGCTAAAGCAAAAGAAGAGGATACATTGAAGGAACAAGGGATCAAGCCACCATATCCCTTATAGATGGACTCGGTCACGGTCCCAGCAAAATTCAAACAACCTACTCTCCAAACATATACGGGAAAAGGTTCAGCCAGACAGCACGTCATCCACTTCAAGATCCTGACGGGAGCTATTGCGGATCAAGATGCCCTCAAGATCCGTCTCTTTGCAAGTACCATAAAAGGTACGGCCTTTGATTGGTACTCCACTCTGCCGGAGCACTCCATCTAAAATTGGGTCATGCTGGAGACACGCTTCCTAACCCACTTCAAAGGTGAGGATCACCATGTTACTATGGCACAACTCTGCAACGTAAAACAGGGAGAGAATGAGTCAACATACGACTTCATTCACAAGCGGAAGGCAATGGTGTACAAGTGCTCAGATGTACTGCCACAGGCGTCGCTGGTCGACATCTGCCGTAACAACATGAGAGCAAGGATCCGCTCTATGATTATCGGCAACAAATCAAAAAACCTAGGAGAACTCCTAGAAGCAACTATGGAGGCTGAAACGGTGATCAAAGACCTCAATAGTCAGAAATCATCAAAGAAAAAGCCGACTGCCATTAAGACCTCGAAACCAAAGAAAAAGGAGGTTCTTAATGTACAAACCAAGTCAGTTGCTTAGCAACCAAAGAAAGCTGAAAACAAAACTGCAAGTAAGAAACCTGAACTCTCTGAAGCCTTCGAAGAACGAGTAAAGAAGAAATACCTGTTCGATGACGATGTTGAAGAAATCTTTGAGGCTCTCGTAGCAAACGGTAAACTCACCTTACCTGAGCCCAAAAGACCAGGAGATGTTGGCAAAACCAATGATCCCCAGTATTATCCATGCCACCAGATGGTCTCGCATCCTCTCAATCAATGCTTCGTTGTGAGAGAGAAGATCAACGAGATGTGGAAAAACGGAGTTATCACCTTTGACAAAAACTATGGGTCCGCCTCCGTTAACATGGTGTCATATGGACAAACTTCAAAGTCACCAAAGGAAAAGATCACTACTTCCTTCAAGGTGATAAAGATAAATCAGACATCCCAAGAGTTGGCTCCTTATCCAATATCAAGAGGACAACCCATATGGGTGCATCCCAATCTCTTGGAAGATGAAAATTGGGAGATCATCAAAACAAAGCCTACCGCTCAACAGCGAAGGCAAGCCAAAAAACAATTCCGCAAGCTCAAACAACAGGAGAAAGCCCAACCAAAACGAGAAGTCCCTGAAAAGGCAAAGACCTCTTCCACTACTTCACTGGGGGCAACGGAAGAATCCAAGACTTCAAAGGTGGTAAGAAAATTCACCCTTGGTGATTTCATGCCACCTCATTATAGAAATAAAACTACTCAGGGGGCATCATACTCTTGCAACTCGGTAATTGGATTCTCCATGGGTGGGTACGAGTCCAGTGATACCGATGAGTGGGAAGAATCCATTGAAACAAGAGAATACCTCTCCGATGAGGATTGGATTCCCGAATCTCATCTTATGCCAGTAATCTGGTATAACCCATTACAGCCACAAGGATCCTGGTCTGATGATGAAGAAGACCAAGAGGCTGTTTAAGAAAGTGTTATTGATCCAGCACAAGCAAGCGCTCTAGTGGAACCCAACATTGATGAACCACAAGGAGCAGATGACGAAGAAGATTTGGCTCATATGCCCGATCTCGAAGAATATGCAAGAATCTTGCAATGTCTTCCCATAAAGCAGGAGCAGGATCGCATCAATGAGTTTCGTCATAATCAAAATCTAGAACCGGAAATTCTGAAAAATTTATAGACATATCCTCCAGTAACCCCGGAAAATGAAGAAAACTGTTGGATTGATGATCCCCTCACATTTGAAGACGAGTCTGAATCTCAACAGTGCATTGCTTGCAATGTGATAGAACAAGATGATCATTCCTCTGAAGCTTCGTCTACCGAGGCCTCAGATTCTCGAACTACGTCCGGTAGCATATCTTCGGGAGCTACATCTCCTCATGTGACTTCCACAGAGATATCATCTTCTCAGCCTTCGTCTCCTGAAAATGTGACGTCGGAACTCAAGCCTCTTCCGGCTAATCATCTCAAAGAAGCTCTTTCCAATGAAGTCTTCTTCAATGAAAATCCGGTCAACTGGTCCCAAATACCCGACCTCATAGGCGATGTATGGACCGATAAATTACTCAATGAAGAAGAGAAGTTGATGGACGTTATTCATGACTTATTCCAGGAAAATGCTTCGTGCAACACAATCACTGAAGAAGCCAATACTACTACGGAGACGTCTTCAACAAATGACAAGGATCAACCCCTTGATCCCGAGAGTGATCTTCCAAAAGATGACCTTCTCCAGAAGCCCTGGAAGTTGGTAGAGGTACCCGCTCTGGCTGGGATTACCACAAAAACTACAACCAACCTTCTTTTTCCTATGTAAATCCTTCAGGAAAGCAAATTGTAAACGCCCCAAGTAGCAACAATAATGAAAATGTAGGCCCGAAGGAGGCTTTCAAGTATGACTTGATTGAGCACTTCAAGCACAAACCTGCACGACTGCACATCCTTAACTTATTACGAATGTCTCCACAAACTCGTGATAGTCTTATTTCATAACTACAAAGGCTGAATGCGGAAGTTAACAAACATGCCCCACAAGTCCTACAAATTGAAATGGACTACAGGGTCAAAAAAATCAAATACTTCTTCAAAGGGAGAAAGAAAAAAAACTGAGGAATCAAGTATTGAATGCCGCTCGGTTAAAAAAACAGCAAGTGCGACAATTGCCTTCGATAAGGATGACCTCCTGCTAGGCGAGACAAAGCACAACCGACCCTTGTACTTCACAGGGTATGTCAAAGAAATACCAATACACAGAGTCCAGATCGATCCAGGTTCTGCACTCAACTTCATCTCCACTTCGGCACTCGAAGAGCTAGGTATCCCACCTAGCAAGCTGAGTCACACATCTGTATCCATCTTTGGATACGATGGGAGCACTCAAAGGCCTATCAGCAAAATCAAGTTCAAGTTGCAAATCGTTGATCTTATTTCTGAAGTCACTGTACGCAATAAGAACCCCTTCATGCTACAATATCCCTTTTGGATGCCCCTGGATACATGAGAATGGTGTTGTCTCTTCAATTCTACATCAGTGCATCAAGTTCGTTGGCAACGACGACTTGATGCATCGAATGTTTGCAGATAAAAAGCCCTTCAAAGGCAAAGACGTTCATATTGTAGATGCTCAGATGTATAAAGATGAAAAAGAAGAAAAGGAGGAAAAAACAACACCCTTTGCCGAAAATCTCCAGAAAGATAAAGGCAAGGCTCCTCAACAATCATCGGAAGAAAACAAACCTTCCAGCAAAACCGAAGAGAGCATTCATTCTCCCTTCGTTGTCTCCCCCAAACCTTCAAAGCCTTTAGTAATCACCACTAAAGCAAAGAGGACAAAACAAAAGACTAGGGGCAAGTTCACTGTCTCCTTCGTGTCCATTATCCAAGACACATATTCGAATTCAGAGCCAGAAGACGACATTTCCTCAAGCCAAGTTGATACTCAGCAAGTTCAGCCCGCTCTCACTCCATTGGAGACACCTGCCAACGTAGAAGACCCTACGTCTACTTCCTTCGTCGTTCCAGCAACTTCGGCAGAAGAAAAGACAATCTTCTTCCACAAATCGGAAGCCTCTTCACCAAATTCTTTGCTTGAACATTTCCAAAATGAAGGTATGCCTCAACTATTCTTGTATAGTCCAATGGCACAAGCTATCATGAAAAGAATGGGCTATGATGCTCAGAATCCAATCGGTTTGGGAGGTGGTCGTGGTATTCTCACACCATTGGAACCCACCCTGACCAAAAGTCAATTGGAGGATTGGAAACTCCATCGTCATATAAACAAGTCTTCATAAGGGTTGGGGTATGATCCTGACACTCCCATGAGACGGTTGATATAAAGGCTGCAAAGTCGTTTTGCCGACCAAGCCTCAACATCTCGTGTACATGAAGACATTGATCTCCCTGGATATCTCTTTGAGGAGTCACCCGTCGAAGATCCAGGAAGCTCTCCCAATTGGTATGATTTCTCTAACGATGAAGAGGAATTATCCGATGACACAGACGCACGGTTTTCTGACCCAAAAGAACCATCGTCTCCAAAAGAAGTACCATACCTCGATCCAGTTTCAACAGGTGATTGGGATCATCTCATTGCAAGTCTTGAGAAGAGTACCAATCAAGAAGACCCATGGACAAAAGCAAAGCCTTGGTCTGTAAATGCCTTTGGAACTCCAGAAGATCTTGTTGAGTTGGAAGCCTCCGAAAACAATATAGAGGAACCACCTTCCAACAGAAGATCCTATTCAAAAGATAGACTTGAGGACACCTGATAACCCACGTCCTGTATTCATAATTAAGAATATAAAGGATGATGAGTTACCCGAGTATATCGGTTTTCTTCGTGAGTTCGTTGATTGTTTTGCATGGTCTTACACTGAAATGCCTGGCTTAGACCCCAAAATAGCAGTCCACAAACTCAATCTGCAAAAAGACATCAAGCATGTCAAACAAGGCCAAAGAAGATTCCGTCCTGATGTGATGGACAAAATTGAACAAGAAGTTCAGAAACTCAAAAGTGTTGGCTTCATCCACGAGGAACAACATCCTGAATGGTTGACCAACATCGTCCCCGTGACAAAGAAAAATGGGCAGATCAGGGTCTGTATTGACTATAGAGACCTGAATAATGCATGCCCTAAAGATGAATTTCCACTCCCCATACCAGACGTGATGATCGACAACACTTACGAATTCGAGTGAATGACATTGATGGATGGATTCTCTGGCTACAATCAGATAAAGATGCATTCTGAATATGAAAGACACACATCATTTCGGGCCCCATTTGGCGTGTATTGCTACACAGTCATGCCATTTGGTTTGAAAAATGTGGGTGCAACATATCAGAGGGCTAGGATGAAAATATTCCAAGATATGAAGCACAAGACGGTCGAATGTTATGTCGACGACCTCACCGTCAAAAGCCGAAGAAGAGAAGACCATCTCAAAGTTCTTCGAGAAGTCTTCCTCCAACTTCGCAAATACAAGCTGCGGATGAATTCACTAAAGTGCTTCTTCGATGTCTCATCGGGAAAGTTTCTTGGATTCATAGTTCGGAAAGGCAGAATAAAACTTGACCCCACCAAACTCAAGGCTATCCTAGAAATGCCATCTCCAAAAACCCTAAGAGAACTAAAAGGGCTTCAAGGAAGGTTGGCATACATTCGACGGTTCATCTCCAATCTGTCAGGGAAGTGTCTTCCATTCTCTCGCCTAATAAAGAAAGGTGTGGACTTTGTTTGGGATGCTGAATGTGAAGCCGCATTTCAAGACATCAAGACATACATGACTAAACCTCCAGTGCTGGCTTCCCCCACAACTGGAAAACCATTCATCTTGTACACAAGAGCTCTCGATTACTCTTTGGGCGCTCTACTAGCACAAGAAAACGACGAGGGAAAAGAAGCCGCTCTATATTACCTCAGCCGCATGTTGGTAGGTGCAGAGCATCGCTACTCTCCAGTTAAAAAAGAATGCCTTGCAGTGATGTTCGCCGTACAAAAGTTGCGTCACTATCCGCTATCCAACACAGTATACCTGATTTTGAAGATCAATCTCTTAAAGGTCATTGTCACAAAAGCAGGTTCTTTTAATGCCCGATTAGCAAAATGGTACATCCTTCTGTCGTAATTCGATATTAGGTATGTACCACAAAAGGCAATCAAAGGCCAAGCTCTAGCAGACTTTCTCGCAGAGCATCCATTATCTAAGGATTCTCCACTGAGGGATGATCTCCCAGACGAATTTGTTTATAACGTGGAAACTTCCTTACCAAATGCTTCCTAGGACAACCAAGACGAATGAAAAAGGAAAACAGATGTCGTGAATTGGCATCCTCTTTGTCAGTCCCGACAAATGCATGATTCCACATGCTTTCTCGCTACTGGAACCATGTTCAAACAACGCAACTGAGTACCAAGCCCTGATTGTGGGATTGGAACTCGCCCTCAAATCTGGCATCACCATGCTGGAAGCTTTTAGGGACTCTCAACTGATCGCCAACCAGATGAATCAGAAATTTGAAGTCAGGAAGCCCGATCCGTTGCCTTACTACAACAAGGCACAATCATTTCGGCAAAAGTTCGACGTCTGTCGCATATCCCACATCCTCAAAGGTGAAAACCTCCGTGCAGATGCCCTGGCTGGACTTGCAGCGTCTATGGCAATCCAAGAAGGGGAAAACATGCAAATTCCAGTGTGTCAAAGAAGGGTAAGCCTTCAAAGACGAGCTCCAAACTTTCATTTGAACATTCATTCAAAAATGTTTTACAGAAAATCCTTCAACGGAGTGCTTCTACGCTGCTTGTCACAACAAGAAGTCGAGGAAACTCTCAAAGAAGTACATACTGGTCTTTGTGGAGCTCATCAGACTGGTCCTAAGCTCTATGATTAGATAAAAATGTTAGGTTATTATTGGCCTACCATGGTAGCAGACGCTATGCAATTTGCTAGACGCTGCCAACAATTTGCTAAACTTAAATTATGGGTGCATGGTCGCCGGTGACCATAGAAATCCGGGTCGCCGGATTTCGCCTGAAAACCCACTTTTCCGGGTTATTTTCATGTTTCGAGATGATTGGCCCCTGCGGTTTTTCAAAAATCTAATTTTTCAGGCATGTAATCCGTTGATCTTTGTCAACATCACGGATCTATCACCGGAATCATCAAATCATCATTGATCGCTCCAAGATCGCCAACTGGCCGACCAAGAAAGTACACTTTCTGTCCGACCGATCGAGAAATCGACAAGACAAATGTCACCGGCCCACTGATATCAACTAATGTTTGAAGTTACATCGCCATCCGACATCAAACAATATGTGGATCCATTGGCGATCATCACAAGAAGAATTCCAAAAATACGCGGTACGGCCCGCGACTCTTCAAATGCCCTGGCGACCACATAATGCTGTTAATTGACCCGTTTTATGACAACTTAATGTGGTCATTAACCCATTATTTTTGAACGGCCCAATCAAAATCAAGCAAATAGGAGTTACAAATCCAAGTAATCATGATATTAAAATCATGAAACTCCCCTCATCATAGAGATTAAGGGTGATTAAATGCCCATCATTCTCCATCGGCCAATCACAAGCCAAGAAAAAGGAGTTACAAAATCAAAGAATTAAAACTTGTAACTCTTCTCATCATGGAGCATCAATGCCATCAATGCTCATAAACCTACCTTATAGCCACCAAAAGCGTATAAAAGGGGGGTCATTCTAAGAAAAAAAGGTCCAGAAAAATTCAAGAAAAATCCCGGTCTAGAAAAATTCAAGAAAAACCCCCAAAGAATTGTCGAAGACATCCTGCTACTCTGCTGCAAAAGAAATACCACAAGGTGATCGAAGTCCCTTCGGGGGCCAGCCCCCCAAGGTTTCCTCTCTCCTATCCAATATGGCCTAAACGCGGCTCTTCAGCCCGTTTACTCGGTTTTTCATTGGATATAGGACCTCCCCTTGGTCTTTATCCTCTAAAAAACCGAGGTCCAAGCCAAGCCAAAGAATCAAAGCATCAAGCGTTCTCATCTGAATGATGATGGCGATGTCCATACATGACTTGCGACCGTCGATTTGAACGAGTCCCCGCAATCTCCTGAGAAGTCAGATCCATTTTCTCAATTTTCTATTGTATTTTATATTCTTTGTAAAGAGACCAAAAAAATCACATTTCTTGTCTTTCATTATTGATGAGATTTGTAAATCACATTTCACGGCACAAATCGCCTTTCACGGCAAACAAAACCGCCTTTCACGGCAAACATAAATGAAATCGCCTCTCATGGCATTTAAAAAAATTGTGTCTCTTTCTTAAAATATGTATGCAGTGGAAAGTTAGAAAGAAGAATTGATTTCATTTCTACTTGTAAAGGTGAATCTCCGGATCACTATCTCAAATTCCAAGTAGAATAGAAAATCTAGCATACCCGTACAAAAATGTTGATGACTCGCTTTTCCTCCTCCGTCGTACCCCGGCTGCCCTAGGGGCGGAAGGAGAGGACGAAAGGCCGGGCCCCAATCAATGCCATGGTCTTCGGTGTCATAGGCGTTTAGCTAGTCTCGGGTGAAACCAACTACCTCCATATTTCATTGGACGGTCTGTTTGACTTGATGGTCAAGCCATTCCCTCATATCGTCATTGTCTTCTGGTCTCTGGCGCGACCTCTTGGAGTCGTCAATTAAATGGTTGCTACTTGAGCCTTCATCGTAAGCTCGGTCGCGCCTTTTATTGCTTAGGACTTGTCTCAAGTCCTGTTCGAATGAAGGGGGCCGGTTGCGTCTGGGGGGTGATACCGAGGCTCTCTCCTTCTCCCGGAGTCGCCGCTTGAGTTTACAGATCAACTCCTCCTGCTCTTGGATAATTAGATTTTGGGCCTCGATATCCGCGAGGAGCGGATCGTCATCATCGCCAGCATTGACCTGGTGATGTGATTGGTGCGACTTGGACGACATTAGCGTATAATCTCGCCGGGAGCGCTCCGGTGGAGGGGTGTCCTGGCGAGGATGCTCTTATGGAGGAACGTCCTAACAAGGGCGCTCCGTTAAAGTGACATTTTGCCAGAGACGCTCCAGCAGGAGGTCATCTTATTTGGGAGGTGCTGTCACCCCCTTCGAAGATAAGCCTAATTGAATGATAGGCCCTTCCATGCTCACTGTGCCAGGTTTTCCCCTGGTTCTTCTTTGGCGAGGAGCCTGTGGCGGCTGCTTTGGTAATACTTGTAGTAGCGACAGGGCCCTCGAAGGTCCTTCACCGTTTATGGTCTTTAGAGGCATGGTTTTTGTGAATCTGATTCAATCTTTCTCATAGACGACGCCAATTGTAAGTGCCTAAATATTACGGGCTTGGTTAGATAAGTATAAAACTCTCAATATTACTGTTAAGCTTCTTTGGGAAAGACCAACTGCCTGAGACCTGAAAGGGAAAGAGAGAAAACAAAGGTCAAAGGCCCTGGCTGCAGTCAGCCGAAGGCACTCCGATGCCTAAGTTAGTGTTGTCACTGAATAAAGGATGAGTGAGTGGAGGAGAAGAAAGAGTTTGGATTATGTGAGTTTATGTTCTATTGTATTGTGTACCTCTTTGGGATCTTACCCTTGTATATATAGGCGGAAGTCCCATATAGTGCTTCCTCAGTGGAGGTAGGTGGAAGTACTGTCACATCAGCCCATGCTATGTTTCTTTAGTGGAGGTAGGTGGAGGCACTGTCCCATCGAATCATGCACTGACTTCTTATATTAATACGGATGTGATCGCTAGATAAGGACAACCCCTTATCATTATCCGGCACTCATCTTATCTGTCAGCACGTTCTGCAACATAGCCGTAGTTTTTTGGGAGTACAATTATGGCTTAGTATTCATCTCAGTTGGTCGTACCGAGTTGAAGATGATACCGAGATCAGATATGGACGCATCCTGGCACTGTTGGCGAGGTGCCTTATACCGAGACCGATGTGAGCCTAGTTGGTACTTTTACCGAAGCTAGCTCAAGCTTGGTGCTAGCTGGCACTGTCTTGGTACTATTGTCGAGTTTGGAAACCGAGATCGAAATAAGCCAAGTCAGTACTGTTACCGAAATTAGCATAACCCTGCTCTCAGGGAAACGTCCCACACAGAAACATACACTACAATATGAGTTTTGATTTGTGGATTTCATAACACAAAGCACGAATGGTAACATAAATATAATCACGGAATTCTCATCCTATCATCCACACGATTCAAAACATGATAAACAAATCAAATCACATAAATCCTAAGTTCTAGCAAGGTTTTAGGTTGATCAAATCACAATGGGCCAAAAAAGGTCATGATATAACGATCAAGGCACATGCAGAAAGTTCTGCAATTTTCCCACGCATGATGGTCGAATAGAAAATACAACATAAATCCGATAGAGGTGTGATCGAGTTGATTATAGGTTCAGTAGAAAGGTACAGAAGTCTTGTACTTAATTGAAAAAGATCTAAGTTAGATTCCACTGGTAAACTGGTTTTAATATATACTGAAGTAAAGTAAAATTCGGATATCTGCAGTTGGATAGATTTGCCCTTGTAATTTGTATAGATTATATCAGTCATCTGACCTCAAAATCATGCAACCTACTCATCGATTTCGTAGTACCTGATGACACAAAAGTATAGTTGAGTCACAATTTTTAGATCATTTGATTGACGGAAAAGGGCTTACTGGATTCTATCTAACTACACAAGCCCCAAATCTCATCTATAACATATAATACACATTTAACTTAGATGAAATACATCATGGAATCACTTTCTTTTTCTACATCAAAAGGGTTATACGGTAACAGAAAAGAAAATAAAGTAGGAAAAGACACATACAAAAACAGAGATTGAGAAAGAACAAATCAGCCTACCAAAAACACCATGGAACTGCAAGCACTCTACTTGGCCAGCCGTGCGAAGACGGATGTTGAAATCAGACCTATTGACTTCTGCATTTTCTTCAAATTCTGTACTTCCAACATCAACACTTCTTTTTGCTTTCTTGTACCACTCATTTCCTATTGACGGAAGGAAGAAGGCAAAAGTCGTTAAAGTTGGCCAATTCAACTTGGACAAGTAGTTAGCTATTTTATTCTGGGACCTCCTGCAAAAATTTATTTCCCGAGTATCGAAGGCTTTAAGGAAATTAAGAAGCTTTTTCTTAGTAAGCATGAAATCCCAAGGAAGATTCTTTTCTTTTTTTCAAATTCTATGCTAGAATGAGGCAATATCCTTCTAGCATAACTCGTTTAATCTCATTCTCATGATAAATTAAAACTTCTTCATAGAGGGCCCTTAATTCAGCTTCAAGTGGGTATACTATTTCTATTGCTCCAAAACATGCAACCATCATCTCTCCCCGTGATTCCTTACAATGCGGCAATGCCCCCTCATAGTGTTGTCTCGTTACCTAGGTTGACAACCCCACCATGGAATAACTTCATCCCACACAAATACATTGAATTCGGGTGTGTGTGTATTATAATAATAATAATAAAAAAAAAAAAAAAGGTGTAAAAACAATCTAGGAATACAGAGACCACATGTGGGACATCAAATCTAACATAAATGTGATCATAAGAATCAAGAGAAATAACAATGGTTGATAAATAATAATCTTACATGATCTAATATATTTATAACATAGGTCAAAGACTCTAGAGATACTAAGGTATGTCTGAATGCACAACAAAATACAAGAAAATAATATTTTATATAATATAATCTTTCATTTTCTAAAAACGAAAGTCTCGTGCGTTTGGTAATCCAAGAAAAAATTGAAGAAAAAGTTCTTTTCTTTCAAAAAGCTTAATATTTTCTCCTACAACTCCCCCCTTAGAAAATTTTCTACAAGATAAGAATCTTTCAAAATGACGATTACAACGTGGTAGAGTAAAGTAAAAACTTTAGTTCACCAAATCCATCATGATATGTTTGTTTATATATATGGTAAAATAAAGTAAAAGTAAATGTCACCGCACGGTAAAGGTGGGGTAAAGTAAAGGGTGAAGTAAAGTGAGAAGGAATGCTAAAGTAGTTTCTTTTTTTTAAATTTACTTTATCACATTTTATTGTAGTTTTATATGGTAAATAAAAAGTGGCTTATTTACATATGCGGTAAAGTAAAATAAATATTGATGTCATATCACGTAAAAGGTGAAATAAAGTACGTGGTAAAGCAAAGTGGGAGCAAGATAGAGTTATAAGTAGTTGTTTTTTGTATTGGCTTTACTCTACTATACTTTACCATGGTTTTGTGTGATAAAAGAAAAGTAATTTATGGTAAAAAAAAAAAAACATGGCCGTTTAACTTTACTTTACCACACCACTTTTTTTATCCAGACATGGCAAATTATATATAAATTAAAATATTTAATAAAAAATATTTTAATAATATAATTCACTTTAATTATAGCACCTCCCAAACAGCTCAATTTAAAATCTGTAATATTCTTAAAAAATATGTCAAACAACAAAAAATACTATAATATCGCATTATTCTATTATATACTATTTTATTCTTGTAATAATTAAATCTGTAAATATTTTATTATGTAAACATCCAAACGCGCCTAAGATGTTAGGATTATTAAACTCTTAGGTAAACATCATTGCATAGATTACAAAGCACACTAAACAAACACATAAGTAGGTGAATAATAACTGCAGAGTTTTCAGAATTTGACACATGGTTGGTTCAAAAAATCTTTTTTCTTTAAAAAAATCAAAATCAATGGATTCCCACTTGCTGATGAAAGGTCACTTGAAATAAAATCTTCTAAATTCTTTTCAGATCTAATAGAGATAGATAAATATTTTTCACAGATTTTCAAATATAGTACAGGTTTATAAAAACCAAACAGTTTTTTCATAAAACAATTTTGACAGCTGACTATACAAAGTTCATAGGATATTCTAAAAAAACTCAGAAAAATATGATTCTACTTGCATTGGTTTGGCGACTCAAAGATCTATAATTTTTATGAAGATAGAGAAAATCAATTCCTTGTTGATTTTGAGTAATTAATGCTTTAGCAGTCGTTACAAGTGTTGCTAAACAGATTTTGGACAGGTTTATAAGCGCAGTGATAATTCAGTCATTAGAAATTATTTCTCAACAATTATTATGCCAAAACTAGGCCTATCAATGGGCCGGGCTGGGCCTGGACGTGGGTTGTCCAATCCCGTCCCGAATATTGGGCTGGCTTGCTGGGGGTTGTCCAATCCCGGCCCTAAATTAAATGAGCCTGCGTCAAATCCAATTCCGTGCGGGGCCGGGTTGGGCTTGGGCCGGGCTTGGGCTTAGCATGATCTTGAATTTAAGCTAAACATTCTCTAATTTTTATTCTGTTTTGCTACAATGTTAGTGCACAACTAAATCGTATTTTTTCCTCAATGCTAGTGCACTACTAAATTGTTGAGCCTGGATAACCAAAGACTCCATAGATATGAATAATATATTTTATATTTTTTTACTGAATAATCTTGGACAGAGTTTTAAATAAGCATATTAAAGATGAGCATGCATATAGAATTAGATAAATAGAAAAAAGCACGACTAATCTGACAATTTGAAAGGTATATATCATCAATAATTAGCTGATTGAAAATGAATGAATCTATATAAAGAATGAATCAATACAAGGTAGAAAAGCATATTGCAATAAACTGTCCATATATTACATTAATCGTCCATGCTATGAAATTTGTCCATGGTAATCAATGCACACTAACAAACTGTGAAAAAACATAGGTTGTTCACATCAGTGAACTAATTTGATGGGTTTGGATCTGGTTGAGGTATTCAAACCTCAATGATCAATTGGATGGTAGGCAGTTGCGGACCCATGATTTTTATTTGGGTGGGGCGAGAATAGTTTAGACTTTGCTAGACTTTTTTCTACATCAAAAAATAGTGAAAGAAAAAACATATTGCATTCAAAAGAAGAAGAATAAATAAGTAGTTAAAACTCAATTTCGATAATTTCTATAATTTTATACGTGAAAGGCTCATTCTATTTACTAAATCTTTCAGATATTTTCTTTTAAATAATTTTATTTCATATTTATGCTCGCCATTTTGCTTTATCTTTATCATTATTATAAGGTTCATATAACATTCATGCATGGTATATGGAAGTAAAAATTTTAGTTATTCCATTGCAGGATGGAGCGTCAACAGCAGCCTTCTCTCCGACTGCATTCCATGATATGTTGCATAGCAGAGACAGCTCTAGCATCGTCACCATTGATACCATAAAGAACACGGTACTTTTGACTCGAACATGATTCGATTTTTTTTCTTTTGACAATTGATTTAAATTTATATATAAGATTCTCTAAAAATATTTTCCTTTATAAAAATTAAAAATTAAAAATTAAAAAAAAAAAAAACTTCATGCATCCCATATGCATTTGACCAACAATTACTTCATATTTATATTTTAATTTACTTTCAACTAATCTCTCTCTCTCTCTCTCTCTCTCTCTCTCTCTCTCTCTCTCCCGTGAATGGGAAGGCAAGAGGTATATGGGGTTCTCCAACATATGGTGACCAATCTTGAATTTTCTATATAATTGTATTAAATGTAATTTGTTTACTTGATGTCTACTTTCAATTTAAATTGGCTTTTCTTTCAATGAATTAAAGGCTTGCGCTGGACGCGGGCCCTAAAGTGCTAGTTATATAATAAAAGACAATGGGTGATTCTGTGGGACAGCGACACGTGGCGGCAGGAGACTTCCTAGGAGGATGACACGTGGCGCATCCTTAGAATTTTTGCAATGCCACATTCCGGAATTACCATTCTAATCTAATCTCATCACCTAAAATATCTCAATGCAAATCTAAGATATTCTTGAAATAAGATACCTATCCCTTCTCTAAAATATAGCATACAATAATAACTGCTATTTAGTTACCTTCAAAGAGCCCCACGTATTATTAAGCTAACAAGAAAAAAAGAATAGAGGCTCTTTGGCTATGATTTTAGTGATCGGTGAACATATATGTATTAAATGTTATTGCATGTCAATTTGTGGGACCCTTATATCAGATCTAAGTTGCAGAAATTTGGAGCACTTTCGTAGACAGTATTTTGCTACTTTTTTTCTTAATTTTCTCTTTCAGTATTTGGTATGATTAATCCGTGGGGACCATTGTAGGAGCCAGTTAATTTCAAAATCCACACTTAATATATAATGATTTATATTTACTAATTTAACCAAATAAATTTTCAAATCTTCTTTATTTTCAAACTCACAATTTATGGGGGCCACTTTTTATATACCATCACATGAAGAGCTTTTTTATTATCAGAGCGAGTGTCATTTTCATAGGTTGTATTCTGCTACTTTTTTCTCCTTATTTTCCTTTCAATTTTCAGTAAGATTAATATGAGGTGCTCATTATGGACATTTTTCTCCTTAGTTTTCTTTAGATATTTGGTAGGATTAATTAATCTGTGGGGCCCATTGTGGAAGCCAATTAATTCCAAAATCAACATTTAATTCTAAAATAGCACTCAATTTATGGCTAAGCACAAATATAATCAAATCAATATCCTAAAATCTTTACTATTTACTTGATCTTTCCCTAAATATTTTCAGTTACTTAAAATTTCTCTAATGAGTTTTCATCTTTATTATGAATTATATATTAATATTTATTTATAATTTATTTAAATATTTAGAAATATTTCTAATTAGAAATTTTAATGATTTTTTAATTATGGCATGCATTGGGCGTAGGCCTATTGCACTAGTTATATAATAAAAAACAGCACTAGTTATATAATAAAAGACGAGTCCGGATCCTCTGTGACAAGCATGATACGCTCACCGTGAGTGGGGGGAATCATGTGAGGCCACGTCTCAATATTTTTCCACGCTAGCAGCCACTAATCCTACGGCAACGTGATTCTTGGAATGAAGTTCTAATATAATAATCAAATGGTATAGGCGGCTTTTCATAAATATTTAAAACCGAAACCCAAAAACCATATCACGCCCCAGAAATTCACTCCCGGCAAAAAAAAAAAAAACTCTCCCATCTCATCTAAGCAACCAACGGAGGAAGGAAGAAGAAGGAGGAGTACATGATCTCCATCTATCTCTCGTCACGGTCTCTCCTCTTCATGTGAGAAAATCTCGTTAGAACACCCTGCTAAGGCCAAGATCCAGAGATTCCAGGTATCCTTCTCTCCCTCTATTCTCCAATCATGTCTTGATTTCAATCCAAATCAGCATTGGCGTTGAATTGAATTGAATCTACCATGGCCAAAGGATAAGTAGGAGAAACTACATAGGAGAGACTTCCCTGCCACAGATGCTGAGGAACGGAATAATTCTCTTCAATCTGAGCAAAACCCATGAATCTTTCTTCAATTTGAGCAAAACGCAGAATTTTTTTTTCAATCTGAGCAAAACCCACAAATCTTTCTCCAATCTGAAATCCTCCCTTAGAGAGAGAGGTGAAAATCCCCATCATGGGTACTACTTCTCTTTCCATCCTAGGCCCATCAAAACCAACCAAAGCCCCGGAAGAAGAAGATTCGCAAAACCCCTCCAGACAGTGGCGGACTCACATGCTGGGGGCTGGGGGCTGAAGCCCCCACCTAATTGGAAAAAAGCCCATAAGGGCCCTATGGGCCCTTAAGCCCAGCCCCCAACTAGAAATGGCCCAAGTCCCCAGTACTCCCCACGATCCTTATTTCCCTTACCACTTTAACCTAAAAACAGTAAACCCCTTTCTCTTTCTCTGTTTCTCATCTCTTTCCCTCCCCCTCTCAAAAATCCCCATCTCACTATCTCAGGACTCAGGCTACTGGGCCCTGGCTGCTTGGCTGGTGGCTGCCGGCATCCGGCCCATCCCTCAATCCAACAGGCTGCACTACTGCAGGCCAGCCCCACCCACCAGGTACTCATCTCTCTCTCTCTCTCTCTCTCTCTCTCTCTCTCTCTCTCTCTCTCTCTCTCTCTCTCTCTCTCTCTCGTTTTGTAAAAGAAGACAATGCTTGTTTTTCCTTGGAGCATGTTAGAGTAGATTCAGACATACAGTACCCTCATACCCAATCGGGCCAATCCCAATGCCAATGCAAGGGACATTCTTTAGGGCTAGTGGAATCAAATGTTGACATGTTCTGTCTCCTTGACCCAAACGGCCAACAGGCATGCCATATAATATTGCCATTGGAACTCTTCAATGTGAGAGAGAGAGAGAGAGAGAGAGGGAGAGAGGGTTGATTGCAACTAGGTTTTCTTGCAAAGTCTAGTCTGACTGTCTGAGACTTGGCATTTGGCAAGGTATTGGACTATACAAAAAGTCAAGTCTTAATATGAAGAAGAGGAAAACAGAATATTAATTTTTAAAAATTATATTGATTTTGATTAGAAATCGACTGAGTCCATTTGAGATTTCTGTCAAGTTTAGCTTTTTTGATGATTCAAGTAACTTGGACGAATTTACTGATTCCAACTGAGCTTTAGAATTATGATGCAGGATTTGGGCAGTTTGGGCCTCAGCCAAACTAGGCCCAAGGACAACCTAAGCATGACCCAGTTTACAAAGCTGTGATTCTTTTCATCCCATCTTTGAACTGAATTATAAGAATCTCTCTGGATGATGATGAATTGATGATGACGATGAGAGAGAGAGAGAGTGTGTGTTTTATAGCTTTAGTGGGTCCGAGCTAGATGGGTACAATGGGAAAGATAGGTCTAACTTTAAAATGAAACAGTAGGGAGGATAGGAGGAAGGTCATGAGTCCCATGTAGAGGGTATTTTGGGTCCATTAAATTTGAAAAATTAAGGCCTGGGCTCACTTTGTTAATAAATCAGGCCAAGTTTTTTACTTGCCCAAAAATAAAAAGTTCTTGGAAGTGAAAGGAATGAGCGGGCTTGCACAGAAGATGATTGAAACAAAAAAGGACATTGTATATCCTTTGGTTTATTTGCTTTTGAAATTGGCGTTGACCCTGTTAATTGCCACCGCTACCGTTGAAATGGTATTTTCTGCTATGAAAATTGTGAAGAATCGGCTACGCAATCGAATGGAAGATGAGTGGATGAATGATTGTTTGCTTGTCTATATTGAAAAAGATATATTTAATAGTATTGACGATGAGACAATCATGCAAAGGTTTCAAAACATGAAGAATCGTCAAGGGCAATTGTAAAAGCTTTGTTTGAGGGTTTTTTGGTTTTTTTTTTGCTAAAGAAAATCTTTTGTAATTAGGTGATCAACTGATCATGAATTTTGATGATAGAATGTTAGTTGATCATGTAATTCGATATTTTGTAAATGCAAGACATTTTCTCTTTTGCAAAAGTTAATGTCAAGAAATACCAACAAAATATCAATTGGCTTTTTCAAGTGACTATCTTAAGCCCCCACCAAGTCAAAATCCTGGGTCCGCCACTGCCTCCAGATAGCAAAATCAACTGATGTCAACTATCCTCTGTAGATGGAGTTTATAATATACAGCCTCTTAAGTTGGTATTTGTGATTATTTGTATTATATTTCTATAATTTTTCTTTTTATTGATTTGATGATCCTCACAGCCACAGGTAATGGAAAGCTGGGAACATGCAATGAAAGGTGATGCACCAATTATTGTCAAGTATTTAGGCGGGTGCATTTAATGGAGCATAGATGGAGATTTTATGTTGACAGGAATGGACCTTGAGTGAAGGAAATATATTTGTTAAATTTACGTATAGACTTGCAGGTTGTGGTGCTGAATGCTCAAGACAGCTGACCTCAAATGTAGCGGACAAAGAATTTGATGTGTTGAAAAATAACAAATACAATATTAGGTCTTTATACTTTTGAATTTTTTTCAAATTGGAAATATTACAATAGCATCTCTTTCTTTGATTAGTATGACAATTGTTGTGTTTTGAAGGCTTTTCCGTCAAAGGAACACAATGTTATTCAGTAGCTGCTCTCCATCCCTATTTTAACTATTGTTCATGGGCTCATTATCACTCAGGAGCCATGATCAAACAGCTGTGGTTATGATTTATAATTTTCTTTGGCATCATTCCAGCTCGTTAATGCCTTTACACTCATCACGTGGGCCCTTTTTTCTCTCTTTATCTCAAAAAAAAGAAAAAAAAGAAAATGAGGTAACACTCAGCAATCAAATGTCATTCAGTAGCACACTAGCACTATACAAACATTCAGTCCTTACATTCTGGCATTCAGTTGTGCCAAGCAGATGCTGAGGAAAAAAATCTAACGACTATAAAGAGAAAATTGAAATGGTCTCGCTTTATACAGGAAATGAAACTTGGTTTGGGTTCCTGCAAACTGATTGTGTATTGCTTATTGTCCGCAGAAAATGACATATCCATTACAACCGAACCCAACCATTTGCTAATTGTTTAGATTCACCAATTGAATCAACAATATTTTACAGATACCAATTGAACATACACCAGCTGAATACATTGTGATCAACAACAGATTCTGGTAAACTAATGAGGGAAGATACCTTGTAGTTTTTTTTTTTTTTTTTCCCTTACTCTTGGCACCTATTACAGTGGAGAATTGTCAGAGGTACAAACAATTGGAGTAATGAAAACACCTTTGTTATCCACAAGCATTTCAGTAAGCTACTTCACCCCAAACCACACTTGATTCAAAACAGCCTTTAAATTTTCTTTACATATACCTCAATTTTCTAAAGACACGCTTTTGATCAAGTTCATCTTGTTAAATCAGGTTGTTGCTAAACCAGAGTAGCAGGCACCTCATGTTTTAGATCAGAAATCTAAAACATTTAAACCAATTCTAATGACAGAGAACATTCCATGCCATAATCATATAAAAATCACATAGAAAATAAGCTATTTTTAAAGATTCATAAACTTAAACAACTGGCCTTGTAGAATTTCATCCACACAATCATATCAAACAAAAAGGAAATTACCATTAAGCGTCATTTAACTTCTATCAATTGAAATAAAGGATAATTACAATATTGTCTTCTAAATACTTTGGTAACACACTAATTACATTAATTCTGAAATTTTCTAAGATAGTTATACCTCTGTATGATCCTTATTATTTCCATTCACATTTAAAAAAAAAAATTGTGCTGCACTCTAGAGATTAAAATAATAATGAAAGTATTGTATGAAAAAATAATTTCTTCTTATGCATCTGCCACAAAACTCCATACGAATGACCAAAAAATATTTCACAAGGAGCTCGTATAGACATCAAAATGTAACCCAAAAAGGCCAACTATGAACACAAGCATTTGACATATTTGACCTGCAAGACCAAAATAAGGAGCATAAAGTAAGTACATTCACTATAATCTATCAACTTTAATAGTAAAGAGGAATTTAATCTTACAATGCAACTCATCTGCTGGTTCAATTCTCCTGTAGATTGCTCGCGGATGTTATCATTAATACAATTGTTAGATCGGATTGTTGAGACATCATGTGAGAAAATGAGATTCATTGCAATTGGTCTATACAGAGTACCATATGATCCCTGCATACGATAAGCAATACACATTGCTTACTCAACATTGCTCTAAATTAAATATGCATGAATTCACAATAGCACCAATATAATCACAAACATACATATGGCAACCAATTAAGTAGATGGGTGGCAGAATATTGCATTTGAGTCATCCCAATGTTGTATGTTCCCTGTAAGAAACATAGCACACAACAAGCCATAAGTGCACATATGAAACAATAAAGAAGCAAATAAATTAATTAACCGATTGATAGACATACATGTGGAGTAGGACATGCGTTAGGTGGAATGATGCTTGTTAGCTGCTGGGATTCATGCTTCCTTCGCCTTTTCTTTGATCCTTTTTCAAGACAGCTTTTAACTCTACGCCTACCACGACAATTATCTTGCTTTTTTTTTATTTCACATACAACATTTCTTTCTTCACCGGTGTTGTCAATTGTCTTGACTTCCTCAGCTCCTCTTGCAGCCCCAACCGTGAAGAGTTCAACATCTACTGAGCCGTCAATTGTGGTCTCACTGACTGATACTGTCTCTATGTCATGTAACAATGAATCTGATCCTTTAAATGCACATAAAACTCTCTCTTCACTTTCTGCAGCCTTTCATGCTATCTTAATAAAATTAGAACGAAGAACATTGTAACGATGTGACATGTTTGCCTTACGATCACCTGATGTGCATCCAATTGGCTTACTGGATGAATGTGAAGCCGCTTCTCGTGTCCACCTCTTTAAGATATATTTTGTTGGGATGCGTTGGATGACATCAATTGTTGCCATCAATGCATGACCACATAAAACTCCTACAAACTCATATCTTTTACAACTGCATGCAATGGAGTCATCCAATGTGTCAAATGTAATGGTGTGCTTCCGACCATTCCTATTGAAGACACAATATTTTCTCACAGTCCCCACATTATTGCTTTCTTGAACTTGCCAACTTAGACCGTTGAGGTATTCTGCTTCAAACATTTTGTAAATGGTTGGTGTATGTACTTGTGTTGCATGCTTCAAAATTGGAACATCAATCATTAATGTTGGCAAGGTTTGTGTCATTCTAAAATTGGCTTCCAACTCTGCATACCTCCTCTCATCCAACAACCTTTCAAAATGACCAAAAAAGTCAATAATATTTCTTCTAGAATCTAAGTAATTCTTTAATTCTTTATTCATGCTTTCACTGCGTTGTGTGCTTTTCATATCTGCACAAAATGTATTTCTTCCATACACTAAGGCCCACTTTTCTCTATCATCAAATAATCTTGTCAACCAACTATTATTGCGAAGATCATACTTTTCTAGCATACTATCCCATGCTATAAGAAAGTCCTCTTCATCATCGTAATCATATACACAGTTGCTGAAATCATTGAGAAAAGATCTTGACCCACAAATAACATGTCTAAGATGCTTTAGTGCATTGTGAAACATATGCCACACACAAATGCGATGAATAGTTCCTGGTAATGCTTCCTTAATTGCTGTTGACATTGCCTTATCTTGATCTGTGAGGATAGTCTATGGCCTTTTTCCTGACATTGCATCACAAAAGGTCTCAAATAACCATACAAAAGAATCGATTGTCTCATCATAAAGAAGCGCAGCTCCAAAAAATATAGTTTTCTTATGATGATTAACACCAATAAATGGTGCAAAAGGTCGGCCATAAGCATTTGTTTTATAAGTAGTATCAAAGCAAACAACATCTCCAAAACGCTCATAGTCTATCAACATTCTTCCATCAGCCCAAAAAATATTAGTGATAAAATCATTAGCATCAAGTTGCATAGAGTAAAAAAATGTCGGATCTTCAACCTGCTTCTTTCTAAAATATCCTAAAAGGCCTCCAGCATCAAATGATTCCATGTTTTTCATTCTCTTTGTTCGTAAATAATTCTTGTAATCAACCGGAAGGAATCCAACATTTTCTCTACCTCCTGCTTGTTTACTCATTAAGTCATATCCCAGATTTATCACAATCCTCGGCTACTGTAGCTTGAGCAATTGCAATTTTCCTTTGTGATCTTAACATGTGCGCTTTATCTGGAGATGCAAGAGGATGATTGTGATTGTCATTAAAGTCTGAAATACAATATTTACCATTCATCCCCAAAATAACTCTCATGTAACTTGTACATCCAGTTCTTGTTTCATCACGGCGGTACTATACATATGCATCTCGCTTATCATGTCTAAGTTGCCCTTCCTTAGAACATACAAGTATCCTTTTTTTTATCATACCACTTTTTTCCTTAGTAGCGTGATGCTTTCGAATGCTGAAACCCCTTAGTCTCCCAAATCGATTATAGAAGTTATAAACATCTTCCATTGTTTCAAACTCCATGCCGACCTTTATGTTGGGGGATGCTTCCTCTTTACATTCTTTTGCCTTCGAACCAAAGGCTGTCTCCAATTGCTCAGATTGATTTTCTATAACTGCAGTATGTTTCTTTATAATATGATTTGATGGATCTGGGTTGAAGTTAAATTGCTCTCGAACACAAGGCATAATATTAACATCTTCATACTGCTCACATGTGTAAAGCTCTTTGCTCTCCATCAACCTTTAATAAGGAAAATGTATTTAAATTAATATTAAAAAGTATTGAAAAATTATAACATACCACACATTGCCTTAAAAAAGATGCATACTTATCTTTCATGCTTATAAAAGACTAGGTCTCGTCTACTTAGGTTGCAATAACATCTTATGGCATCCTCTACTATTGTCTGAATCATGATATACTAAGATTTTCATCTAGTCAGTGGCAGAGGGAGGGGGGGTCGTGCCCCTCCTCAATTGAGATGGGCGTTTAGCAAGTTATATCAAAGATTGGATACATGGGAAAGGACACCACCACCCCCCAATTGGGACGAGAGTGGCCCGAGTGGATGGTAATTTCACTGACTATGAAGAGGGGGAAGAGGAGGCTTTCCTTATCCAAGTGACATGATTTTACATCTTGAAGACTTACTACACTTTATCCACCTTTAAGACTTAGTACATTGAATTTAATTCTAAAAACTAGGACTAGGACAACCTACCAGTACCTCCACCATATGTCAAGTCCCTCATCTTATTTGAGAGAAACAATCTTTTTAATATTGTACAAAGAGAATTATTTAATGATCAACTAAATCATTTTGCAGATACCTTCATCATATGACACTGATATAGTCATTAGTTTCAATTGAGTTTTTTTTAGTAAATGATGTTGAGCTGAATAATGACAGTAAATATATTTCTAAAAAAAAAATTTATTTCCAAAAACCTTTAAATGTTTAAAATGAAGGTTAATGTTATTCACAAAAATACATTTTGAGGCCTAACTCAGAAGTAGGCGTTACCATCTACTTTAAGGCTTGGATTATAACATAATGTACATCTATACAGCTTGAAAAATGGTTAATTGAAAATAACCAAATGCCTTTTTCATTTTAAAGATTAACTACTTTCATCAATTTACCCAAAAATGGGAAAACCAAACATAAACCGCCAAGTTTTGGAACCCTAAACCAAATAAATCCCCAAATCTAGACAAGGAGAAATAGCTCACTGAGCTTCTTACTTTCACTATGTAATCTCTTTCTTTTCATTTTCTTCTTTTGTATCTTTGATATATTTCTTTTATACAAATGTTTTTCCCTATCTTCATCTTCATGTTCATCTTATTTAAAACCTTAGAAATCCAGATCAGGGTGGATGATGGTATGAATGTGCAAGACAGTTGCATATTAAAGAAACATTGGATGACAAGAAAAGACGGAGAAAGCAAGATGGGGATCTTTTGGCATTAGAAACAGAGGGAGAGAAGGATACCTGGAATCTCTGGATCTTGGCCTTAGCAAGGTGTTCTGACGAGATTTTCTCACACGAAGAGGAGAGACCGTGACGGGAGATAGATGGAGATCATGTCCTCCTCCTTTCCTTCTTCCCCCCTCCGTTGGTTGCTTAAATAAGATGGGAGAGTTCTTTTTTTTTTTTTTTTTTTTTTGCCGGGAGTGAATTTCAGGGGCGCGATATGGTTTTTGGGTTTCAGTTTTAAATATTTATGACAAGCCCCCTATATCAATTGCTTATTATATTAGAACTCCATTCCAAGAATCACGTTGCCGTAGGATTAGTGGCTACTAGCGTGGAAAAGTATTGGGACGTGGCGTCACATGATTCCCCCCCTCACGGTGAGCGTATCATGCCTGTGATAGAGGATCGGGAATCGTCTTTCCCTAGGAGAATGACACGTGCGCATCCTAAAACTTTTTGCAACTCTGTATTTCAGAATTACCATTCTAATCTAATCTTATCATCTAAAATATCTCAATACAAATCTAATATATTTTTTAAATAAGATACTTATTTCTTTTCTAAAACATAGCATACAATAATAATTTCTATTTAGTTACCTTCAATGGACCTCACGTATTATTAAACTAACAAAAAAAAAAAAGAATAAAGGTTCTTTGGTTATGATTTCAGTGATCAGTGAATATGAATGTATTAAATGTTTTTGCATATCAATTTGTGGGACCCTCATGTTAAATCTAAGTTGTAGAAATTTGAGGCACTTTCGTAGGCAATATTTTGCTACCTTTTTTCCTATTTTTTCTTTTAGTATTTGGTATGGTTTATCCATAGGGACCAATGTGGAAGCCAGTTAATTTCAAAATCCACACTTAATATATAATCATTTATATTTACTAATTTAACCAAATAAGTTTTCTCTCATGAGTCTCCATCTTTGTCACGATTTTTTTATTATCATTTATATTTATTACTTTAACCAAATAAATCTATGAGTCCCATTATGAAATCCAGGTCTTCTTTATTTCTAAACTCACAATTTACGGGGGCCACTCTTTTTTATGCCAACACACGAAGAGTTTTTTTATACCAGAGCGGGGCCCACTTTCATAGATTGTATTCTGCTACTTTTTTTCTCCTTATTTTTCTTTCAATATTCATTAAGATTAATCTATGAGGTCCATTATGAACATTTTTCTCCTTATTTTTCTTTGGATATTTGTTAGAATTAATTAATCTGTGGAGCCCATTGTGGAAGCCAATTAATTCCAAAACTCACATTTAATTCTGAAATGACACTCAATTTATGGCTAAGCACAAATATAATCAAATCAATGTCCTAAAATCTTTACTATGTACTTGATCTTTTCCTAAATATTTCTTGCTACCTAAAATTTTTCTAATGAGTTTCCATCTTTATTATGAGTTATATATTAATACTCATTTATAATTTATTTAAATATTTAAAAATATTTCTAATTATAAATTTTAATGATTTTTTAATTATAACGCAGGCCTATTGCACTAGTATTGTTTGATGGGGCTACGTGTAAAGCATTTAAAACACCCTCTTCGTTCTTGTATGGTTTTACACGTGTTTTGAGCAATGTTGAGCTTTTCATTGCACTTGGACATATATTGAGAAAAAAGAGCGGAACATTATAATGGAGCCCATTTACTTGAATTTGAGCCCTGCAAAATAAAGGTCATCAAATATATATGATATCAAGAATAAGAATTAATCCTACCGTTCAATTGACTTTTTCATAAAAAGATGTGATAAATATTATTTTATGTATAATTATTTTATTTTTTTATCAAATGATTAATCCAATAGTGAGACCGACTCGAATGGAGATCTCGGCAAGGAAGTTGGAATGTGGTATTGGCTTAATGGGTTCTTTAAGTTTTCTTATTTTATTCTTACTCCAAAGCATTTGTAATTTCAATAAGGCGACAGAGATAGAAAATATTTTGGGGGTGGGGCAGTCTTTTGGGAATGGCCAGGAGACCATTATCGATTTTTTGGGTTTGTCCAAGTCACCCCTGGTGCTCATCACCTAGGTCCTAAGCCAATTATAAGGATCCCATCATCTCTAAGTGGGGCCAATGCCTTCCCCATGTCATAGTGGTGGGTGCCATCCATCTTGGTCTAGACAGAGAGCTGGCGCATTGGGATGTCTACCTCTACATACATGAGCATCAGTAGGACCCATGCCCCATGGTCCAGCCCACGAGTTTTGTCCTCTTGGACACGCCCAAACCCTGCTTTTGACGGTAGTTCCTTCACCCTCTTCGCCAACTGTGATGCACCTTGTGTTGCATATTTGAGCTACCATTACATACATAGTTTATCTAAGACAATTTAAAAATTGACCTGGGACGGCAGCACGAACCTGCTGGAGACTTTAGGGTCCCCAAAAACTTAAAAATTGAACAAAGTGGATTAGGCTTGAAACTCAATCCTCAAGGCCCATTCAACACATAAATCAACTATTTAGGCATATTGAAGGTCTCCCCATTGATTTCACAAAGCCTTTTGGTGGCATCTTTAGCCATTTGATTTACAGGCTATCTCGGATCTAGATCCAATGGAAATAACCCAATTGGCCCATTATTATCTTATGATGACGTATTGGAAGGCTTCCCTTCGATTTTGGGTCATTTTGATTCTATTTCAAAACCTTTCATCTCTAGGGCAGCAGAAACTGATGTTGGCTATTTTGGGTCTAAGATTTATGAAAATGAGCCATTTAGGCTATGTTAATCCTATTTTGACCTATTTAAAGACTCTCCTTCGATATCGGGCTGTTTTGATGTCATTTTAGGCCTTTTTGGTATCAGGCCCACAAAAAAGCAATTGAGCTTGTTAGGCCCAAAGCCACTTTGATTATAACTGTCACGCCCCCAAAAGAGTAACCGGGGTTATGCGTGAGATTAGGGCCAATTAAAACTTTTTCCCAACATTAATCAACTGCAACATGGCCCCAATCGGGTCCCATCTGGATCGAAGACCGCTGTGAGGTATAAACATTTCCTCTAATAGTATAAAACAAATAGCGGAAGCTCCAAACACAAGTGGTATCTCATAGATGTATAGTTAAAGAACAGTACTGAATATCATATTTAAGATTCAAGTTTAAAACTATATTAATTACAACATCAGGCCTCAACAACTCGGGCCTAATCAAAATATAAAAGAACCACAAAAGAACTAGTCCAAAAGTGGAGGCTCTCGCGTACGGGGTCAGTACGGCTATACTATGCCGTCCGTACTGTAATCAAGGAAGTCATCAGGCTGATCTGCCTGAACTTCCTCCGTCGTTTCTTCCTCCTCATAGTATGGATCGGTACCTATGCACCAAGAGTAGCATCATCAGACACAAAGGTCGGCAAGGGAATAGATATATAATCATCAAAGATATGCAGACTAAAGAATATACGAATGGACTATATCATAAGAGATGCATAGCGTTATGACTGTAATAACCGCGTAGCATAAGAATCATAAAACCAACTAACACACTTCTAGCAAATAGGCAAATCACATAGCTAATCACCACGGGATAGTTCCACTTGACCCTCCTGGCTCAACATGAGAGCTGTGGTAGAGTAAAGCAATAGGCACGGGATGAAAACCCGGCAAGCAATCATAATATACCCTTAAAAAAAAATAAACAAAACGAACATTCATACTTCTTTCAGAACGGGTATTTGATGGTGTACATCCATCTAAAATATAAAAAGTCGTACTGCGCAGACGTTCATTTCAAAGTCCTCACACAATTGGTGCCCCAAAAGTGCTGGGCGTTAACAGCTGAGTGATGCCTGACACAAGAGTCCTAAACATACAATAGTGAGGGGCTAGACTTTCCTGCATGAACAGGATTCATTAACCAAAGAGAAACTACCTTTGTTCTTATCAAATCATCTTAACATAATCGAACTTCTTCATACTTCACACTTATCCTCATAGGTAGTTCTTGACATGCTTTCTTAATCAAAGCCGTCTAGCCACAACACTCCCATCATATTTCAAAACAAGCGGGACATCAAAGGGATCCTAAGTTCATCTTCTAAGTTCATAATGTGATCCCAAACCAAAACAAAACAAACGAAGCTAAAGGACATGGACGTTTTATGTGGAAAGTACCAAACGATACAATTCGGAATCATAAACGATATACAATCCAATCCTAGGTCATTGTTATTTCTAAAGTCTCGTACAACTTTATTCAGTCAACGAAAGGAAATAAGGTTCGCGATACCCATATACAATCTCTTCGTGCATAGATATAAGGTGGTATCCCGTTGCCCAATTCCGTTCAAGATTGAAATGAATTGAAACCCGAGAAAACGGAAATAACTACGAGAAATCATCTGCTCAAAACGTTCCTCGTACATAGTCAAATGAGTCCAAAAAGGGGTAACCAAAGGTCCACCAAGGTCCACTACAAAACAGGGTAAAAATCCCTTCAAAAAGGAAAATAGACAAAAATCTGCACAGGGCTCGGTCGAGTCTCGGTCGAGTGGGCCCTGTTGTCTCGGTCGACCGAGACCTGCAGGCCGGTCGACCAAGAAGCCTGCGAAAACTGGGCAGAGCTCTGTTCTGAACTGAAATGGGACTTTTCCCATTTCTTTCTTCTGAAACCTGATTTGCAGCATATATAGTGATAAAAATACACTACTTTAAAAGCATAAAACTAACTAATCAAACCATTAAACTCTAAATCCATTCTTTCCAATCTATGAGTCATTTTATCATGTTTTCAATCATCTAAATGATCAATTGAGCAAAGATGATCTAACATATGATTTTAACATACAAATCAAGGAAAACAAGCATATCAAACAATAACATAGCTATTCACTTGCCTTTGATGAAGAGCTTGACTCGAAACCAAAAGAAATTGAAGAGGAAAGTCCTCCTTAAGCTCAAACTTGAGTAAATGGGTTCCAAACTCAAAACCTCACTACAAATGAAATGCAAGGGAATAAATAAGCTTATCTACATCATTTCTAATCCAAAGGAAGTAAGCTACCTAGGTCTAAGAGCTTGTAGAGCTTACCTTAGAATGGGTTGTGAAGGAAACTCTTAGAAAAGTGTATATTTAGATTCTTGAAAGCTTGAGGGAGGTGATGTATGGCTTGGTCTCCGTCGCCGGAGCTCCGATGCTCGTCAACGGAGAAGAAGAAATGAAAGGAAAGGAAGAGGAGGTCGGCTGCTGTGTTGCTATGGTTGTTGGAGTTGAGTGAATGAAATGAAGGAGAAACAAAGGTGGGTTGGGTGACCTAACTTAAGTCATGGGCTTTGGGCTTGGTCTTGGGTTGGGCCTAAATTGACATTTAATAAATTTCGGACCTCTTCGACGCGTCGAATCGAAACGCGACTGAAGACTAAGGTTCATGAAACGATGTAACCTACCCAATGCACCCAAACTCACAAAAACTCATACTCTCATAAATACCCCTGAAAACCTTACCCAATTTATAAAACGACTTCTATTCTACCCGAACGCGCTCCGAATCGTGCGAAACTTCGCACACACGATTCGTCGTTAACCCTGACTATTTAGACTCTAATCCAGCTTACTAACTAAACACACAATTTATTATGATTAGTAGGTCATTAGGGGCGGGGTGTTACAATAACCAACTTGGAATATGGTTGGCTTGCCTAGAAACTTAAATTTTAGGCTATTATGTGGTCATTTTGGCCTATGAAAGTTCAAAGGTTATCTAACCTTTTTTACCTAAAAATCTCACTGAGTAAAAGCTTCATTTTGAACACAGGAAGAGAACTTCTTCCTTCATTTTCTCTAAAATTTAACCCCTTTTTCCAGTTTCGACCACCATTATAGGCAGTTATAAATGGTATTTAGCATTTTCAAGTGGACAAGGTTTCAGAACATTTCAATGGAGGGCTTTAGCGGTAGAAAATCCGGCAGACGTGAACCAAACCACTTTATCTCTTGGCTTATTTTACATGGTTTCTGTTTTTTTTTTTTAATTCAAAACTGGACTATCTTCTAATATAGTTTAATGCAGAAGAGGAAAGACTAAGCACCATATAGAAGGACAAAGTAGACGGCTCCACCAAAATGTTAAATAACGGAAAGAAATGGAAAACGTTACAGCCCTCCGCGCAAAGTTGCAAATGGATATCTGTTTTTAGATTACGAGAAAGTTCAAATCCGAAAAAGTCGGATCTAAAATTTATTTTAGATTTCAATTCATAAATGGATTCAAATCTAAAATTTAATTTAGAATCCAATTGATAAACGAATTTAGTTCTGAATTTAAATAGGTTCTGATCCGTGTACTCGGGACCCGATATATGAGTATTTGATACTGTAAATTGTACTTCAAAATTAACTTTTTTTGAACAATTTTATATATAATATTGGATACACTCTTATAAGTCGAATGATATGCTTCTTTTAAGAAAAATAAAAATAAAAAATAAAAAAAATTAAAATCTATTAAATTAGATTCATGCTGTTTAGGTGAACTGATTTCATAACCGAATCCGAATTTTTCTATTAAAATTAGGTCTGAAATTAACAAAATAGGTTTCAATCAAAATTCAAATCAAAATTAAAATCGTTATTTAAAAACAGATCCAGTTCTGGATCCTTAAATGATTCTGACTTTGGAACCATTGGATTTACATCCCTACCTCCGCCATTTTTACAAGATTTAAGAGGAAATTTTTTTTTTTTTAGAATTTAAAAATAAATAAATAAAATCAACAAGATAAAAAGCAGGATGCGCAATCAGAGTCAGCTCGGGAATACAAAATCCAAGGGCCGATGGTAGGCCACTCAAAGTCCCCTACCACGTGTCAGCCTTTCCCATCATTCATAGGATCCCAATCTTTCCATAATCATTGGCCCACCACGTGCCTTCAAAGACGGTAATGATCAATAAACGTGGCCTGGAATCGTTGGTTAGCCTAAACCATCATTCACAAGTCACAACCCGACAAAAGAAAGCCACGTCCTCCACGTCCCTCCCACTCTTCACACTTGCGAACAGGTCAGTTCTTCAACACTTACAGCGCACTGACCAAGACACGTGTCCAATACTAGAAACTTCTCTTACGACCCAAGCAAATTCAAAATTCGGACGATCTGTCTTCCTTCCAGGCTTTCTAGAATCCGCCACTCCAAAGACCATGTGAGTCTTCCACCAAGCAGATCTTTGTAGAAATTTTATGCACCCACATGCTTTGATTTGTTCTTTGGTCCAACTTGTTTTTCTATCTACTCTTATAAAAGAGAGAAAGATGACTCATTTTTTCACTACACACATAGCCAATCAAATGAAAATTGTGGGGCCCACCCTTAAAGAAAAGTCTACCTATATATCTATATATATCTATAAAGTTGTAGGGCCCACCCTTAAAGAAAAATCTATCTAAGAGAGAAAGATGACTCATTTTTTCACTACACACATAGCCAATCAAATGAAAATTGTGGGGCCCCACCCTTAAAGAAAAGTCTATCTATATATCTATATATATCTATAAAGTTGTAGGGCCCACCCTTAAAAGAAAAATCTATCTATATATCTATATATCTATATATCTCTATCTCTACTCTTATAAAAGAGAGAAAGATGAGTCCCCTTTTCACTACACACATAGCCAATCAAAAGAAAGTTGTGGGGCCCACCCTTAAAGAAAAATCTATCTACATATCTAGATATATATATATATCTTCTATCTATCTATATCTACTCTTATATAATCTATAATTTAGCCAATCAAATGAAAGTTGTGGGGCCCACCCTTAAAGAAAAATTTGTCTATATATCTATATATATCTATAAAGTCGTGGGGCCCACCCTTAAAGAAAAATCTATCTATATATCTATAAAGTTGTGGGGCCCATCCTTAAAGAAAAATCTCTCTCTCTCTCTCTCTCTATATATATATATATATATATATATCTATCTCTACTCTTATAAAAGAGAGAAAGATGAGTCCCCTTTTCACTACACACATAGCCAATCAAAAGAAAGTTGTGGGGCCCACCCTTAAAGAAAAATCTATCTACATATCTAGATATATATATATATCTTCTATCTATCTATATCTACTCTTATATAATCTATAATTTAGCCAATCAAATGAAAGTTGTGGGGCCCACCCTTAAAGAAAAATTTGTCTATATATCTATATATATCTATAAAGTCGTGGGGCCCACCCTTAAAGAAAAATCTATCTATATATCTATAAAGTTGTGGGGCCCATCCTTAAAGAAAAATCTCTCTCTCTCTCTCTCTCTATATATATATATATATATATATATAAAAGAGAGAAAGATGAGTCCTTTTTTAACTACACACATAGCCAATCAAATGAAAGTTGTGGGGCCCACCCTTAAAGAAAAATAAACTACCCAAAGAACATCGTTGCCTCAACAACATGCAGCAAATTCAGCAGCCAACAACAAAGCCACTAACAACTGCTATATTAATGCCTGAAAAAGACTAGCAAATGAAACGCACAACAACAGTGGTCAAATTTAAAATTTAAAAATAAAAGAAGTACTATTATTAATACATTTAAGAACAAGCCGGCATACAAAAGGAAGAAAAAAGTTGACACTGTTTATTTTATGTATGGATAAAGATGGGATAAAGATGGAGACATAATGAGAATTTTCCAATTTGTCTAAAATAGACTTTGGACCAGACTTGGATTTAGAGGAGTTTTAAGGATCCGGATCAAGATGATCTAGAAGACTAAAGTTTAGGAATTAAAAATATCTACCGAACGGTACCATAATCTCAAAAATCTAAAATTACAAAAAAGACCCCTAAGTTCTCTGGAAAATTGCTAACTACCTCCCTACTATACCCAAATGAAATCATATATAGACCAAACTTGGCACACACAATCCTAATAATTTTTTAATCTCTTATATTGAGTAGATGCTGATATTTTAAACTTAAATAAAATTTCGTTTTAATACATTCCAATAAATCGAGTAATTTTTTTCAATTTCTTTTTTTTAAGGTGGTGGAGAAAAAAAAAGGAAAATGTGGATAAGATTGGAATCTATCTCAAATCACTATCTCAAATGTTGTTTTTTTCCCTCTTCTTTTTTCAATTTTCTTTTAATATTCTTCTTATTCAGATACAACAAGATTTTCAATGTAGAGAATTTTGTAGGTCTCAGGTTTTTTCTCTATGAATAATTGTGTAAGGAAGAACATGATATTTTAACAGATTCTTCATTGACTTTTAACTTCTTTTGGAATGGAGGGAGTTTTCATACATGTAAGTGAGCACTGTCTACTGAAATTATTATTGTTTGATTGTCTTCTTCTTTAATTTTTTTTCAATGTTGTAATAAAATCTTTGTTCTAAGAAAAATGGGTGCAACCAGAGTTAAGAAAATGATGATGAAGAGTTGGTTTTTTCTTTCTCATTCCTGTTTGGGCCAAAGTTAGGCCTATTGATAACGTTCGTGCTCTGATAGTTTTAATTATATGTCTGTTTTATTTCTTGAATCTCAACTATATGCTTCCAAATTGTGCGTGTTTCGTATTTCTTTATGGTAGAACTTTATATTTAATTCTCACTCTATGTTTGGAATGTGAATTTGTGCATAGCATTTAAAATGTAAACTTTATGCTGTTTTGTTATGTGAGATAGGAAAATGAAAAACTCAAACAGAAAGTGTCCTGGTAGAGAAAAGCAAAGTAGACAATAACTAAAAGGAAGATGCTATGAGGCATGGAAAAGCTTTCCATTATCTGTTAGAATTTGTTTTCGTTTTCCATAGAGTCGAAGGGGAATGGTTTTTTTTAAGCAGTACAGGTGCTAATATTCAAAAGGCCAAAAACTTAATCCATATTTGTATAAGAATTTGACATTTTATTTTATTTCTTTTTCTTGTTTTAGTTTATGTTAGTTAAATTCTTACGTTCTATACCAATGCCTCTTCAATCGTCACCCTCCAAACCCATCAAGAGTGGGATAAGGCCAATAAGCATTCATTCGTGGTTCTCATTGAACCATTTTGTTCACAAATTTTCAATTTTTTATTAATTTTTTTTTGTCTTTTGTAAAATTAATTGTGAGATATGGTGCAATTAAAGAATCATTTCGAAGGAAAAATATTTTACATTTTATTATTCAGAAAGATTTTTTAGCCTTTCTTAGCACTATTTTGGACACTCCGGTTAATAAACTAAGGCAAGGTGGGAAAAACAAAAGATTTTAACTATGCACTATTTACTCCATTATGTGGTTCATGGTGCACATACTGCCTTTTAACTCTGAAAACTTAAATGCTATGTACTTTTTCAATGATAAACCTTGAACTAAGATATGATGAAATAAAAGAAAAAAATGAATAGTGTATTTTATAATGGATCAAAAGAAAAGCAATCAAGTGCATTTTACTTACTACCTTTTAATGTTCAATACTTACAATTTTGTGGGCACTTTAAATATTTCGCCATTAGTTTAAAAGTCGTGACAAAATGTATTAGCTAGCTTGCTACTTTTGTTATTGCTGCTGGTGGCCAATTGGTGGTTGTGTTATAATTCAAATACCAAATTGACTACACACGAGAGAATTAACATTCTTTTTGTTTTTTTTTTACCTAAAACAATGCTAATTGTGAAAATAATTTTTGTTTATTTATTTATTTTTATTTTTATTTTTTTGTGGAACTAACAGATACTTGAGTGGTATTTGTATTTGAAATTTGAGGGTTAAGAACATCAGAGGGCTCCGGGAGGTTTCCAGAAGATATGAGATTATTTTCTTTGTACGGATGTAACCCTTTCTTATTACTTTTTAAATATTAACCCTTTAATCTTTTGTACACTAACCTTAAATATTTTTAATTTGATGTTCCTTCAGTTGTATATTATTTATTATGGCCTTTGAAAAAGGTATAAGGACATCCAAAACTTATAAGCACATCTCATATATATAGGTACTTCGTTTGCATTATTGCTTTATGTTTAGTTTTTTCTTTTTCTCTTTTAGAAAAAAGTAGCAACTAACAAAATATCATAAATAAGAAAGTGAAATGTACAAATTTAAACTCATTTTATGTCCGCCCTGTTTTTTTTCTCTCTTTTAATGAAAGTTACCATTAAAAGAATTTAAATATTATTTTCACTTTTGCTTCATGTGTATGTATTTTATTTACTTAGGATAATTGAGTTTTCAATATGACATAATAGTTGTATTGATCTTGATTTATACTCCTGGTGGAAGAGTAATCACAAGTTGGATAATGTGATAATTACTACTAAATATTGATTCTCTTCTGATATTAGTGATTGCTAAAGATAATTCCATAAATGCAATTTAGTGGTAGGTCTTATAGATTACTATCGTAAAATTGTTGTTGTTTAATCAGTACGATTTTTAGTTTTTTAATATACAACTTTTGTGAATCTTTTTTATTATAAAAGGGCATGAATGTATTTATTTATTATTGCTCTTACTCATGAGGCTTAAATTGAAAAACGTTGATAATTTTCTAACACATTTATTTCTTTCATCATTGCAAGCTTCTTCTTCTTTTCATATATTTCAATTAAACGTCATGCATTTCATTAAAGGGAAAACGGGAATCTCGTAGAATCTCCTTGTTATGCTAGCGTTATTACAAACTCCAGAGTCAATGAATGAAGTGGTCGTTATAAGTGTAAACAACTAAAATAAGTATTTGATGCCGAGCTGCAACGAATTCAATTTGTCTTTGTTCGTTTTGAATTTTTCTTACTTTGATTAGCATTCCCATCCTTTTTGTAGAACAGAGCAAAAGAGTTGATCTAGAATACCTGTGTTCCATTCTTACGTATTTCTTAAGAGAGAGGTCTCATTCTTTTGGCAGAGTTGTATTTGTAGTTTTTTATTTTTTGGTATTTTTGCCCTATGGATATCTCAATTTGTGAGTTTCCATTTAACTGAACTTCTATAATTACTATGTATGATCTTTTTCTTATAGGGTATAAAATATAGCACTTTGTATCAAGTAAAAGAAGATGCTAACTCTTGGAGAGGTATTGCCTCTATTTACCTCATAGTGGTCTGTCTTATAAAATAAAATAAAGCACATGTTAAATACTAATATTGATCAACATGTGCTCTGCAAATCTTACCTGTCAGAGTTCATATCATAGTTCCACCATTGTTGATCCCTGTCGCTTGAGGACAAGCCGGATTACTTCATTATTCTTGACGATTAGTGTGAGATGTTATTATTATTTGTAAGTTAAGACTAAAACCACCATCTTAGTTTTGTTATTCCGATGTCCTTACGTAAGATATAATTAATTGTTTTCCTTAATAGAATCTGATTTTGTAGTGAACATATAATGTTCATGGTAATTGGTTAAAATAGTAAGCTCATCTGGTTGTTAGTTTTTATTTTTATTTTTTATAAAACTGCAGGCTATAAATTTGACTATGCTTTCAACTGGACTCCAACTTTAGCATGTCAAGTCTACCAAGAAACTGATAAGTCAACCTGACAGGTCAAATAAATTAAATTGAGATTTCTTTGTACACATATTCATGATGAAATATCTATAAATATGTGATTTATATCCTCAAAAAGTTATATAAATTCTATATCGACTATCTTTTGAGATCTCATTTTTCTCACTATATCATTATTTTATTATTTTCAAATGTATAGAAAAAAAAAGTAGTGTCAGTTCTTGTATTTGGACTATGCACGAGCCTTGCAATTTACATTCACTCATTTTTTGTTGAAAATTTATTTTTAAACGTATTGAAGCTTCTACTGAAGTTTTTAAGAACTTTATTTTTTAAAGATTTTATTAATAAAACTATGTGTTCGGTGCACGTGCATTGCACGTGCAGGGCTTCACTAGTATATATATATGAGTCATTTTTTCACTACACACATAGCCAATCAAATGAAAATTGTGGGGCCCACCCTTAAAGAAAAGTCTATCTATATATCTATATATATCTATAAAGTTGTGGGGCCCACCCTTAAAGAAAAATCTATTTATATATCTATATATATATCTTTTACTCTTATAAAAGAGAGAAAGATGAGTCTTTTTTTCAATGAAAAATCTATCTATATATCTATATATAACCCTTAAAGAAAAGTCTATCTATATATCTATATATATCTATAAAGTTGTGGGGCCCACCCTTAAAGAAAAATCTATCTATATATCTATATCTACTACTCTACTACTATTATAAAAGAGAGCAAGATGCACAACTTTTTACTTTTTTTTCACTACACACTTGCCCAATCAAATACTAGATGTGGGCCCCACTTAAGATAGTAATAATAATCTACTACTATTATAAAAGAGAGCAAGATGCACAACTTTTTACTTTTTTTTCACTACACACTTGCCCAATCAAATGCTAGATGTGGGCCCCACTTAAGATAGTAATAATAAGATTATAAAAGAGAAGAACTTGTGTGGGCCCCACATAGATAGTAATAATATAATCTATATATTATTATTACCCCTCTAAAAGAGAAGAACTTGTGTGGGCCCCACCTATATAATAATAATATAATCTATACATTATTATTATTATTACTATTTCTCTATCTCTATATCTATATCTATCTATATCTATACATCTATACCCTTATATAAAAGAGAGTAAAGTCTAATACTTTTTCACTACACACCTGCCCAATAAAATGCAAGATGTGGGCCCACTTAGTATTCTCTATTTCTCTATCTCTATCTTTCTATCTATCTATCTATCTATCTACTCTTATAAAAGAGAACAAAATGACAATGCTTTTCACTACACACCATGGCCCACTTATAATTTTCACTAAAGTATAGTACTTTTTCACCACACACCTATCCAATAAAATGCAAGATGTGGGCCCCACTTAGTATGATTATTTTTCACTACAAACCTGCCCGATAAAATGCAAGATGTGGGCCCCACTTAGTATTATTATAGATATATATATATAGATATTCCCAATAAACTGCATGATGTGGGCCCCTCTTAGTATTATTATTTTTCACTATACACCTGTCCAACAAAATGCAAGAAAAGGAATCAAGTGTATTTTACTTACTACCTTTTTGGTGTTCAATACTTATAATTTTGTGGGCACTTTTAAATACTTCGCCATCAGCTTAAAAATCAGTTTAAAAGTCGCAACAAAAGGTATTAGCTAGCTTGCTACTTTTGTTATTGTTGCTGGTGGCCAATTGGTGGTTGTGTTATAATTCAAATATCAAATTGACTACACACGAGAGAATTAACATTCTCTTTTTTTTTTTACCTGAAACAATGCTAATTGTGCAAATAGTTTCTATTTATTTATTTATTTATTTTTATTTTTTGGTGGAAGTAAAAGATACTTGAGTGGTATTTGTATTTGAAATTTGAGAGTTAAGAACATCAGAGAGCTCCGCGAGGTTTCCAGAAGATATGAGAATATTTTCTTTGTACGGATGTAACCCTTTGTTATTATTTTTTAAATATTAACCCTTTAATGTTTTGTGCACTAACCTTAAATATTTGTAATTTGATGTTCCTTCAGTTGTATATTATTTTTTATGGCCTTTGAAAAAGGTATAGGGACCTCCAAAACTTATAAGCAAATCCCATATATACAAGTACTACATTTGCATTATTGCTTTATGTTTAGTTTTTTCTTTTTCTTTTTTAAGAAAAAAAGCAGCAGCTGACAAAATATCATAAATAAGAAAGTGAAATGTACAAACTTAAACTCATTTTATATCCGCTCTGTTTTTTTCTCTCTTTTAATGAAAGTTACCATGAAAAAAAAATTAATATTCTTTTTCCTTTTGCTTCATGTGTTTGTATTTTATTTAGTTAGAATAATTGAGTTTTCAATCTGACATAATAGTTGTATTGATCTTGATTTATACCCCTGTTGGAAGAATAATCACAAGTTGGATAATGTGATAACTACTACTAAATATTGGTTCTCTTCTAATATTAATGACTGCTAAAGATAATTCCATAAATACAATTTAGTGGTAGATCTTATAAATTGCTATCGTAAAATTATTGTTGTTCTGTACAATTTTTTAGTTTCTTAATATATATAACTTTTGTGAATTCTTTTATTATAAAAGGGCATTTCAAGGGCATGAATATATTATTTATTATTGCTCATACTCATGAGGTTTAAATTGAAAAACTTTGATCATTTTCTAACACATTTATTTCTTTCATCATTGCAAGCTTCTTCTTCTTTTCATATATTTCAATAAAGCGTCATGCATTTCCTTAAAGGAAAAACGAGAATCTCATAGAAACTGCTTGTTATGCTAGCTTTACTACTAACTTCAGAGTCAATGAATAAAGTGATCGTTTTAAGTGTAAGCAACTAAAATAAGTATTTGATGCTGAACTACAACAAATTCAGTTTGTCTTTGTTCATTTCAAATTTTTCTTACTTTGATTAGCACTCTCATCCTCTATACATAACAGAGCAGAATAGTTGATCTAAAATACATAGGTTACATTCTTATGCATTTCTTAAGAGGAAGGTCCAATTCTTTTGCCAGATTTGTATTTGTAGTTTTTTATTTTTTGGTATTTTTTCCCTATGGATATCTCTATTTGTGAGCTTCCATTTAACTAAACTTCTATGATTACTTTGTATTATTCTTTTCTTACTGAGTATAAAATATAGCACTTTATATCAAGTAAAAAGAAGATGCGGACTTTTGGAGAGGTATTGCCTTTTTTTACCTGATAATGGTCCGTCTTATAAAATAAAACAACGCACATGTTAAATATTAATATTTATCAACAGGTGCTCTGCAAATCTTACTCGTCAGAGTTCATATAATAGTTCCACCATTGTTGATTCTTGTCGCTTGAGGACAAGTCGGATTACTTCATTATTTTTGACGATCTATGTGAGATGTTATTCTTCATTGTAAGTTAAAACTAAAACCACCATATCAGTTTTTTTATTCTGATTTCCTTAGGTAGGATATAATTATTTTTTTTCCCTTAATAGAATCTGATTTTGTAGTGAACATATAATGTTCATGGTAATTGGTTAAAACAGTAAGCTCATCTGGTTCTTAGTTTTTATTTTATTTTTTATAAAACTGCAGGTTATCAATTTGACTATGCTTTTGACTGGACTCCAACTTTAGCAGGTCAAGTCTACCAAGAAACTGATAAGTCGACCTGATAGATTAAATAAAGTAAATTTAAATTTCTTAGTACACATTCATGATAAAATATCTAGAAATATGTGATTTATATCCTCAAAAAGTTACATAAATTCCATATCGATGGTCTTTTGAGATCTCATTTTTCTCACTATATCATCGTTTTATTGTTTTCAAATGTATATGAAAAAAGTATTGTCAGCTGTATTTGGACATTGCACGGGCCTTGCAATTTACAATCACTCATTTTCTGTTGAAAATTTATTTTTAAATGTATTTAAGCTGCTACTAAATTTTTTAAGAACTTTATTTTTTAAAAATTTTCTTAGTAAAATTGTGTGTTCAGTGCACGTGCATTGCACGTGTAGGGCTCCACTAGTTATTTTAAAAAACCATAAAGAAAAGGACCTCACACCCACATGCTAACCACCATTCATGCCAAAGGAAAGATCCCTTTCTAATGGGTCTCACATTTGAGTTTGGAAGAAGTTTCAACCACTTCTATTAGAACATGGCCTACCTAATTGCATTGCATACTTGGATCCATAACAACCATTTAGGGCATTATTTTAAGTTGATGATTTATAATTGACTTGGTAATTGGTAAGCCAAGTGTTTCAACCTGTAAATTTAGACACTTTGACATTCTCAACTCAATTATGAATTGCCATGATTTGAAGCCCACCTCCAAGTTAGAATTTGGATTGACATTTTCAATTTAATTAATCAATAGGTGAGACTGAAGTTAGGTCCACGCTTGCTATCTTTGATGATAAGCCCACTTTGCTGATTCATCCCCTGAATTCATTCATGTCCACTAGTAACTTTCAGTTTAAGGTAATGTGTATTTTTCAAGTGGTAAAGTAAAATATGCGGTAAAGTATTATCAGTTGCCATTAAAGTTGGGTCCGCGTCTGTTATCTTTGATGATCCGCTGAATATCTAACCCACCTCTACAATTTATTCATCTCATAACTTTTAGTTTGGCAATATTTGTTTTTCAAGTGGCAAAATAAAATATGTGGAAAAGTAATTTCAACCGCAAAAGAATTTTACTTCACTAAATTTGATTGATCACAACAAATAGAAAAGCAAAGTTTTAACTATAGAAAAATTGTACGCTTACTTTATTAGCTTAAAAAAACTGCCTCATAAACTATAGTTAAAATGGTTACTTTTCCACTCATTTTCTCATATCTCCAAATTATTTTGCCTCATGGGAAAAAAATTCATTTTTACTTTACCAAAAAGCACACTTCACTAATTTTATCTAACTATTACATTTTCCAGTGATTTGATATTTATTTTACCTTACCTTATCAGTAAACAAAACAATCATATACAATCAAACCAAATAAATATGTTTGGATGCTTATTATTTGGAATGATCAGGTGAGTCTGAATGGGCTGGTGCTTCAAATAAAGTGAAAGTCTACTTGGCCCGACCCTGGGGACCGGATTCTGGCCCGGTCCCCAGGGAGGACCCTTGGATCCCAGGCCAGATAGCAGGATTGTTGAATAAATTGAACAGCCATACTGTAGGGTATATCGACTTATTACTGTTTGATCATTATGAATTATGCATGTGTGAGTTTCACATCCCACATGTGTGGATTCTCTCCCCAAATGTGTGTCCCATTCTCTTTAGCTGGGATACCAAAAGCAAAATTGCATAGAAACTTCATCCGTTTTAATATAATGGTCTTTTTTTTCTTCTTTTCATTCTTTTACCGTATGAGCCATCTTATACATTGAGATCCGGCATGAGATTTAAATCCAAGGGCTTAATTAAAAGGATGTTTTTCAAAATGACGTTGACACCCATAGTAATGTGATATTGCAAAAATTCAAATACTAAAAAATTATGCGGTATTTCCCTATTCATTGGATAAAAAGGGAGTTCCCACTCGCTCGTGTATCTTCAAATGCATCATCTTCTTTTAGATTGCAAAGAAAAAGAACATGCACACACGCATATAAAGACCAAGAGAGAATGCCGGGGCCCTCTCCACCTTGGTTTTGATTTGAAATAGAATGTCAAATCAAGAAAGAAAGATAATAACCGGAGTTAGTTTTACAAGCAACAAATGATAAAAATACATTGCTTTTAGTTGCACAAAATGACAAAAAAAATGCTATAAAAGGGATAAAAAATATACTCTTAAAAAGGATAAAATGACAAAAGGATGCTTTTATTATTAGCCCCCTCCACTTTTTTGTCTTCTTGATTTGACACTCAATTTTATTTTATTTTACTATACCTCCACAAACAAATAGGCCAAAATAACCTACCACTGCTTCTTCTGAAAATCCCAACTCCACCACTAGCGCTTCTTGATATGCTAGCCTATCTTCAAAAAGCTTATTTTTCGATTGCTAAATTGTGTTGAAAGTTCTCACTACCCGTTTATTCAAGTTTTCACTCCCTGATTGTGTGGGCTCTCTCCTTGCATGTGAGTTTCACACCCCATATGTGTGGGTCCCCACACATGGGTCCCAATCCGTTTAGTTGGGATACCAAAAAAAAAATTGTGTTAAAACTTCATCTGTTTTAATATAATGGTCCTTTTGGGTTTTTTATTTTCATTCTTTTACTGTATAAGCCATCCTATACATTGAGATCCTACACAAGGTTTAAATTTGAGGGCTTTATTAAAAGGTTATTTTGCAAAATGACGTTAACACCCATATTAATGTGATATTGCAAAAATTCAAATACTAAAAAATTATGCGGTATTTCCCCATTCATTGGATAAAACAGGTTCCCTCCTACTCATGTATCTACAAATACATCATCTTCTTTCCAAATTGCAAAGAAAAAGAATATACACACACGCATATAAAGACCGAGAGAGAATGTCGCGGTCCTCTCCACCTCAGTTTTTCTTGTAGGGTAGAGTAAAATGATTTGAAACATAATGTCAAATAAAAAAAAGATAATAAACGGAGTTAGTTGTAAAAGCACAAAATAATAAAAAAAATGTTGTTTTTAGTTGCACAAAATGACAAAAATATATTCGATAAAATGGATAAAAAAATATACTCTTAAAAAGGATAAAATGATAAAAGTATGCTTTTATTCTTACCTCCTTCCACTTTTTTATCTTCTTCTTGATTTAATACTCATTTTTATTTTATTTTACGGCATCTCCACAGCTAAATAGGCCACCAAATAAAAACTACCACTGCTTCTGGAAATCCTAGCTCCACCGCCAGCGCTTTTGCTGTTGAGAATGCAATGATTCTAAGGTCAAATTATTTACTAATTTACCAATAAAGGAGCATGTATCTAGTTGGACCTAATCTTTAAAAAAAAAAAAAAAAATCTTGTGCGCAATCATCTCGTGATCTTGAGCAAACCGTTCAAGGGGATCACCTCCAACAAGTTTGACTTATGTCCCTAATATGCCTTAGTCTGAGTGTATATTTTGTTTCTTACTGATCCTTTTAATCAAGGGTATACATGAGTAAAATTCAATGATCTCCATCAAGCTGGACTTTGTCTATAGTTTAAACTTGTGGAATTTTTCATAGATACAAAGAAGAAAAAAAATACACGGTTTAGAAAATAATACCACACAAGATACAATGCCCGTTTGGCACTTCACTAGATTAGTAAAAATCAAGTAAAACCTCCATTTTCTAGACAAGGATCACATCAATAGCACTTTAATTTAAAACACCCTCCAACTTTTTAACAAAAGTAAAAAAAAAAAAAAAAAAAAAACCCTCCTTTATCTATTAAAAGACAAGAAAACTTCACTTTTCTATACAAAATATAAAAAAGATTACATGCCAAACAACTAAAAATAAAATATCATTATAACCTCATTATATTTTATTCTCTTTTGATTTGATGCTTTACTACACTTTATTTTACATATAAAATTTCCAAATGGCGGTGTTATTCATGCCCAAAAAATAAATAAATAACCTTCTTCACCTCTTTACTAATCTTCCTCTAAGTCTCTCTCTAATGACACTCAATATTTAAACCGGAAAGTAGGTGCATATTTCACAATATCACATTTCTTTATAAAAAAAAAAATCGTGCTGATACCATAAAAAACGAGCATTTTTGTCATTTTGCAAGTATACTTTTATGTAAGAGGATCTACTTGAAAAACTTTAAAATTTGATAGTGGATGGGAAATTTGATTGATTTCATCCATCCATCTTGCATGTATCATACTGCAAAGTAGGTTCAAATCCCCCCCTTGGCCCCCAGGTGGTAGCATTAGTAAACTCAACATTTAATTTCTGAAGAAGTGAGAACTGAGAATTGATCCCAAGACCTCTATCTATGGAAAAAAGAGGAACCGGGTCCTGACCACTCAGCCAACTCTCATATGGTATTTAAACTAGTAGGTTCAATGGTTAATTTGATTTGACCTTTATATGAGATTATTGATCCTATTTTCACTTTAAAAGTGAAAAATCTTTATTAGGGCCCACTAGTCATGAATTAAGACTAATCATATTGCACATAATATACATGGACACAAAAAACTACACCTTAATTAAAGTGGGAACCATCATTGAATTGATCACATCTAAATGAAAGCTTTTACCTGATGGACAGAAAGATCTATTTATGGATAAGAGCCAACACAAAAGGCAGCCCTAATCGAGCATCCTAGCCTTGATTTTACAATCTTAATGTTTAAGGGTCTTCAATGGTGAGCAAATATTTGATGAGCATAGAACTAGGTATGGTGCTTAGGGTTGCGAACGGGTATCCGTTTTTTCAATTACCTGAAAGTTCTGACCCGCAAAAAATCGGGCCTGAAACCTCTTTTAGATTCCAATTCATAAACTGGTTCGGGTCCGGTTCCGGGTCCATATAAGTCTCGGTTTGTGGACCCGGGATTCGGTATATGAGTCTTTAATATTGTAAATTATACATAAAAATCAACTTCTTTTTAGACATTTTTTTTTTGTATAATACTGGAGGTAGTAGACTTGATGCATTGTTATAAGTTGAATGATATGCTTATTTTAAGAAAAATGAAAAATAAAGAGAAATTAGAATCGATTTTGGAAGTAGATTCCAGTCCACTATGTGGAGCTGGTTCCGGAACTGGATCTGAGTATTCCTATCGAAATAAGGTCTGAAACTAACAAAACAGGTTCCGAGTCAAAACAAGACCCGAAACCGTTATTTAGAAACAGGTCTGGTTCCGGGTCCACTATGGTTCCAATTCGGAACCGTCCCGTTTGCAACCCTAATGGTACTAGATGATGCACAATAATACTGAAAAAAGAGCAGCCACTTATCAATGGCGAGTCCAAGGAGGTCCCCATCTAAACTCCATGATTAATTCCAAGAGAGAATTACATCCATGTAGTGGGTTCAAATTGAAGTAAATTTATAGAGGCATATGGGTTGGAGTCTGGAGGGACTGCTTCTTACCAGAGGCAGCCTCTTGACATGCCAGCCAATGCACTCTCAGTTGCTTCATGGAATGAAAAAACAGAAAAAAAGTGATTTTATACGGCCACGAATGTTGAGAAGAAACTGTGTCTCCGTATTTCAACCAAACAGGGAATCCAAACTCAATAACATTCATCTCAATTAAAGTAAAAACTATCATTAAATTGACTACACAGCCCATTCCAACAAAGAAATCACATAGATGGATTTTGGATTGTGCATCATCACTTCACACATAGTATCCACAGATTGGATCTTGCATAGCTAAAATTAGGAGCTTAGTCTGTGCAAGACTATGTAATTTACCAAATCCAACCCTTTCCCATGTATCATTTTTATCCTTCCTCAGATGAGCTGTGCATAGAAAACCATCGGTTTCCAGAAACGCGGTTTAAACCTCGTCATCGTTTCCTAGCAAAGAAACGGTTTCCAGAAACGCGGTTTAAACCTCGTCATCGTTTCCTAAGCAAAGAAAACCTCGTCCTCTCCTCTGTCCCTCTCTCTCCCCTTTTTACCCATGCCCTTTGGTTTTTTTCCTATGACACCCCTTTTTACCCATGCCCTTTGGTTTTTTTCCTATGACAAATCCACACGTCTCCTGTTGTTCTTCAAAACTTCCTCTCTTTTTTCTCTATAAAAACCACCCTCCATTTACCTTTTCTCCTCTTACAGATAGGATTCTCATCTTACACCCCAAAACCCAGCACCCAAACACAACCCAATTGAAGAAAAGCAGACAAACCCCATAAAAAATCTTGCTTTTATTCATCTATAGCATAACAGATAGAAATGGAAAACCAATCTTTCTGGCAATTCAGCGATCAGCTCCGCCTCCAGAACTCCACTTTTTCCAATCTCTCGATCAACGACAGCATCTGGGTCACAAAGAGACCTGAAGAGAGGAGGAATTTTGATAGTAGAGTTGGTGGGAATCTCACAAAGCAGAAGGGGTTGGATTTTAATGGATTTAATGATGGGTGGAAGAACAGCAGCAGCGTGAGTCAACCGCAGAAATATGTTAATGGGGTCTTTACCAAAGAGACTTTCAGAAAGAAGAAAAACACCAACACCAACAAAGACGACAGCAGCGATAGCAAAAGCGGTGGCAATAAGAACAGCAAAGACTATAACAATAGCAGTGTAGATAAGAGATTCAAGACGCTTCCGCCTTCTGAATCTTTGCCTAGAAATGAAACTGTTGGGGGTTATATTTTTGTGTGTAACAATGATACCATGCAAGAGAATCTGAAGAGACAGCTCTTTGGTATGCAATTTCCTTTCTCCTCTCTCTTTCTGTCTGCTATGATTTATTGTTTGGTTTTGTTTACTATTCTACAATATCATTGAACTTCTGGGTTCCCCTCAGAATTTATTGAAAACTCAGTATCCGCCTATTGGGGGTAGCATACACTGAATGTAGATGTATATGCTCTCTTGTTGGATGCATCGCGGTGTTAGAAACAAATGATTAAGATTGTAGTTTTTAAAGGGATCCATTGATAACTCTTTTTTTTTTTTTTCCTTTGTTTGCAATCTAAATGAATTAACAGCATATTCTGGGTGATTGTATACACCCGATTTCAGTGTATACACTCTTTTTGCTGGATGGGTAGTGGAAGATACATGTAACCGTCCCATATTAGTGTTAAATGGATGCTGTTTTAGGGTTGACACCTTGGAATGAATAAAAATAAGTTTTGGATTGATTAGACAATGTAGGCAAAGGAAGTATGATTTATGCACCAGAATATAGTTTAAATCAATTCATTAAGAAGTTCCTTTTTTCAGGTCTCCCTCCTAGATATCGAGATTCAGTTCGGGCAATAACACCAGGATTGCCTCTCTTCCTCTACAACTACTCAACTCATCAGCTACATGGGATTTTTGAGGTTTGCAATCCCTTCTTTTTTCCAATTATTGATTTTTTTTCTGTAAGTTGTTACGGCCGTTTGGATGGGGAGGAAAGAGGAGAAAATCTTTTATCTAAAGAAATCTCCTTTCCCATGTCTGGTTTTTATTTAGAAGAGTAATTCTAGTTAAGATAGAAGAAATAGTTTTTTTTTTTTTTCCATTGATGTAGAGAAAACACCATTCCTTAATGATGAACTTTTAAATTAGAAATGCAGCTTTCTCCATTCAAACCTAAAAGCAGTGGAGAATCAATAGAGAAACGTGGTGGTTCTCCTCAAGAGGATTCTCATTCATAGATTTCTCTACATTTCTTCACCTAGTTAGGATTGTCGGCTTATCAGTTTCTCCTCATCCAAAGAGACTTTCAGTCTCTTTTGAGTAATCAAATAATTGAGATTTGAAGATGGTAGATCATTAAAATAAGTTATTATTGATGCGAATGTGTAGGCTGCAAGTTTCGGTGGAACAAATATTGATCCAACAGCTTGGGAGGACAAGAAATGCCAGGGGGAATCACGTTTCCCTGCACAGGTATGATCTCTCATGCTCGTGAGGTTTATACAAAGTTGTAGTGTATATTTGTCTATAAGGATCCATTTGAAAAAAAAAAAAAAAAAGAGAATTTTTTACAGTACAAATTTGTACTATTGATAGTTCTCCCACCATTTTCTCCACCTATCAAAAGTATCCTTAAGCGTGCATAAGTGCCCCACAGTTTTCTTTTGTGTGGGCATGAAATCCAACTCTGCACCTTGCACACTGGATTTCAATTTCCTCTATCACTGAAAATAAAGTTAAGAGGGCACTTTTTCTGCTGGGAAATGATAGCTTCAAATATTGAAATATTGGGCTTTGGGAAATCGGTTCCCTTTTCCTCTCCGTCGTGGTTTGTGTTAAATAAATTGGGGCCTTTTTTTCTCTCCAAAAAATAGTGTTTCTTTGTTCTTTATAACTATTAACAATGAGCCAAATGTCCATGCATATGATCAGAGCTGCAAGTTGGTGAAACAGTCTTCCAATAAAAAATGATAATGCAAGAGAGACTCGGTCAAATTTGTGCACAAGGGTTTTTTTCCTTTTTAATCATGGCAAATTGATTCCTTTCTATTATAGAAAATTGATTCATATTAACTGTGATACGTAATTCATGGGTTTTGGATTCAATATGCCGTGGGGTGTGATTGAAAAGAATGGTAGCAGTGGAAATGCTAGTTCAGTTCAATATTGTGAATATCATGTCTATATGGATGAATTCAGGCCCATCACCACTTATTGGATAAGTTGAAATTCAGTAGTCTGCACCTTTTTATGGGACTAGTGAGTGTGGTTTAATTCAAGGTGAATATCACCTCTATATAGATTGATATTCAGGCCTGTCAAAATTCAGTAGTCTTCACCTTGAAATGTGGGTCTATTGGTGTGGTTCGATTCTGGTTCAATTCAGTGGTGAATATCACCTCTAAACAGATGATATTCAGGTCTGTGGCTGATCGTGGTTTACATTGAAATTCTATCAGTTGCATTTCCACCATCAATTGTGCCTCTATATGCAATGGATAAGACTTGTCTAAAACCATTGATTACTACTTTTTTTTATAATGCTCTTGAGGCTCTTCTGAGCTCTTGGCAATTTAATCCCATCCATCGCTCCAATTCTCTGAGATCGGACAGGTTCCTGGCCTTCAATAATTGGATTACTTATATATAGAAATACTCGTACCATTTTGATTCAAATTCTTGGTTTCTACCTCTACTACATAGTCGGAGCTTGAAGAAAACCTTCTCCCATCTTTTGCCTCTTTATACCAATGCAATTTAAGCTGCGCCGGTGCATCTTTATAGTATGTCTTCCTGGATTCAGGTTTAGGTCCGAAGTTAGCATCGCTCCATCAATAGCAGCATCACTTCCTTCTGCGCTTGATCTGATATATCTTATGTCGATGTTTGGTAGCCCCATTACCAGAGGAAGAAGTTTACCCAGCAACCCTTGAGCTTGCATATGTGGGCTCTAAACCACTGAAGACCATTTGACATGTTGAACAATATGATGGCTGAGCATACCTCAAAATCCATTTACTTCTCAGGCGACCTCAGGATTGACCATCAAGGAGTGTTCCTTGTAATTGATGGAACACTCTAAAGATCCAGATTGAAAACAGCACACTCAAAATTGGATGTCTGATGGCTATGATCTTTCAGCTTGGATATGGCTTGGGAAGTTCATCTATCCAATAAAAGGCTTTTGGATCCTAGAGGACTCATAAAATTCTTTTATCATGAACTTTTGGGCTAGATTGGATCACCTGTCCCAGGCCATGGAGTTATTTCTTTTTAATCTAAATCATAGATTTGATGACCAGTTTGATTGCTTCCAACTATAATTTCAGAATAAAAAAGACTAAACCTTCCCAGATACAGTGGCCGAAAAACCCATTGGTAGAGAGTGATTGTTTATATATTCTTCTGAAATGCTCATGGTTTTTAAGTGAGGCCAAATCTGACTCAATTGCTTGCAATGTAGTAGAGGTTTCTGCCATGGCAATAGCCCAATTGTGATTCTCTACATGTTCGGTTGGAAACAAAAAAAAAATGTGTTGGGTTCCTTTCTCACTACCTTCAAATATTTTCTTAAATGTATAAGAAGCTTTAAAAAAATATCTGTACCATTTCATATTCTAGTTGTTTCTTACCTTTTTTCTCTCTAAAAGGGCGAAAGGAATGGATGCATCATTACATAGGCCGATATGTATAAGTTTCGGCTTTGGTCGATACAATATGCAAAACCTTGTTTCTGAAACTATTATTTTCTTGTGATTATGTGTAGGTGCGGGTGGTAACAAGGAAGAACTGTGAGCCCTTAGAAGAGGATTCCTTCAGGCCTATTCTTCACCACTATGATGGCCCCAAATTCCGCTTAGAGCTCAACATCCCAGAGGTACTTCCAGTGTTTAGAATTAACTCCTTTCATTCCAAACAATGCCATTTATTTCATCCTCATCTTAAATCCTGCTGACCTCTTTTTTCCAGGCACTGGCACTCCTGGATATTTTTGCAGAGAACAATCCTTGAACCAATCGTAATTGTGACTACATATATATGCATATACTACCTTGTGAAGACAAGTGATAGAGAAAGCACAAGGAAAAGAGTATGGTGAGGGATTTTGAATAAGAGGTTTTCAGTCCATGTGTTCATTGGTAATATAGTCACTCAGAGGATGTTTGTATACATAACAGAGGCTCCTAAATGTTGCCCCCGTCTGCTTATGCTTATGTGATGAGATTAAAAGTCGTTTCTGCAATGTAATGACAGAAACAAATATTTAATGGAAATAATAATGGTATCCTTATAAGTTTGCTGATGCTTTCAAATATCGATGGCACGAATAATTATAGGGCTTCTTTTGGATGTAGAAAAGGCTTAAAATCTGCATTGTGGGATGGTGGTCGTCTTCTCTCCGTCATGTAGGGTCTGCTTGACTGAAGAAATAATTTGAAGGTGGAGAAAACTATCAGAAGGTTAAATTTGCACTCCATATACATTTATCCAACTAGTTACTCCAGATGCGCGGGGGGGACTTGATTTCTAAGAAATTTATTCCAATGTTGACAAAAGTTTTATACCATATAACCCCATATAAATCTGAAAATCAGTTGAGGTCGTTTTGTTTTCCATACATATGCTTATTAAAGACCGTGCTATTGATATTATAATGAAGGGGCACTGTGTAATTGTGATGAGCATTGTGGCAGTGAGATTGAGTCTCATGATCAGATAGAAGCCTCTGTAACCATACTACTGTTAGGGAGCGAAACACGCGACCTACGAGATAAGCAAGCAATCACACAGAGAATTTACAAGACACAGATTTATGTCATTTGGCAAATGTTTTTTTTTTATTTCTAAAGTAGGAATAGTATTAAAGGTCAACAAAAGGAACAACATAGGGTCCCAAGCATGGATCAAAAAATCGGCCGAGACCGGTTCATCTCGGCCCGGTCCGATATCTCGCTGAGATATCGGACTCAGCCCAAATTCGCCAAAATCTCGGTCGAGATGGCCGAGATATTCATTATCTCGGGATTTTTTTCATCTCGGCCGATATCTCGGCCGAGATGAGTATAAAGCTTCAAACCCTATTTTTTTTTTTATTCTTCTCCCATCTTCATTTTCTTCTCCTCTCTTCTCAAAGCCCCTACAAGCTATAGCAGCAACCACCTTCTCTCTTCCATATTTCCAAATCTCACTTATATTTTTTGAAGAAAATATTATCTAAGGTAAGAGGAAATCAACTTAAAGCATATTATGTGTTTTTTTTATTTTTTATTTTTATAGATGAAGCATAGAGGTTTGTCACTTACTCACTTGTGTAATTGTGTTGTTTTCTTCATTTAGAAGTTAGATCTATATACTTTCATGCTAGATCTACTCATACACATGATTTTGAACTTTTTTTTCAATTTTTTTTATTTTCGGATTTTTTAATATTTGAATTATAATTTATCATTTTTTGGGGATTTCATCATAAATATGTTGTTTTAATGATTCATGATGATGATGATGATGATATCGAGCCAGGGCGACACTCCACTTGGTATTAGGCTGTCAATATGTCATACACTCATACTCATCAGTCTCTCTCTAGTCTCTACTAGTACTCTCCAGTCTCCACTAGTCCCCTCTAATTTCAGGTAAACCATGAACATTTTGATGCCAAAGTGCTTTATGATTTATCTATCGCAGTCACTAACTCACTATCTCATTCACTAATCTTTAGGGTCTTGAATTTCACAACTTTATTTGATGATTAAGTTAGTATTAAATGATGATTGATGTGTTATCTTTATCTTCTTATATTTGACACTAATGAATTGATCATGAGCAGAGCATCAATAGTGTTTGCATTATATGAAATACTGGAAAAAAGACAGTGAACTGCGAGTCTGCGACACAGACAGGACTCATAACTTAAGGTGACCGAGATTTTGATTTATTGTTGTTACTAATGGAAACAAATATAGTTTTCCAGCATTTTCTAATATTCTGGATTTTTTGGATATTTTTGCGAATTTTTTTGGATTAAAAAAAAAATTCACACCGCGATGACCGCGACGGACCGATATCCGCGACCGATACCGATATCATATCAGTTTTTCGGCCCGGCCGATACCGCGACCGAGACCGAGATTTTAAACCATGGTCCCAAGGGACCAGGGACGATACAACAGGGAGCTAATAAGACCCAACGGTCATTAAAAAAAAAAAAAGACAGCTATCCCCCATCCGAAATGTTCAAAGCTTCTTCTTGATGTTCTTGCCGGCTAGACACTTCTTGGTTGCTTCCTAATGCAGAACTCCCATGTTCCTCTGCGGCCCATCCTGCAAACATATTTCCTTGTAAGTACATAGCTCGTAAATGAACCGGAAGGGAATTGCTGATAAGGTTGTTCCAAACAAGGAATGAATCGCCTTCAAAGATAATATTCCTGATTTGGAGCTGAGTCGTTACGCAAGGTTGCTTAAGCCCACGAGAGATTCACGCCGGTTCACTATTATTGGAGATACTACCCACAAAAGTATAATCCTTCACTGTCTCGTTGCTTTCTCTAAACACGCACAACCGTCGGATTTGGTCTTATAAGAGATAGTCCAAATTAAACTGATAAATTACAGATAAACAAACAAACATGGTTATCACTTATAAAACAAGCAAACATGATTAGCACCTACCCATCTCTCTCAACCACATACTTTTACCGAAATAGCCATTTATACTTGAGGCTTCAACATTCACACCTCTACTTCTTTTACATCTTCCCATGCAGATTCAAGCTTCACCTTCATCTTCATCTTCATCGTCCAAGCAAAATTGTCATGATGGTGTCTGAAGGTGGAGGTGGACTTTGGTTGGCCCTTAACATATCGTTTGGGAAGGAGGTAAAATGAGGGGAAGGAAAAAAAAAGAGGGGAAAATGGAGGGAATGTTGAAATTGAGGGTGTTTGGGAAGGGGGGAGGGAAAGTGAGGGAGGGGAATTTGGGGTAAAATTAGTGTGGGGCCCACTCCAAAATTTTTCCCTTAAAACCGGGGCCGGAGGGCGGAGGGGGGAGGAGACAAAGGGGAATTTTTGTCAAATTACTGAACTGCTCTTTTGTTCACTTTTCTTGTTTTTACAAAAGTAAGGATAAAATAGTAATTGTATCTCTACCTCACAAATAAATAAAATTACACTTTTTCACTTTTGTTTCTCATACTTTTTGACTATTCAAACAAGAGGAAATAAAATTAATTTTTCCTACTATTCCCTCCCCTCCCCTCCCCTCTCCCCCCTTCATTTTTCTTTCCCCTCAAATTTTCCCTCCCCTCACATCCCCTCGAACATAGAGTAAATCTTCTCATCTCCTTTTATTTTTCTTTCGAATTTTCATAAGTGATAATGGTCACTTTGCAACAAACACTTCGCACCAAGCAACCTCTGCTTGAAAAAATACCCTTCATAATCTATAAATAGTAGTGCTAATTGGATAAACTTTTTAGCCAGAATTTTGGACAACCCCTATGATATCCCTTAAATATCAGATATTCAAGGGATATCATAGGGGTTGTCCAAAATTTTGGCAAAAAAGTTTGTCCAGGTAGACTTTTTGATCTATAAAATGGCATGTCACGTGCCTTTTCTTTCTTTCGGATAAGGTATAGAAATGCCAACGTAAACGTTGGGTCCTGCTCGCGCTGTCGGTTTCATCTTCCAGGAGGGGTAGGGATTAATCGGACGCCTGTGACATCTCAGGCCACATATTTTGGTGGGCTAGGACTTATTGCAGCTGTTTGGACTTGTTAGGCAACTCTTATTGATTTTAAGAGGATCCTAATGAAAAAATTCTATTTCACATGAGCTCTATTTGATAAGGATGTTCTTGAAACATCGTGTGTTTCGTAACATAGCATAGTTGATTGAAATATATATTTTTAAATCCGACTTTAAGTAATTTTTCTTTAATTTCTTCATACCCACAAGGAATCTAAAAGGCTAATTCTTTATACAATAGATGACCTAAATATTATCAAGAGAATGAATAGTTCGGGTCTTGAAATAGGGCCACAAATTTCATGATTGCAAAGTTACTGATTGCTCAGCTGGCACTAAATGTGGCCCACTCTACGAAAAGAACTAGATTAAGTGCCTTTGATAAGCAACATCATAAACGTGAAAATGATTCCATTGAATCGCCGGCACAAATATTCGCAGTATTCAAAGGATGTTTTCTGTCCGAAAAACAGAGCGATGAGCGAGAGCAATGACCACCGCCATCTCCCCTGCACCTGTCCTCCAAAACCGCCTGACGACCTGATGGAGACATCCACCACGGAGGGACAAAACCACCCAACCATACCAAACAGTACCAGAAGCACGGAGCTTTAAAAGGATTTATATACTCCTGTCCTGTTCCCAGTACCTTTGAGCCTACGGTAGTTGGACAGATCAAACCCACAGAGGTGAAATTCACTTGGATGGATGCCGATCATAGACGAACTTCCTTCCGCGCCGCCTTGTGCCCTACCCCATCAGTGGTCTTCCAAGAATTGGGATCGAGTATCTGTTATCTACCTCTCCGGACAATGCAGTTAAGGGCAGCTTCTGTGACGTCCCCAAAAGTCAAACCGTGGTTATACGTGAGATTACGATCAATTAATTTTTTTTCCAACATTAATCAAATATAACTTGTCATAATCATGTTCCATAGGATCGAACTCCACGGTGAGGTATGAATATTTCCTCGGTAACCGTAAAACACAGCAGAACATCATAATTAAACAAATGGTACGATATAACATTTCAGAGTATGCACATCTTTCTTTTCTATAGTTTAAATTTAGCAAAAGATAACAAAAGTATATTAATTAATTACTTCTAACAAAACCTAATCCAAAAGAGAATAAATACGACCCAACCAAAGTATGAAAGCACTCGTGTGCTGGTCATGACGACAATGTCGTCGACACACAACTCGTACTCACCATCAGGCTAAACTACCTGAAGCAACGCCTCCACTTTCCCAAAGGTAGATGTACCCGGTACCTATGCACTAAGTGCAGCATCAGACACGACGGTCGGCATGCAGATATAAATATAAAACATTAATAGATATGCAGAACGAATCAGAATAGGCGATAGACAAGATCATAAAACATGCATAGCATCCTGATCGTAAGAAGTGCATAGCATACGAATCATAAACAAACTAATATAAACATCTAGCAAGATAGGCGGTCCACATATGCTAATTACCACGGGATAGTGTCATTGCCCTCCCATACTCACATTGAGTCATGGTGGAGATATCAAGAGGCACAGGATATACCCAGCAAACAAAAGGCACAGGTGTGAGAACCCGACCCCTAATTTCCTGGATTAGTGTTGTTTTATTTGTGGATTAGTTTCCTTTTGTGGGATTAGTGTTTGTTGGGTTGAGTTTGAGCTAGAATGGTTTTTCACTAGCTTTGGGGAGTTTTGAGCGCCTTTGTGATTAGTGAGATCCTTTGGGGGTTTTTTTAGTGACTTTGCGCGTGATTGAGAGATTATTCGAAATTTTTGATAATTCTTATTTTAGCCTCGTTTGACTTAGTTTGTTAATCTCTACAACTTTTGTGTTCACTCCGTACCCATTTGAAGCTTCGAAAATCAGTTTTTCCAGCCCTGGGGGCAAAATCAGTCTTTTCACATTGAATCTGGACCTAAATTTTGAGATCCCAGAACCATGCCAAAATTATACTTTTTGAAAACTAGATTTTATGAGAAACATTTTCCTCTTCTTCGTCGACCGCATCCGAGGCCCAGAAATTGATGTTTCACCCTTGGCAAGTTTTAAGTGTGGTGGGGCCTACACCCACCCATTATAAAAAGATAACTCTCCCCTCTTCTCACTCATTCGTTGCAGCCCAAAGGGGGAGTTCTGCAACTGAGCTTTCCCTCCCTTTTCTTCTTGTTTTCTCCTCCCCATTATTGGAGGAAACCCTTGCCATTTAGAAACCCAACCATGCCATCTTCTTCCCCATCTCTCTGACTTCCCATGGATGCTATTTTTGTGCAAAACCAAGGTGGGCAGCCCCTATTTCAAGCTTCTTCTTGTTGATTAATGACCCTAGAGGTAAGGACTTCTTTCCATCTTCTATTGTTGAGCTATGGCTTTCCCTTAAGTTCTATTTCCTATTTTGGTTTGAGTCCATTCCTTGTCTTTCATTGTTTGACCTATTTTAGGGTTTGTTTTGGAGGTTTTGCTTGTAGCTTTGGAGCTTGGATCTGGAAGAGTGTTTAGGCTTGATTTCTTGACTAGAAGACCCAAGGCAAGTGGATGAGTTAATATTATGAGCTTTCAATGGTTTTCATGAGAAATGTGGTTGATTTGTCATTTTCATTCATATTTATTGGCTTGCATTGATTTTTGAAATAAATGCTTTGAATGAACCTTGCTAAGTCATTTAATGTTTTGGAAACATATTGGTTATGGTACTTGTTGTCTTTTGGATATCTCTTAAATGAATGTTTGTGATTTGGTTTCTCTTTCATCTTGTGGTTATTGTGGTTAAGAAGGAGGTGATGGAATGAACACATATTGGAGTTGTGGAGAAGTGTAGATAGAGGTATTGGAGGAGCTCTTAGCTCAGTTTTATTGCAGGGATTAAATGGAAGTGAGGAGAATGATTTTGAGGAGGAAAAATGGGTCAAATATGAACACAGTGGGTATTTCCCGCACCTGGCGGTCAGCCAGCGGTCACCTGTCGGCTAACCGTCAGCTAGCCGAATAGTCGCGGTTACTTTTATAGAGAGCAACATTTTCCTCCTAAAAGCACGATCAGCCTCACGGCTAGCAAGCGGCTAACCACCTAACCCATCGGCGGCTAACCACCAGCCAACCGATCCATTTCGGTCACTTCTCCAGAGAGCAACATTTTCCTCCTGAAAACACGGTCAGCCTCACGGTTAGCAAGCGGCTAACCGCCTAATCCATTCGCGGCTAACCGCCAGCCAACCGAACCATTTCGATTACATTTCCAGTAACCTGTCTTTCTATCAGGCCAACCGCGATCAGCCGTGTGGTCAGCTAGCAGCTAACCGCCTAACCCAACGGCGGCTAACCGCCATCTAACCGTTAGGTAACCGAAATCACTCAGACAACCATTCCAGAGAGCTCCTCGCTCGAGCGAACTCTCCGGTTCGTTCGAGCGATGAGCTTTGTTGGTCAAAGGCTATTTTTGGGACAATGATGAACTATTTAAATGTTTTGGGACTATTCATTGAGAACCCCTTTATGTCAAGGAGATTTACGAAGCAATATATGAGGCCATTTGAGAAAGAAACCATATCACGAAGATGTCATTTGAAGTTTTGAAATTTCAAAAGTGTATAAGGAGCCCGGAATGTCCCCAAACTCAAAGAGTATCAAATTGTTATTAGATTGACATACGGAATTCCTATTCACTTCAAATAAATCTTGAACTCGATACTTTCCCGAAATCTCAATTGTTTATTGTATTTCACTGTTCCCGAGATTTACTTTACGTGACTTGTTTTCCCAAAAGCATTGAAGTTACACTGGTAACAGTTACTTGTCCCGAAATGTATTGCCCGACGTGAAATGACAGTTGTGCCTTGAGCATTCTTGCCCCGCCCGTTTATGTACTTGCACTTGATGTATTTCATATATGTTTGATATTGTCATTTGACTTATGAGTCGGCACCACTAAGCTTAGATAACCTCATTGGTCTGATCCACCGACTTGGAGATCCCCCTTTTGTCCCGCCAGCTGTAGTTTGGATCCCACTACCCGGTTATTACCGTGGTCTTGTCCCGATACCACAGATTGCTACTGTGGTTCCTGATGCCCGGCTCGCTACCGTGGTCATGTATAGTATATGTATATGTATTTATAAGATCCACTGTTTTTCCTCACATCGAGTGACTGAGATCAGTGCCTAGTTATTGCTCTGTCACTTTAGTGATAAAGGACTTAGCTTCGTGTGGTTGCCATCTTGCTAGTTCCCGATTTCTTGGATACCCTACATGTTTTATATTGCTTATTTGTTTTCCGATAAATGATTCATTTCTTTTATGAAAGTTATTATTTAAACAGGTGTTAATATCTTCCAAGGTAAATTTAGTTATTGTTATATTGTTTCCCATTCCTTGTACACACACATGTTTTAAATGAATACCCGATTTGTTAAATATCCGTGCTTTTAAATATGTTTTAAATGACACTTGTTTTGCCAGATCCCTATGTTTACACATGTTTTAAATGAATACCCGATTTGTTAAATATCCGTGCTTTTAAATATGTTTTAAATGACACTTGTTTTGCTAGATCCCTATGTTTACACATGTTTTAAATGAATACCCGATTTGTTAAATATCCATGCTTTTACATATGTTTCAAATGAGCATTTGTTTTGCCAGATTTCTATGGTTACACACACCTTAAATGAATACCCGATTTGTCGAATACTCATGCTTTTACATATGTTTCAAATGAACGTTTGTTTTGCCAGATCTTTATAGTTACACATGTTTTAAATGAACACCCGATTGTCAAATATCCATGCTTTTATAGATGATGTAAATGAATATATATTTTGTTAGATCTCCATGTTTAACTCATGCCTTAAACGAATACATGTTTTGTCAGAGATCCACGATTTTCCACACGTTTAATTGTATGCAGCATTTGATCAAATAACATGATTTATCATACGTTTTATTCTTCAGTATATTTATTATCTTTTCATCCACCTGCCAGACCGTCGTGTCTGACCCACTACTTTTGGTACTCAGGTCCAGACTTCTTCGTCCAGAGATGAGTGCATTTGTTGGCTGTGGAGCCATGTTTTGCAGGTTGTTTTGTCGGCTATGTCATGTAGACATTGAGCTTGACATCGGAGTTGCATCACATATGGGTAGTGGTTATTAACTTGTTATTGTATGACTTTTATTAGCATTTTCTTGGAATTCTTAATTAATGTACATTGATAATTGAAACTTGAACATATATGGGAATGTAATATCCTGTTACTGTCAGCTCTGTACTTTGTTGTGATGGTTTACAAAAATCTGATATGGTTCTTGATATAATAGCTATATGCGAGAGGTCGAGTACGACGCGGAATCCGATGGCCACGGACTCCGGGTCGCAACGTGTAAGACCCCGACCCGAGTGAACCCGATTAGTGCTAATTAAGTTGCGTGTTAGAGCTAAGCTTGATTAGTGTTTTGGTTAAGTTGGGTTTGGAATAGCCTTGATTCTAGTTTTGGGCTTTTGGAGTGATTGATAGCTTGTGGGGCCCTTTGGGGGTTCCCTTTTCGGCTTTGCATTTTCTTGTGAAATTTTCCCGACGTGTTTTGAATTGTGTTTTTGGCCCGTTGCATTCATCTTGTGGATTCTTACAACTTTCATGTTGATCCCGTGTTCATTTGAGGTCCCGAAACCCGATTTCATAGCATTGAGGGTAAAACAGTCATTGCACACCAAATTTGTACCAAAACTTGATATTCCCGAAACCCGCGAAACTTATACTTTTTGGAAACTAGATATTTCGACGATCATTTTTTTCTTCTTCGTCGAATCCGTCCGGGGTCCCGAAAGAGATGATTTCAGCCAATGTAGCTCCTTTAGTTGTGGGACCCAATCCAACCCAACTCATTTGTTATCAAGGGAAGCCATTTCCCTTCTTCTTCATTCTTCTTTTCCAGCACAAGAGAGAAAGCTAGGGCATTGTGAGGAACTCTTCTTCTTCTTGCTTCCCATCACTCAATCCACTTCCAAGCTTGCACCATTAGGAGAGGGGAGGTCATCACCTTCTTCATCTCCTTGAGAGCTTCCTTTCTATAGCTTTTGTGGAGCACACCAACCCTTACAAGATCTCCTTGAGCCTACCATTGCCATTAGAGGACCTTGCAACTTGGATCCCTTGCTTGGAAGAGTTCTAGAGCTTGATTGCATTGTTAGAAGACCTAAGGCAAGTGGATAAATGACTTTCCTAAGCTTTCATTGATTTTGGATATTTTCCATTAATGCACATTCATGGCTTTGTTTTGAAATGAATGCTCATGATAGAGTATTAATGACATATTTATGGTTTTGGAGAAGTGGTAGTTCATGGCATTGAATGTCTCCTTGTTTTATTGCAAATGTATATATGTTGTGGAATGGTTTCCTCCTCCTTCTTTTTCCTTGTGTTGAATGCATGGTTGATGGAGGAGAATATGATGGATTAGAGGAGGGATTTGATGTAGTTTGAGTGGAGAAATAGACTCCTCATTTGATGCACATGAAGGGCTGGAGAAAGGTTGTAAAAAAAGGAAGAGAAAGAGGACAGCTGAACTGGTCCGGAATCCATTTCTGGACCGTTCGCTCGAGCGACCATGACACTTCGCTCGAGCGAACTGTCCAGGAAAGGATTCGGGCATTTCTAGTAGTTTGGTCGCTCGAACGCATTTAAATAACCGCTCGACCGATGAGTTCGCTCGAGCGAACTCTTCGACTCGCTCGAGCGATGCGGTCTGCCTGGCATAGGCCACGATGGGATAACGTTGAACTGTTTTAATGCACTGGGACAGAATTTCGGCCGATCGATCGGACCGAGTGGGTTTTGAGATTTATTTTTTTTGTGGACCTTGGCTACCCTCCTTGGACTCACTTGACCATATGTGAGAGTGTCTTGAGCCGATGCTCTTCACGGTTGGTTCGGAATGCATCGAAGTTCAATCTATTCAATCTTGAACGGGATGGAACGACACGATATCTCCTTTATACCTAAATGCAAAGTCTATTTCCTTGGGTATCGCGAATTCTATTCCTTTCGATGACTGAGTGGGTTGCTCGATGGTTCCGGGTTGACATCATACTTAGGATGGACCGTTTATAGTCTTAATTTTTCTATCATAGCATCTAATACTATCCATAAGCTCATGTTAAGTCTTAAAAATCGTAAAAGTGCATAAGGAGCCCGGAATGTCTTCAAACTCAAGGAGTACCAAGTAATGACTATAATTGACATACGGGACCCCTATTCACTTAAATAGATCTTGAAATCAATATTTTCTCGGGATTGTAATAGTTCGTTTTAATTCTTCATTTCCAAGATTTACTTTACATAATCTGTTTTCCCGAAAGCTTGATGGTTACATTAGTAACATGGACTTGTCCCGAAGAGTATTGCCCGATATGAAATGAAAGTTATACATTTGAATATTCTTGCCCGTTCATTGATTTACTTGTACTTGATTTACTTGCATATGTATCGATGTGTTATTTATCCTATGAGTCGGCATCACAAAGCTTGGATACCTTGTCGGTTTGATCCACCGACTTGGAAATCCCTCTCCCGTCCCGCCAGCTGCAGTTTGGATCCCGATACCCGGTTATTACCGTGGTCCCGTCCCGATACCCGGTTCGCTACCGTGGTCCCGTTCCCGTATATTTATATTGTATATATGTTTACGTTGCTTCTCCTCACCTTGTGTGACTGAGATCAACGTCCCGTGATACTGTTGTCACTTTAGTGACAGAGGACTTAGCTTTATGTGATTGCCACCTTGTATTCCCGATTTCCTTAGATACCTCATATGTTTTATCTTGTTTACTTGTTTTCTAACAAATGATTGATCTATTTTATAAGAGTTCTTGCTTAAACAGATTTCTATGCTTTTCAAGGTATTTCATCTATCATATGTGGTTTTGTCTTTTCACTCTCTTGCCAGACCGTCGTGTCTGATCCTTTGCTTTGGTACTCAGGTCCCGTTGCCGGTTTCCTTGAGGAGGAGCCGGAGGAGGCGGTAGGTGAGCCGCATCCTCTAGTCGAGTGGCGCGCTGACGATGTCGTGTAGACATCGGGTTGCTACAAGAGGCGTAACATTTTGGGGAAAACTTGTTAACCATTCTTTTGGGTTATTATTTTGTAATATTGGCCTTTGTTGGCCTCTAATTTTGGGGAATGTAACTAAATGATATTTTGTCTAACTTTAACAACTTTTGGGAAACATGCTATAGATCATTGCTCATTCTGATCCAGTGGTGATATTTGATATTAATGCTTGCATGATTAGAGATAGTCTACTATTTGATTTGCTACATGCTTCCGCACTATAAAGAAATATTCGTGCAAGGTTGTGATATCCTCACCGCGGACACCTGTGGGAAATTAAATAAGTTATATATTGTGGATGTAGATAATCCTCATCATCATCATTCACTACTAATGTCCCGATCCCGGATTGGGATTCCCGGTCCAGGGTCGCGACACAACGGCCCGAAAGCTTCCGTAAAAATATTCAGAGTGTATTGGAACGTGTGGTCTTCACATACGCGGATCTTGGGAGAGAGAAAAATATCATTATCCTTAATCCCATTCGCGCCCCCGAGGTTCCGGTTTGGGGGCGTGACAACAGGATAAAAACCCGGCAAACAAGCAAGATGGATACCAAGAGGCCAATAGTCATCAAGTCAAGTGTTCAAGATGTATCCAATGGTGTACATCCATCTAAAATGTAAAAAGTCGTACCGTATAGACGTTCATCAAGGTCCTCACACAGATGTTGCCCCATCTATGTTGGGCGATATACAGCTGAGTGGTGCCTGACACAAAGATCCCTAGACAAACAATCGTGAGGGGCTAGGCTTTCTTGTGCGAACAAGATTCATCAACAAAAGAAAAACTACTTTCCATTATCAAGTCAAGATCAATCAATCAAGCTTCTTCAAATGTCAATATCATAAGTAGTCATCATCAAGCTTTTACAATCAAAGCCACCTAGCCTCAACACCTCCATCAATTGTTAAAACAAGCAGAACATCAAAGGGGATCCTAAGTTCAACACCTAGGTTCATGATCAATCCTAGAACAGGGTTGCAATTCTAAATTTATTCTCCGCTATTATCTCTGCTTGAAAAAGCAAAGATGCTAACCGAGTATCGTATCCACTGGGACAAAAAGGCTAAGTTGTGTTATTTCCTAAATTCCTAAACTAATTCTAGTAGAAGACAAAGTGCTGATTATTAAACTATCCTATTAGAAAGCGAAGTGTTGGGCTGATTGATTGTATTTCCTAAATTAACAAATTAAAAGACAGGGGTTGATCCAATTAGAGAAAAGTCTTAGGGTATGAATTCACCATAGCCTCTGCAATGGCGAATATAGGTCTAGGGTTTCACTGTCAATGCTTTCCAGACTCGTTCTGGTTACAAACCTTCACAGAGTCACCCAATAAGGGTAGTGGATGCAAATCAGGGCATAACCTATCTCTATGGCATAGATTATCCTAGATCTAACAAACACATTCATTCAAGCATCATGTTATATGACTTGGTATTCTAAACTACAAGAATAAAACACCAAAAGAGATATTTCATTAACAAACGAATCCTATCAATGGATTAAATCAATGTCATATAATCAAAGCATTAAAAGTAAATCCCTAGAACCTATACATCACCATAAACACAAAACTAGGGCTTCATCACAACCCTAAGATAAGGAGTTAGTTACTCATGGAAGACGATTGATGAAGAGTTCTTGACGAAATCGCCATGGCTACGCTCCCAAAAGCTCCAAAACCTTCTTCAGACCTTCTCTCCAGATGTGAATCTCCCCAAAAACGAGTTTGGGCTCTTATTTATAAGTTTTGGGGTGAAAAAGATCTTCAATTCGTGTAGGAGTCGGATTCCCGTCGGGTCCGGGCCCACTGGTCATCACAGCGAACTTCGTGAGGTCATATCTCCCTCGATATTGCTCCGATTTACACAATCTTGGACTCCACGGATATCTACTCGAAAAGATCTTTCCAACGGTATGTAGATTTTATGAATCCGACACTCGAGTTGAAAGTTATGACCATTTTAAGTTGATGCCCCTGAAAATTCCGAGAATACTAGTGTAATTAGAAGACCTCCCATGTTGGCATACTATTGTTAGGAATTTTCTAGATTGCAATTTGATGGATGCATTTTCATTCAAGCATCATTTGATTTACACACTTGCATTGATTTAGAAATCTTGAAATCTTGTTTTATTCATGCATGGTTTTTAAGAGTTGCAAAAGTATTGATTTATGCATGATTTGGTTGTAAATCTTGGATGCATTTGTTTTAGAAAAGAGTTTTCAAGAAATCAAGCAAGCCTTGTTTTAAAAGTTTTGAATCTTTTTAGGCTTTTTATGTCATGTTTTAAAAACCATTAGAATCTTTAAAACATGTTTTCCAAGCTTGATTTAGTGGCCAAAAGGCCCCCCAAAGAAATACCTTTAAAATGTGAAAAGTTGAATTTTTGCAAAAAAAGGGGGTGGCCCAGCAGTGTCGCCGGTCGACCGGCGCAGAGGTCCCGGTCGACCGGGAACACTGCAGCAGAAATTTGCCTGGCGCCCCAACGGTCAGAAATCTGACCGTTGTGTGTTCCCGGTCGACCGAGGCCTGTTTGCCGGTCGACCGAGGACTAGCCGTTGGCAACTTTTTGCTATAAATATGAGTTCTTTCCCTTGCCAAAAGTTGGGAATTTTTAACCCCTCCTTGAGAGGATTTGAGGCATATCAAAAGGGAAAAGAACCAAGGGATGAAGGGGATGATTAGGAAAGCTAAAGCTTGGATTAATGAAGTTAAACCACCAAGTAGGCTCTTCCTTCCTTAATCATATGTTTTCATGCTTTGTTTTATTTTTGGTAAATCATTTCTAGCATGTTAAACTATGTTTGTGTTGTGTCCTTAACATATTTTATGTTTTGAGTTGATTTATTGTTTTGGATACAACATCACATGATTCAATCCAAGTAGTACTTAACTTTGGTAAATCTAAGTAGATCATGTTAATGAAAGAACTTTGGTAAATCATATGTAACATGATCCATATACTTGGTTGAATCTTTGGTTGTTGTTTTCCATCATAAGAACATCTCTTTCAAAACTATCTTATGTTTTGGATTCAACTTCTTTACAAATCATATGTTTTCATGTTTTGTTTTATCATTGGTAAATCTTAGTAACATGTTAACCTATGATGTGTTGTATCCTTAGCATGTGTTATATTTTGAATAGATCTATTGTTTTGGATACATCACCATTGATTCATCAAAGTAGTACTTTATCTTTGGTAAATCTAAGTAGATCATGTTAATGAAATATGTAACATGATTCATATACTTTGTTGAATCATTGGTTGTTGTTTTTCCATCATAAGAAAATCTCTCTCAAATGTATCTTATGTTTTGGATTCAACATCATTACAAATCATATGTGTATTATTGTTTTAATGTTTCACAACTTGCCTTACTTTGATTGGTAAATCTTTTTCAAGTTGTCTTTATAATTACATATGATTTGTCCCCTAATTTCAATCAAATCTATTTTTATGTTTTGAGCTTCATTGATGATTTGATTGACATCCCTATGCATCACATGTTTAGAGCTAATCCATTTCATACAACTTGTGTAACTTTGATATCATTAACAAGTTGTTACTTTTAACATGTGATTGCATCACTTCCTCAATCATAAATGTTTTTGAGCTAAAACTTTCAAAAGCCTTAGGCATACATTTATGAGCTTTCATTTTCTAAATGATTGAGGACCACACACACACACTTCATGTGTTTTCATCTTTGCATTCATAGTGTGAGTGTGTATTAGTTTTTCACTTCCATATCCGCCTAATTAAGAGGCATTGTAATGAGCTTAATTGAATCTCAATCAAGTGTATTATAAACACTATCTTAGTGAGATAACCAACCTTGTGGTTGAAGAGGTTATTGCTTAGCCTATAAAAGCATAGTGTATAGGTTGATGTTAAGCCTTGAAAAACATCAATGTAAGGTTATTGCTTAGCCTTGGAAAGCATATTGTAAAGGTTATTGCTTAGCCTATTGAAAAGCATAAATAGTGGAAATCCGGTGGGGTGTTGGATCACAAGCCGGTAGTGGATGTAGGCATTGAGGCCGAACCACTATAAATACTTGTGTAATGGTGCTTGCTTTGTGGTGATTGTTTTCTTTAAGCTTCCGCATTTTGTTTGATAATCATCACTTGTGACTAGTTTGTTTTAAAGAAGTTAAAATTGTTAAAATTGGTCATAAAAGAAGCTCACCCTATTCACCCCCCCTCTAGGGTTCGGATCCCCATGGACTTACAACTATGTGGTGAGTGGGACCCATGTTGGATATCCAAGGAATGTTTGGACTCTTGCTTTGCTTTCTTATTTGAGTCTCCTCCCATATTTGGCAATCTTTCTTACTTGCAACTCCTTCTTTGTCATGCTTTGTGATTTCTTCCATTTTAGCTATGAATTTCTCTCCTTGCATTTGTAATACCTACAAACAATAAAATAACATAATTAATTTAATTAATCTCTTTCGACGGTATAACCAAGTCCTCATTAAGGGGCCTAAAATGTATCTTTTAGGCTCTCATCAGTTCATTAAGTAATCCCAAAACAAAACAAAGCAAACGAAGCTAAGGAACATGAACATAGCATGTAGACAAGTACCAGAGGTACAATTTGGAATCAGAAGCGATAGATAATCCAATCCTAGGTACAATGTTAAACCCGAGGCATCGTACAATCATACTCAGTCAACAAAGGGAATAGGGTTCGCGATACCCAAATGGACAATCTTCGTGCATAGATAATAAAGAGGGTATCCCGCTGTCCCATACCGCTTAAGATTGAGATAGGTTGTAACCGATGCAACCGGATTAACCGTAAAAGATGTCGGCTCAAAACATCTTTACATATAGTCAAATGAGGCCAAAAAAGTAGCCAAGGTTCCACCTAAGTCCAACCAAAAGAGTGTCTAAAGGGCCCTTCAAAAGGTATCCATCAGGGGGCCCGGTCCACAACCCAAATAGAGTACCCGGTCGACCTGACCCAGTTCGGTCGATCAGAAATTGTAAACAAATGGAGTGCACGGTGTTTTCCATCAGGCTCCAGAGAGCCTCATTGTGTGTGGCCGGTCGACCTGGTCCCCTTGGCTGGTCGACCCGGTCCCCTTGGCCGGTCAACTGCATACACTGCAGTTACAGAACCTCAGTTCTACAACTGAAGTGAAATGCGTGGAAACCCCTTTCCAAAATCGCAGAACATGTAATCAGTCAATATGAAGGGCCTAACCCTTCCATTCTAATCCTGCAACAAAGAAAATAGGGCATTGCCCTCTCCACATACATCCATACCCCCTCTCAACTAGTCCATTGAACCAACATCCATCCCAATCCAACCATTCAATTTATATTATCATGATTTCAAACATTCAAAGTATTAATGAGCATGTGGTCATCTAAATCATCATCAATCATCAAATCAAAGGAAAGACAAACATTTCCAAGTATATATATATATATATATATAAATATCTACTTGCCTTTAGTTGAAAATGCCAAATCCACAAATCCTAGCTCCATAGCCCAACAAACCAAGCCGAAGGGATAAATAACAAAACAAAACTAAATTAAATATAAAATTACTAGAGGGGAAGCTCTAAGCTACCAAACACATTTCTACACCCAAAGTGTATTAACCCAAACCTAAGGGGAATGAGAGCTTACCAAACAGATGGGAATGGATTGGTGGCTTGCAAATTGAAGACGATTGAGCTCGTGGAGTCCACGCAAAGATGATAGTGATGATCGAAGGTTGTGGGGCCCACTTGATTGGTGGCCCACTAAATTAGTGGTGATGGAGGGTCATGGTGGTCCATTGACAAGAAGAATGAAGAAGACATAATGAAAGAAAGAAAGACAGAATGAGAGAAAGAATGGGAGAGAATTAGAGAGATAGAGAGAGATGATGACATGGTGAGGTGGGTGGGAGAGAAAGTCAACCCATGTTGACAGTGAGTGTAGAGAGAAATTGAAATGGTGGAGTGGGTTAGTCATGTTGGCAGCGAAGGGAGAAAATAAAAACAAAAAAAGAAAGAGGGAGAAATGGTGGAATGGGTGAGATGAGTGAGATGAATGAGGAAGGGGTTTACCCACGTGGGCAGTGAGTGAAGAGAGAGGAGAGAGAGAAAAGAGAGAAACAAAGAAAGAGAGAGAAATAGAAGATGAGATGGGAGAGATGGGCTGGTTCACGCTGGCAGCAAGAGGATGGAGGGAGAGACGAGAGAAAAGAAAGAAAACAAAGAAGGAAGAGAGAAACAGAGAGGGAAAAATGGGGAAAACAGGGAGAGAGAGAAATAGGAAAATAGAATAGAGAAATAGAGAGTGAAATGGAATGGGCTGGTTCGCCGAAGATGGGGAGCTCGGCGGCGGTGCAGGTGGGTCCGACATTGAATGATGAAGCTGGGATGGTGGGGCAGCATGGCTGGGAGGAGAGATGAACGAGAGAAATGAGAGTTGAGATGAGATGCAAGAGTGGAGAAGAGAGAGGAGAAGGAGAGCTTGGCGGAGGTGGTGGTGGTCGCCGGAGATGGGGGAGCTTGGCGACGGTGGCAGCACGCCATGAGGGAGGGAGAACGAGAGAGATAAGATGAGAGAAGGAGGAGGATGAGAGAAAGGGAGATTGGGGCTGCTGTGTTGGAGTGAATGAGAAGGCGGAGTGGGATTTGTGACCTAAAAGGGATTGGGGGGTGGGTCTCACGTGGGATAAAGTGGGGTGGGGGTATGATGGGATGAGATGGGAATTAATAAAATGGGCTTGGATGGGTACGGGTCAAGTCAGGTTTTGGGTCGGGTTCAAGGGTCCGGATCGAGGTGCAACAGAAGAATAAAATCCGGGAAATTAGGTAATCTACCCGTTGGTGCCAAAATCTCGAAAAGCGAAAAATACTAAAAAGTCCTCGGAACTTTTTGAAAATAGCGACACACACGCCTACTGTACCCAAGCGGGCTCGGATCTCAACCCAATTTCGCACGCGCAATCCTAATGATTAATCGGACCTGTTTGCTTATAACAAGCTTAATTAGCTAAAAGTACAATTAACTAAGCTAATTACAACCTTAGAATTTCGGGATGTTACATCCTTCCCTCCTTAGAACATTTGGTCATCCAAATGACTAAATCTATCACAGGTAAAAGATTTGGTTACTCTAGTTAAACTCTATCTCTAAAGTCTGAAGGTGGCAAGCTGCGGTGAAATTCTGGATAGTGATCAAGCTGCTTGAAATCTGACTCACAATCTGCTCACAACTTCGAAACTCTGTCTGACATAACAAACATCTAACACAAACCCTGCTATCACTGTCTTCATACTATCTTATCAGTAGTGACTCCGTAAGTCCTCGTACATCTGACACACAAAATGCCCTGACAAAACAACACACCTTCCACGAGTCTGAACTCTAGCCTGTTTGCAGTCTTCTCTATCATTTGACCAACTCTAGGTCATTTCTCTGACTATCCTTGATTCTGCCCAAAATGTCTACTCTCATCGTGACATGGTATCAATCACCCACAAGCTAATATGTCTTCTCACTACATCTGCCTCTGCTGTCTCAAGTTTAGATCCTCCCTGGAAAATAGGTACTGTAGATTTCTATGCTCTGAGTTCAAATCTCTCCCAATACTGTTAGTGCATCCACATCTCTAAAGTTAAAACCACTGTTGCAATTTCTAAGTCTTAGTCAATGTATTTCTTTTCGAAATCTTTCAGCTGTTTGGACCCGTAGGTCGTTATCTTTTTCATTCTGTATCAGCACCAATCTCGATAGAATTCCTAAAACACCAGAAAATTCACAAAATTGCCATCTCTTATCAATAAAGTCTGTAGTCAACATTTACTTCAACTGCTTGAACCACTGCTTCCACTAACGCTGGATCTATTGTCAATCCCTTTTAATCACAAAAGAATTGGTGCAAGAATCAGTGCACCTCATAGTGACATACTTGGTTTCCCAAAACTTCTATCTAGCATATCTTGTAACTGTGCTGCCAGTTTTCTCAACTATGTTAGAGCCTTGCTGTACACGGTCTTGGATATCAGTGTCGTCCCTGACACAAGCTAAATAGTGAAGTCGATCTTTCTGATTGACGATCCAGTATCTCCTCCTGAAAGACATCCGGAAACTCATATATCATAGGTATATCATAACCTTCACACCCACTTCAAATCAACCTGTCTACTCGCAAAGCTAAAGTAACTCTAGTACATAGACTTCTTTTGCCCCACAAACTCAACATCTGCCACTTACAACTATGCGAATCTCAATCTAACTCTAGAAACATCACAAAAATGTCGGTAATATCTGAAGTCAATTTCTTCTCAAACCAAATCTCAAACTTCTCTAACCACACAAAGCACAACTTACCTGATCAACTATGCCAACGAATTTGCAATCGAAGAAAAACCCTGAACAAATCTTCTACTGAAGCCAACAAACTTGAGAAAACTCTGAATCTCTGACACTAACATGGAACTGAATAGCGAGAATAACTCTAACTTCAACGAGATCTACTACAAAGTCCACTTCAGCGAACTGGAAAAGTCTCAAGACGGTTGCAACTACTCGAACAAAACTAAGAAAGAAAGTAACAAAATCTAAGAAACTCTTATTCTAGCACAACCGCGGTACTGAAACCTCAAACAGTGGGTAACGAGACATTACATTCTCTCCCCACTAACAAGGAATTTGGTCCCCAAATTCATTTCTATAGGAGAAATTACTAAACACCTGATGTACAAACAAACAATACTATAGGATCCATACATACATAATATAAATGCCAACTACCGAATCGAATTTCTCACACGCGTCCTCTTGTTTCTAGTAGATTTTATTTCTAAAAACGTGCCCGCTCTGATACCACTTGTCACACCCCCAAAAGTGAAACCAAGGTTATACGTGAGATTAGGGTCAATTAAAACTTTTTCCAACATTAATCAAATGTAACTTGCCCTAATCATGTCCCATAGGATCGAAGTCCGCGGTGAGGTATGAATATTTCCTCGGTAACCGTAAAACACAGCGGAACATCATAATTAAACAAATGGTACGATATAACATTTCAGAGTATGCACATCTTTCTTTTCTATAGTTTAAGTTTAGCAAAAGATAACAAAAGTATATTAATTAATGACTTCTAACAAAACCTAATCCAAAAGAGAATAAATACGAACCAACCAAAGTATGAAGGCACTCGTATGCTGGTCATGACGACAATGTCATCGACGCACAACTCGTACTCACCATCAGGCTAAACTACCTGAAGCAACGCCTCCACTTTCCCAAAAGGTAGATGTACCCAGTACCTATGCACCAAGTGCAGCATCAGACATGACGGTCGGCAGGCATATATAAATATAAAACATCAATAGTTATGCAGAACGAATAAGAATAGGCGATAAACAAGATCATAAAACACGCATAGTATCCTAATCGTAAGAAGTGCATAGCATACGAATCATAAACAAACTAATATAAACATCTAGCAAGATAGGCAGTCCACATATGCTAATTACCACGGGATAGTGTCATTGCCCTCCCATACTCACATTGAGTCGTGGTGGAGATATCAAGAGGCACATGATATACTCGGCAAACAAGAGGCACAGGATAAAAACCCGGCAAACAAGAAAGATGGATACCAAGAGGCCAATAGTCATCAAGTCAAGTGTTCAAGATGTATCCGATGGTGTACATCCATCTAAAATGTAAAAAGTCGTACTGCGCAGACGTTCATCAAGGTCCTCACAAAGATGGTGCCCCATCTGTGTTGGGCGATATATAGCTTAGTGGTGCCTGACACAAAGATCCCTAGACAAACAATCGTGAGGGGCTAGACTTTCTTGCGCGAACAAGATTCATCAACAAAAGAGAGACTACTTTCCATTATCAAGTCAAGATCAATCAAGCAAGCTTCTTCAAATGTCAATATCATAAGCAGTCCTCATCAAGCTTTTACAATCAAAGCCACCTAGCCTCAATACCTCCATCAATCGTCAAAATAAGCAGAACATCAAAGGGGATCCTAAGTTCAACACCTAGGTTCATTAAGTAATCCCAAAACAAAACAAAGCAAACGAAGCTAAGGAACATGAACATAGCATGTAGACAAGTACCAGACGGTACAATTTGGAATCAGAAGCGATAGACAATCCAATCCTAGGTACAATGGTAAACCCGAGGCATCATACAATCATACGCAGTCAACAAAGGGAATAGGGTTCGCGATACCCAAATGGACAATCTTCATGCATAGATAATAAAGAGGGTATCCTGCTGTCCCGTACCGTTCAAGATTTAGATAGGTTGTAACCAATGCAACCGGATTAATCGTAAAAGATGTCGGCTCAAAACATCTTTACATATAGTCAAATGAGTCCAAAAAGGTAGCCAAGGTTCCACCTAAGTCCAACCAAAAGAGTGTCCAAAGGGCCCTTCAAAAGGTATGCATCAGTGGGCCCGGTCCACATCCCACATAGAGTACCCGGTCGACCCGACCCAGTTTGGTTGATCGGAAGTTGTAAACAAATGGAGTGCACGGTGTTTTCCATCAGGCTCTAGAGAGCCTCATTGTGTGTGGCCGGCCGACCCGGTCCCCTTGGCCGGTCAACCGCATACACTGCAGTTACAGAACCTCAGTTCTGCAACTGAAGTGAAATGGGTGGAAACCCCTTTCCAAAATCCCAGAACATGTAATCAGTTAATATGAAGGGCCTAACCCTTCCATTCTAATCCTGCAACAAAGAAAATAGGGCATTGCCCTCTCCACATACATCCATACCCCCTCTCATCTAGTCCATTGAACCAACATCTATCCCAATCCAACCATTCAATTTATATTATCATGTTTTCAAACATTTAAAGTATTAATGAGCATGTGGTCATATAAATCATCATCAATCATCAAATCAAATGAAAGACAAACATATCCAAGCAAATATATAACTATCTACTTGCCTTTGGTTGAAAATGCCAAATCCACAAATCCTAGCTCCATAGCCCAACAAACCAAGCCTAAGGGAAAAATAACAAAACAAAACAAAATTAAATATAAAATTACTAGAGGGGAAGCTCTAAGCTACCAAACACATTTCTACACCCAAAGTGTATTAACCCAAACCTAAGGGGAATGAGAGCTTACCAAACAAATGGGAATGGAGTGGTGGCTTGCAAATTGAAGATGATTGAGCTCGTGGAGTCCACGCAAAGATGATAGTGATGATCGAAGGTTGTGGGGCCCACTTGATTGGTGGCCCACTAAATTAGTGGTGATGGAGGGTCATGGTGGTCCATTGACAAGAAGAATGAAGAAGACATAATGAAAGAAAGAAAGACAGAATGAGAGAAAGAATGGGAGAGAATTAGAGAGATAGAGAGAGATGATGACATGGTGAGGTGGGTGGGAGAGAAAGTCAACCCATGTTGACAGTGAGTGTAGAGAGAAATTGAAATGGTGGAGTGGGTTAGTCATGTTGGCAGCAAAGGGAGAAAATAAAAACAAAAAAAAGAAAGAGGGAGAAATGGTGGAATGGGTGAGATGAGTGAGATGAATGAGGAAGGGGTTTACCCACGTGGGCAGTGAGTGAAGAGAGAGGAGAGAGAGAAAAGAGAGAAACAAAGAAAGAGAGAGAAATAGAAAATGAGATGGGAGAGATGGGCTGGTTCACGCTGGCAGCAAGAGGGTGGAGGGAGAGATGAGAGAAAAGAAAGAAAACAAAGAAGGAAGAGAGAAACAGAGAGGGAAAAATGGGGAAAACAGGGAGAGAGAGAAATAGGAAAATAGAAGAGAGAAATAGAGAGTGAAATGGAATGGGCTGGTTCGCCGAAGATGGGGAGCTCGGCGGCGGTGCAGGTGGGTCCGACATTGAATGATGAAGCTGGGACGGTGGGGGCAGCATGGCTGGGAGGAGAGATGAGTGAGAGAAATGAGAGCTGAGATGAGATGCAAGAGTGGAGAAGAGAGAGGAGAAGGAGAGCTTGGCGGAGGTGGTGGTGATCGCCGGAGATGGGGGAGCTTGGCGACGGTGGCAGCATGCTATGAGGGAGGGAGAATGAGAGAGATAAGATGAGAGAAGGAGGAGGATGAGAGAAAGGGAGATTGGGGCTGCTGTGTTGGAGTGAATGAGAAGGGGGAGTGGGATTTGTGACCTAAAAGGGATTGGGGGGTGGGTCTCACGTGGGATAAAGTGGGGTGGGGGTATGATGGGATGAGATGGGAATTAATAAAATGGGCTTGGATGGGTACGGGTCAAGTCAGGTTTTGGGTCGGGTTCGAGGGTCCGGATTGAGGTGCAACAGAAGAATAAAATCCGGGAAATTAGGTAATCTACCCGTTGGTGCTAAAATCTCGAAAAGCGAAAAATACTAAAAAGTCCTCAGAACTTTTCGGAAATAGCGACACACACACACCTACTGTACCTAAGCGGGCTCGGATCTCAACCCAATTTTGCACGTGCAATTCTAATGATTAATCGGACTTGTTTGGCTTATAACGAGCTTAATTAGCTAAAAGTACAATTAACTATGCTAATTACAACCTTGGAATTTCGAGATGTTACAGCTTCCATCCCCATTATTGAACTGGAGGAATCACTGGTGGAGGAAAGCCGGAAAACCTTGCAACACACCCTCATCGGTCACTTCCTTTAGAGACAAATCCCCCCAACCCAAAGGTTTTAGCTCAAAGACTCCCCTCAGTTTAGTGGCTCCAAGGGGGTCTTGACGTTCTTGAGCTTCCCAAAGGCTTCATCTTGTTCACCTTCACCAGTGTATCGGGTCTCTGCAGAGCCAGTGAAGGTTCCCCATGGACAGTGGCAGGTGCACCAATTGCAGTCACGGCCTGGGTTCCAAACTTTGACCCCCAACGAGCATATTTCGGTTCCGCACCAGTTTGGGTCCTCGTACTAGGGCTACCACTGGACTTCTGGAGTGAGAAGGTCCTAGGTATGATCTTGGCCCCGCTGAGGAAATTCATTCGCATGGGTCCTGTCACTCAAAGTCTCGGCCGAATGGGGAAGAAAGCAACAACAACAAGGATCCTGGTGGAAGTTGACATGTAGAAACCTCTAACACGGGAAGTCCTAATCCAGACAGGGTTGGATCGATCCAACCTTTAGTTCTTGAAAACCCCCCCACCAGAATGTCCCTCCTACAAAAGACTTCAGATCAAATCACCCCTTTGTATTTTCTACAATTATACACCCACAGGCCCTTTGACTAAGGCGTTACCAGATAAGGGGAAGAACCCAACATTACCGGATAAGGGGAAGAAACGAATCAATGATGAAGATACATCCTCTAACCGCGATACAACCTAAGACGCCTGGCAGGAATTGGTGCGAGGAAGGAGACGACGGCGCTAGTTCACCAGGGTGGGCCATCTCAGTCCTCCTCAACATCTACTGTCTCATTGTAGCCTTGTGCTTTCTGAATGGCTGGGATCTCGATATCTCGTGATACAAAAATTACTACACATGGCATTGGCATGCAACCTCAATCTCCACGCTTTCTGCTGAAAGGATGGGTAATAGATCAATTTGCACCCGGGATCAAGGCGTCACATTCCAGAGCCTAATCATCATCAGAAAGAGGCTGTCCATGAAAGTCCAAGACCGAATCGTAGAGGGGGGGGGGGGGTGAATAGGATGAGCTCTAAGAACCTAGACCAATTTGAATTCTTTTAACTTTTAAGTCAATTAAGATTTGGTGAAGATTAATTATCTTGTGATAGAAAGAAATCTCTAAGATGAGCATACACAAGTAATCACAACTACAATCTTCATTTAACCGAAAGTAAAACATTCATGTAAAAAGAGAGCAAAAGAGCAACCACCATGACAAGCACATTTATAGTGGTTCGGCCAAATTGCCTACATCCACTCCCGATACACTTATCGGTATTCACTAACTTCAATTAAGGTTTAGGATCACCTCAAACCTTACAATCAACACTATGCTTTTCAAGGCTAAGCATGAACCTTTACACCATATGCTTTTCAAGGCTAAGCATAAACCTTTACAACATACAATTTTTCTCTTAAGAAATATGCCTAAGAATGCATGGATTAAGAGAACTATATGAGTGCAAAAGAGTGCCTCTAAATAGGCTCAATAGAAAGTGAAAATCTCAAGTTCTAGAGAAATGCAAGTGAATGACAAAGTTTATGTAAAATGCATTTTCTAGAAATTACTCTTTCTCTTTTTGAAAAGATACAATCTTAAATGTTTCAAAGATGATAAACATATGTTTGAGAAAGAGCGATTTGTCTAACACATGAATTTAACAAGGTAAACTAACTTGATTTCAAAGAAAACAAATTCAAGTCTAACATGTTTATATTGAAACAAGAAAACAACTTCATGTGAAACAATGACAACATGTTGTATTCATAGCATATGAGATTACTAAGATATTAGGCATGTTATGAAAGACAACATTTTAAAAGAAAAGCAACTTGTTAATCATGTTTAGAAAGAGATCAAAGATTTGAAACAAAACATGATTTCAAAAAGACTAGGATTAAAGAAAGCACACCCATTTGAAGATCAAAGGTTGGTTTAATGGAATGGCTTCATAATCCCCTTAGAAATGCTCTTGAGAAGTTGCAAACAAATGGCCTCAAAAGTCCCTCCAAGATCAGCAACTTTCTTCAACCAAAAAGTCACTTTTTATAGAGAAAAAGTTGCCAACGGCTAGTCCTCGGTCGACCGGCACACAGGCCTCGGTCGACCGGGAACACACAACGGTCATATTTTTGACCGTTTGAAAATTCTGCACAAAACTGCATTTTAAAAGATGCAGTGATCCCGGTCGACCGGCAGCCTTGTCCCGGTCGACCGGCGACACTGGAAAATGCCCAGTTTTTTGAAAAAAAAAGAGAAACTTGTAATTTAAGAGGGCATCTTCCAGGGGACTTTGAGACACACTTACCAAGCAATAAATCATGACTGAAAGAAGATGAAAACTCAATTTATTAAAGCCATGAAAACTCCAAATCAAAATAATGAATTTAAAGATAGAAACTTTGGAAAGCTTGGATGATTTTTGAAACCAAAAAACTCCATGATCTTAAGAGATAAATTGAAATGAAAACCATGCATATTAAATGATAAATACAAAGATTAAGAATGAGTAATATGCATGATGACCCTATGAAAAAGACCATGAATGAATGAGAGGACAAGCTTTAAGAAAGTGAATGCATCCTATCAAATTGCAACAAAACAAAAACTCTAACAATCTCCCCCTTTGCAATTTGATGGCAACTCTTTGAAGCTTGAACTCTCTCTCAATCTCCTCTTAAACTGAACAGCAACAACTTTGGATATTTAAGGAGCTTTGGATATTTGGGAGCATTTGGATCTTTTGGAGCTTTGGATTTTCCTTGCGGGAGCGATGACAAAAGACGACCAACCTAGAAGCTAACACTCTAGCCAAAGCTACTCCCCCTCAAACAAAGCAACCCTTGAAATCTTCTCCCCCTCAATTGGAGAACTCTCTCCCCCTTTGACATCTAATTGCAAAGGAGCCTGCCCATCAAAGATAAAACACATAACCTTGTTAGTAGCACCTGCTTATAAGAGATATAAAAAAAAGATATGGAACAGGTGATTAGCCAACAAGAATTTAAAATTCAGGGCAAGGGCCAATGCCCAATTGATGTCTCAATTTAATGAAACGATCATTTCCAAGGGGTTTAGTGAACAAATCAGCCAATTGGGTATCTGTAGGAACAAACAATAGCTCAATAGTGCCTTGGTCAGCATGATCACGCAAGAAATGATAGCGAATGTCAATGTGCTTGGTGCGTGAGTGCTGAACAGGATTTTTTGAGATACTGATGGCACTAGAGTTATCACACATGATAGGCATGCATTGTTGTGGAACATTATAATCTAATAAAGTTTGTTTCATCCACAACAGCTGGGCACAGCAGCTACCTGCAGCAATATATTCAGCTTCTGCAGTAGACAAGGATACAGAATTTTGCTTTTTGCTATGCCAGGCTACTAAACAGTTCCCTAAGAAATAGCAGCAGCCACTAGTGCTCTTCCTATCATCTATTGATCCTGCCCAATCTGCATCACTATATCCAATTAATTGCAGAGTTGAGTCATGAGGATACCAGATACCATAATGAGAAGTCCCATTAATATATTTAATGATACGTTTGACAACTTTAATGTGAGACTCTCGGGGGTCAGATTGATATCTAGCACATATACCAACGCTAAAAGAGATATCAGGGCGGCTAGCAGTGAGGTAGAGAAGGCTTCCTATCATGCTCCTATAAAGTTTCTGGTCAGCTTTCTTAACTTAAGGTCACTAGATATTTTAGTAGTGGAGCCCATAGGATTGCAACTAGTCTTAGATTCTCCTAAGCCAAACTTTTTCACTATTTCTAGGGCAAACTTGGATTCACTAAGGAAGATACCATGGTCAGTTTGACTAACTTGTAATCCTAGAAAGAATTGCAGGGGACCGACCAGACTCATCTCAAAAGTGGAGCTCATTAATTCTGAAAATCCTTGAGCTAACTTCTCTGAAGTAGATCCAAAAACGATATCATCAACATAGATTTGAGCTACAAGAATGTCTTGATCAATCTTCTTGATAAACAGAGTCTTATCAACTTTCCCACATTCAAAATCATTTTCAATCAGATGATTCGTAAGCTTTTCATACCAAGCCCGAGGTGCTTGTTTTAATCCATAGAGAGCTTTCTTGAGCTTATACACATACTCAGGATGATGAGGGTCTTCAAAGCCTTCAGGTTGAGTAACATAAACATCTTCTTCAATTTCTCCATTCAAGAAGGCACTTTTGACATCCATCTGAAAAAGTTTGATCCTCATGCTACTAGCATAACTCAATAGAATTCTTATGGACTCCAAACGGGCTACAGGAGCAAAAGTCTCTTCAAAATCAATTCCTTCTATTTGAGCATATCCTTTTGCTACAAGTCTAGCTTTGTTTCTTACAACATTTCCAGATTCATCTGACTTGTTCTTGAAAATCCATTTAGTGCCTATGGGATTTTTCTCTGCAGGCAATGGGACAAGATCCCAAACATCATTTTTCTTAAATTGATTCAATTCTTCCTGCATAGCTTCCATCCATTCAGATTTTGATTTAGCTTCAGTAAAGTTCTTAGGCTCGATTTGAGAGACAAAGGAGTAATGAGCACATAGATTTTGAACTTGTCTTCGGGTCATAACCCCACTGCTGATATTTCCAATAACATTATCCAAAGTGTGATTTTTCATTAATTTTGTTGGGACAATGGCTTTGCAAGGATTGCTCACATCACTATCTTTTGGATTAGATTGGTCAAAATCCATTTCAATTTCATCATCATCTTGAAGGATTCTTCCAACTTGATTCGCGTCATCAATGACAACATGGGCTGACTCCATAATAGTCATGGTTCTATGATTAAAAACTCTATAAGCTTTGCTCCTTTCAGAATAGCCTAGGAAAATTCCTTCATCAGATTTAGGCTCAAATTTTTCTAACTGCTCCCTATCTCTTAGAATGTAACATTTGCTTCCAAATACTTTCAAATACCCCAAATTTGGTTTTCTTTCAAAATAAAGTTCGTAAGGAGTTTTGTTGGTATTCTTAGTGAGATAGACTCTGTTGATGAGATAACAAGCAGTATTCACAGCTTCAGCCCATAGATTACGAGAAAGATTCTTTTCATTAAGCATGGTCCTAGCCATTTCTTGAATAACTCTATTTCTCCTTTCAGCTACTCCATTCTGTTGAGGAGTTTTAGGAGCTGAGTATTGATGATTAATTCCATGACTCTCACAAAATCTAGCAAACTTTTCATTTTCAAATTCTCCCCCATGATCACTTCTGATCTTCTGAATTTTACAGTCCCTTTCTACTTGAATCTTATTGCAAATCCTTATGATATTGTCCACAGCATCCGATTTGGCATGAAGAAAGGCAACCCATCCAAAACGAGAATAATCATCGACCATAACCAAGATAAATTTCTTTCCTCCAATACTTTGCACTGGTGCAGGTCCAATTAAGTCCATATGGATTAATTCAAGAGGACGCGAAGACGATATATCCTTTAAACCTTTAAAGCTCTTCTTGATTTGTTTTCCCAGTTGACAAGCCTTACAAAGTTCAGATTTTTCATCACTTAACTTGGGAATCCCTTTCACAATTTCATTCTTTGACAAGGTTTTCATCAATTTGAAATTTATGTGACCCATCCTTTGGTGCCATAAGTAATTCTCCTGATCTTTAGTTATCAAGCACCTAGATTCATTCTCATCACATTCTTCTATAATGTAGATATTTCCTTTAGTTCTTGATCCAGTAAGAATAACTTGATGGGTTTTATCATTTACCACTTTGCAAGATTGACTATCAAATACAACCTTATTTCCTTTGTCACATAGTTGGCTAATGCTAAGAAGATTATGTTTCAATCCTTCCACAAGGAATACATCATTTAAAGTTGGTATTTGGTCTCCTTTCACACTTCCCTTGCCAATGATTTGAGCTTTACTATTGTCTCCAAACGAAACATTTCCTCCATCATATTCCACTATCGAGCTGAATCTAGATCGGTCTCCCGTCATGTGTTTAGAACAACCACTATCTAAGAACCAAGTAGGGTTTTCCTTTGCTTTTAAAGCGGTTTGAACTAGAAGACTCTCAAAGTTTGTTCCTTTTACCATCCAAGTAGATAAAGGAGATTTATAGGGAATGGTTTTGGGGATAAATTTGAAGGGGAATCTAGAGGGATTTTTGAGAGACAACCTAATTTTGTATGGGCAATTAGGGACCAAATGTCCACTACGATTGCAAAAGTGACAAGTCCATCTAGGTGTATAGTTTCTCTCAACTATAGGTTTGTGGGGACTCTTAGTAGAGGTTTGAGAACTATTCTTCATGTTACTAGGGGAACCTTCAAAACCTATTCCACTCTTGTCACCATAAATTTTATGCATGCCCAACATTTGATAAAATTTGTCATTTCCCAAGGTGAATTTGTCAACAATGAATTTTCCTTTATTAAGTTTTATTTGGAGAGAGCTTGATTCAAGTTGACTAGATTCAAGTTTGGATTGTAAATTATGAATTTGTTTTTGAGCATGAGTTAATTCTTCATTAAGAGTGGCGACTTGATGTTCCAAGTTGTTTTTCTCATTGATTGTTAATTTCAATTCATCTTTTATGATACTCACTTCATTTACAAGCTTTTTGGAATCTTCTTTTAAAATTTTATTTTTCTTAAGTAAGATTTCACAATTTTCATATAGTTCATTATAAGCTTGTTGGATTCCATTATCCTCATCTTCTTCATTAGTTTCTTCTTGCCCTAATGTGTCATCTAATAATGCATTATGCTCATTAGGATCTTCAATAGAAGAGAGTAGAAGCCAATTAGGGTAATTTTCATCTTCATCATTAGAGGATTCATTTTTGTCACACTCTTCATCTTCCTCATCCCAAGTTATGTTTAGAGCCTTCTTTCCTTTCTTGTCTCCTTTTTCAAATTCTTTAGGGGTGGAGCAATTTTGGGCAATGTGTCCAAACCCCTTGCAATTGTAACATTGTACATCCTTTTTAATAAATGATCATTTGTGATTTCTTTGGAATCTAGGACTTTTACTTTCATCAAGCTTTCTATTGATATTGTTGTTCTTAAAGAAACTTTTAAATTTCTTAACAAATAAGGCATTGTCCTCATCACTATCAACATCACTTTCATTTTCTTTAGAATGAGAGGAAAAAGCTACTCCTTTCTTTTTGTCTTGAACTTCAAAGTCTAATTCATATGTAAGGAGATTTCCTCTTAGTTCTTCAATTTTGATTTTATCAACATCCTTGCTCTCTGTTATGGCAACAATTTTGGGTTTGAATCTTTTTGGGAGAGATCTTAAAATTTTCCTAACAGCTTTAGATTCATCCATCTTTTCTCCTAGACCTATAAGAGAATTGACAATTTCCATGAATTTAGAGTAGAATTCATCAAATGTTTCTTCTTCAAGCATCTTAATGTCTTCTAATTTAGAGGTTAACATTTGAATTTTGGCTATCTTGACTTGATCCGTGCCTTCATGGGTGATCTCTAGGGTATCCCAAATTTCTTTAGCAGTGTTGCAATTAACTACTCTATTAAACTCTTCTTGAGATAGAGCACAATATAGAGAATTTTTAGCCTTAGCATTTAAGTTAGCTCTATCCTTTTCTCCTTGAGTCCAAGTATTTTTGGGTTTGGTTTTTATGGATATAACATTCCCTTCAGAGTCTTTTTCTATGGAAGTGGGAGGATGATAGCCATCTTCAATGATGTTCCACACATCTACGTTTTGGGACTCTAAGAACACTTGCATTCTAATTTTCCAATAGCGATAGTGTGTTCCATTAAACAAAGGGGGTCTATTGGTGGCATTTCCTTCACCCAATTGAGATTGCATGGTGGCAACAAAAGAAAAACCCTCACTAGGATTCTAACTCTAGGTGGTTAAACCAAGACAAGAGCAACCTTGCTCTGATACCAATTGAAAGTCCAAGACCGAATCCTAGAGGGGGGGGGGGGGTGAATAGGATGAGCTCTAAGAACCTAGACCAATTTGAATTCTTTTAACTTTTAAGTCAATTAAGATTTGGTGAAGATTAATTATCTTGTGATAGAAAGAAATCTCTAAGATGAGCATACACAAGTAATCACAACTACAATCTTCATTTAACCAAAAGTAAAACATTCATGTAAAAAGAGAGCAAAAGAGCAACCACCATGACAAGCACATTTATAGTGGTTCGGCCAAATTGCCTACATCCACTCCCGATACACTTATCGGTATTCACTAACTTCAATTAAGGTTTAGGATCACCTCAAACCTTACAATCAACACTATGCTTTTCAAGGCTAAGCATGAACCTTTACACCATATGCTTTTCAAGGCTAAGCATAAACCTTTACAACATACAATTTTTCTCTTAAGAAATATGCCTAAGAATGCATGGATTAAGAGAACTATATGAGTGCAAAAGAGTGCCTCTAAATAGGCTCAATAGAAAGTGAAAATCTCAAGTTCTAGAGAAATGCAAGTGAATGACAAAGTTTATGTAAAATGCATTTTCTAGAAATTACTCTTTCTCTTTTTGAAAAGATACAATCTTAAATGTTTCAAAGATGATAAACATATGTTTGAGAAAGAGCGATTTGTCTAACACATGAATTTAACAAGGTAAACTAACTTGATTTCAAAGAAAACAAATTCAAGTCTAACATGTTTATATTGAAACAAGAAAACAACTTCATGTGAAACAATGACAACATGTTGTATTCATAGCATATGAGATTACTAAGATATTAGGCATGTTATGAAAGACAACATTTTAAAAGAAAAGCAACTTGTTAATCATGTTTAGAAAGAGATCAAAGATTTGAAACAAAACATGATTTCAAAAAGACTAGGATTAAAGAAAGCACACCCATTTGAAGATCAAAGGTTGGTTTAATGGAATGGCTTCATAATCCCCTTAGAAATGCTCTTGAGAAGTTGCAAACAAATGGCCTCAAAAGTCCCTCCAAGATCAGCAACTTTCTTCAACCAAAAAGTCACTTTTTATAGAGAAAAAGTTGCCAACGGCTAGTCCTCGGTCGACCGGCACACAGGCCTCGGTCGACCGGGAACACACAACGGTCATATTTTTGACCGTTTGAAAATTCTGCACAAAACTGCATTTTAAAAGATGCAGTGATCCCGGTCGACCGGCGACACTGGAAAATGCCCAGTTTTTTGAAAAAAAAAGAGAAACTTGTAATTTAAGAGGGCATCTTCCAGGGGACTTTGAGACACACTTACCAAGCAATAAATCATGACTGAAAGAAGATGAAAACTCAATTTATTAAAGCCATGAAAACTCCAAATCAAAATAATGAATTTAAAGATAGAAACTTTGGAAAGCTTGGATGATTTTTGAAACCAAAAAACTCCATGATCTTAAGAGATAAATTGAAATGAAAACCATGCATATTAAATGATAAATACAAAGATTAAGAATGAGTAATATGCATGATGACCCTATGAAAAAGACCATGAATGAATGAGAGGACAAGCTTTAAGAAAGTGAATGCATCCTATCAAATTGCAACAAAACAAAAACTCTAACAGTCCATTCAGAAGCTCTCTCTCCTCAAATCTCCCGTGGAAATCCTGAACAGCCTAAAGCAACAACCAATTGTACTCCCATCAGGACAAGTGCGACACATGTCACATGTCATTCCTGGCAGCCCCAAACCATCCACTCATGCGAACTACCAAGATCCTTACCCTGACAGTGAACACCATCACGAAATCACACTTCCCAGACATCAAACCAGCGCCTGCTTGAAATCCAAAGTAATCTTATCACATGCAGAAAGCTTCTTCCCCACTACATACATGAATCCTCGTACATCTTCAGACTCACCACAACCTCCCGCCCCCACGTCCCAACACATGCAAGATGTTACCCAACCCTCGCCGTCCACGAACAATCCGGCCTCAACCCCGTCGCCCAAATGCTTAGCACACCAATCTGATGCAGTGCCAAAGAATAAATGCAGCATGTATTTCCACATAGGAAAATCCTGCACAGACAACGTTTGACATTCTGGCCATAATTCAACTTTAGAAGCTCCAAATCGCGCACGGTTCGATGCGTTGGAAAGTGGATTCGAAGACATTTCCAACGGTATATGGCTTGGAAGCTGAAACCTCACCATTTAATTCAGATTTTGAGCTGAACAATTTCCATTTTCGTAGCTATACTCTGTTTTGTAAGTTGTGTCTTTGGGATGTGTCGTTTGGTGGGTAGCTATGATAATTAAGTAGAAGAAAAGTATGAGAACGTGGGAGTATGTATTTATTATCTATTTTGTTAATGAGAAGGGATAGAGTCCTGCTCTCATCTATGTTTATCTTTTTTCCTATGTTGTGTTCTTGAATTTCAAGTTTCTTTTTCTATATCTCTTCTTAGCCCGCATCATTTGGTATCAGAGCTTGCGTAATGCTCTTAGTGTACTTCCTTCTTTTTTCATGGCGGCAAGAAGAGGTAAAGGACGCGGAAATCTCAGAGATGATAGAGATGAAGAAATTCAGGCACTTCGACGGCCAGTTGAAGAACTTACCATGGGCTTTGAGCGTCGGGAAGCTCGTAACGGGTGAAGCTCTTCAAGTCATGGTTATGGTAGTGATGAATCTGAAGATGTAAACCCTTTTTGCAACCAGCAAGTTTGTGGAGAAACTATGATGGAAAAGTTTTTTTTGGCTTCGGAGGTTGTTAAGATTGATTTACTGGAGTTCCATGGTCGACTCCAAGCCGAAGAGTTTCTTGAATGGCTTAGTGCTATTGAGAAATTCTTTGAATACAAAAACATTCCAGAAAACCAGAAAGTGAAGCTTGTGGCTACTAGGTTGTGTGGCTACGCTTCGACATGGTGGGACAAGGTTCAGGAGATGCGGGTTCACAAAGGTAAACCCAAGATCTCTTCGTGGGAGAAAATGAAGTGTAGACTTTGAGAGAATTTTTTTCCACCAGATTTTGCTCAAAGCAACTTTTCTCAATTCAACAACATCCATTAAGACAGCAAGAGTGTTGTTGACTACACCGAAGAGTTCTACAAGTTGATGGCCCATAACAAAACTCAAGAGACTGAGGAGCAACTTGTTGCAAGGTATATTGGTGGACTGAAGTTTGAAATCCGTGATGAAGTTGAGATGCAACGAGTATGGAGGTTGAATGATGCTTATCAACTTGCTTTGACGGTGAGGCAAAGTTGACTCATGGTCGTGGAAAGAAATATGCTGATGTTCGTAGCTTTTACCCTCCTTCTAAGGGTGAATCTTTACGTGGAGGTCATGTTGGATCAAAGATCGGGGGAACCAATAAGAGTGCAACCAAGCCGAGCACTAGCAACCATGGAGGAGATCAAGCAACTCATACTAATCGTTCCCCTACGTGTTTCAAGTGTGGGCATAGTGGTCAATATCTTAAAGATTGTCCTAAAAGGCGGGTGGATGCTCATGTAAACCTTGCAGATGAAGAGGTTATTGGTGAACATGAAGACCCTTTTGGGGGGCCTAAATATGATGATGATGATGGGATAGAGCATGACGAAATTGGGCCTGAAGAAGGGGATTGCTTGGTGATCCAAAGAGCCCTTACTACTCCAAAAGTTGAAGAAGACGAAAAGTGGCTTCGTTCTAATATCTTCAAAACCCAGTGCAAATCTCATGGCAAGGTGTGTTCGATCCATTGTTATTGATGAGGGAGCTGTGAAAATATTGTTTCTCAAAAGATGGTGGACAAACTCAAGCTCAACACCGAACCTCACCCGAAGCCATATCGAATTTCTTGGTTCAGGAAAGACAATGAGGTAAAAGTTACTAAACGATGTCTAGCTTCTTTTTTTTTTTTTTTTTGCAAGGTAAGTTTTGATATATTAATAAATAAATCAAAGATACATCAGCAAAAGAAGTAACAACCTGTTTCCAGCCGCCGTGAACAGAGACTGCCACAAAAGTGAAAAACAAGCAACAAAAGAAGAAAATGAGAAACAGGAAGAAGAACCTCCAACATCCCAAAGAGGATGCCCAAGCTACGAGCAAAATCTCTAACCACCTACGCTATGAACTAGCAACAAACTAATTGTTAGTGGCTACTGGGTTAACAAGTCTTAGACCTTTGGCTATTCTAGACCATCGAACAACCTCCTGGGAAGAAATAGAGCAATGTTTAGCATTGATGATGGTAACCAGGTCATTTAGCCTTCTTGCCTTAAAGCGATTAGGCCATGGAGAGAGAGAAGGGTCATTGAGGGAGTTTCTAAGGTTATTATTGTCTGTTGAAATGTGTATCTGAGCACAGTCCTTAGCAACTTCCACGATGAGAATGTGAGCTGCATCGAAAATGCTATCTTTCTTTGTTGATCTAGACCAAATAATTCCATCTTGATGATCTCTATAAATTCCAATAGCAAAACCATTATGTAAAGAGATAAAGTAGTTCGAATTTTCTTTTCTCAGGAAAGTAGGCACCTCAATTGGCATTTTGTCGTTCAAAGGCAGATCCCGATTAGTAGCAGTTGTAGATGGCACATTAAAGTTCAAGAACAAAGCCCGAGTTCTCACCTAATAGAAAATGTCCCTCAGAATCACATTGTGAGGCTTTACAGAATTGCGAAAGATTCTGTGATTGTGCTCCTTCCAAATGTTCCATACATAAGCAGAGAAATATAACCTAGATAGAGTACTAATCCCATCTTTACCTTGGCCACACATGCTGACGAAACTGCACATGAAGTTAGTCACTGAATTGCTAGGTTGAGAATTGACACCAAACTTTAGAGTGATGGGGGTCCAAATTGCCATGCTGAATGGACATTCTAAGAACAAGTGAGTACAGTCCTCAGGACTACTGTTGTAAAGGACACAAACAGTATTACATTGGACATTTCTGGAGTTGAGTAATACTTTTGTCTTGAGGCTATTTTGAATTGCCATTCATGAGCAAACAACATGCTTCTTGATGTTCCCTTTGAACCAAATCATGTTACTCCAGTTCACCTTGGGCGCATTCTAGGAAATAAACTGAATGGAGGACTTCATACTAAAAGTCCCATCTTCAGAGCTCTTCCGTATAATTTCATCCCTAAAGGCCACTTCAGGTTGAGGAGAATTGGAAATGAGCTAAAAAAATATCAATCAAATTGTTGAATGTTGTACTTGGCAATGCCCATCTCCCATTTATGATGAATTTGCTAATTGTGATGTCTTTTCCCATGCCAAGATCATTTATTGAACTTTCACCAAAACAATCAACGAGCCTCCCACATGGCAGCCAAGGGTCAAACCAAAATAAGGTATCTTCACCGTTGCCAATGAGGGATGGGTCCCAGGTAGCCTAGAGTCTCTAGTTACCAGAATTCCTCTCCACCCCCATGACACATTAGAAGTTGGTTTCAAATTCCAAAAGAAATTTTGCATGTATTTAGCATACACCTAGCTGGTCCAAATAGATTTTTTTTTAATGACGTGTCAAACCTATCTCCTAAGAGCAACTTGAGCAATGGTAGCAATAGATCTGATTCCCAAACCTCCATTATCCACAGGTTGACAAATTGTCTTCCATGCCATAGGCACTAGATACCTCCTTCCCTTGAAGCAACCCCAGAAAAAGTTTCTCACATGTTTATCCAGAAGAGTAATACATACTTTAGGCAATATAAAATAGTAGCTCAGTAAATATGAAGAGTAGAAAGAGTTGAGATGATGAGCTCTAACCTGCCCATAAACAATAGAGACTTTGCCTTCCAACCTGCGAGCCTATCTCTGATTTTTTTTATGAGTGGTTGGCAGTATTCCATTTTAATTCTTGAGGAGAAAAGAGGAAGGCCCAAATACTTGATAGGGAGACTTTTTTGCTGGAATTTCAATATGTGAGTGATAGCTTTAGCCACGTTCTCTTCAAAGTTTGAGAAGAGAATAGAGCTTTTGTCACAATTTGTATGGAAACTTGTGAAGTGGCTTAAGTACTCCAACAACCTTCTTATGTTACCCGCTACTTAAATCTTGGCCGATGCAAACAACCTTTGACAAATAGAGTAGGGATTAAACCATACTTTGCACATTTTGAGATGCTTACAGAGAAAAATCCCATAACTAAACAGAAAAGATATGGGGACAAAGGGCAACCTTGCCTGAGACCCCTTTTACTGTTGAAAAAACCACATGGTTTTCCATTAATGAGGATAGAGTAGGCTAGTGCTGTGATGCATTCCATTATCCATTTCACTACAGTAGTAGGAAAATTAAAGCACTTTAAAGCCGCTTCAATGAAATCCCATTTAACACTGCCAAAGGCTTTACTAAGGTTCAGCTTCAAGCACATAGTTGGTGGACCTCTATTCAGGTGGAATCCACGAACCAAATCATGAGTAAGAAGGATGTTGTCAGTGATAGATCGCCCCGGGATAAATGTCGATTGAGAAGGGCTTATGAGCTTGTCCATTAAAGGTTTCATCCTATAAATAATGATTCTGGCAATGATTTTGTACAATTCATTTGTTAAAGAAATAGGGCGGAAATCTGAAGGAGAAACCGGGTTATCCACCTTAGGAATCAATGTAATGAAAGTACACTTCACCTGCTTTAGTAATTTATCATGCTTAGAGAAGTCTATCACAGCAGTAGATATTTCTTCTCCCACAATGGGCCAACAAACTTTGTAGAAATGGGAATTGAAACCATATGGACATGGGGATTTTTGAGGATTTGATAATTTAATCGCATTCTCGATTTCTGAAAGTTCAACCTTTTTGCTTAAAGAAATGCCCTCCTCATTAGTTAGCTTGCCTGTAACAGCTACATGATACAGCTCAGAATATTTAGTAGCCCTGTAATTGCTTGGAGCTAAGATCTCCTGAAAGTGGTTCACCATCACATAATCTATGTGAGCTAGATTGTTATAGACTGATCCATCTTTGTCCTTGATAGAGACAATTGTGGATTTTTTCCGGTTAGAACGAACCAGAGAGTAAAAATACTTGGTATTATTGTCCCCCAGATTCAAGCTTCTATTTCTAGACTTTTGCTTTAACAAGTTTTCCTCAAGAAGAAGACACCTTTTAAGATCGTCCCTTGCCTCCTTTTCAGCCTCTAGCAGATAACCAATGCTGCTCATAGTCAGTTGGGTCTATATCATAACTAGTTTCTCCCTAGCCACCTGAATCCTTGTGGAAACAGTGCCTTTCAACTTTTGCCAACTAACAAGAGCATTCTTAACACTAGCAAGCTTCTTCACTACTCTGTACATAGGAGAACCAACAACAGGAATCAGCCAAGCAATTTTTACAATTTTGAAGAAATCAACATCTCTTGCCCACGCATTAAAATAACGAAAATGAGACTTCACAGAAGTTGGATTATCATCATTATAGTTATGATCCGAGAGGCCGGGGCTAAGAAAGGGCCCCTTAAAGTTAAGCCCTAACTGATAGAAGTTAGAATTCATCAAAGCCCTGTCCAGCTTACATTCAATTCGAGAATAACCAATGGACGAGTTGGACCAAGAGAAAGCATGACCAGTTAAGTTTTAGCTCCTCTAAGCCACAATTATCAATGCAATTATTAAAGTCCGACATAGAAGTTGCTCTAGGCACAACTCCCTCATTTTCTCCTTTACCCACCTTATACAGTTGAAGTCACCCAAAACTAACCAAGGCTCAGAGTTAGACTGAGAGCAATTGTATAAGGAGTCCCAAAGATGTTTCCTAGCCTCATGGGAGTTTTCTCCATAGCAAATAGTGACAAGCAGACTTTCATTCAGATACACAAACCTGCAATGGATATGCTGAGCAAAGTCATGTTGAATAGTTACTGCAATTCTTGGGTCCCAACCAACCTAGATTCTAACAGTATTGCAATGAAGAATATTTGTGTGATCCCTCCAGCCAGCCGGAAAGATGTTGTTCTTGACATGAGGAATATTGCTACTTCTAATTTTAGTTTCTATAAGACCTATGAACAAAAGATGGAGTTGAGAGATTTTTCTTCTTATTTCAAGGTGCATGGAGGCCCTACTTAGGCCCCTAACATTCCATGATAGCAGGTTCATTTAGAACTCTGCAATGGTGGGTCTCCACCCTTTGCAGAAATGCTGTTTAGAGCATGGAGTTCCGGCAGTTCTGGAATTTGCATCAACACCACCTCATTTGCATCGACAAGGTCTTTCTCAGGCACAAACGAATTACCATCCAGGTCACTAAGAATTTGAAATTTGTTTTGGCTTGGATTATAGGCTTCTGAATTGACTTCCTTAGTCCCTGGAGCTTGAGGATTGCACATTGAAGCTTTCGTGGGAGTGATTATGTTTCTTTAGTTTCTTGGTTTCCCAAGTATCTTTCCCTTTGACCATGTCAGTCACCTTGCTTGCAAGTATATGGTCAGCTGCCTCATAAAGTTGCAGTTGCTGCTTGGGTACCCGACCTTTTGGTGCTTCTATTGAATTAGTTGTTGTTGGCAAACAGGTTGGTTTGGGCAAATTTTTTTCTCTGAATGATTAAACGTTTTACAAGTTTGACACGGAATTGACATCCATTGATATTCAACAGATTGCTCGAAGACATTTCCCTTGCAACCAATTTTTACCTTATTAGGTAGCTTGGAGTCCACTGAGACCTCGATAAGCACACGAGCGTATGCTAGCAGTTAATTGATCCATATAGATTGGGTTTCCAATGAAGCTTGCAATTTTTAATAGACTGTTAGTGGACCTGCAGGAAAGTTTCAGGTTCGGCAATTTTTTCCAAATAGGAATAGTGTCCACTTCCTCTTTCTGGAGATTCATATCATCAAACCATCTTTTCATAACTAAAGGATGACCATAAACGAACCAAGGGCCTTCCTCAAGAATTCTCTGACTCTCCTAATAAGTTTGAAATTTAAACATGAAAAACCTATTTTCTAGAGCATGAAATTTGACTTCCTCAGTAGGTCTCCAAGCTCTGGTCAGATACGACTTAACAGCCAAGTAATGTGGTCTCTTACCCAAGAAAAATCCCACCAAAGCATTGCGCCAATTCGCTTCAACATCCTCCATGTCGTTATCTAGCAGGTTGATATTTGATGGTGCCAGGGTCCATGAATTTGGAATTATCAAGATAATTTTTGGTGTGATGTGGTTCCAATGGATGTTTGTCATATACTCTTAGGAAGACCTTAGCGATATGATAGACATGTTACACATGATGGCCGGAAAAACACTTACACCTTTAGAATGGGTAAAGTGGACATTGTTCTCTTGCCTTGTAAGGAGGAGAGAGTCCAAAAAACTATTACCAAAGAAGGGGGCAACAACTTTCTTGCTTTGTCAAAATCTGTGAGAGAAAGCAAAGAGAGTGGTGTTGTGTACATGTTGGTGGCAAAAGAAAAAGAGCAGTCCTTTGAGGTTCCTTATGAAGTAGAAGCCATCTTGGAAGAGTTCAAAGATGTCATTCCTAATGAATTACCAAGTGATCTTCCACCTTTTAGAGATATCCATCACCAAATTGACTTGATCCCCGAATCTAGTTTGCCAAACAAGGTTCATTATCGAATCAGTCCAAAAGGAGCATGAAGAATTGAATAGACAAGTCATGGAGCTACTGGAAAAGGGTTACATTAGAGAAAGTTTGAGTCTTTGTGTAGTACCGGCTCTTTTAACTCCAAAGAAAGATGGAACGTGGAGAATGTGCATTGATAGTAGAGCAATCAACCGTATTACTGTTAAGTATAGGTTTCCAATTCCAAGGATTGATGATATCTTTGAAGAGCTTGCCGGTGCCCAAGTATTTTCTAAGATTGACCTTAGAAGTGGGTATCATCAAATTAGTATCAAGCCCGGTGATGAATGGATGACGACTTTCAAGACAAGAGAAGGCTTATATGAATGGATGGTTATACCATTTGGGCTTTCTAATGCTCTAAGCACGTTCATGAGGGTGATGAATCAAGCCCTTCGTCCATTCATTGGTAAATTTATTGTTGTTTACTTTGATGATATTCTTGTTTACAATCGTAACAATAGTGAGCACATTGATCATTTGATGGCTGTACTAATTACTTTGAGAGGCGAGAAACTTTATGTAAACCTCAAAAAGTGTTCTTTTATGACAGATTATGACAGAAAACCTTGCTTTTCTAGGCTTTGTACAAACCTCTATAGGAATCAAGGTGGATGAGGAGAAGATAAAAGCCGTCTAAGAATGGCCTGCACCAAAGAGTTTGCATGAAGTAATTAAGAAGTTTTCATGGTTTGGCTTCATTCTATCGCCGGTTCATCAGAAATTTCAGTTCCATTGCACCACCTTTGACTGATTGCATGAAGAAAGGAGAGTTTAGGTGGACTCCCGAAGCGGAGAAGATCTTTGAACTCATTAAGGAGAAGCTGTCCATTTCTCCCTTATTTGCACTACCAGGTTTTGAGAAGGTTTTTGAAATTGATTGTGATGCTTCACATATTGGAATTGGGGGAGTTCCTTGCCAAAAAGGTCATCCAATTGCCTTCTTCAGTGAAAAGCTCAATGAAACAAGGAAGAACTACTATACTTATGATGTGGAATTCTATGCATAGTTATTAATTTCGTTTCGTTTCGGCCAAAATGGCCGAAAATTTTCATTTCGGTCAAGTGGCCGAAATTTCGGTTTGAATTTTGGTCAATCTCGGCCGGAATTCGGGATTTCGGCCGAAATGTGACTTTTCGACTGAAATGGGATTTTACATAATTAATTATTTTTTTTACAATTTTACACATAAATTTTTTATTTCTTATATTTTCACAAAATATAATTCCAAAAAAATCACTATAATGGATTAAATCTATATTTATTACTTTTTCTATTTTTTTTACATATATATATGTATATATATTATGTTATATTTTCCCCGAAATGTAATTTCGAAAAGTTTCGCCGAGATTTCGAATTGGCCGAAACTTTTCATTTTGCAGGATAGAGCGAAATGAAGTCCGAAACGATATTAACAACTATGATTCTATGCCATTATTCAAGCACTTGGGCATTGACGATCTTACTTGATTCAAAGAGAGTTTATTTTGAACTCAGATCATGAAGCACTTAAGTACATCAATACTCAAGCTAGTATGAACCGAAGGCATGGTAATTGGGTAGCTTCCCTACAAGAATACCCATTTATTTTGAAGCACAAGAAGGGAAAGTGTAATCAAGTGGCTGATGCACTTTGTCGGCGTGTTACACTTTTAAACACTATGAAGGTGCAGTTGGAAGGCTTTGATTCTATCAAGGATATTATGCAAATGATGAAGACTTTGGTGATATTTGGGAGGTATGCAAAATGGGGCATCATGAAGACTATGTCCTTGTTGACACCAAAAAATGTCACTTTGCCTCTTCAACATTAAGAAGTTACATGAAGTCGCACCCTACCACAAACAAACAACGCCACTTCAAGCATCAAATTTTGTCAGAATAAAACAAAAACTGTGAGATACTTCAAGACAGCCAAAAGAGGGGTGCACCTGAAGTTTCGAGCCATTTCAACATCATTTGACCTAACTTCACTCCTCCAATAACTGAGTAGGAGCTCCCGGTGGCGGTAAAGCCAAAGACCCTGACACACAAAACAAAGCACACAACTTGCCTCAAAATGCCACTAGGAGGCCCCATATGAAGTTTCAAGCCATTCTAGCATCATTTGGCCTAACTTCACTCCTCTGGTAGTTGAACAGGCGCTCCTGGCGAAGATAGTGTCGAAGACATCAAAACTTCGATCAGAGCCTACGGATGTTATCAAAATACCTCCAAAAGGCTTCATGTCAAATTTCAAGTTAAACCGACAATGTTTGACCCTCCATCAATCCTCGAGCATTAAAATCAAGCCTCTCGCTAGAGAGAACCACCGAGACCATTACTCATCAAACAGAGCACATGGGTAGCTTCAACATGCTTCCAAAGGGCTGCATATTAAATTTTAGGTCATTCCGACGACGCTTGACCCGACTTTGATGCTTGGGAACAAAATCAAGCTTCCCGGGACCATGACTTTCAAATCAGAGCTAATGGATTGTCTCAAAATGACTCTAATAGGCTCCCCGTCAAATTTTAGGTCAATCAGACATCGGTTGACCACACATCAAAGCGCGGCTTCTCCCCCGCAACAAAATCAAGTCTACTGGCAAAGGTACCCCACACGACTCCAAAACTCAAGCAAAAGCCCATGGTTAGTCCTATCTACTGCTCAAGAGGCTTCACCTCAAATTTCAGGTCATTTTGACATCGTTTGACCTAGTTTTGACTTCTAACGGAAAATCAACAACAAAGTCTTCGACTTTCCCAGAAAATCGGAAACTTTATGCTCCGATTTGCACAGTTTCTTGTCAGGTTTTCTTCAGGAGAATCAAGCTAATAAATGAGGAAAAATGTCAATAAAAATACAAGAGAAAGAAAGGATCGAAAAAGATCGAAAAATGGACGAAAAATGGCAACTAGAAAAAGGGAAAAAACCCATGGCTGCCGCCGGCGACCCCAGCCCATGGTCGTCGGCGACCTTGGAAATTTGGGTCGCCGGATTTCCACCGAAAGGGCCATTTTTCCGACCCTTTTTCTCGTTTTGAGAATTCCAGCCCCTATGGTTTTCCGAAAATATGATTCTTGATGCTTGAAATGGACTGAGCTTCATCAACATCTCAAATCTACCGTCAAAAGCATATGATCATCATCACACGCTTCAACATCGCCAATTGGCTAACTAATAAAGTACTATTTCTGTCCGACCGATCGAGAAATTGACAAGACATATGTTACCGGCCCACTAATATCAACCAGTGTACGAAGTTGCATCGCCATCCGATATCAAGCAGCATGCGGATCCCTCGGCGATCATCGTAAGAAGAATTCCAAAAGACGCAGTACAGCCCATGACTCTTCGAACGCCCTGGCGACCACTTAATGTTGTTAATTGACCCGTTTTATGACAACTTAATGTGGCCATTAACCCATTATTTTGGACGGCCTAATCAAAAGCAAGGAAAGAGGAGTTACAAATCAAACCAATCATGGCATTAAAACCATGAAACTCCTCTCATCATGGAGATTAAAGGCGATTAAATGCCCATCATTCTCCATCAGCCAATCAAAGGCCAACAAAAAGGAGTTACAAAATAAATGAATTAAAACTTGTAACTCCTCCCATCATGGAGCATCAATGCCATCAATGCCCATAAACCCACCCCATGGCTACCAAGAGCTTATAAAAGGGGGTCATTCCAAGAAGAAAAAGAGGCCAGATAAAAAAAATCAACATATACACACAAAGAAGGGAGAGAGAAGTCCAAGAAAAAAGCTCTGCTACCTTGAAGAAACCTGCAGCAACAAACACGACAAGGTGATTGAAGTCCCTTAAGGGGGGCCACCCTCCCCAAGACCCTCTCTTTCCATTTGACATGGCCTATACGCGGCTTTTCAGCCCGTTTATTCATTTTTTTTATTGGATAAAGGACCTTCCCTTGACCCTTATCTTCTAAATATCTGAAGTCCAAGCCAAGCCAAATGAATCAAAGCATCATGCGTTCTCATCTGAAGGACGATGGCGAAGTCCACACATGACTTGCGACCGTCGATCTAAACGAGTCCCCACAATCTCCTGAGAAGTCAAAATTCCTTTTCTTACTTTTCTATTGTATTTTTTATTTTTTCTAAAGAGACAAAAAATCACAATTCTTGTCTTTCATTATTGATAAGATTTGTCCATCGCCTTCTACGGCAAAATCACCTTTCATGACAAATATCGCCTTTCACGGCAAACACAGCCTTTCATGGCAAACATCGCCTTTTACGGCAAAAAAATTGCCTTTCACGGCAAACAAAAAATCGCCTCTTATGGCATTAAAAAATCTTGTCTCTTTTCTTAAATATATGTGCAATAGAGAGTTAGAAAAAAGATTGATTTCCTTTCTACTTGTGAAGGTGGATCTCTGGATCGTCATTTCTAAATTCCAAGTAGAGTAAAAAATCTGGCATACCCGTACAAAAATGTTGATGCTCGCTTTTCTCCTTTTCCCTCTACCGGCCTTTCGGTAGCACCGGGGACGGAAGAGAGGTGAAAAGGAAGAAACGCGTCCATCAGTCCTCCAAAATGTTTTTCTCTTTCGTGGGACACATTTATGCATTCCAAGGTGTTCTCTTAGAGAATATATCATCAAGGAGCTTCATTCCGGAGGTTTGGGTGGTCATTTTGATAGAGACAAGACTGTTTTGTTGGTCAAGGAGAAGTATTATTGGCCTACTATCTACTGAGATGTTGCTAATTATGTGAAGAGATGCAGAATTTGTCAAACTTACAAGGCTCAAGCTCAAAATATCAGTGCATACACTCCATTACCAATGCTAAGGCTCCATGGGAAGATGTTAGTATGGATTTTGTGGTTGGTTTGCCAAGAACATAAAGAGGTATTGATGCAATCTTTGTTGTCGTTGATAGATTTTCAAAAATGGCTCATTTATTCCTTGAAAAACGACTATGGATGCTTCTTATATTGCTGATTTATATTTCAAGGAAGTAGTTAAGCATCTTGGGATTCCTAAATCAATCATTTTGGATAGAGACACAAAATTTCTTAGCCATTTTTGGAGGAGTTTGTGGAAGAGGATGGGCACTAGCCTGCTTTATAGTAGTGCTTATCATCTCAAACGGATGGGCAAACTAAAGTTGTCAATCGAACTTTGGGAAATTTGCTTAGAAGCTTTGCATCCAAGAGGCCTAAACAGTGAGACTCAGTGTTATCTAGAGCTGAATTTACATACAATTCAGTTGTGAATCGTTCTACAGGGAAAAGTCTATTTGAAGTAGTTTATGGGTGTGTTCCAACTCATTATCTTGATCTTGCTCCCATACCCGAATCACCCATGACAAGCAAAAAGGCTGAAGATTTTGCTATTATACTGGCAAGGATCCATGAGGAAGTTAGAAATAAGTTAGAAGTCAGTAATAAGGTCTATAGAGAAGCGGCAAATGCTCATCATCGGATAAAGACTTTCAAGGAAGGTGAACTTGTGTGGGTATATTTGAAGAAAGAGTGACTCCCAGCTGTTCTTATAACAAGTTGAAGGAAAAGAAGATTGGTCCGTGTAGGATTCTTGAGAAGATAAATGACAATGCTTACAAGATTGAGCTTCATCGTGATGTCTGCACACATCCTACTTTCAATGTTCGTGACTTATCAGCATATCATGGAGAAGAAGAAGACAACTCATGGTCGAGTTCTTTCTCACCTGGAGAGGATGATGCAATGCCAAAGAATAAATGCAGCATGTATTCCGGCGCAGGAAAATCCTGCACAGACACCTTTTGGTATGCTGGCCATAATTCAACCTTGGAAGCTCCAAATTGCGCACTGTTTGATACGTTGGAAAGTGGACTTGAAGACATTTCCAATGGTATATGGCTTGGAAGCTGAAACCTCACCACTTAATCCAGATTTTGAACTGAACAGTTCCCCATTTTCGTAGTTATACTCTGTTTTGTAAGTTGTGTCTTTCGGATGTGTCGGGTGGGTACCTGTGATAATTAATTACTTTTGAGAGTCCATAAGTAGAAGGAAAATATGAGAACGTGGGATTATATATTGATTATCTATTTTGTTAATGAGAAAAGATAGAGTCCTGCTCTCATATATGTGTATCTTCCTTCCTATGTTGTGTTCTTGAATTTCAAGTTTCTTTTTCTCTATTTCTTTTTAGCCCACATCACAATCACTCTTACCCCACTATGTCACCCCCTGTACTCCAACTGTACCATTCATTCCAACCATAACCATGACCCCACCCATGCACGCAACTCCCATGCTGGCACCCCAAACCCCTCCTACCTTCATGCCCTTCAATCAGGCCATACCAAACAAATTGTCACCCCAAACTTTAACGCTCCCATTGCACTATCCATTCAACCAAACACCTTCAGTCCCAACTCCCACACCCAACTTACAATCCACACCACCCACCTTCAACTTGGACCCATTCTCAAATTGGCACTGGATCCCAATGTAGCGATGCCCAATGTCCAACAACCTTTGGACCCCCCAAACATTCTTCATTTCCTCTTCCCTCCCAGCATATACAACCAACCCACCTACATTGTCCCGAACTTTGGGATTCTGGATGCCCTACCTAATCAGCCTGAACCAAACCATTTGGACATCCAATCACCCCACTATTCAGACAAACACATTAACAGTGACCACTTCCAACATGGAGACAGATGCCATGCATCCGGGAAGTTCTTCGCATGGAAATCATCCAAGCACACCACAGCGGAACATCATCTCGGAGGACTGGCTGAACCTCCTGGACTCACTGGATGACGTGATGTTGTCAGGCACGGGGCTACTACAGGATATCGTCAATGGAACTACTTAACCACCAATATGGCAAAGTTCAAAATCACCAAAGTAACATGTATCTTGGAAGTGAAGTTCAAGGACTTGAACCTTGAAGCTTGGAACAACATCAAGCAACTAGTCAACTTAAGGGAAGGAACTGTAACGAGGAGACGACACCTAACTATCTGGGGAACACTATTTTGGAGCTAATAGCATTATGAAGCATTCCTTGAGTTTTTTGTTGGTTTCTATGACTGTTTGCTTATGGACTTTTGTAACACATAATATGTACTTCATATATGATAAAAAAATGTACCTCAAATTTGGTTCCATTTCTGAAGATGGGCCACCTTTTGTATCCCAAGTTCCTCTATTAATATAACATCCTTATTCTAGCAGAAAAAATATATTCACATTATTGTTTGCAAATTCCCGCAAGTTTACGGTTGTCTCAAGTAATATAGACTATGGAAGTCCGAATATCGTTCCCACGAGGATTGTAACAAGAAAAATAACAATTATCAATGAAAAAGAATATCAACTCAAATATAGCTAACAAACGCAAATGGAGATAACAAAAACAATGAAAACAAGAAACAAGATAATAATAAGGGAAATTAAAAAAATGCAAAGTAAAAGAAAACAAGAAACTAGATAACAAAGAGATGTAAGTAGAAATAGAAGCACTCAAGTGAGAACAAGGTTAGTAACAAGGTCAATAACAAAGTTAATAACAAAAAAAAACTAACAAGGTTAATAACAAGAACAAATGAGCAATGTTAGATAGATTAAATGAGTAAGTGTGTGAAAACAACGAGTGAAAGATCAAGATAAAAAGAAAATAGAAACATCCATGGAAATGAGCTAATAATTAATAAGATAGGGAATGAATGGATGGAGATGAAAATAAGTGTGCTAAAATAGTGTAAAAATCAAAGGGGGAATAAAAACAAACACATAGAAGGTAAAAACAAATAAGCTAATGGATATGATGGTGTTGATTGAGAAATGGAGTGTGAGAATTAAAACAACTGAATAAATGTGTGGTAATGTGAATACAATTAAGCTAAAGTAAGTAAAATAAGCAATAATTAAGCAATACTAATGGATAGTCCACTAAGTGACACTAATCCAACACTAATGCTCTTCTCTTTTCCCAAGCAAATACTCAAATCTAATGACAAATCAATGCTTAGATTTGGAATATAACTTTAAAGCTCTAAGATAGAAATTAACAATCTAATAGCTAAGACTTTCTTCCCTTCATAAAAGAAAAGATTCTTAATGACTATCTATCAAAAGTAAGCATAAACCATCAAAAGATATTAACTCCTAAGTATGATTTATCAAACCTAAGCATAGATAGTAAAAAGAATGCTAAGATAGAAAAAAAGCATGGAAGGTAGCACATTGCAATGAAGAAAAATCTATTCTAGCATGTTAAGCACATAAACAAAGGGAATTAAGAGCATGAACAAAAGGAATAGTATTAACTTAGTTTCATCTAGAAGATCCAATCAAAGTGATTAGCCACTCATTGGAGAAGACAAAGCTTTCATTATAAATCTTCAATTTTTACAAAGCTTTTATCACTTTCTCTCTACAATTGCTCTCAATTACATAAATAGCTTAAGTATAGAGGAGGAGGCTCTCCTTGCTTGTGTATTTAATGCCTAGAGCTCCCTTCCTTATATAGAAAAATTTTCCTTACTCTTTTTTAGTTTCTTTCCAATGTGAGACTTCACAAGAATGAAAATATGAACATATGAATGTAATTCCTGTGTTAGAAAACAGTCCCCAGATTGATGTGCAATTTTGACCCATGAAACGTCTAAATTGGGAAAAATGTTGTGAAATATGATTGGTAGATCTTAGAACGAGATTTCCAATGCTTCTAAGATCACCTCAATCAGATACCCGAGTAAAAAGATATGGTCAAAATACCAACTCAGGTCTTTCATTTTTCTTCTTATTATTGGCCTAACTTTGTCATTTCTTCATCCAATTGTCTTCCAAACTTATCCTTACTCTCTTTAACTCTTGACTCTCAATTTTAATCTTCAAATTACTCTTCAATTAACACATACAAAGAGAAATTAACATAATTGAGAGTATTTTCAAATATATTTTGTATGGAAGTCATTAGAACTCATATAAATGCATACGAATGGCCATCTATAATGGAAAGATATGAGCAAAGCATGATGGGGAGGAAATTTATTATTTTTATGCTAAAAATAGTATTTTGAGTTCTTTCAACACTTATAAAATAATGCTATGAAAGTGTATCTTTTGTGAACTCATCAATTATGTCTAAAATATTGTAGAATATCACCATATCCACCCAAGATGATAGCATCTATGCAACATGTCTTGTTTAAAAAGTATCAAGAAAATAGATAAAAGAATATCCTAGATCATAACAAAAGATGAAAAGATAAGAAAATGCACAGTAAATACGATTCTAAATATTAAACGATTTTTAAATCATAACTTGTAGAGGATATTAATGAAATCATTGTAGTAAAAAAAAAAAAAAGGACCAAAACATATGTATCCACCTATAAAAGTCATTTTTGGGTATATTTTTTTTTGTTGTTTAATTGATGGAGTGGCGATATCCCCCCTCATGATTCTAAAGATTACTCCAACGATTTTTAAATCATAACTTGTAAAGGATATTAATGAAGTCATTGTAATTAAAAAAATGCCCAAAACAAATGTATCCATCCTTAGAAGCCATTTTTGTTTTTTTTTTTGTTGTTTAATTAGCGGAGCGGTGATATCTCCACTCACCTGTATACATGAGTGGGGATATTCTGCCTTTTTTTTTCCTTCTTTCTTCTCATTTGAAAGTTTCAGGTTTGAGATCTCTAGATTGGTCAAGTCAATAAAACAACCCAATAGTGTGCAAAACAAATAACTATGCAACAGAAAATAAAATAAAAAAGCACACACCACAAGGACACCAAATATAATGTAGAAAACCCTAACTAGGTGAAAAACCACGGATCCAAACTGGATCAACAATCAAGCACTATGAATCTCGCAATTATAAGAAACTCAGATTTTCTCCTCAGATATCCCCTACGTAAAGACTGAAGTTTCCTTGTGTCGCTTCACGCTTCAACGACTTCACACCGTTGATTGCAATAGACTCAATCCTGTGCTTGACTCCTCAAATCTTCTACGCAAGAAAATGATCTTCTACAAAGGATGTAGAAGAAATTGGCTCTCTAGAGAACTTATCAGCATAACTCTTCTATAAATCTCTAGAGAAGAATTCTCTCAATTAAATCTCTAACTCAGAATTTTGAGAGGTAAGATGTCACTTTAAAATAGCCATTGAGTCCTTTAAATAGCCTTTAGAACATGCTTAAGGTTGTCTAACTTGATTAGGACTAAAATAAGCAGTTTGGGCACAATTAGAATTAAGTTTCTAATTTTCGTAGGACACTGCCACCTTGTCCGCTCGAGCGGATGAGATTCTATTTCAGCGCATAAAGGCTGGCTATTCTAACTTATGTTCGCTCGAGCAGAAGAATCTGGTCGTTCGAGCGGATCCCATTTTGGATGATCCGGAGATTTAACACTTCTAATTTCATCTAGCTTTCTTCTTCTAAATCTATTAGACTTACTATTCTCCCATCAACGTACTTTTAATTCTGTCTGATCTTCTATCTTCCTTGAGTCCTTCCAGTCTTCTACTTTTAGAGTCATTTTCTAAAAATATGAATTACAACTCAATGGACCCAAAGTTTTGTCTAACCCATGAATTAGCCAATAAACAAAAATCTAATAATCTCCCCATTTGGTAATTCATAGACAAAACTCCCTAGGACAATACCAATTGATCAACCAAAAAAAAAAAAAAACCTCCAAAATACAATGAATTTTAAAAATTGGCAATCAACACAAGTATATTTTCATTGTCTCTGACTTCCTCTGAACTTCTAGTTCTCCCACTTGATCTGTCACATTTCTCCCCCCTTTTGTCCATAATTTGACAAAGCAAATGATGTGAACATGCAGCAAATTTGTCAATTAGGATTTATAGCTTCCCCTCAATTGCAACTCTTCATGAATGTATTTTCGTAGCAGCGCTGGGGGCAGGAGCTTGATCTCCTGGATTAAGGCTATTTATATGTAACCACCCACACTTGTGTGGTTTAATCTTTCAGCATAGTGTGACCAAACTCCTTAGGCAAATCAGACCTTACCCAAATTTGAGCTGTCTTGGGTGGAGAAAAATTCTTTCGCTATTGCTTGGTCTTTGGTAGACTATTCAGCTTCTTGCAATGAGGATGAATGTGTCCTTTTAATCCGCAATGATGACAAATGGATGGGTGTGCAGTGCGCGACACATTCTTTTTCTTGAAACTACTCATCACATTATGTATATGTGCAGTATGTGGACTAGCATGTGCAACACTTGAAATAAAAATGATTTTACCTTTAGTACCCAAAGTGGAAGCACCATGATCATAATCAAGACCGTTTCTGTCAAAAAGGAGACTTCTGACTACAAAAGATGTTTGTAAGAGTATTCGAACCAATGTTCATCTTGTTTAGAGAGGCTTGTTTGACTTGTAACTCAGACAGAGTGATCTTCAATCATCCTTGCAGGTCTTTATTTCAGATTTCATAGTTTCCAAACAGTTTTCAGATTCTGAATCTCTTGTTTAGCCTTCTCAAACTTTTGACTCTCAGTAGTCAAATTTTCAGTCATGCATCTTTTCTGACTTTCCAAGAGATCAGCCTTCTTAATAGCTTGCTCTAATTCAATCTTTAATGCAGAATTTTCTTCTTGAGCAGCCTTAAACTTGGTAGTGATCTTGTTACAATACTTGGTCATCCTAACACAATCAACATATATAGTATGGTATGGTCCGACATCTCATCATCATTATTACAATCATTGTCAGACACAGACTTAGCCATAAAAGCTATAAACTTGCCATTAACAATTTCTGATGAATTGCCTCAAGATCTTTTTCATTTTCAGAAGATTCTTCATCCCAAGTTGTGTTGAGAGCCTTCTTCTTTGGACCCTTTTTCTTATGAGCACACTCATGAGCACAGTGACCATAACCTTGGCACTCAAAACACTTTGTCCCTTTAGTATGATCCTTCTTCTAAGGTTTGGAATTCTTCCAATTGGCTTGTTTTTACTTCATGTATTTCTTGAAGTAGTTCATAAACACAGCCATATTATCTTCAACCTTAGATTCAGAATCAGACTCAATTTTCTTTTCAGGTTTCTTTCTTGATTCTGAGATGGCTTTCAAAGCAATACCTTTCTCTTTTAGTTTTCCTTTATCTAAATGGTTTGCTTCAAAGGTCTGAAGATTTCCAACCAGCTGATTTACCTTGAGGGTATCAAGATTCTTATTTTCTTTTATAGCATTAACTATAGAATCGAATCTCGAAGGTAGAGACCTCAAAATTTTCTTGACAATTTTGTTTTCAAGAATTTCTTCACCCAGATTGAAAACAGAATTAACAATATCATTCATCTTTGCAAAAAGTTGATCAAATGTCTCATCTTCTTCCATCACAATGGTTTCAAATTCTTTAATCAGCTTTTGTAATTTAGATTGCTTCACTATGTCTTTATCCTCATAAACTATCTGTAAGACTTCCCATGCTTCTTTAGTATTTTTGCACATGAAAATCCTACGAAACTCTTCAGCATACACTCCATTATATATTCCATTCATCACCTTATTGTTACAAGTGGAGGCATGCTTCTCATCCTTAGTCCATTGGGCTTTAGGTTTAAAAACAGTTTTCCCATCAGCCACAATTGTTGGTTTGTAGTAGCCTTCCTCAACAATATCCCATACATCATCATCAATGGACTTAAGGAACCCAATCATCATTTGCATCCAATCAGCATAATTAGAACCATCAAGCAAAGGAGGCTTAGAAGTTGATGTCCCTTCTCTGTGAGGCCCCACCCCTTGTGGGCCCTCAATTTGAATTTGGATACTATATTTTAGCCTATAGTAGCTAATTATGCTAATTAATATGGGTCAGTAAGGGTAGATATGTATCTTCCTAACTTTTAGTCTAATTAGTCATTTTGTGTATTTTATAGGTTCAATCTTTTATAATTTGTAGAGTTAGTTAGTGGGTTAGAGGCCTTAGTTAGGATTAGGATTTACTATAGGAGGGTCTCCACTTAAGAAGCTTCTAGAATTCCTACCAAATGACGAAAACACTCATGGCTTTATCCCTATTCCCATTCAAACTAAAATGGTATTTTAGTACCTAGCCAAACCCCAACCTATATAACCACATTCCTCCCATTCCATACGTATGCTACCATCCCTCTCTCATTTCCCTCTCTTTTCTCTATTTTTCCCTCATTTACCTCCAACTCTCCCAATTTCCCTCCAATTCTCTCATCTCCCTCCCCTTCTCTCTCTAGAACCCTATATCTAAAACTTCAACAAGAAGAAGAAGAGTACGTACAACAATCTCAGCTGCAACTTATCTTAAGGATCTCTCTCTATCTTATACATCACATCTCTCTCTTCTAATCAAGGTATTCCTCAACCTTTTCTAGTTCAATTTCATTAGAATTTCCCTTTCTCTCTCTAGATTTTCCTTCATTATAACAATTCTCTTGTGGATGTGGGTGTAGGTGTTAGATATCTTCTTAGATCTAAGTTTTGGGCTGGTATGAGTGATTGGAAGACCATAGGAGCATTGGATTTATACTTGAGCTTGGAGCTCTTTCTCTATTTTCCTGTGCAATTAGATTGAGGCAAGTGCAATATAACTACTTAGCATAGAATGCATGTTTTCCTTCACTTTGATTCTGCAATTTCAATTCAATTGATGTATGTATGTTAGATCTACCTTTGAGCTGGGTTTTGATGGATTTTGGCCATTGATGGATGAGTTCTCTGATTTGGAAGATCAATGGCCCGGTGTGATGATGATGGATGGATCATATAAGTGATTTTGTGTTTCTTTATGTCTATGTGATTGATGGTGGTGATTGGAGATAGATTGGATGGGTTTTGGTTCGAAACTGGATTAAAAAGGAAGAAATCCAAAAATCTGGAAATGTTGTAGGTTGTGTGTGCTCGATTGACCAACCTGCAGTCGGGTCGACCGAGCACACTAAATTTCAGAGAAATTCAAGTCTCAGTTAATGCTCTGTAGGTTTTAGAATTCCACTATACTTGGTCGACCAAACACAGGTTTTGCAGATAGCTAAATGGGAGCTGAACTTTTCCCTCAGACACAAAACTCTTTGTTCTCAGTCGACCGGACCCTGTCTCGGTCGACCGACAACACAGGGAATTCAGTGAATTACCTGAGAGATGGGACATCCATTTATACAGAGTTCTCAGTGTGTGATGTCGACCGCCTAGGCCAGGAGGTCGACCAGACACATAGAGAATTCCTGAGATCAGGACATGCCTGCCAGATGCCTGGCCCTAATTTTCCAGAGTACTCGGTCGACCGACCAGGCCAGGAGGTTGACCGAGCACACTGGGCAGCGGATCGACCTGAGAGTCAACATCCTGGCAGTCGAGTGTACTCGGTCGATCGAGCCCTATGCCAGGTCGACTGAAGACACTGTATTTAGTGATTTTCCACCTTTTAGTTTTCTTAGGTTGTGATCGTTTGTGAGGCCCATTGTCCATCCAAATAGACTTCTATTGATGTGCCAAGCACGAGTCAATGGTGTGGCTCAACCTTGACTCATGGGGACCACTAAGTAGGGTCTAGGTTGTAGATTCGACAATGATTCGATCCTTAAACGTCGTAAAAAAATGCCCGTAACTTTTGGAGCACCAAACACAGTATCCATTGGCATCTGAGACTTCTTTTAGAGATCAAATTACTTGAGATGGACCTGGACTTAAATGTGGACCAATACTTAGGTTGAACTATTGATACTTCCCGTTGATTCTCTTACTTTGAGCTCTATTACACTTATTGCATCATTGTCACTCTTTTATCCTTACTGTTGTTTATACCCGTTAATTAAATGAAAAATGGAATACCTAAACCTAGGATTACTTAGAGGTGATCTGGTGATGTGATTGGGTGAACATTGACCCGTGCCTGTGGCTAGGCGGGCCCTTTTATGGCCCAGAATGTGTGATACCCTAGGTTGAAGAGGTTGTTTATTATGGACTTATAACTCATTATGGACTGTTTATTATTGGAAATGGATTTGTCACCTCATTTGGACTGTTTAGACCAGGTCATGTATATGGTGGGCCTTCGTATGGATCCAATGACTGGACTAGGACCTAGACTGCGTTCCATGGATTGTATTGGTGCTTGGACCTCTTAGGGACTTTGATAGGACCTTGTTCACACGAGGCAAAACCTAGACAGACACAGACCTACATTGTTTTCTTGAGTTAGCATGAACATTCACTTAGTTGTTCTAAGATCAACATTTTGACTGATCATCACTGGTAGGAGATATTTATGAGTGTTGAGTGAGCTACCATGATGAACTATGTTTTAGACGGACAGTGTGATACCGGGTATGGTCTTTTGAGTGTTTGAGTTATGAGTGTTGAGATTGATGAGTGGTTTGCGGGGCTCGTCATTCCCCAGCACTGGTGAGTTTTCCCCACTCCGACTGTGTTCGGTAGGGGAGGGCTGCGGTATAATATCCTGCGTATCCAGCTTGTGTGAATGTGCCACTTGATTTCTACTAGACTAAATTACTTATTTATCCTGATTCTAATTGCTTTATTTTGCTCAACTGCCTAGACTATGTATCATAGTCATTCTCATTGACTATATTACCGTCTCTGCACTTTTGATGCATACATCCTATATTACTTGTATGCTATGACTTGCCAGATCTTTGGATCTAATTTATTCTTAGTGCTTAGGTGTCGACCCCTACTACGAGGACAATGCGATCGTCGAGCCGCCCGTAGCTAGTGACTACGGTTGGGGACCAGCCGACCAAGAGGTCGAGCTGGAGGATGGAGTGCCAGCACTGGGGGTTTGAGAGTTCACCTTTATTTTGGGTTTTGAACATTTCATGGTGAGCAAGGAGATAGTTAGATATGTATAAAACATTTGATATTTATACTTGGATATTTTAGGTTGGACTTCAACCCTGCTACATTTGCTATATTTCTTATGATACCTTATAGTTGCTTCCGCTATTGTTACATTTGCTTCTGCTATGTTTTATATGCTTTCGCAATTTAACCATTTACATTATGTTGTCCAAAAAGTTTTAAATTGGACCTCACTGCGGACCTACGATCTTAGAAGTTCTCGAATTTTTCAGGAAGTAGCACGCCAACTTCGAGTACCTTGACGGTTTTCTTGGTATTCGGAATTGGGGCGTTACATTCTCCATTGAGCACCATTCTAGAAATCACTTTAGATCAAACACAAAAAATTAGTGCAACTTGCTCTGTTACCAATTGAAAATTTCGGGTTCGAGATCTCTAAGTTGGTCAACTCAATAAAACAACCTAATAGTGTACAAAACAAATAACCATGTAGCAGAAAATAAAGTAAAAAAGCACACCACATAAGGATGCCAGATATAACGTGGAAAACCCTAATCGGGTTGTGATGCCCCGGAGTCCCACATCGACTATAGAGAGGAAAGTGAATGGGATTACATATAGAGCTTACACCCTTACCTTGCATGAGGTCTTTTGGTGGGTTGAGGCCTACCAGAAACAAAACCGTGAGGTCTGTGGGCCAAAGCGGACAATATCATGCATGTATGTAGGGTGGGGCGTTTCATGGGTGAAAAACCACATATCCAAACTGGATCAACAATCAAGCACTATGAATCTCGCAATTAAAAGAAACTCAGATTTCCTCTCCAAATATCCCGTACCTAAGAACTGAAGTTACCTTGTGTCGTTTCACGCTTTAACGACTACACACCGTTGATTGTAACAGACTCAATCCTGCGCTTGACTCCTCAATTCTTCTGCGCAAGAAGATGATCCTCTACAAAGGATGCAGAATAAACTGGCTCTCTAATGAACTTGTCAGCACAACTCTTCTATAAATTTTTAGAGAAGAATTCTCTCAATTAAATCTCTAACTTAGAACTTTGATAGGTAAGGTGTCACTTTAGAATAGCCATTGAGTACTTTAAATAGCTTTTAGAACGTGCTTAAGGTTGCCTAACTTGATTAGGACTAAAACAAACAGTTTTGGCACAATTAAAATTAAGTTTCTAATTTTCGTAGGATGCCACCTTGTCCGCTAGATCATACCTTCCATTCGCTCGAACAGATGAGGTTCTGTTTCAGCGCATAAAGGCTTCTGTCAGGCGTCTAGCTATTCTGACTCATGTTCGCTCGAGCAGAAGAATCTGGTCACTCAAGCAGATCCCATTCTGGATGATCCGAAAATTCAACACTTCTAATTTCCTCCAGCTTTCTTCTTTTAAATCTATTAGACTTACTATTCTTCCATCAATATAGTTCTAATTCTGTCTGATCTCCCATCTTCTTTGAGTCCTTCCAGTCTTCTATTTTTAGAGTCATTTTCTAAAAAAAAGAATTACAACTCAATGGACCCAGAGTTTTATCCAACCCTTGAATTAGCCAATAAAAAAAAATCTAACAGCATCCTCCTTCCTCCAACACGTGCCACCTCTACCAACAATCTTCCGACGCATCTTTTTCTCTCTTCTTTCTTTCATATTTTTTTTCTTTATTCCCCTTCCATTCTTGCTCACTTCAACCTACCTTTTTCAGCCTCTTTTTTCTAGTGCACAAATACTCCCCATCTCCAAACCATCTTTTCCCAGCATCATCTCATCTTATTTCCTCTTCATCCCCCTTTCCCACCGGTCCAACTCACACTACCTAAACAAGCCCTATACCTGCAACCTAGACCCATCTCTACATATTCTTCTTTCTTGAATTTGACTTGGGCAGCGATATTGCTACATAACTATGAAGAAGAAACTAGCAGGGATAACCCCGTGTATGAGAGTAAGAGGGATATAGCCTCTCATCAAAACAATATAAAAAAGGGCCGCGAGACCACTGTGGTAGATACATATCTTTGGGATTTTTTCAGTAAAATCCTTGAACTTGTATTCATGATTTTTTTTTTTTAATAATGTCCATACAAAAACCCAACTAGCAAATATCCTGATACGATAATCCATTGAGAATGCTATTCATGACAATGGCTCATCCTCCGTATTGTCGTTTACTTGCCGAAGATCCAAACCGCTTAAAATAAATGCCTTAACCCTGTATAAAAAATGTCCCCAAATTTCACCCCATAAAATGGTGCAACCGCAAGACTGAGCGTTTGATAAAATAAGTGACTAATGAATATCTAGAAGTTGCATTAATCATATTTTTATTCAAAAGGTCATTGTTGTGATGAGACCAATCCCCAACTCCTTCTAAGCTAAAATTTTGGAGACACCCATTTCGCTGGAAGGTCAGTTTATTTTGAGCGGGTCCGATTTATTAATAGGTAGGCCTGGAGTTCCACTCCTTCGTGAAAGCCTCAGCGGATCCAGATTCCTTATCCAACGCCACACAATCTGCAAAATGGTTGATCAGCAACAGAAAAAGAGAACTGGAATATGTTGACGGAGTGAGAGAAGGAGAGCTTGAAAAGCGTCTTCCTATACTTCTTTTTTACTGCACATCTATGTTTTCCTACGCCTGCATTCCTCTCTCAGTCTCTTCTTCTACTACTTCTCCTTATCTTCCTCTATTTTCCTCTTGCCTTCCTTTCTCTTCCATCTCCCTTTCCTCACCCAAAAAGAAGAGCAGATGCTGCTCTCTGAATTTGAAAGCTGGGTCTTATGAAGGAAAGCCCCCTAATGGTTCTTCGGTAATTACTTCTTATCTTCTCAGTTCATTGATACTTTTTCTTTGTCATGGAATGTATGTGGTCTGTTATCTTTTGCTTCTGTTGTTTGGGCTTTTGTAAACGTGTTTTCTATTGCAATTCAAGAACAAGTCATGGATTGAAATGAACCTACGGTTTTAGGATTCCATGAGAATAATTCTCAATATAAAACTCAATTGAGAAACCTCTAGGCCGCCTGTTTGTTGATCGTATTGAATTCTTAGGAATGATAAGGAACGCATTCCTTTCGAAGGGGGCCTGAAATTGAAGGAGTAAATGTGAAAAAAAAAATCACAAAGGACCTCCAAATAACATCCACTTTGGGAGGAGATGACATCATCCAGATAAATTAAATCCTAGGAAAGTGATGCATTGATGTCCTATCTACATCTATACCTTATATCTTTTATTCCTCACGTTTTCAATGTTCCTTCATTAGAGTCTACTTTACTATGAATTCCTAGGAATGTCTGATACTAGGAAGGCAAATGCGTAAACAAATGGGTGGGTTTCATAAACCAAACCAAACCAAGCCAAGCCTTTTCCCACTAGGTGGGGTCGGCTATATGAATTTGACGATGCCAATCAAATCTTTTTAGGGTTATGTCCTCCGTTAGATCCATGTAGGCAATGTCATGTTTAATAGTTTCTTTCCACCTTCTCTTGGGTCTCCCTCTCCCTCTCCTACTCCAATCTCCATGCTTTCACACCTTTTAATAGGTGCCTCCGTTGGGCGCCTTCTAACATGGCCGAACCATTTCAGTCGATTTTCTTTCATTTTATGGTGGGTTTCATAAAATAAAAAAAAAGCCTCAAAAGAGGCGAGTGGTAAAGATTCTAAGGTGGAGATGTAGATGGGACTTTCCTAGTACTTAATTTACTAGAGTAATGGGTGGGTAATCATTTCCCATCAACAAGGATTACGTCATGGCCCATTTAGATCTTCACCTTTAAGTTCAACCCTTCACTTCTTGCCCCTTTCAAAATAAGGTGTTGCTTAGATATCATAGGAATTCAATTCCTGTTAAACAATTGGGCCATAAATTTGGGGCCTTTTTAATGTTTATTAGCCCACTGTGGATCCACATCAAAACCTTTACCTCCTATCCTACCCTGTGAATTGCATGTATTGAGATTGTGCCCATGTTAGAGTTAGTACTTATGCTTTCTGCAGGTAGTTCTTAGTTGACTTCTCATCTATTACTACGATTCATTTGAATTCTATTATCTATTGTTTTGAATCAACAGCTGAAAATATTAGATATTTCTCACTATATTAAAATGAGTTGTAAACCTAAAACTATCAAGAAATCAACTTACTACAAACACAATGTATAAATCACCATTTGATAGCTGGATGGGATGCAAAATTTGCATTATCAACTGAAGGGCTTATGAAACATGTGATGAATGTCAAGTTTGGGCCATTTCTAAATGATGAGAGAGGGCGGGGTTTAGATAGGGGGTGGTTAATTAAACTTACACTAGAAACAAAATTAAAGTTGGGGCCTTAATGATTATTGGCCCACTTCTAATGTATATTCCATCCCATCATACTCCTGTGACTTTGATGCATTGAGGTGGGCCCCATGACAATCACCACAGTTTGCACTTTTGCCTTTTGTGACCAATTCTCATCCGAATTCCTCTATTTCTATCATTTTTAATTCTATTACCTATTGTCTGCAAATCAACATCTTTATGCAGGATGATTGGAAGATAGTTAGATTCCTTTTTTTTTTTTTTGTGTCAAAATTGCTCGTCAGGCTAAAACTACTAATAAACCAACATATTATTATCACTACGTATTAGCACATATGTTTGTGTATGTATGTATGTTTATATATATTTCAATTTATACCTAGCATTTCTAGCCATGTGCCTAGTGCCTTGGCATTTATGTGGGCAGTGGGCATCATTAACTACCTTCTTGGTTGTATCAGTTATCACTAAATCTTATGAGCCTGTCTTGGTCTGCTTGCTAGTTGGCAAGGGACATCACGTCCTTGAGGAGAGGCAGGGTAACTAGGTTCAAGCCCATTTGGATCAGAGAGATATCATCTAGGAGCGCCTTTAAGAATTACGTTAGATAGGGTAGAATAAGATGATCACAGAAAAGGAACAAAGAAAAACAAAAGAAAGGTTCTTTCAACCTTCTTATAGATTCCAGGAGAAGAAGTTAACCTCTCGGAGAAGTCAATGAGTTTGCATGTAAATTAACCTTAGTGATCTGATGATCTCATATTCTATCTTAAATTCTTAATGGTGAATATCACCTCAAATTCTATCTATTGGTGAATTTCACTGCAATGTGATATCTGGCCAATGATCTGATATGTACCTTGATGAGAAATGGGTACCATGCATGCATATTTTCTCAACAGCTCCATGACTTGTACTAGTGTCAACAACATGAACAAGGTGATATCTAAGATTTGCTCATTCTTTCTCATAGCCGTTCAGCCTGATACAGATATCTATCCTATTAGAGAAGTATTCTCACAAGTTTGCATTGGGCTACGCATCAAAAGAATTAGGTACAAACTACAAAATGAACAAATCTGACTAGATATTATCACAATTGTGAAGCTGTTCATTTGTACGAAGTGATTGAATCACTTATATTATCTTCTAGTATGGGATTGATACATTGCACATTGGACAATATTAATCTTCTAAACACAGAGAATAAGCCCCTACTGCAAACGTAGGATTCCAACACTCAAGATGGAGAGTATATATATTATATAATGTATCAATCATACCTAGCTTGACAGGTAGATTGCAGAAACTATTTACTCTAAGAGCATTGTAGACAGATCTACAAGTTGTTAACCTCATCTCATGAATGTAGGACAAACTTTTGTAAGTTTTTCTTTCTTTGGTGAAGTGACAAGCAGCGTCTCTGTGCTCTCTTGGTTCCTGACCTGCTAGATTCTTTGAAATATTCAATGCTGCATGAGAATCACCATATGGTAACATCAGCCCATTTTTCCTCTCTCTCTCTCTCTGCTTTGCATACTGCATTCATTTATGTTCTTTTGTATGGCTGATGGAATTAACTCTGTTCTAAATCATACATTCACAGACAATCCATGTCCCAAATCAGAGTGAGAAAACACAATCTTTTGGCAATCTTTTCTTACAAGGGGATGGGATGAATTTGGAATTAGCACTGGCGACTCTGGATTCATTGTCAGAAAATGGAGATAAACTTGACCCCAGGTTTTATAATTCTGTTATTTCTCTCTGTATATCGAAAGGAGCTCTGGAAGATGGGATTCGGTTGCACTCCCACATGGTAAAGATCGGCCATCAGCCTGACATATTCTTAGAAAACCAGTTCCTTAATCTCTATTTGAAATGTGGGGACATAGGTTCAGCTCGCAATCTGTTCAATGGAATGTGCCGGAGAAACAGTGTCTCTTGGAATGTCATGATTGCGGGTTATTGCTCAAATGGATGGTTTCTTGAAGCCCTACATCTTTTTCGAATGATGTTAGATGAGGGCATGCTACCAGATCAGTTGACTTACTTGAGTGCTTTAAAGGCATCTGTTGGGTCTGGTGATCCCAAACATGGGCAACAGATTCACAGCCATTTGATAAAAACAGGGTTCCTCACATCCGTTCGAGTTGGAAATGCACTGATTAGCATGTATGCAAAATTGAGCAATCTTGAAGATGCTGAAACTATGTACAGGAACATGGTTGAGCAAGATGTGGTCTCATGGAATTCTATTATCACTGCAAATGCTCAAAATGGGTGCAACTACCGAGCTCTCACCTTGTTTGTGGAGATGAAGAAAGAAGGTTTAAGTGCCGATGAATTTACATTTGGGGGTGTTCTCAAGACGAGAGATTTAATGGAAGTCAAACAGCTTCATGCTCAAATCATCAAAAGCAGGTTGGAGGACAATGTCTTTGTTGGGAGCGCTCTTCTAGATGCCTATGCAAAATGTGAGATTATCCAAGATGCATACCTCATTTTCAATAAGATGTCAAGCCGGAACATTGTCACCTGGAATACCATGATTTCTGCATGCGCAGAAAACGATCATGTAGACAAGAGTTTGCAACTTTTTATGCAAATGGGGGAGCAAGGTATTTTTCCAGATGAGTACAGCATATCAAGTTTGTTCAAGGCAATTGCAACCCATTCTAAAATAGAGGAAGGAAAGCAGCTGCATGCTCTCACGATTAAAGTTGGGTTGCATACAGATGCATTGGTAGGGAACACCATAATTACCATGTATTCCAAACACAAAAATGTTTGTGACTGTCAAAAGGCTTTTGAAAGCATTTCTGAGCTTGATTGTATCTCTTGGAATGCTATGATCCAAATGTATGTTGAGAATGAGCAATTTGAACAGGCTCTAACTTTGTTTAATGAAATGAAGTATTCAGGATTCGATCATGACGAATTTAGCTTTGTTAGTGTACTAGCTGCTTGTACGTCACTCTCTTGGCCCAGAATGGGAAAAGCAGTTCATGGGAACTTGATCAAGATGGGTCTAGTACCAGATGCCTTTGTAGGTAGTTCCCTTATTGATATGTATGCAAAATTTGGGGTCATATCAGATGCTAAACAGGTGTTTAACAAAGTTGAGCATAGGGATTTGATTGCATGGAATTCAGTGATTGCGGGTTCCGTACAGAACGATAATGGGAATGAGGCTCTGAAACTCCTCTGTTCAATGTGGGAAGAGAATGTAGAACCGGATAATTTCACATTCGCTGGTGTTCTTGCTGGGTGTGCTGATATCACAGCAATACAACAAGGCAGACAACTCCACGCAATGGTTTTGAAGTCAAGGATACCCGCTGATACTGCTGTGGCCAATTCTCTGATAACAATGTATGCTAGCATGGGGAGCATAAAGGAAGCTGAAAAAGTTTTCTCGAAACTCATGACAAAGAATGTGGTCTCTTGGACAGCAATAGTTGGAGGGTATGCACAGAATGGATATGCCAAAGAAGCTTTTGAACTATTTGAGAAAATGAAGAACTTTCAAGTGAAGCCAAATGGAATAACATTTGTTGCATTATTGACAGCATGTAGCCATGCAGGGCTGACCGAGCAAGCCAAAATGTTTTTTCATATGATGGAGTTTGAATATCAGATTACACCTGACGTTGAGCATTACTCCTGCATGGTGGATGTCTTAGGCCGGGCTGGAAGGTTGAACGAAGCAGAAGAATTAATAAACAAGATGCCACATGAGCCTAATGCTTTGGTGTGGCGAATGCTTCTTGGCGCCTCCAGGATACATGGTGATTTAGATAGAGGGAAAAGGTCAATGGAAAAGATACTGGCTCTAGAACCTGGAGACTCTGCAGCTTATGTGCTACTTTCTAACTTATATGCAGCTCAAGGAAACTGGGAGGGTGTTGTGGGGATTAGGAGATTGATGAGAGAGAATGGGGTGAGGAAAGAACCAGGAAAGAGTTGGATTGAAGTTCGAAATCAAGTACATCAGTTTATGGCAGGGGATTTTTCGCATCCACAAGCCAATCAGATATACTCAAAGTTGAGCGAGTTATTAGTAAAAATGAAGGTAGCGGGATATATTCCTCAAATTGATTCTTATTTTCATGACATAGGAGAAGAAACTACTTAGGACTAATTTGTTATCAAAATTAAAGATTGCTTTGTCCTCAATGAGGCTAAATTTTCGAGAGTGCTCCCCTTTATTAGATAAGATAAAAAAGAGGCTGTTAGGGTGGAAATCAAGGTCCCTTTATATGCAGGGAGAGCTGAGTTAATCAGGTGCACTTATCTACTTTGCACATTTATTGGGCTTCTACTTATTTCCTCCAAAATCTGGTCTTCATTCTATTGATCGCTGCAACATTAAAAGTCTTCTTTTGGAATGCTGTGGATTTGGTTTGGTTTAAAGTTTGTATTACAAAGCACTCCCTTTGTGCTTGGATGATTTTTAAGTGGTGCCTTGAAACCAAGGATTTTCTTCTTCGTGTGGGAGACAGCTGTCAGTTGTGACTCTTGTTGTGTTTTGTGTGACTGCGTTTGGGAGACAGCTGAGCATATTTTACTCCATTGCCCCTACTCCAAGGAGATTTGGGGTGTTCTTCTACACAAATCACTATTGCAGCTGGTATCTTGTGCTTCACCCACTGATATGATTGAGTCCATTCTGTCTCGAGTGGATGCAAATTGTGAGGACTAGAAAGCTCTAGGCAAATTGATCTTCTCTGCATATGCATGGAATTGTGGCGAGAACTGAAAAAACACATTTTTTGTAATACATCCGAAGGGTTAGCTCAGGTGCCACATGACATTACTATTTAGCTTTATAGTAGAATTGTGACAGTTGTCTACTCGCTGTTGATGTTTCTGGTCATACAAAGAGCTGGCAGAGTCTTCCTCCTCTTTCTCCTACTAAGCTATTACCTTTTGAGTGCCCAACACATGGTGACTGCAGATTTTCCATGGCCCATATACATCCCCTCTTAACTGGTTCATTATGGTCTTATAGAGGTGAGCTGGAGCCAGAGGTCACGACTTTGAGCTCATAAGTTTTATCAGGAAGCTTCATCTCTATGCCAAATGATTCCATTGCATACTCCTGTCAGGTGCTTTGGGTCGGTCTGTTCTCTATTATGGGTAGTGAAATTTCCTACTAAGCATGGGTCAATCAGTTTCAAGTCAGTAAATTTGGCAGTTTCATGAAGCAGTATCTTGAGGCATGCATAACAAATCATGCTTTGGAGATTAGTAAGCGACTCAAGTGCATATGCATTGCGCCACAAAACTAGGAAGGTCCCTATGTAATTATGTATATCCTGGAAATGTATATAAACTAGTAAATGCAGAAGGAGAAGAAATCCCCAATCCTTGGAATACTATGTACTCGAGAAAGTGTGTTACATAATTCCCTGTTTTAAGCACTCAACTCCTGTTTGTTTTGTTGTACCTATATCCATTCTTTTGATAAAGTTAAAAAAGGAATTTCGAAACTTCTTGCTTGAATCCCACACTTGCACCTTATCACCTGAAAAGTAGAAAGCACGGACTCGTCACACACTTTTAACATGGCAAAGTGTTGTAGATTGGAAAAATCTCGTGAAGGATGATACTGAACAGACATACCAGTGATGATTTAGGACTATGGAATCTCATTCGGTCTATCGTCATGCTGGAGAGATACTAACAAAGTGCCTAAAGTTTGGCCAAAGGCCACAAGTGAAAATAAAAGAGAAGAAAAGAAACACCAGTGAAAATAGAAGAGAAGAAAACAATGAGTGATAAAAGAAAGAAAAAAAAAAAAAAAAAAAGGCAAATAAAAGAAAAATCAAACGAAAAGTAAAAGAAAAGAACAAGGAAATCACTAGTCCTAAGAATTGAGAATTATAAGTAAAATGGGTATGTTAGCTGACTATGTCTGTTGAATATCATCCCCGTCTGAAATATAGAGAATGATATAAGGATTGAGCCATTTGGATGATCTTGGTTGTCTCTTCCCCAGTAAGAAGATCCGGGTTCGAGGATGGTATCAATTCTGAGATGAGCAAATCATAATATTTCCCTGACGCAACACTTGTTAACATGACAGTCCTAATTTTGCAAGCTCACATTATCACTCCCTTGCACAAATTTCTAAGAATGAGCACCGTGAAATATATTTTGACTCAATCTTGGGAATAGAGTGGGTGCAAAGAAACATTAAGAGTTCGAGGATTAAAATGGATAAGTGAATTATGTAACTTTCATAGCACCCATTGTAATCGTAGAGTCAGTCCCCTTTTGTACTTTCACTAATTTAAATCCCAACCAGTATATAAACCCCAATTACATTTGGAATTTTACTTTATTTTTTAACGAACTTCCCAAGTTATGGTTAAGTTTCTCTTGCGTTCACTTGACACCATTTGCGCCTCACCAATTCACACGCACAAACACCTCGTGCATTGTTTAGTACTAATTGCTTTAGGGTTTTGCAGGATATTCCTCCGCTAAGGTGTCCATTTCCGATTTTTTCAAAGCAAAAGCTTAAATGCTATTTGGCCTCTTGACATATAAAGAAAGAATATTTGGAATTTCGATGCAAGGGGCCTAAAAAATAGTACACTATACTTGTGTTTCTCTCTCGAGACTGTGCAGGAAACCAAACCCTGGTTGCATTCATGTCACCTCATAAAGTGGGGCATTTTTATTTTTTTTTATTCGGGTAAAACTCGTGCATAACTCTTTATTTGAAGTGATTATGTTTGATTGCTAATATGCTTGAAACTCTCTCTCTCTCTCTCTCTCTCTCTCTCTCTCTCTGTTTTCAAATTGAATGATAACTTTAGGTATTATCTTAGTTAAGTAAACACTTGAGATTCAGAGCTGAATATAATAAAACCTAGATACGCTCAGTTAGACTAACACTTAGACCCCATCTCAACCGATCTAATATACTCAACAAACTTAAAATAATCAAAATGTCTAACATAAAACCCTTTCATGATCCTACCAAAATCCTAAAATGCAATCATAACCAACTCAACATGAGTACCATCACGAAAGCCATAGAACTAACCCTAGAACTAATTTTACATGTCCCAAGAAAATCTTAGAAATTTTTTGAGAAATTCTCCCCTGTTTTTAGGACCTCTAAAAACAATCTGGTACATCAAATGAACCTGAGAAAGAAAGCTTAATATAATCCCCCCATTTCCCCTTGAAACTTAGATATTATCAAAGCATCATCAACCATTGCATTTCTAATAACACAATCAATCAAATCTATCAAATATCACCAAGATATATACAAATTTACAACACAATCATAGTGTTCAAATGTACATCCCACAAATCTACCAATCATAAAATGAATCACCGGGAGGAAGAGGAGGTCCCATCTTCTGCACAGAGGAAGCTGCGCTATGTTCCTGGTGGAAGGAAATAGAAGCCAAGCTCAATACTATCCTGCCCATGTCTTTCACCTTCTCCCTGTATCTCCTGCAGGATGCAAGTTTGGCCTCTTAACTCCCTTTTATGCTCCTTCGCATTACTTTTAGCTCTGTGGCATGGCTTGCATTTGCCAAGCAGAGCTCATCCTTAGCATGATGCAATTAATTTCTCCATCAGCTCTACGTTCGCCTTCCACAGCCTTTAAATCTCTATGAGTATATTGATCGGAAGAGACAAGCCAGATGCTTGAAATCATAAATACCAAACCAAATCAATCCTAAGATTGAAGCTTAATTAAATAGAAGTAAAAATAAAAGATCAAATACACTTAAAACTTACAAATGTAAGTAACAATGAGAACAGATATAATTAAAGGTATCATTGGAAATCTCTCCTTGAAGATGGATTAGGAGAATCGGAGTACAATTAAAGTTTTCCTTGCATAGTTTTTCATCCTTCCTCTCTCAATTATGCATTTGCATCTCAGCTCACCACTCTTGACATATGGGGAACAGAAGAGTAGGAAAGTGTCATTCCCAATTAAGAAGCACTCAAGCCGGGAGTTAAATATGCCAATTGTTCCATCACCTTGGTGTGCAGTTAGACTTGTGGTTTCTATATTATTTCATCCTAGATCCCGGTAAAGTGAACCTTCATGTAACTAAAATAATATTTTATTGTTAATCTGAATATCGATACATTCATTTGAGTTGTTGATAGCCCATCAATATAAACTTTAAACCCCATATGCATTCGTCCCATCTTTTTTCAATTTTCTTGCTTGAAGCATCTGGGCCAATCCAAATCTGGGAGCTGAATATGATCCAACAACCCACTCTATAAACTGAAGAAGAGTTGACATCCTGTCTCTGTAAGCTGATTGGTTTCATTTTCTTCTCTGAGAAGATTCAGCTGCTGTTCGTTGCTTTTCGATCTTCTTCATCAAGGAGATCTAGTTGATCAATTTCATCTTCTTCAAGGAGATCTAGCTGATCGATTTCATCTTCTTCTTCAAGAAGATTCAGCTGTTGTTTGTTGCTGTTCAATTGTCTTCTTCTTTCTCATTAAGGTCTAAGGTGTTTGATTGTCTCTTCTTTCTCAAGAAGGTTTCAGCTGATTGCTGTTCTTCTCCTGAAGCAAATTCAGATTTATCTACTGTTCGACAGTCTTCTTGTGTTCTTCAACCAAGATAAGTCACGTCTTTTGCTTCTTTGATTTCTTTCCCTGCAAAAAAGCATTCTCTTCATTTCTAATTTTGAATATAAGCAGTTTGATTTCTGTTCGCCTTCAAAATCAAAATTATCTGCTATGGAAGTCCCAATTTTTACCTATGCTTCGTGCAAATGGATTAATGGGATTTATCGATGGAACATATCACTACCCTTCTGAGTTTATTGTTGCTACTGAAGACAATACTGCCATAGTTCCTAATCCTAAATACTCTGAATGGGGTCCAACAAGATCAAAACATCATGTGTTGGATTAACGTGACCTTGTCTGAAAGTGTGCTTGAACATGTTGTTGGATTAACTTCTGCATGAGCTGTTTGGGTTGCTCTTGAACGATGTTTTGCTTCCTTGTCTAGATCTCACATTATACGTATTAAAAGTCAATTACAGACAGTCAAGATGGGACTCAGGCCATCTCTGAATACATTCAGAAAATCAACCATGTTTCAGATAGTCTGGTACCTGTTTGTTGCCCTGATGATGATGAAGATCTCATCATACATACTCTAAATGATCTACCTTCTGAATATGGTCCCTTCAAGACTTCCATCAGGACTCACTCCAGTCCTATCACCATTGAAGAATTGCATGTTCTTCTGGTTTGTGAAGAGCTAAACAAGAATACTCCTCACCAGTCAGTCTCTGACTTAAGTTTTACTATCTTACTCACCACTAAAGACGGCACTACTAAGACTAACAATAACAGCAACAACAGAGGTCGGTCTGGTGGTTGTGGACGAGGTAGAGGTCATTCCAACAATAGAGGACATGGTCCTAATTCTCATGGGAAACAGAATTCTCAGTCAACCTGGCTGTGCTGTCGGATTTGCAGTCGAACAGGGCACACTGCCCTTGATTGCTATCATAGGATGGATTTTTCTTTCAAGAATGCAACCCACCTGCTCAGCTTGTTGCCATGGCTGCTTCCTACAATCGGACTCCTGACAAGTTTGCTGATTTGGGTGCCACCAATCATATCAAACAACAACATGAACCTCTCTATACATTCGGACTATCAAGGCACTTATCAGGTCGCCGTTGGCAATGACCAAGGTTTGAAAATCTTGAAGACTGGTTCCTCTGTTATTCATACACCCGCTTCTGTTTTTAAACTGCGTAATATTTTACATGTGCCTGACATTTCAACAAACCTGTTGTCTGTGCATCAGTTTTCTAAAGACAACAATTGTATATTTGTCTTTGATGCATTTGGATTCACCATACAGGATCAGGTATTGGGGAAGACTCTTTTCAGAGTAATGAGTAGCAGTGGTTTCCATAATTCCATTAAAAAAAAAAAAAAGTAGCAGTGGTTTATACCCGTTTCATAGCTTTGTGAATCCCACTGCTAAAATTGCTTTCATTGGAGTGATTGCTTCTGCAGATACTTTGCATAGAAGGCTCGGCCATCCTTCCTCCTCCATTTTTCAATGCATTTTATCTAGTTCTAGCCTTTCTCTTGCTAAATAGAACTACTGCACTTTCATTTTGTGAATTTTGTAGATATGACAAAGCTTGTAAATTGCCCTTTCTGAAACTGTTGCTAGCTTTCCCCTAGAACGGATTCATAGTGATGTATGGGGCCAGCACATACTAATTCTGTCACTAGATTTAGATGCTGTGTGCTGTTCATTGACGAATTTCCGAAATATACATGGTTGTCTCCTTTGCTTAATAAGTCTGATGTTTTTGAAACCTTTTGGTTTTTTAAATTACAAATTGAAATTCTTCTTTCATTGAAAATTAAGAAATTTCAATCAGATGGAGGGGAATACATAAGTTCCAGATTTCAATCGCTTCTTTCTGAAAGTGAGATTGTTCATCAAGTTTCCTACCCATTTACGCCTGAGCAAAATGGTTGTGCTGAGAGGAAGCACAGACATGTGGTTGAAACTGGCTTGGGAATGCATTTTACTACTCATTTACCTACTACTTATTGAGCAGATGCCTTCCTTACCGTTACATATCTCATCAGTAGAATGCCTGTTCCATCCTTGAGTAATGTCTCTCCTTGGCAAAAGTTGTTCAATTGCCCACCCCAATCACTCCACTTTAAAAGTTTTTTGATGCATTTGCTATCCACAGCCATGACCTTACAAACACAACAAATTGAAACCTTGCACAAAACCGTGTGTTTTCATTGGAAACAGCCTCAACTACAAAGGCTATCGTTGTCTTGATATTCCTTCAGGCAAAATATTTCTTTCAGGACTTGTCACATTTGATGAATCCTCATTCCCTTTTCAAAAATCTGTTACTCCACAACCTGTTGCTCCTTCTCCATCTACTACTGTTTTCATTTTTGCAACCTGGTTTCAACCTGCATCCAACTCCCCACCTTCTATACTTGTACAATATCATCCTCCTTCTCAGTTACTGTCTTGTTCAAGTTCACATCCAGGTTCATCACATTCTGCTGCCTCACATCAGACTATTACTTCTGCTGTCCCACATCAGTATACAACCATTATTACACCACATCAGAATGCTCCTGCTGTCCCACATCAGAATACTACTACTGCTATTTCACATCAGCATATCACCACTGCTCCCACATCCGCTATGCCCAATTCCAGTTCTCAGTTACCACCTCTTGTAACTACTGACCCAGATACCGTTTCTCCCAACAATGTTACCACTTCTCCCACTCATGAGATTCAGAATCAGATAGTGCAAGTTGACACTACTGCTTCACAGCTGCCCCACCCTGCTTCACAGTTGCCACCCCCTATTTTACCCACTTCCAATTATCAAATGGTGAAAAACTCTAAATCAGGGATTAGTAAGAAGAAGATTTATTTATCTACCAAACACCCCGCAAGTCTTCCCTCCAATGATTACTACGATTCATTTGAACCAGCTTCCTTTATAGAGGTATCAAAATCTACTGCTTGGAGGCAAGCTATGTCCGATGAATTCTCTGCTCTCCAACGACAACAGACATGATCTCTTGTGCCCTTCACACCAGATAAGAATATCATTGGTTGTCAGTGGGTCTACAAAATCAACCACCGAACAGATGGTTCTATTGCCAGGTTCAAAGCTCGCCTTGTTGTCATCGGCTTTCATCAGGAGCATGGTATTGAGTATTTTGACTACACAGAAACTTTAAGTCCAGTTGTCAAGCACACCACCATTAGAGTGATTTTATCTCTGGCTGTGTATTATCAATGGCCTCTTCATCAACTGGATGTTACAAATGCATTTCTCCATGACATTCTTCAGTAAGACATTTACATGGTTCAACCTCCTGGATTCATTATTGACTCCTGTTTTCCAAACCATATTTGCAAATTGCATACGTCCCTTAATGGGTTGAAGCAGGCACCTAGGGCCTGGTTCAAAAGGCTTTCTCATTATCTTCTCAGTTTGGGTTTCAATGGTGTTTATGCAGACTCCTCTATTTGTCAAGCACCATAGATCTTCCATCACTATTGTTTTACTGTATGTTGACTAGAAAATAGAAATGACAACGCTTACATTTCACTTCTCATTCACCTGCTCAGTTCTATTTTTGAGATGAAACACTTTGGTATTTTACATCACTTTGTATCGAAGTATAGAGGAGTCCCACTGACATTTTCATTTCTCAATCTAAGTATGCCTTTGACTTTCTCACCAAATGCTCCATGTTGAGTTGCACACCTTATGGTTCACCTTACAATTATAAGTCTAAATCTTCTGCCAAATCTTCTGAATTACTACCAGACCCAACTAGCTATAAGAGCATCATGGGTGCCCTTCAATATCTTACCTTGACTAGACCTGATCTATCCTTTGTTGTCAATCAAGACTGTCAAAGAATGCACAAGCCCACACCTGTAGATTTCATTGCATTAAAAAGAATCCTTCGCTATCTTAAAGGAACTTTCTCTTTTGGCATCGTCTTCAAACGAGGACCTCTCGATTGGCTGCGTACTTGTAGGAATGACCCACCAGACTCTAGTCATGGTTCAGGCCCATAAAGGCCTCTTTGTAATGTCATTGGTTATGTCCTTCCTGTTGGTTCAGGCCCATAAAGGCCCATGCCCTATTTGTAACTTTTGTATATATTAGGTTCATCCCAAAGGGGATCTTTTTAATGAGAATCAGATTTCATCGACTATTATGGTATCAGTGTTAGTTTTATGGTCTCAATACCAAGGGTATATGATGTAATAAATTGATTCATTTCTTTATTTATCAATACAATCATGCTTTCCTTTCATGAGATGAATGGTGTTTAATTATATACTTGCACATAACCAATACGTATGACATAATGGTTCATGAGATGAACCGGAGTCCACAAGTATACTAGATGTAATACATGTGTATGGATGAGATCCACATACAGGAGATATGTATTGCAAATCTTATACTTAAATATCTTCACAACCAGTGATGAGATTGGGCATCTCATCTGACAAGGTTGCAGCACTTTGATCACTATGAGATAGTGTGATTTGTCTCGATCATCGGAATGTAAGATTCTGGATCATGGTGCTGGTACATTGGATGTATTGAAGGACCATGAGAAGCACCTTATATACACTGTCTTTACTGTAAGGTCTGCTCTCATAATTCCCTAGCAATAGGCTCATAATCCTGAGACATTAATGAACTCAAGTTTCTATCTATTCATTTGCTTTGAGTCACCAATGAGTGAGGCCAATTGTAGGTCAACACCTCGGTGATTTGGGTACGTGATAGTAGAGCTGTGGGAACATTCAATGGTCAAGATGGAATCTATCTTTAATATCCCATTGTGCCAATTAATGGATTTATCATTGGTAAGTGCGCACCCATTCCGATTAAGAGTTAATTGGATCGGTATCAAATGATCATTATAATTAATTGGGGCTCAAGGATAATAAGATATGGATCTAATTTGGTGGACAGGTCCATTTGATCAATGGATATAGATGAAGGGGCCTACTTGGGGTACTGAGGAAGTTTAGGGTCTTCATTGTAATTTATTCCTAAGACTAGAGTGCAATTGCATTTATAGTGGAGTTATTTGCAATTAACTGTGGGCTCGGATTGCAAATGAGATGTGGGGTCGCGTGTCCCAGTTGGAGCTAGCTTTCTAAGGAATCCCTAGTGGTCTCCACGCTAGCCCAAATTATTAGAAAGATACTAATTCTACTTGAACTCTAAAAGGAATGTTACTATATCTATTTGAAGTGAGACTTCTAATAGTGGTAATGGTAAGCTACTAATTATTAATGGAAGTAGGACTTCTATTTTAATTAGAAAGGAGAAAGCTACTAATTGTTGTGGAAGTGAGACTTCTATGACAACTAGCAAGGGAGAAGTTTACTATTTTGTAATGGGAGTTAAACTTCTATTTCAAATAGGAAAAGAGGTGGATTGGATGGCTATATAAAGAGGAATAAACTCCTCTTGGTCGTGCATAATATATAGAGCAACTTCAGCCCCTTTGTGCAAGAGTTGCACAAGTTCTCTTCCTCTCTAAGTTCTCCTCTCTTTCACCTTTAGTTCCTTAGAGTTACTAGTTGAGTTTTGTCTTGAAGATTCCACCATCTTCTTGAGAAAAGAGATCTAATACGGGTCATAGCGTAGAAGATCAAAAGAAGTTGGAGATTCTGAATTGGATAGTGAAGGTGTTCATCATCAAAGGAAAGAACTCAAATTCTCCATTAGAGCACAACAAAGCTCCAAAGGTATATCTACATCCTTGTATGCTGTAGATTTCGTGGTTGTATGTTTATGTGCTATTTTCTATCTTCTAGATATGTTATGTTGCTGTACATGATTTATGAGATTGAGGAATTGCATCCTGGATTGGATTTAATGCTTTCTAGATTATTGATTCATGCATCAAGTGGGTTAAAAGTTTTTGAAACCTGTCTGGAAGGCCCACATATATTCCAACAATTGGTATCAGAGCCATACCTCATCTCTAATCATGTTAGAATAGCAAGCTTGCTCTAATCTTTGCATGAGATGCGAAGAAGATGAAGCAAAGGCTATGTAAGGATCAATTTTGATGAATTTACTTGTTTTGATAGTAGATTCATGTTTGGATAGTCACAAAAGGGTTTAATAATGATGGAAGGGTAATAGGAAGCCATTGAAACACTTTGGAAGTGATTTGGGGAAGAATGGACATGAAACAGAAAACCCATGTTGCAGGTTTTCGTCAGTCCGGTCGACCTGGCCCCGTGCTCGGTCGACCGGCTGACTTGCAGGTCGGTCGACCGAGCCCCCTGGCTGGTTGACCGAGCCCCCTGGCCGGTCGACCGAGCCTTCTGCACAGCAGGTTGCAGAAACTGTTTTTTCAATTTCGGGTCTTCTCTTACATCCTGTTTTTCCAGCATTATTTGGCAGCATATTTTTGTGAGTTGTATGGTTGTATGAGATACTAACTTGCAGATGATAATGTCCTCTCCATATGGCCCACAAGTCTTTTGCTTTCTATTTATGGTGATTGGTTTATTTAAGGCTAAATGTAAAGGGCATCATGGTTTCCTTGGTTTCCCGTGAAAGGGCAAGGCATGATGAATTTCCCTATAGCCCTTTTATTTCCATGTTTCGATTACCATGTAAGTCTCATAATTGAGGCATAGGAATTTATGTAATTTTTCTAAATTTGTAAATTATGGCGATGTCCGAGACGAAGAAGGAAAGCGATGTTGGACTCCTAATCAAAGAGTTTGAATATTACCAAAAGAGTTCTGGAGTTTCCCAAAGAGTTTGAGGAATTCCAAAGTTTTGGAAAGTCTAGAAGTCGAAGAAGTCTATTCCGCTAGGGCCATGTGGAGGAGATGACTAGTTTCTAATTTTACAATTTCTATTTATGGATGCATGCTTAATTTAGAATATTTCCAGATCTGATCCAAACATGGCAAGTTACTAAAGTTGGTCAAATCAAATTAATTTTTGGAAAGAATTCTAATTAGTGTTGATGACCCATGAGATGGACACATTGGTAACACTAATTTAGAAACTGGACTTTCCTTAAAATAACTTGACTTGGAACCAATCTTAGATCATATCATGAGATGACTTGATGTTCATATGTATACATGTGGGCCCTAATACCTTACAAAGAAATTCTCAATTCTAAAATATTAAGTGGGAGCGGGGCATTTATATTTAGAAATCCCCATGGTTTCCACCATAGGTCCATTGTAAGGAAAGTATTAGCCCCGCGCCATCTTGAGAATGGCCGTTCTCCACGGAGGGCTTTTACTTGTCTGGCTACTAGATATGGATCTCCTATGGATAGTGTTGGTGAGACGGGGCGGGGGCTCACTCCCCAAGGAGGAGTTGCTCGCAACGGTTGTCATGCAATGCTAGTTGGTGGGTCACACTTAACTAAAATAATGATGTAGTATCCCCAAAGATTTGCCTCATATATTTTAGAAACCGAAGTTAATCGGGAGTCATTCATTATTTGGTATGAGATACCTAGATAATAATGAATGAAGGGGACCATGGATGTTAGTCTTAATTCCGATTTTGACCAACTTTGATCCGCACCAATCTAGGTGGTATTCGTACTCCCCAAGGAGGCATACACCGGGGATTGGGATTCCGATGTATTCTAAATTTAGTGGTTATGAGGATTCCATATAAATTTGGTAGAATACTAAACCCTAATGTCATTTAAATTCATCAATTGAATGTATGGTTATGTGCTACAGTATTTCCAGCATGAATTCAAATACTTTCAATCCATTTGCGACCATCCTCAACCAGAATAAGTTGGTGGGATCCAATTATGTAGACTGGAAACGGAACCTGGATATAGTCCTGACAACTTCAGGATATAAATATGTCCTTACCAAACACCCCCCCCCCCTTGATGAGCCATTGCCGGAAGCATCACAAGAAGAAAAAGGAACTTTATACCAAGTGGGCCAAGGACGATGAGATGGCCAGATGTTATATACAGGCATCCATGTCTAGTGTTGCAACATCAACATCAATCCTTTAAGACTGCATATGATATTATATCAAACTTAAAGGAGATGTTTGCTGAACAGGGCAGGCCTGCTAGACAGGCTGCTATGAGGGTGCTTATAAGCACCAAGATGGCTGAAGGCACACCAGTACAGGACCACATGTTGAAAATGATGGACTCATTGAATGAGTTAGATGTACTGGGGGCTGCGATTGATGCAGAATCGCAGATTGACATAATCCTTGAGTCACTACCAGAGTCATTCAACAATTTCAAGGTCAACTATAATATGAATAAGATGAATTTGACTCTAGCTGAGCTTTCTAGCCAGCTGGTGGTGACTGAAGGGATTATGAAGAAGAAGCCAACTGCCCTGATGATAGAAAAGTCATTTGCCAAGTCCAAACCGAAAGGCAAAGGGCGGAAAGGCAAGAAGAAATCAGTTCTGAAGGGTCCTAAGGCGGAGAATGGTCCTAATGGTGGTGTTGGCAAGGCTAAGGGGTCAGGGACAAAAGGAAAGTGTTTCCATTGTGGTATGATAGGACATTGGAAGAGGAATTGTCCAGATTATCTGTCTAAGAAAAAGACCTCAGGTATGATTGAGTCACTTGTTTCTGAAGTTAGTTTTGCAACTGGTACTTCAGGATCTTGGTGTGTGGACTCCGGGACAACTAATCACATATGTAATTCGTTGCAGGGGTTCAAGGAAACCAGGAAACTCAGTGACGGCGAAATCATTGTCAACCTAGGATCTGATGCTAAGGCGGATGCGGTCTCAGTAGGAGTTTTTACATTATGTTTTCAAGATAATAAGTTAGTTTTGTCAGACACTCTATATGTACCGTCTTTAAGGCGGAATTTAATTTCAGTTTCTAGTTTGGTAAATAAAAGTTATTCTATTACTTTTGGTACTGAAGTTGTCATAAAGAGAAACAGTACTTTTATATGTTCTGGCAAGATAACCAATGAGCTTTATCTGTTAACTCCTATAATGTATGAGATACATGATACTGAAATAATAAATAAGTCATCATTAAAGAGAATGTCACCTTCATCTAATCCAACAAAACTTTGGCACTTGAGGCTAGGTCATATAAACCTAAATAGGATTGACAAGCTAGTGAAAGATGGTATCTTGCCTTCATTGGTTGTAGAACCAATGCTTGTCTGTGAGTCCTGTCTGGAAGGCAAAATGACCAAAATACCATTTTCATCCAAGGGCAATAGGGCCAAAGATTTATTGGAATTAGTGCATACTGATGTGTGTGGGCCCATTAATGTCAGGGCCAGAGGAGGATATGAATACTTCATCACTTTCACAGATGATTATTCAAAATATGGATACATATACCTTATGCACCGCAAGTCCGAGGCTTTTAAAAAGTTCAAAGAGTTTCGAGCGGAAGCGGAAAAGCAATTAGGTAAAAGTATCAAGACTCTTCGATTAGATCGAGGAGGGGAATATCTCTCTAGTGATGTTATGGCACACTTATTAGAAAATGGGATTCTATCCCAGTTGTCTGCTCCTGGTATGCCTCAACAGAATGGAGTAGCGGAAAGAAGGAACCGGACTCTTTTAGATATGATTAGGTCTATGTTAGGTTTCTCAGGATTACCTATATCCTTTTGGGGATATGCCTTGGATACTACGATGTACATACTAAACCTCGTACCATCTAAGTCTGTACCTAAGATTCCCCGGGAGTTGTGGTCTAGGCGAAAGCCTAGTCTACAACATTTACACACTTGGGGTTGTCCGGCACACGGGCTAAAGGTAAAGACGGATAAGTTGGAAACGAAGTCGGAAGTATGCACGTTTGTAGGATATCTTAAAGGAACCAAAGGTTGGTTATTCTATAATCCCAGAGAGCAGAAAGTGCTGGTAAGCACCAATGCGGTTTTTCTGGAGGAAGATTATATGATGGACCGGAAATCTTTAGAAAATGTGATCTTGGAAGAGATTCAAGAACAATCAATTCCAAATCCAAGTATGACCGAACTTGAGAAAGAACCGCCCTTACCAAACCCAGTAGTTACACCAGTGCCTCGTCGTAGTGGGAGAATAATCAGGCCCCCTGATAGGTTCTCGTTCTTGGGAGAGTCTTACGAGGCAATCCCGGAAGAACTGGAACAGGATCCCTGTAACTATGATGAAGCAACCAATGACATAGATTCGGAACATTGGCAAGATGCTATGAAAGCTGAGATGGAGTCTATGTACTCTAATTAGGTCTGGACACTTGTGGACTTGCCTGCCAATATCAAACCTATTGGGTGCAAGTGGGTCTACAAGAGAAAAAGAGGACCAGATGAAAGAGTTAAGACCTTTAAGGCTAGGCTTGTTGCGAAAGGGTATACTCAGAAAGAGGGTATCGATTATGAGGAAACCTTCTCGCCGGTAGCCATGCTCAAGTCCATCCGGATACTCTTATCTATAGCGGCTCATCTCGATTACGAGATTTGGCAAATGGCTGTCAAGACGGCTTTTCTCAACGGCCATCTTGAGGAAGACATCTATATGATGCAGCTAGACGGTTTTATAACAAGTAACTTAAAGCAAAGAGTTTGCAAGCTGCAGAAGTCCATTTATGGACTGAAGCAGGCATCCCGAAGTTGGAATATCCGTTTTGACCGGGCAATCAAATCATTTGGTTTTAGTCAAAATCCGGATGAGTCATGTGTGTACATGAAAAATGAAGGTGATAAGGTAGTTTTTCTGATTTTATACGTCGACGACATCCTTCTCCTTGGGAAAGATATATGAATGTTGTCAACAGTAAAAGTTTGGTTAGCAAAGACTTTTGATATGAAGGACTTGGGAGAAGCTAGTTACATCCTAGAGATCAAACTCCATCGAGACAGAAAAAATAGGATGATTGGCTTATCTCAAACTGCTTACATAGATAAGGTACTGGTATGATTTGTTATGCAGGACTCCAAGAAGGGTATCACACCTTTTAGGCATGGAGTGCACCTTTCCAAGGATCAGGGTCCCAAAACCCCGGAGGAAAAGGAGCAAATGAGAGCAATTCCATACTCTTCGGCTGTTGGTAGCCTCATGTATGCTATGCTATGTACTAGACCGGATATTTGTCATGCAGTGAGCTTAGTTAGCAGATATCAATCTAACCCAGGTCCTGACCATTGGACTGCTGTAAAATGTATCCTCAAGTACTTGAGAAGAACTAGAGATTACATGTTGATTTACGGCAGTGATGAGCTGATTCCAGTCGGATACACAGTTTCTGACTTCATGTCAGATAAGGATTCCAGGAAATCCACCTCTGGTTATGTGTTTATGCTTGGAGGAGGAGCTATAAGCTGGAGGAGTATTAAACAGGAATGTACCGCTGATTCCACTTCTGAGGCTGAATATGTAGCGGCTTGTGAAGCAGCTAAGGAAGCAGTATGACTCAAAAGATTCCTTTTGGAACTTGTAGTGGTACCTTTGGCACGACAGCCGCTCACAGTTTACTGTGACAACAGCGGGGCAGTCGCTCAGTCCAAGGAACCCAGGAGCCATAAAAGCCAAAAGCACGTACAGAGGAAGTATCACTTGGTCAGAGAGATTGTGCAGAGAGGTGATACTGTTATCACCAAGATAGCCTCTACGGACAATCTGGCAGATCCCTTTACTAAGCCTTTGACCACCAAGATTTTTGAGCAGCATGTAGACGAAATGGGCATGAGATGCAATCCTGATTGGCATTGAGCCCAAGTGGGAGATTGTTAGTTTTATGGTCTCAATACCAAGGGTATATGATGTAATAAATTGATTCATTTCTTTATTTATCAATACAATCATGATTTCCTTTCATGAGATGAATGGTGTTTAATTATATACTTGCACATAACCAATACGTATGACATAATGGTTCATGAGATGAATCGGAGTCCACAAGTATACTAGATGTAATACATGTGTATGGATGAGATCCACATACAGGAGATATGTATTGCAAATCTTATACTTAAATATCTTCACAACCAGTGATGAGATTGGGCATCTCATCTGACAAGGTTGCAGCACTTTGATCACTATGAGATAGTGTGATTTGTCTCGATCATCGGAATGTAAGATTCTGGATCATGGTGCTGGTACATTGGATGTATTGAAGGACCATGAGAAGCACCTTATATACACTGTCTTTACTGTAAGGTCTGCTCTCATAATTCCCTAGCAATAGGCTCATAATCCTGAGACATTAATGAACTCAAGTTTCTATCTATTCATTTGCTTTGAGTCACCAATGAGTGAGGCCAATTGTAGGTCAACACCTCGGTGATTTGGGTACGTGGTAGTAGAGCTGTGGGAACATTCAATGGTCAAGATGGAATCTATCTTTAATATCCCATTGTGCCAATTAATGGATTTATCATTGGTAAGTGCGCACCCATTCCGATTAAGAGTTAATTGGATCGGTATCAAATGATCATTATAATTAATTGGGGCTCAAGGATAATAAGATATGGATCTAATTTGGTGGACAGGTCCATTTGATCAATGGATATAGATGAAGGGGCCTACTTGGGTTACTGAGGAAGCTTAGGGTCTTCATTGTAATTTATTCCTAAGACTAGAGTGCAATTGCATTTATATAGTGGAGTTATTTGCAATTAACTGTGGGCCCGGATTCAAATGAGATGTGGGGTCGCGTGTCCCAGTTGGAGCCAGCTTTCTAAGGAATTCCTAGTGGTCTCCACGCTAGCCCAAATTATTAGAAAGATACTAATTCTACTTGAACTCTAAAAGGAATGTTACTATTTCTATTTGAAGTGAGACTTCTAATAGTGGTAATGGTAAGCTACTAATTATTAATGGAAGTAAGACTTCTATTTTAATTAGAAAGGAGAAAGCTACTAATTGTTGTGGAAGTGAGACTTCTATGGCAACTAGCAAGGGAGAAGTTTACTATTTTGTAATGGGAGTTAAACTTCTATTTCAAATAGGAAAAGAGGTGGATTGGAGGGCTATATAAAGAGGAATAAACTCCTCTTGGTCGTGCATAATATATAGAGCAACTTCAGCCCCTTTGTGCAAGAGTTGCACAAGTTCTCTTCCTCTCTAAGTTCTCCTCTCTTTCACCTTTAGTTCCTTAGAGTTACTAGTTGGGTTTTCTCTTGAAGACTCCACCATCTTCTTGAGAAAAGAGATCTAATACCGGTCATAGCATGGAAGATCAAAAGGAGTTGGAGATTCTGAATTGGATAGTGAAGGTGTTCATCATCAAAGGAAAGAACTCAAATTCTCCATTAGAGCACAACAAAGCTCCAAAGGTATATCTACATCTTTGTATGCTGTAGATTTCGTGGTTGCATGTTTATGTGATATTTTCTATCTTCTAGATAGGTTATGTTGCTGTACATGATTTATGAGATTGAGGAATTGCATCCTGGATTGGGTTTAATGCTTTCTAGATTATTGATCCATGCATCAAGTGGGTCAAAAGTTTTTGAAACCTGTATGGAAGGCCCACATATATTCCAACAATCAGAGCCTTCACCTCTTTTGTTTCTTCGACCATGAGGCTTAGGGTTTCGTCCCTTTCTTGCGAGTGACATCTTCATTCTCATCTTCTTTTTCTCGTTTGTTCCGGACTTCATCATCAAGAAGCCCCATTCGAACAGGGCTTCAGCTCATCTATTTGCCTACGCATTGGGAGTCTCAGGTTTGTCTTGTCGCTTGATATTGGAGCTCGACTTCACCTCTTGGTTGACCATCATCTAGTTCAAGGGTTCTTCATCTTCGATTTTATCAAGCTCAAGGAGTCTAGGTTCTTTAGTTTCATCATCTCTGCAATATACATCCAAACTCTCAATTTGAAGGGCATTGTTGAGCCTTGCCTGTGGTTTTCTCTTCTCTGCTTCTTCATTTATTCAGTTGCCACAAGAGTAGCTCAGGAATACAGAAAGGTTAGCCTTCATCCAGTCTCTTCTTAGATAGTAATAGTCACTTTGAGAATTTTTTTTGTGATGGAAAAATCTAAGGTCCAAACTAAACTGACTAGGGCTAAAAACTATGCTGGCTGGTCATTTCAACTTAGACATTTTGTCCAAGGACAAGGTCTGACAGAATTTCTGGATGGTTCATCAACTGAACCAACTGAGGACAAGGCTAAGGCCAAATGGATTCAAAGTAACTCTAAGGTGGTCAATTGGGTTCTGAATTCCATTGATCCTTCAATTATTCTATCCCTATAATCATATGCCACTGCCTATGACATGTGGTCTCATTTGGAGAAGATCTATCATCAAACTAATCAAGCTCGCAAGTATTACATTGACACTGAACTAGCTAAGTACTGTCAAGGGGACAAAATGGTTCAAGACTATTACAATGTGTTTCTCATCCTATGGCATGAGAAAGATTCCATGGTCTTCGATACGGTGTTTGTTGCCATGTGCCCTGAAGCAATCAAACTTCAGGCAGAGTCCCATATTAGCCAATTCTTGATGAATTTGAGGCCCGAATTTGAGTATGTGCGAGCAACCCTGATGAATAGAGAACATGCTCCAGACTTAGATACATGTGTCCAAGAGGTACTTCGAGAGGAACTTCGGCTTCAATCCCAACATTCCACGGTGGAAGAACATAGAGTTTTTAGTACCCCATTATCTGAAGAATATGCACTTCTCTCTACAAAGGGAAAACCCATCCAATGCTATGAGTGCAAAGAGATTGGCCATGTTGCGAGATATTGTAAGAAGAAAAACTTTTGCAATTATTGTAAAAGAACTAGTCATTTTATTTCTGAGTGCACTAGATGGCCACAGAAAAGAAATGATGGTTTATAGCACCGTCCAAACCCAACTGCTCTACAGGTTCAGACCCAGGCTCCTATGGTTAAAGCCTCCTCTTCACAAGCTATTCTCAGGACTCCCGAGCAAATCAGAGAACTAGTCAATACCTCGATAGCATATGCTTTTACTTCAATGGGTATCAATGGTCAGTCTCATTCCATTTCTCCTTCTTCATGGTATATTGACTCAGGGGCTTCCAATCACATGACATCTGTGGAAGCTAATCTTAGTGCACCCCATTCTTATAATGGAACTGAACAAATTATGGTTGCAAATGGTCATAATTTGTCCATTTCTGGTATTGGCTCTATTAACATTACCAACCCTCAACATCAACTTTTGACCTTGTCAAATGTTTATTTCGTTTCAAACTTATCTGCTAATCTGCTTTCTGTTGGTCAATTGGTCGATAATGGATACTCAGTGCATTTTACATCTTCTGGTTGTGTCATACAGAACCGGCACAGTGGGAAAGTGATCGGGACGGGGAGTAAATGTGGGAGGAATTTTTTGTTGGATGTTGACTTAGGATCATCCTTTTTGGCCTCATTTTCTAGGACTTTGAATACAAAGTGGACCATTTGGCACCAACGCCTTGGTCATTTACATAATGATAGACTTGGGTTTTTGTTTAAACATGGATTATTGGATTCCTCTATTGATAATAGATTACTTGGTACTTTTTTGCATTCTAAATGTTCTTCATGTTGTCTGAGTAAAAGCCATGTTTTGCCTTTTCATGTTAGTTATTCTCGTGCTACGGCTCCTTTTCATATTATACATTCTGATGTTTGGGGAATTGCCCCGAAATCGAGTAGATTGGGATATAAATACTATGTCACATTCATTGATGATCATACATGGTTCACCTGGATTTATTTCCTTAGATTTAAATCTGAAGTCCTTTCTACATTTAAAACATTTTACAATTTTGTGGTAACTCAATTTAACAACAAAATTAAGGTTTTTCATTCTGATTCGGGGGGAGAGTACTTATCAGGAGACTTTTCTTCGTTTTTGTCTACTAAAGAAATTCTTCACCAAAAATATTGTCCTTACACACAACAGAACGGCATAGCAGAAAGGAAATATAGGCATATTTTAGAAACTACCCGAGCTTTACTATTTGAAACACATGTTCCCTCCATTTTTTGGTGTGAAGCTATTCATACTGTCGTTCATTTAATTAATAGACTTCCTACCCCAGTGCTAAAACATATCTCCCCATTTGAAGCTCTCTATTACTATCCGCCATCTTACATCCATTTACGTACATTTGGTTGTCTATGCTTTGTTCATCCCCCTTCGTTGGAAAAACATAAACTTTCTAATCAAGCTGCTAAGTGTGTCTTCTTAGGGTATAGTGATGAACACAAGGGTTTTTTATGCTATGATTCTGTTGCACGTCGATCTTGCATTTCTCGGAATTTTGTCTTTGTCGAACATGTTCCATTTTATTCTTTGCAACATGATTCAAAATTTTCGGATGTTTCCTATCTTCCGTTGTTCTCAAATTCATCATCTCCTTCTGTTTCTAACAAACCTTTGTTGGTCTATAGTCGACGTCGGCCGCTCCCTCCTGCCTCTACTCCTACTTTCGTTCCCTTACCTTTGCCCGATCCAAGTATCATTATTTCACCGCCTCCACAAACTCCACCTTTACGTCATTCCAATCGTACATCTAAGCCACCTGATTGGTATGGTTTTCTGCTTTTTCGACTTCTGTCGATTCTATGGTTGTTCCCTCCTCTTATAACCAGGCCAAAGAGATCCATTGTTGGCAAGATGCAATGACCGAGGAAATCCTTGCTCTCGAATCAAATCAAGCTTGGGAACTGGTTCCCCAACCTCCTGATGCCCCTGTCATTGGCAGTAAGTGGGTGTACTCAATCAAAGTGAAATCTGATGGGACCTTGGATAGATATAAGGCCCGCCTTGTTGCACAAAGATTCAAACAAGAGTACGAGATTGATTATGAAGAAACTTTTGCTCCAGTTGCCAAGATGACAACAGTTCGGACTTTACTTGCAGTGGCAACTATTCGCAACTGGCAGCTTTGGCAGTTAGACGTTAAGAATGCCTTTTTGCATGGCGATCTTCAGGAGACTGTTTACATGAAGCCACCTCTAGGGTATACTTGTCCTTCATCTCATGTTTGTCGCCTCCGAAAGTCTCTATATGGTCTTAAGCAAGCACCTCGTGCGTGGTTTGATACATTTCGAGGAGCGATTCTTAAAGCTGGCTTTTATCAGAGTCCCAATGATCACTCTCTCTTTGTGAGACGCACTGCCCAAGGTTGTACTTTGTTGCTTCTTTATGTAGATGATATGATTATTAGTGGCAATGATGTGACTGGTATTATCGCCCTTAAATCATTTCTTATGCATCATTTCAAGATGAAGGACCTTGGCCATTTAACATATTTTCTTGGATTGGAGATTTCCCGCATTCATAATGGTACTCGCATTCACCAAAGGAAATATGCAGAAAATTTGCTTTCTTTGCTTCATTTGACTGATTCCAAAATAATTGAGACACCTATGGAGCTCAATTCTAAACTTTGCAAAGAAGAAGGCAATCCTCTTTCAGATCCTACTATGTACAGAAGACTTGTTGGGAGTCTTATATATCTCACCATGACACGTCCTGACATCTATCATGCAGTCCAGATTGTTAGCCAATTTGTAAGCAATTCTTACAAACCTCATCTAACTGCTGTCCATCGGATACTACGATATATTCGTGGAACCCTTGATCGAGGTCTCTTTTATTCCTCCACCTCTCCCTTGGCTCTATATGCGTATGCAGATGCAGACTGGGCTGGATGTCCAGACACTAGACGATCAACAACCGGTTGGTGTATGTTCTTAGGCTCCTCTCTCATTTCGTGGAAGTGCAAAAAGCAAGCTACAATCTTTAAATCTTCCACTGAAGCTGAATACAGATCCATGTCCTCTGCTACCAGTGGGATTATTTGGCTTCGACGACTCCTTAGAGAACTTGGTGTCCCTATTCTTGGTGTACCTCCTCTCAATGTTGATAATACGAGCGCCATACAAATTGCCAATAATCTAGTCTTTTATGAGAGAACCAAGCACATTGAAGTTGACTGTCACTTTATTCGTCAGCACGTTTTTTCGGGTCGTCTTCATCTTCCACATGTCAATTCTCAGAATCAATTGGCTGACCTATTCACTAAAGCTATGCCACGATCGCGTCATGATTTTCTTGTTACCAAATTGATGCTTTCTTCAAAACAACGTCAATTTGAGGGGGAGTGTAGGAATGACCCACCAGACTCTAGTCATGGTTCAGGCCCATAAAGGCCTCTTTGTAATGTCATTGGTTATGTCCTTCCTGTTGGTTCAGGCCCATAAAGGCCCAAGCCCTATTTGTAACTTTTGTATATATTAGGTTCATCCCAAAGGGGATCTTTTTAATGAGAATCAGATTTGTACTCAGATGCAGACTGGCCTGGAGATCTATTGGAAATAGGGGACAGTCGCACGATCATCCACAGAGGTGGAGTATCATTCCCTGGCACATACAGTTGCAGAAATCAGCTAGTATTGTATGTTGTTTCACAACCTTCCAATTTTCCTACCAGCTCTACCACCAACCCTATGGTGCAACAACATTTCTTCTCTGATTGGCTTCCAATCCCATGTTTCATGCATGCACAAAACACATAGAGATTGATTATCACTTCATTAGGGAGAAAGTTCTGTAGAAGACAACAGAGGTTAGATATGTTATTACCTTGGACCAAGTCGTTGACATCTTTACCAAGGGACTCCATCCTAGAAGACTACAGTTTCTCCGTTCCAACTCATGATCTCTTGAAGGAGGTTATTGATGAAGACAAGAAAACCAACTTTTCTCCAAGCTCATAACTGTTTTACTTCTGTTGAAACTCATGTCGGTTATAACTGTTAAATTAGTTGAGAACTATGTAACTGAATTGGGCCCAGATTCTAGTAATCTGTTATCACAGAGTCAGTGGCGGATCCAGGATTCAAAATCACTGGGGGCACGATTAAGTAGTAGGGGGTTGCCCCCGGAAATTTTTTTTGGGTTATTTATATAATTGCAAATGATTTTTTCTTCTTTTTTTCTTCATGCTTGAGAAAAAACAATACACAAAAAAAGTAGTGGACTTTTTACATACACTATCAGTAACTAATACACAGAAATGTGCATTCAAAGACAGATAGTTTGTAGATTTCCACTACATTGCAAATCATGCCTAGCAAGGACAAATAGTGTGCAGATTTACCCCAAACCTTTTATATGGAACAAATATAATATAATAATTTCAAGCAATAAAACAAGACATATTTATTTATCACAATTGTTCTCTACGAGTTTTCATTGGGGGACCTGGTTCAATGTCACTGGAGGCCTGGTTCAATGTCACTGGTGGCTTAATTGATTTGGGCCTAACTTAGTATACATAATTTTTTTTCCCAAAAAGTCACTGGGGGGCTGGGAACTACCTCCGCCTCTGCATACTAATTTATCTTAACTGTTTTCAGCGCTGCTGTTAATTTTCCTTGGTATTAGCTCTTGTAGGAGACTGAGAGCACGGTGATGCTACAAGAAAGTGATTAAAACAATCAAAATTAGGGAGAACAAGAATATGGAATACCTAAAGTTAATATTGGGCTACAAAAATCCATTGGGGGCCCAAAAAATTCGCTGGGGGCCTTATGGAAAAAATTAGTGGGCCCCACCAAAATTATAATTGAAACTTAGAAATCCACTGGGGGCCTACCAGATCCGCCTCTGCATGGAGTCATATGCTAAACTCATGACTGTAACTAACTGAAGCCTAAATATAGTTGGCTCATCTGTATTGAATTATAAATCAGTGAAATCTCAGATCAGAGCAGTTCATTTCTTCTTCCCTTGTTCTGCAATTCTCTCTTCTCCTTAATATCCTCTTCTTCATTGTTACATATTACTAGTGAGCTATGCCTAGATGTGGTCCTCTTTGCATGGCCTACTTGGGACCACCACCAACCACGATTCGTGGTGAGATGGAAGTCTCATGTAAGCCAGTGCCAGCACTGGAGGATAGATAACTGTAAAGGCGGGTTGGATTGATCAAAGCGGGCCTGGCTAAAACGATCCATTGCAGAACCACCCCAGGGAAGTGCCTCAGCTTCTTAATTTATCCATCTGAACTGCACAAATTTATTAGGAGATAACTGCTAACTTCAGAGAAACCAAGAAAATCGATCTCATTGAACTAAGCCTGGGGGGTGTTTATGGGCTGGAGATTGTGCCAGGCCGAGCCTATCAATGCTTGGCCCAAGCTTAGAAACACAGACCCATACTAGGCCCAAGCCTAACACAGGCTATAAGTTATTGTCCCAAGCCCGAGCCCATCTCAATCATGTTAGGCACAAGTCCGCCCATTTGGTCAATCACGCTAGGTTTTTGGGGGCTTTCTATCACTTATTTATTTGCCAAAATCATTACAGAATATAAGTAATTCTTATTCGGGCCTAGCCCAGCTGGGCTCCAAGTTATCAATAATTAATTAAGACCAGAACGGGCTCAAATTTTTACTCAAGATTTAAATCCTGGCCCATCTGAGTCGTAAAATTCACGGCCCAAAGCAGACTGGGCCCCTAGTTCCATCAATTTAAAAAATATAGGGTTGTAAACGGGTCGGTTCCAGTCCGGGTCCATGGTGGACCCGGAACCATATATGGAGGTGGAACCGGATCTGGACTCGGAACCAGTTTCTTGGCTCCGGAACCGGAACTAGAACTATATATGGGACGGGTCTAGATCCGGGTCCGGGCCTGGGTAGAGAATGATATTAAAAAAATATGGTTTTTAAAAGAAATTCTTGAAAATTGAGGTAATATGTTAGGTATCAGGTTCACGGGTCCGAACTAAGGTAGAATCAGACCTGGACTGATTTACTTATCAGGGCCTAAATAAGGATCCAAACCCGGTTTTTGACGGGTCGGAACCTCCGAATAATCATAGAATTGTGGACCCATTTACGTCCCAATAAAAATATAACACCCATCAACCATGGTGCTTTTCATTCTCAAGTGGTTATCCAAATACTTCATCTCTGGACTTCTTTTGGACGGTTTCAATGAAGATGCTCAGATACTCTCTTGCCTGTCTCTCGTCTTCTATCTATTTTGTTCTGTATCATGCATGGCATTAGCTTTCACTTCACAAAAATCTAAAAAAATTCAAAAAGGCTGGCAACATATCCCGAAAGGAGCATGTGGTACATGCAATTCCTTTGCACTTTTTCCACTATTAAAATCTAGATCCACTTGTTTCATTTTAGAATTTAGCTTTTACATTAAATCCAACATTGGACAATAAAAACAAGGTGCCACAGACAAGCAAAGGCCCCAAGTGAAAAATTACAGAGGCTTGAAGTTTGAAAATAAAGGAGACAAGATCCCGGTGTCGCTAATTCATCAACTATAACCGATTGGTAAGGAGCTGTTTGTTTGCTCACGTTTACATATGTAACTATTACCCGTGGATCATATTTGTTGGAAGGGTAGGACTTCAGTGCAGCGTCGCAGCAGAGCAGCATTTGTCCTTTTTTAACTAAAGAAGCCTTCTCAATATCTCTCACCCTCCCTTATCAAAAACATAAAACATATATCTCGTTAATCTTTCTCTCCTCAGAGGCTTTCCCACTAAATTATCAATGGGCCTCATCTCTATAATGCAAACAGTTCAAATTAAGGCTATTTTTTTTTATGTAGCCCTAGCAACTTGAATTGAAGTGGGACACACTTTCAAATTTACATACGCAAAACGAGTGTGATTCGATCACAAAATTGACTCTCAATTTTACAATTGATTTTTCTTAAGTGGTTCCACTAAGTGGCCTTAGAAATTCATGAATGGGCCATTTGATTTGAGTAAAATTTGATAACTATACAATAGGGAAGATGACATTTGTCTTAATGGTTTGGATTTTTTTAAGCGGGTCTGTTGAGTGGCCCATAAAATTTATATGAGTGGCTCTCATTCAAGAGATTTTCATAAGGCTCCTAAGTAGGGCCATGAATGGAAAATCAAAACAACGCTCCACATGCCCTTTTTTTATTATTACCTTGAAACACCATCAAACGATTTTTAAGAAAAAAAGATTTATATTTTTTAATGTCTGACCAGTAGTAAATCAATGGTTGAGCTTCTGACCATTGAACGGGGGGAATCGAAAATCGATACCAGGACCTCTAGCTCCGAAAGATAGAGGAACCATAATCCTGACCACTCAGCCAATTCCTTGGAGCTAAAATAGATGGGAGTTGAAATCCTATAGTTAGCATTTATTAGATTAATTGAAATTTGAGTTAATATTTGGAAGTTCTGATCTAAGTTCCTTTTAAATATAGACAACTGTGCTATTTATATGAGTTTTTTTCTTTGTCTAAAAGAATATCCAAGCATCACGTGTCTTATCACAGCAGTCGGTGTAAGTTGGTAAGGCCCAATCAAAATTGACTGACCCAGCTGGACTAATTCCAAACATGGGTTGGTCGGGAGTTTTCATTTTGTAATTAACTAATTATATAATTTTTTGTTACTATTATAAGGACTAGTGCACAATTAAGAAATCCACAAACAGAATTATGCAAAAGGAGAAAAAGTCTTAATTACACCAAAAATCTACGAAAAGAAGAAATTCCAACTTTCACAACGAAGAACATTGCCTATGCCCAAAAAAGATCAACCAAGAATCAACTTCTGTGAATGACAGGCCCGTGCTCAACACGGTCCATAAAAGAAAAAAAATATTCCATTATAAAAGTAAAATTTATGCATATATATCAAATAAATTAAAATGTAAAAAAAAATATTGAAATATGGATAAAAAAAGATATGTAAAGGAAGCAATATAAGGGAAGGAGTAACGGAAAGATAAATAGTTGGATATTGATTAGGTGGGCCCATAATGATATAGTGCTCTAGCCCAAGCTATTATATATTATATAATAATAATAATAATAATAATAATAATAATAATAATAATTGTACTCACGTCTAAATATATGCCTAATTTAATAATTGAGTATGGTCAATGGTCAAATGTGTGGGGTTTGTTATGCTTTTCAAAGATTTTTTTATTTCTTAATTTCTTCTAACCCTCAACCTTAATTATGCTTAATTAAGGATTAATCATGTATGATATAGGGTTGGCCCTTTTTGTTGGTTTAATAATTTATGGGGTTGTTTCACACTTGATTGGTGGGAAATGATAGTGTTATAACCGCGCATTCCATGAAATTATATTGATGATTTAATAGAATTAAGGACCCAATAATGGGTTGATTGGTTTCTATCATGGATCAATCATATTAACGATCTTTTACTATTGGATAGATGGAAGTCACATATATGGCATAGGATTCAGTATATATATGTAAATTAAATTCAGTTTTAGTAAATAATCAATTCAACAATGCCATTCAATTTCATGGAAGAGTGGTGGGTTCACAAGATGGTGGGGCCCATCATCACAAAGTGGGTTCAATCCTCACCAATTGAAGGAAAATTAATTAATTGGAGAGTTTGCTTTTGGAGATTCTTAAAATCCTATTTTGTAGGAAAATTAGATAATAGTGATTTGTTGAGATTATATGAGAAGGGTAATTATGAAATGTGGCATTGCAAAAAGTCCAAGAATGTGCCACATGTCGCTCCTCCATGAATTCACAGGTCTGATGATGCGCCATGTGTCACTCCCCCTTGAACTCACCTGCTGTCTTTATATATACAATTAGTTTTTTTGTTGCAAGTTTTACCTCCTCAATATTATTTAGAATAAAAAACTTTATATTATTAAAATTCTAATATTATGGATTATATTGACCGTGCTAAGCACTGTCATGCTTAGGATACAATGAATTGAGTTACAATAAAATTTAGGAAAACTTCAAATCACTTGTTATCAAGTTTTACTCAAATCAAATGGCCCACTCATATGAATTTCCAAGGTGGCCACTCAATGGACCCACATAAGAAAAATCGCTTGTAAAATTGAGAGTTGATTTTGCGATCAAACCGCCCTTGCTTGATATATATAAATTTGAAGGTGGGTCCCACTTCAATTCAAGGGGCTAGGGCTGCTTAAGATTGAGGGTTGTTATTCCCTCAACAATTTTTTCCCCTCCAAGTAAAGAAAATAACTTTTAGAACACTAAAAGGCAATCTGTTATTTACTTTTGTCTAAAAGACGCTAATCAAAGCTATCCAATTACCATTTCCATTTGATTTATATGATTTCAATTCTCCTTTTTTTTTCTGTAACCATTCACTTCTGACGAGAGCCTCAATGCAATCAGTGAACTCCCACATGCTTCATGTGAATATAGGGAGTAAAGCCCACAATGTGGCATACTAGATGAAAATCTAAACCGCTCAAAAGAGTTTCTTGCACCATTAATCGGAATTCCTCAAATTTCAATTAACTCAATCTTACGCATTATAAAATGCTATATTTCATGATATTGTCACCAATATATGCATTTACATAGGATTGACAATTGAAAAATAAATTCTATCTGAATGATGTGATTGTCAAACCCATACTATGACGTCCAAGAAAAAATATTTAATTTAAATTCTTTATAATTATAATAATGTGCTCACAAGTAAATTTATTAAAATCAGGCAATTTTCAGTTCTTCTCAAGTCTTCTAGTCCCACTATTGAATGTTGGATGTAGAGAGCAATATGAGTTCATCAAATTTTTATTATTTTTGGGGATAACTAATAACTAGTCTATGAGCTAAAGTAATTGAATTGAATATATGTCCTTAAAATCTTGATATTATGTTAACTAATTTATTTATGCAAAATTCCATTCATCGTTTTTTTAATCAGAATTTTTTTTTAATTTTTTTAATTATTTATCAAATCCCTCATTAAGTGAAACTTTTTGTCCCTCCTAAAAGAAGATTCTGACTCCACTACTAGAGGTGGGAATGTACCATGGATGATTCTAATGGAGGGATATAGGCAAAGCGGCTGATGTTTGGCCATAATAAGTGTATCATGAGACACTCAACAAAGAGGTGATCTATGGACTCAGGGGGCCAACCTACAAAGGACACACTTGGGGGTTCATTTGAATAAAGATACTATTAAAAAATTCCCTAGTAGGTAGTTGACCATGAAAAGCTTTCCAGAGGTAAAACTGAGTTTTCTAGGACTTAAATGGCGATGAATGAAGTATCTACTTATCAAATGAAAGTTCTGGATCACTAAAAAGTGAGCCCAATTATAATATATTAAGCTAGGAGGTTTTGGGTTTAATTTTGACTGGACATATTTAATTTTGACCGGCGGTTATGTAACTACTGATACAATTACCCACTCATTTTTTTCATCAAACTACTCATGTTTCAGTTGTTCCTGTATAACTATATCATTTTTCTCCAATTTCTCTATTTCTATTTTATCCAACTTGTCCTGATTTTTATAATATGTAATTATTTATTTTGCAGTGCAGGGAGATACCATGCTCAGCACGAGTTATTGGGCTAGTTATATAATTAAACAACAATTTATTCTTAATTTTATCACCTTTTTCTCAATTTGTCTGGTAAATGCCACTCTAGTGAAAATTTATATTAGCTTGGGATACAAAATGAGTTCACCAGCTCTAATATGATTACCTCAATTGAAAAAGTTAGAAAAACTAATGCAATGACAAGGCACCCAAATCAATCAATCTTTTTTAAAAATCCAAACTTAACGTTTGTGACTTCTTTTCGACTTGTCCTCTTTTCCACTTTTCCTTACGTAGGTTGGACCAGCCGTCTCTCACGTCAAATCAAAAGAAAAGTTAGCAAAGGACCAATGAAATTCAAAGCCACCTAAATCACATCTCTTTAGAAAAAGAAATCAAAAGATTCAAAGCCAACTCAATATGTTTTCCTTCTTATTTTAAGTTTAATTTCTCCAAAGTCGTATAATTTTTTGAGAGCAAAGAGTGCAACAAGGGATACCTTGGAACATTAAGAGCTTTCTATTTATTAAATAATATGTTCATTTTCTTCTAAGTTATTGGGGATTTTTACAAAATAAATAAGATTAGACTTTGATTAAATGATTTTATGATGAAAAATAATAATATTATGGGACAGTGGTTCATATAGTTTTTTTTTTTTTTTGGGAAAAAATACCGTACAACATGCAACTCTTCTTCTTCTTCTACCTTCAACAAATGCACTATATGGATGATTCTTCTTTACACCTTGGACCAAGGATAGAAGTGAGTTTGCCAAAATTGGGTTGGTCCATATGGATATTCAGATTTTGACACTGATCTATATAGCCATGTCCACCAGTGTCCTTTGTTTGATTTCCCAAATAGTCCTGGTATGAAATAGCAATATTATGGTTCCTTGCCAAAACAAAAGTAAAAACTATTGAGAAATTCTTATCAACTATGATTAAATTCATTTTTATTTATAAATGGCTTTCAAGTCATCAAGAACTTTTGAGATCTTGAGAACTGAACCATCTCATAGATTATCATGTTCTTGGGAGTAAGAGACCAAAGGCCCATCTCGTTCAAGTCATGAAGGTGTTTATTTAGTACAAATTCACCAATAAAAACTGAAGAAGCATTAGATTGGATTTGAGAATAGTACTTCAGTCATTGGTTGATTCAACCCTCCAATGTGTGACCCTCCACTGCACTCACAACACTCACTACCAAACAAAAACAGACCAAAATACTTATATGCTTTATCATCCTCACTCAACTACATTAAAACCATTCAATCTACAACTTTATTTAGCTTCAAACTCACACAACCAATTCCCAGATATGATATTTGGACCGTTGGGTAGACGACCTAATTCCACGATCTTTTCCCTTCTACCTCACCTCAGCCTGATCCCTCAAAGACCATCAAATCTAATTCAAAGTCCACTTAGGACTAAACTGTTATTAAAAAAAAAAAAAAAAAACCATCCCACTTTATGCTCATCAATTGACCCCATTCACTTCACTCGATTGCTTTCTCTCCTTTTCCTCTTTTCTTTCTTTTATCCTTTCTCTTCCTCCTTGCCAAGTCAAGACCAAGAGACTCCATCTCCACCGTCGATCGTCACCATCATCTTCTCCCAAGCCCCACAATCATTCCCACTTTTTTTAAAGACTCCTCCCCTTTTCCATTGCTCTAGGTAAGCTTTTTTCTTTATAGGAACTACGGTTTTTGAGTTTTGGGTTTACGAATGTTAATTTCTAGCTCAGTAGCTTCTTCCCTTTTGATTTTGGTATGGGCTATGATGATCTGATGTCTTTCTAAGGATTGGATTTCTTAGATAGTTTGGGGCATTTAGGAGCTTTCCATACCAAGGCAAGTGCATATAAGTGTTTATTTGATTATATGTAACTTTCATTGATTGGTTTTAGCCTAATTTCATCGTTAGATTGCATCAAGCCCAATTCTTGTATATAGACCATTATCATGCTAGATTAGATTGATTAATTGGGTTGTAATGGAATGGATGGATTCGAGGAGATCAAAAGGTATTGCGGAGAGGGTTAGACACTAAATTTAAATATGGAAGCAGGTGTATGCAAAGGGGCATTGGAATGTCCCAGAAATTGTGAGAAAACAGAGCATTGAGTCGCGTTTTCTAGGAGCTTTGTAAAGTTTTTAGTTGGCTAATTCATAGGTTATTGGAAAAAACAGGGGTTTCTTAATCTTGTATTCTTGTTTAGGAAATGACTGCTCAGATTTGTTCTAATTGGAAAGAATTCCAGATTTTGAAGATTGACAGAGGTTGCTCGAGCGAACCCTTCATAGAGGTGTCTTCACTCGACCCATTTATATGTCCGCTCGAGCCATCGTGTTTCTGGATTAATAATTTGAAGGAAGAGAGCAGTTCGCTCGAGCGAACCCAATGACCGCACGAGCGAACCCCTCACAGAACGTTGTCCGCTCGACCCAAGGAAGTCATGCGCTGAAGGTTTTCATCCAGTGAGCAGTTTGCACAAGCGAACTCCCATGACCGCTCGAGCGAACCTAGGAATTCTAATTTTGGCTGAACTTCACTTTCTATATTTTTCAAGGCAACTTTCCATCTCTTAAACCTTTGAGATATGAATTGAGACTTATAAAGAGGCTTTATCTCTCTCTCTTCTTTGAAGGACACTAATCAAGAAGATATCCCTAAAAAGAGAGTTTGAGAGATCCATCAAGTTCTCCCAAGGCTTTTAGCCCTACTGTGCTGAAGGTCAAGTTTTGGGTCTGATTCCATCATCCTTTCTTGAAGGCGGTTCTGCTCAAGTACGGTGAAGATTTATGACGAGTTGTCAACAAGATCTGAAGCAATCCTTAGGTTGAGTCAACAACTAGGAAAGGGTTGTAAGTATTTTTGTAATCTTTGTTTTTCATATAGTGCTTGGTTGTCTGTTGGCCTAGACGGTAAGGCCCGTGGTTTTTTCCCGAGCAAGGTTTCCACGTAAAAATGATATTCAATTGAGATTTAGTTATTGGGACCTCTGCCTGTGTTAAGGTAGGCATCTTTTCAAGCTTACAACTAGACGTGAGACGTCACAATGAGCTGTAAGATCTTAATGGTTTCCAGGAGCAGGGGTCGATTGAGCCCTTGAGTTTTACACATTCTACTCTTGCTCTATGACTACCTTATGACTGGTTAATGTTAGCCGTAAATCTTCCCTTACTCTCTGGAAAATGGGATGACCGAGCCACTAATTTTACCACATTCTACTATTTGTCTACGATGACCTTACGGCTCGCCGTAGAACACTCAGCTTCTTCGGAAACTGGGTTTTACCATAGACTTTTGAGACTTAGATTGGTACGTACTCTTGGTATCCTATAATGATCACTAATTGGTGGACTTTAGTGAGAATTGTTCTTAGTCAATAGACACTTATGAATTGCTAGACAACGTACGATGTACAAGCTACATCAGACTAGGACAAAGTAAGGTAAGAGGATATCCAATAACTGATGATGCGCCATGGGAAATGATCAATGACCTCACTCCCTCCATGGACCGAGTTTCGATGTTTCGTACGAAGAAGACAATGACTGACCTAGGATTGGGTTATTTGTTCCCCTTGGCTATCAAAGATCGAATTGAATTGTACTACTGCATTATTTATGTTCATATGCCATTTGCATGTTCTATAATCTTTTGGTTATATTGTTGGGGATCACATTAAGAACCTAGACTGATCGTACATAAGATCTCCAGCGATTGATAATGTTATTGAACGTGGTGATGAAGCTAGATGTCTCTAAATGTAAGTACTTATATAGGACTACCATTGTTATAATTGTAAAGGATTGAAGAAAGTGGTTGATGGATTGAGTTGGTTGAACAATTGTTGGAAAATTAGTCTCCTCATGATTGTGGAATTCTATTCACGCGGGGTAAGCATAACCTTCACCGATTGTTTTAAGATTCTCGTGTTAGGCACCACTAAACTATTAATGTCCAATGCAGAAGGGCACATTTGTGGGAGGACTATAAATTGATGGATGGATTGGATAATGACTGCAGATTGTGTTGGGTTACCATTGTTCCGGGTGGCACCTTGATGAATTGGTTGTCTTGGGTTAAACCATGATGTATTGTCCCAGATTAACCATTTGATGTATTGTCACGGATTAATCCCAATGTATTGATTGGGTGGATTGTTCTTCCGTTACTTATTCTCTACCACACTCGATGAGAAGTCCACAAATTAGGTCATTAGGTCATCATTTCATGAGCATTTGTAGACTTCATAAGGTTTAATTGCATAGAATTACACTTAATTTCATGATTTCATGCATTTGGTGTTATTTTTGGAAACAAGGTCAAAATTCATCATATTGCATGACTTTTATGAAATTAGTTTTTTTTTTTTCCATCTCACTTATCACCCCAAAATTACCTTTTTGACTTCAACAGTGCATATTTGCTATTTTAGGCACCATGTGCTATTTTTGGAAAGTTTGTCATTTCGGTGCATCATTAGGCATGTAGGGTCTCATGCATGATTCATGTTTATTTTCTTACATGTGATTAGTGTTAAAATTGCCTCTTCCAATTTGTAGAATAAAATGGGACCTGCGCATTGATGGAATTTAAGAAAAGGATAAAAAAGAGAGGATTTTGGAAAGATTTATGAGCTTGCCTATTTTGAAATTTAAAATGAAACTTAAAACAAGAAAGAGCGAAGAAATAAGATGGGAAGTTGCAAAAGAGGGAAGATCCCCACATGCCAAGGACTTCCACTACATGGAGATTTTTTTAGGCACTAAAAAAATCTAATTATTTTGGTAAGACATCTCTTAGGCAATATGTGATATTTTTGTGAAACTTAACAAATCCTCTCAAAATCAATTGTTGCTAATGGAAGATCATAGCTTGGAGAGTAAGCAAGAGAGTTTCTAAATTTAAGTCACTACTGTTGGAAGTAGGTGAGCCTCACGGATAGGTTTAAAAAACTTTTGACCCACTTGACGTAGGGATCAAGTATCCATAAGGCTACAAAACCCAATCCAGGATCCAAGAACCTCAAACTCATTATCAAGATCAGTAAATACTATCTTTAGGATAGTAAATAGCATCACCATGCAACCAAAATAAATCAATAACATACAAGGAAGTAGATTATACATTTGGAGTTCGGTAGTGCTCTAATGGAGGAAACAATTATCTTGAACAAGAACTCTTCTTGTAGCGAATTAAGGATCTCCAAGACCTTGTTGTCTTCCATGCTATGACCCGTTTCAGATCTATTTTCTCAAGAAGAATGGTGGAATCTCCAAGAGAATCAACTAGAATCTCTAAAGAAACTAGAAGAATAATAGAAAGGAGGGAGTGCAACTCTTGCACTATTGAGCGTGAATTCCAAGGTAGACGTCCAAGGGATTTGGTTCCCCTATTTATAGCCCTGTGCAACCTCCTCTTACTAATTAAAATAGAAGTTTCACTTCCATAAAAATTAGTAACTTATCTTCTTTCTAATTATTATCAGAAGTCTCACTTCCATAACAATTAGTAACTTATTATTACCACTATTAGAAGTCTCACTTCAAATAGAAATAATAACTTTCTAATTCATTTCCTTTTGAGTTCACGTAGTATTAGTAATAATCTAATAATTGGGCTAGCGTTGGGGACTACTAGGGATTCTATAGAAAGTTGGCTCCAACTGAGATACCCCGACCCACATCTCACGTGCAATCCGGCCCCACAATTAATTGCAACTAACTCCACTATATAAATGCAATTGCACTATAATCTTAGGAATAAATTAACAAAGAATACCATAAACTTCCTTATTACCATAAGTAGGCCCCTCCATCTATATCTATGGATCAATTGGACATGTCCACCAAATTAGATCCATATCTTATTATCCTTGAGATCTAATTAATTATAGCGATCATCAATACCATCCAATTAACTCTTAATTGAGATGGGTGCGCACTTACTAATGATAAATCCATTAATTGGCACAATGGGATAATGTAGATAGATTTCATCTTGACAATTGAATGTTCCCACAGTCTTATTACCACGTACCCAAGACACCGAGGTGTTGACCTATAGTTGGCCTCATTCATTGGTAACTCAAAGCAAAAAAATAGATAGAAACTTGAGTTCATTAATGTCTCAAGATTGAGAGCTTATTGCTAGGGAATTATGAGAGCAGACCTTATAGTATAGACAGTGTTTCATAAGGTGCTTCTCATGGTCCTTCAATACATCAAATACATCAAATGTACCAGCACCATGATCTAGAATTCTACATTCTAATGATCGAGACAAATCACACTATCTCATAGTGATCAAAGTGTTCCAACCTTATCAGATGAGATGCCTAATCTCATCATCGTTGTGAATTAGTTTAAGTATAAGATTTGTGACATGTCTCCCATATGTGGATCTCATCCACAGACATATGTCACATTTAATATACTTGTGGGCTCCGATTCATCTCATGAACAATTATGTCATTCGTATTAGTTATGTGCAAGAAAGTAATAAAACATCATTCATCTCATGAAAGTAAAGCATGATTGTATTGATAAATAATGAAGTAAATCAATTTATAACATCATCCACTGGATTGAGACCATATAATCTAACAACTATATGCCAAGAAAGAAGGAGCCACATATTATTTAAAGAGTGCAACAAGGATGGACAGAGGAATTACACCAGCCTTTACTCCACTTATCACATCCTTTGGAAGCTCTCTCTCTCCTCTCCATTCCCTCCACCCTCTCTCTCTCTCTCTCTAAGTCCTCTTTATATTCTTCTTCTTTCTTCTAATTCTTTTAGGCACAGGTTGAGAGTCCATGTTGAGAGAATGAAAATGATTGAAGAACCTTAATTTCTTGTACCCAAAGATTAAGGAATAAAGACACTACTTGGATTGATTCTGCGTGTTCTTTATATAAGTGGTTTAATTTTCTCTTTCTAGTTCTTTTATGTGTTTTGATTGGAGATAATATTTCACATGATTAGATCTAGGTTTTTGACAATAAAATAATTGGATTAGAAGTCGATAGACATCAGGTAATCACTTGCATTTTTTCCCACTCTGAGAAGAGAGGACTTCATTATCACATTTTCAATGCTTGTATGATCGCCTAGTTTCTAGACCTTCGATACATCTTTTTCGTTTTTTATTTTTCCACCTTTGACCCAACTGTGTTGGAAAAGTGCGCAAGTTGAGAACTAGGCAAACGCGATTATTTTTTCCTGAAATTAGCATATTTGAAGTGAATAATAAGGATTTTGAAAACCCCAAATCTCAGCCAAACAATCCATCGGGTAATGGGTTAACCAGCGGCCTAAACAGGGGTACTCAGCAAAGCCTGTATCAGATCTCTAGCACAAAACTGCTCAACTAGACATCTTTAGATGATCATATCTTTTTCATTTTAAGTCCTTTTTCATTTTTACTTTCTTTGTCGTATTCATCATCATCAGAGTATTGACTCCAACCATTAGATTTAGGTTTAGATCATTCTAGACAGGTCGTACAGTCCAGAAAAGTTTCTTGTAATTTGTTTAGTTTTCTTATTTAGGCTAGATTTAGTTTCTAACTTAGGACAGGTTCAAGTTGGAAAGTTTGTTAATCAACATTGCTGCCTATGGATCAACCTGGTCTCACCAGTTACTACATCACGGCCCTGCACTTGGGGTCCGATCAAGTTTTTGGCGCTGTTGCCGTAGAGCGCCATAGAAGGTAACTTTTCTGACTTTCTCATTTACATTGCTTTATGGGTGTGATGTTTTTGGCATCTTTCTAGAATATAGGAGGTGCATGCATGAATGGTAAACTGCCCTAAGTTGGAATAAGAGAGTGCATGGAATGTTAGTAACTCACATCACTGATTTTTAGAAAATTCCAAAAAGTTACCGAAATTTTCCAACTATTTTTCTATTTAGGATTTATGTATGGTAGTGAAAGTCCAAGATCGAATCCAAGAGGGGGGGGGGGGGGGGGAATAGGGTGAGCTCAAATAACTAGACCAATGGTCGTGCTGTCGCTGGCACCCAAATATAATAAAACCTTTAC